>CM038669.1:278239586-279439586 GCA_021605145.1 Aegilops bicornis
TCTTGCCATGTCCTTTTGAGCATGTTCTGATGATTTTTATGGAGTTATCTCAATGTTCATATTTGTCAATGCTTTACCTGTACTTCTATTGCCCATGCCTTTTTTTGTTCTTACGTTGAGGTGCTTTGTAGCATATATGGTTTGATGCTTGCTAGATGCCTAGTTGCTGTTTTGGACAGCTTGTCCTTTACTAAACTTGTAGAGGTATGTGTTGAGCACGTTTACTTTCAGTTTTGAGTGTGCTCTATATGAAACTTGCTTAGAATTGCATGTAGTTTCATATTATCATATTCATACTTGTTTTGAGGTGTTTGCTAACGATGTTTGGATACATTTTAGCATCAATGCCATGTTTAACTTGTTTTGCTAATATCTTCTAGGCCGTGAGGTCGAATTAAATGAACTTTATATCTAATTTAGCTAGAATTTCGCTGATATGCGGTCATCTTGGTGCATCTTCAGCTTGCTGTTTAATAGTTTGAACATAAAGGTTTTATTTGGTTCTGGAATTATTGCTGTAGTTTTGAATATGAGGACTAAGGAATTTGTTTATATGTTATTTTCGGCCTCATTTAAACTTACCTTTGATGTATTTGTTCATGTTTGCATCATCTCTTGCCATGAGGTAGCTTCATATGATCTTTGTCTTACATCATACTTGGTTGAGAGCATCATGACTTGTCGATGTGTTGTAATGTTTACCTTGTTGTTTGCTTCTTTCCGGGTTGTGCTTCTTCTCGTTAGTTCTTTGTTTACCGATTCTTGATCTGTGAGGATTCGTTAAATCTACTCTTGGTTACGTCTTCATGGCTTCATCTTCTTCATGGACTTGTTCTTCTTATTGCGGGATTTCAGGAACAGATGACCGTGCCACCCTGGATCTCACTACTGTCATTTGCTATGCTGGTTGCTTAGTTCTGCTCGCATTATCTTGCGCTACCTATCATTTGTTCTTCAAGCCTCCCAATTTGCCATATCCCAGACCTCTAACCTTTTTCACCCTTCACTAACAAACCCATTTGCTTGCCTATGTTACCACTTCGCCATTCTGGCCCCTCTTATAGCGTTGTGAGTTGCGGGTGAGGTTGAAATTTGCTCCATGATGGAGCCGAATTTATGTTGGGATATCACAATATCTCTTATTTAATTAATGCATCTATATACTTGGTAAAGATTGAAAGGCAGCCTTATGCCTGATGTTTTTGTTCCACTCTTGCCGCCCTAGTTTCCATCATACCCGTATTATGTTCCCGGATTTTTACGTTCCTTACTTGCCCGTTCTGGGTGATTTAACAGGACCCCCGCTTGTGATTTCTCTTTGAATAAAACTCCTCAGCCAAGGCCCAACCTTGGTTTTACCATTTGATTCACCACCACCTATAACTTTCCTTAGGTCGGCTGACCTTGAGAATTAATCTTTCATTACAACCCCCGGGACCAATGCTTGTCTAAATGTTGGTCCAAACTAGAGCACCGTCTTGAGACCATCCACTTAGTAACTTGGGTTAAATTGATTACCTATCGTTCGCTTATCCAATTGTATCTAAAGAGCAGGAATCTACGTCACGACTCCTAACGGGATTAATAAAGACATCGAGCCAGTAGCTTGCTTTGGTCTTGTTTTACCATTGTCGAAAATGTCTTGTAAACTTGGATTCCGAGACTCGCCAAGGTCTTCTGGGGAAAGGAATATCCTTCGTTGAAATCATGAGAGCTTATCATAGCCGTTAAGTTGGGACACCCCTACGAGTGCATAAACTTTCACGAGAAAGTCGTGCCCACGCGGTTATGTCAGCGGATGGGAATTTGTTAATATCTGGTTGTAGATAACTTGACACCAGGTCTGAATTAAAGCGCATCAACCCGTGTGTAGCACCGTGATGGTCTCTTAAAGAAAGGTCCGGAAATGGGCTCACAGTTTTGGGTTATGTTTGAAAGTAAGTAGGAGTTGAGGATCACCTGCCAGATCATTGCTAGCTTCACGACCGTTCCGTTTGCTCTCTTCTCGCTCTTATTTAGCGCGTATTGGCGCATATACTCTGTAGCTTAGTGGCTCTTTACTGGCCTCACCACTTTACCTTGCTTATACATTAAGCTTTGCTGGTCTTGATACACATGGTAATGGGATTGCTTTGAGAGTCCTGGTAACTCACTGATTTTAACAACAGTTGCGGGTATGAGTTGTCTTACGATGATCTTGACTTGAGGCGATGTTTTTCTTGTTTTGGAGTTCTTCTTACGCTTCTTCTTAAGTCCGGATAGTTCCGGTCGGCGCTTCCAGGCTAAGCAGGGGTGGATGTCGTTTGAGTTTACGGTATGTTTCATCCGTAAGTCGGATGGTGCTCCTTCTCTCATAAGATGATGTTGTATTCGTGTGGCATTGTATGCCTTATGTATGTATCCTATCTATTATACTTAATGTTGAGTGTAATGATATCCACCTTGCAAAAAGCATTATCAATATGCTGATTTCTATCACTTGGTGGGACCGCATTCGAGTCTCTTTGGAATCAATGTCGCATATTAGGAATGTTTCTGATGGGACTTCGATCGCCATGAGAAAAGCGGAGTGCTAGTGGAAATAATGTGATGTGCATCTTGGTTCAAAGCATAAATAAGAATCTTACTCTTGAAGTATAACTCAAAAAGCGACCACGAAGATCTTTATTGGATTTGTTTTCATCACGGCATACCAAGGTGAAAGATGTGCAGGTTAGAGTGGGTCCCTCTTGCATTTTTAATGACATGTGAGACGCATGTGTGAGCAAGCAGACGATGGGCTCCGGCGTCTGTGGTACAGCTGAGAAGAGAGAGAGAGAGAGGGAGGGCTGAGCCACCGGACTCTAGGAAATTTGTTCTACATAACCAGCACCTCGATATAGTGAGGTGGCATGGGCCATAACTAGCATTCACGTCTAGCAGTACGGCACACGCCACCAACACGAGTCCCATCTGAAACTAATTTTCTTGGAGTCCGTGCTACAACCATCTCTTCTCCCTCCTGTTTTCTTAGCCATGTCCTTGTGCAATTGGTAGAAGGGTGGGGGTTTTACTTTGATGGTCGGTTTATCAATTGTGGTCCCACTTATGAGAGTGAAAGAGCAAATGCAACTATGGGGGGTCTGCGATCTCTCCGAACACGGTGGCTTTTCCTTTGCAGACTTGTAACTTGTAACAGGTGGTTACTTGCCCCCATGGTGCGACCAATAGATGGAAATAATGATTTTCCCTAGTAGTAATGAGAAGTTTGGTTTTAGGCGGCGCTTCATGCATGGAGTACGTCACTGAAAATTATGAAGTTGATCTGCGAAAGGTAAGATAATTACTAGTAGTACCATATACTACTACATGGATTTGTGGAAAGATAGAGATACATGCGGATCCGCCAGCGACATCCTCTCATGCCCTAGTCATCGTGGTCACCTGCTTAGGCGTGTGAGGAAACAGCGACATTGGTGTGAGCTCAATGTGCGCCCCAATAACTTCGAACAATGTAAATCCCAAGTTTCCACTGTGGTCCAAGAAGGCTAGCGACCCTATCGTCCTCCTCTTGCCCGTAGTAGTCGCTTGTGGACGGTGCCCTTAGAGCGTGGGTGATTATGTTGATGGAGTCTTGCTTTCGCCCGGTATTTCCTTGGCCAATAGCGACCACCGAGGTGGACATTCACCCGGCGCGATGTGCCAGGCGATCGTGAAACCACTGCTTCTCGTCGAAAGAGGTTGTCACCATAAGAGCCCGTTGAGGGTGGCGGGCATCAGGCAGGCTTTAGGTGCATGTTTGGCTGGAAGCGTCACGCCGAGGTCTCCGCCCGAAACTTCTTGTGACAATGAACTTGTCGAGGAAACCCAGCGAGACCTCGTCGAACAAAGAGAGCGAAAAGGCTGTTGTCCAGCGACCTCTGCCCTAATGACATGAAACGCATGACACAGAGAGCGTTCCACCGGTGCGAGCAGCCTTGACCGGCATTGTGAACCAGGCTAGCCACGGTAGAGGCGATGCTACCGTTAACTCATTGCCTCCATGGCTCCTAGCTTCTATTGAACTTATCTTGCGATTGGAGTGATCACTCTTTCCCCTTGGTTAGGAAGATGCGTGGGGAGTGCGTGTAGTTTCGCCATGGATTGAATGGCGAGAACCTTTATATGAGAAGTCTGTCAATGCATTCCGCGTGTGTTGTCCATCTCCTTGGCCCCTCTCTTTGTGACAGGACTAAGCTCCAGTGCCTTATACTTACACCTTTGTGGCCGTGCGGCAATTAGGCGAGAGAGCCACTGTGGGCCCACTGTCATATACCCAAAGCTGATGCGGTAAGTCAATGAAGTTTAAATCCCCCTCCCGTCAGCAGTGTAGTATAGTCATCTGGGACCACTAGTTGAGACAAGCTTGAGAGAACTTTGATGTTTACTTGGTTTATTAGTCCCCTTTGCATTTTGCACCAAGTTTTGGCGTTTGGTTAACTAATAAAATGTTAATGCATGTAATAAAAATGTTGTGTTAAAAGTAGTCTCAAGTCATTGAACCATATACTTACGTCTCAATTGGGTGATTTCTTTTTCATGGCAGCAGGGGAACAGGGTGAGTAGTTAATGCACCATGCCTAAAAATTATGCAGGATTACGTATTTGGTTTTTATGTAACGTGACTAATAATGCACTAGTACGGAGGAGTACAATAGTAGTGCTTTGATTGCAATTTTTTTTGTTGGTAGCTTACCAAATAGCGGCTTCGATAATTACAATAGTAGTCTAATTGATATGAGACTTCCCAGATGTAGTATGCCATCTACGGAAGGGAGAAATTGTATAATATCCATGGGAACTATGTTAAAAAAGCAGAATAAAACAATATACCATGTATTTATTTATGGGGGTAGTATGTTTTTATAACATGCATTTTTTGACTGGTGACACTGGAGAAAACCCCCATAGCATTTAACTTTTTATTCATATGAAAAAAGAAAGTATACAATGTACTAAGATTGCAAAGGCGTAATCTGAAAAAGAAAATAGAAAAGAAGAAGGACTAAGCATCTTAGAATGATACAAAACCTCATAGGTAGAAATGAAATTCATTTTAGTAGCTCCTCCTTATATCAACAACCTTGACTTTGTATTGCATAAATTGTAATATCATGGATAAATACAGTTCTCCATTTATTAAAAACTACTTGCCTCTCATGTGCGAACACTTGCATTCTTGCTTATTCAATATTCAGCAAGCAACAAAAACAACTTCGGTAAGAAGGGTTTTGCAAAATCACCCATTTAGCTTGCGAACAATAGTAGACTAGATCAACACTGAGTCCAAATACTAAATCCAGAACCAGTGATGGTAGTACTACTAAATCTAGGCAAGTGGTGCTAGTACTAGTAGTAATCTTTACCAATGTAACAATACTATACTACCGGTCAAGTGTTATATTACGCTCCTCATAGTGAAGTGACAAGACCCTGCGTGGGATGTAACCTTTTTGAGTGTAGGCGTGCGTGTTACGGCATACCAAAAGTCAACCTCTGGTCCGTGAGTCACTATCATCATGGTTTGTAGAAGCTAGTCTTCTTACAACTAGCCGTATTCGGCATAATTTTCGAGGCGTAGATGCTGAGTATATTGCGGAACACAAGATTAAGTTGGAGGCCAGGCGCCCAGCCCGTGGCATCCATCGCCAGATTTTTCATGGCCTTCTAGATGTGGTGAGGAGGAGATAAAAGGCTGATTGTGAGAGACAAGTAGTTGTTTGTAAATAGGGAACAAGTGGGCATCTTTTGCAAAACTGCAGAAGTTTGGTTTGTATGTGCCAAATCTAGATCACAAAGGCGCTATTGGTGAAAAGATAAGCGGAGCACAACTTTATCATCCTGTTCGGGACCTCTTTGATTCGCATGATTTTTCAATCTCACGAGGAATAGGACCGCGACAATATTACAAGTTTCAAAATGATATTACCAATTTAATCTCCAGGATGTACTACCTCGATAGTCAAGTAAATCAATTTTGTAAGATGGAGATCAAAAGACATTACGATAGAGATTGTTATAAAAAAGTGCAATACATTTTTCACTTTCGTGTCTTTTTGTCTGCAAAAGAAGAGAACATATTAGAGCGAGTGATTTTGTAAGATTGCAGTGTCATCCAAGAGGTACCAATATCATTTTACACACCGCGATAGAATTTGGCTCTAAGAGCTAGTGATATTTTTCACTCTCTCTTTCCTCTCTCATTTTACCTAGAAGACGCGTGACGAGCTTGGGCTTTTGTTGCCTTCCACTATGTAGCGTTGCCATATTTCTCAAAATTATGCCACATACATAATAACATGTCGATGTCCAAATCAAAAAAGATGTTGGCTTTTCTGCTCTAGAGATGTGAGAAGAGTTGGCACGTTAGGCACTTTTACATACCCCACATGTATAAACAAATTAATCAAACTAACTACACACCGGCCCCTCTCACTCTCCCAAACAAATTGTTTTTTATTGCCTCAGTCCTCTCCCTCTCCCATGCAGTGTTTTTTCATTGCATGAGTTAATTTCCCCAACTTTTGAACCGTGGGTGGAATCCATATTGCAGGGCACTAGGTGAGTAATGGAGGAACATCGATGCCAAATGCACCACAGTGAATTGGTGGCGCATTTTAGCCTACATGATGGAGGGCGTTTTGCCCAGATTTGTGCACTACCTGCGTATTTAGTGTAAAGAATTTTGACCATAGATTTACCTAAGAACATGCCAATACATGTCACCAAAATTATGCCAGTTGAAATTATGTTTCAAATACAAATACAGCGATATAATTTTTGGTGACGTACGATGCATTAACATTTTATGGAGTTAAATCTATGGTAAAATTACTGACTCTACAAAATAGGAAGAGTAAACCTGAGCAGATGATTAGCACTTCCCTCTTCCAAGAGGTAACCATATAGTTACTAGTCTAAGTTACTTGCCACTATGACTAGCCCTAGGTTACTATAGTAATTACAACAAATAAGCGATGCAATTGATCACGAGAGAAATATTACTAAAAACATTTTTTTTTTACGGTCTGGTCTTTACGTAGATGTAGTTTTGAACACTACACTTGTCATCGTAATTTGGGAAAAGTCTGAAAATTGAGTGAGCTACATTGTGATTGCGTTTGCTATTAGGAAAGAAGTTTCACCTTGATGAGTAGGTTCTACAGTACTTGCAGAAAGCATGTAAGTAATCCAACAACTTGATTGGGCGATAGATTTTTATTGCCAAGATCTTCACTTTAGCCTAACGCATAGATTGGGTCCAAGCTTGTGGGGAATCACTTTCTGGATGACAGTCGTAAATACATCAAGAAGAAATTTAAAAGTGTGAATTTCAAAGAAGATACTCAAGAGAAAGAAGATGAGTGTTGTACACCTGAACAATTCTGGATCAATAAAGAGTTCGGCACCAATGCTGTTCAATTTGGTAGCGTCAATGACCCTGATTTTATTGGACCTACTAAATCGAGTCCCAAGCAATCTCTCTCGGAAAGGCGCATTCTCAATGACCATCACGTGGAACAGCTGGAGTGATCTCTTCCCGAATTTACCATCCGTCATGTCACGAGGGCAACGAAGACACATAAATCCATCGGAGATCGTAAATCGGCGATATGGAGGCTAATGAACCCATGGATCTCTTGCAAGAAGAAATTGCTCGAAAGCCTTGATATATAGCTGCGGGCGGGTGCTACATGGCCTTCTTCGAGATGCCTTGTCGAAGAAATTCGAGCATTGCTTGGGTTGTGAGGGGAGAAGAAGGTAGTAGTGACATTAATGCGGGGAAGATAGCGAGGAGCTAAAGGTAGCGGCGGCTGCAGCGTTAAGCGTGGTTGAACCGGGAGCCTGGATGGCGGCGAAGGCGACATGCGTCCATCTTAAAAGCGCTAAGCTCCTTGAGGCGATGCAGGGGTGGGGGATAGAACCACTGGTCGAACTTGGCTTAGACCTTGCAGTTGGTACTTAACATGTCACGGATGTCAAAGGCGTTTGGCGTACAAACAGAGTCTGCGATGAAAGGATCTTTGGAGGCTGCGTCCATGTGTTTGCAATCCCACCATCGCGAGGCTTATCGATGGTGAGGTTGAGGAGACGGCGCGGGGCGGGCACCACCTCGAGGAGTGCAGGATGGTCCATACGGTAGATTTGAGTGGGGAGGAGGCCGATGATGGACGACGCAGCATGTCGTCGGGGAGGCTGCTAATGGAAATCCGAGCTGCGCGGATCCCCAGTTTTGGCTCAAAAGCCGCCTACGCTGTTGGCTGCCTTGCCGTCCATCTCAACCCGGTGACCCTTGTCCGGTGTTCACATGTGCTAGTTTGTGTTGTGTGTGCTAGGTGTCGCAGTGCATCGCCGGCATGCAGCGCATTGCATTGGTGGTAAGTGTGAGTCATCGTCCTTCGCCTTGGAAGAAGTGTGCCCCCTCAATTTACTAGCATGCGGGGTGCTTCCAGTGGTTTCAACTTTGTTTTACTTCGTAAGCGTGGTAGATGGGCCTCTGGTTACTTATTTTCTTACTCCCACATGGGCGGCTACGAAGATAGAGAACACGGTGACAAGCTGACATATTGTATTGGCCGGTCAACTAACCAATATCTGGCGCTATCTGTTGACACGATGTTATTATAATCCCTCGGTATCACTACAAAAAAATACAATTCCGCGATGATACGTGTTTGTCACAGTATGTCACGTTTTCTGTGATGCATGTACGTCCATGACGATTTTATGACAGAATCAAGATAGTCATACCAGTGCTTTCATAGAAGTGTTCCATGACATTACCAAAATTATCATCACGGAAGTGTCCACTTCCATGACGATAAATCGCGCGTCATATAAGTGCTTTCGTCAAGGGTGACCCGAAGCACATGGCATCCACCGTAATGGGGCGATCGAATTAAGCTATCGGGTCCGGTTTTGAATCCGAATAACCCATGCTAACAACCCACGACCAATGCCGATCTTGGAATTTTCCGTGTAAAATTCTCATTGGCGAGTGGAACCACAATATCGAGCTCCGATGTTTGGGAACAGAGTGTCACTCATCCCAGCAGGCGAATGATATTGCCTATGATATGTTGACATGTGGACGGCCCAAAAGTGGCCCATAAAAAGATTAAATGGGCCGGCCAAACTAAAGGCCCACAAAGATTTACTTGCCGGACCATAATGGGCGGCAGCCATTAAAAGAGCCGGAAGATTTTACCCAGACCATAATAGAACGGCGGCCCAGCTAAAAACCACAAGATTTTCGCTTGGACCATAATAGGCGTGCCCAGCTAAAAAAGGCTCACGAGATTTACGCCTTAGCCGACCATAATGCCGGTCACGCCCCGATAAAGGCCCTGAATTTTTTAGAGACACTGAGTAGGACGACCAATATGAGAGCCTGCCATGTTTTGGGCCAAATCACAGAAAGCCCATATTTGATACTTGGTCCATTAATAGCCTACCACATTAGGGCCTAAAAAAAGCCCATATGAAATCCGGCCTATTAAATGCCTACCTGCGTTACGGGCAATTACAGGCCAGGTCAAGATCCACGACCCCTTTAAGAGGCTTTGGAAGCTAAATTATGGCACATATCAGATTGACCCAATCAACTGCCCCGTGCTTCTTCTTTTAGAGCCCACCTTGCTAAAGGTCCATTTAGTAATTCGACCTGATATTAGTTTTGGCATGTTAAAGAAGCTGGGTTTGGTTATTTCATCCCTATATTTATTTCAGACTGTAAAAAGCCCGATCATATAGTTGGGGCCCTAACTATGGCCAGTTTGCATCCGGCTTTGCTCCATGACGACTGTCGGGAAGCGGATCCACGAACAATTTACCCTATGGGACCCGCCAGCCGGACCGAGCCCCTTCGGTTAAAGGCCCGGGAGAAAAGGCGAATCATGCCGAAGGAAAGAAGCGGATCGGCCAAGCTTACCACAGCCATGGTTACCCAACTTGAACTCTCAGGAGAGATAATATCTCCCTCTTGCTTATGCGATTGTACATTGTGAGTTCTTACTCGCGGAGGCTGGAGTGCTCTGATACATCCCTGAGTTTCTTGAACGAGACCGAGTGTAGTGTTTTACGGCTTCCACCCCCTACGTTAACGCCACGCCGCAGGCCTCCTTTTTATATGCTCGAGGAGTCCGCAAGCGGTGCTTGACATCGCATGCAAGAGCAAAAATGGAAAAGGACTTTGCCGGTAGGGTACATCTACCTACCACGGTGTATCGCATACCTAACCTGACGGCAGGGGACAAAAGGCATTAAATGTCGATGCATGCCAAATGCGTAGCCAGCTAAGCAGTGCAAACGAAGGGACACGTCCCGGTAGAGGCATACCGCTTCGCCATACGATGGCTATCTTGTCATCATACCGCTTATACGCGCATGCCGGCGCGTAGCACTGCCTGACCTCTGCGCCAGCGGCTGGGAAGGACAGAGCCCCGAAGTGACACGTTGAGTGGATGTGCTGGAAGCGTGGTACGAGGTGCAGTGGCAGCTTTAACCGTGCCCAGCAATATGGCCTTATGCATGATCGTTCTCTTCTTGTATGCGCCGGAAGCTTGTCGCTCACGGGCCTTGCGGGAAGACGGCGTGGCCTGGCGGCCTTGTGCAACAGAGACCCTTGAGATGCCTGTGGTTGGCCCTTTCACGGCAAGCTCCTCTTATAGGGGAGCCTTATCTCCTTGGCTTGAATACTTTGTTCTTGAATAGCTCCAAAGGAACCACGCGGAGGACCTCGGCGGCGGTCACCGGCAAGCCTTGTGCAGCGGGGTGCTTTGTGACTGCCGATGCACAAGTTCGAGGATACTAGGGTACCCCTGCTCCCTAGTACTGCAAAGGCAGGAGCCCCAGGGCGAACTGGGCCACCTACGGTCTGCAGCACTTGTAGCTGGGCTGGGCCCAAAAGCGAGGCTGCGAGCACAGCGGCACAGGTTACGCCGTATCTTACTCCATGATATCCACCGCGCCCTCCCGAGACGGCTTGCAGCGTCCCGAATGCGGCGTCGTGGGAGAGATCGTGGGTGGTTTCTTTGATTCGGAAAAGCGGAGCGTTAAGCCGCCTCCCTCTTTATAAGCGGAGGAAGCGAGGGGCAGATTCGCCCATCTCGCCACTTGATTCTTACTCCAAAATCTCCCGAAATCTCCGCGCTCCCCCTTCTTCTCAGCAAAGCTGAAGGAAAAGGCGGTAGCGCTCCGCCACACTTCGCCATACCGGCACCGCCACGCACGTCGATCGTCCCCCTCCTCCGCCATAGCTCCGAAAGCCGACAAGGGGAAAAGGGAAGTGAAATCGGCGGCGCGGCCAGCTCACTGGCGCTTCTGACGAAAGGGCCGGGCAATCTTCCCAGCTACGCCCTTGCGAAGGAGTTGAGGAGGTACTACTACCTCTTACGGTGCGGCAGGAAGCAATATCCGGCGCATCGCAGCACAAAGGTACTCCCGGCTTTAGCTTGAGGCTAGCTCGCATTTTGGATACTGCACCCTGTTCTTCTTGTTCTTCTATGCGGGCTCTGCGCCGCCTTTCTCTAGATTCTTCTGCGATATCATGAACACACCCTCTGGGTTCCCGCCTCATGACTTCACCCCCAATGTTGTTACGACCATGGCAGTTTTCGCACATCTCTGCGAAAACTTTGTAGAAATCACCCAAATGTTGCCCTTTTCCGCCACTTCTTTATGCCTCGAGTGGAGAGAGGAGAACCTTTATCTGGCAGAATCGCCTGGATCTCAAGAACCGGCAAGAAGGAAGCTTATCTGGAGGGGGAGCTCCGCAGCAAGTGGGATGAATGGAGAGCAGATTGGTCTTTGAATTGTCGAGGAGAACCGCGGCCATTTACCGCTTACGGCCTTAAGCCCCGATGGTAACTTGTGGCTTAGCGATTGGAACAACGTGTGGCCCCGGAAGGCAGCTAGAGCTGAAGATTGCCCGTCACCGGATCCCTCGCCTCAGGCTTGCCGGAGCTCACTTTGTAAGCGCCCGTTAGGCGCAGTTTTCTCCCGCGCCCGGCGTACCCTTGCGGGATAAGGGAGACCCGCTTTGGGGAGTTCGAGAATCGTGGCAGCGGATATCATGAGAGCTGCGCCGGGCCTCAACTTCAACTTTACCGTCCACGGAGGCGGGCCAGCGGTGCTCTTGGAGCTATTTCAAGCATGATCCTGAGCATCCCGGAGGCTGATTCAGGTTGCCGGTGTCGTTCAGCTGTGCAACAATTCCTCACTCTTTCAGTACCGCATCCGGCGCGCAATGATGCCGCTTTCGATCTGGCGGTAACACCTCATATCGCCTTTGCAGCCTCACTGGCCATGCGAGGTATTCCCCACGGTGTCGCCTTACCATGGCTCGGGACCCGTTTAGCGCCCTTTTGGTTCCGTATATGATAGTGTGGCTAGCATCCATATGACAAAAGAACTGAGGCCGACATGGCTAATCGTGAACCCATGGCGCTAACCCATGAGGGGCGGGCATACATGAATCACATCGCGAGCATAGCCGGTCATCCAGCGTATGAATTAGACTCCAGTAACCTTTGGGCTATATGAGGACTCACGGTATCCCGGAGCTATAATGTAGGCTAGGCAGGACTCCGAATATCCACCGCGTGACATTTCCCAGAAGAGACAGAGACATAAAGATAAGAAGTGAAGTGACACATGCCGGCCCGATCAAGTGTCAGCGGTAGTGCTTTGGGCTAGCAGGACTCCGGTGAACCCGAGAAATTTATGGCGAGACTACTATCGCTCGAGAAAGCTGCAGACTACATTTCCCCCATATGAGAGGCTGCTAAGGATAAACAACTAGATTGTCGGATCCCACACATACCAAGCATTTTCAAACGCATACACACAATATGCTCAAGTATGTATAAATACAAACATGGCATCACCAACTTATAACTCCTCACGACTCAAATGTTTTATTCATTTGAAACAGGGGCGAGATATTACAAACATGGGTCTCATGACCCAACAGCTTTTCGAAACATACAAGTCAAAGCACAAGCGGAGAAAGCTTAACATGTCACGAGTATAGACATCTATATAAATGAAAAAATTTGAGAAGCCTGACTATCTACCAGATCTACTGCCGAGGACACAAGATGCGTCATTGAGTGTAACAAGCTAAACGTCGAGAAGTCCAAGCGGAACTACTAAGCCGAGGCCAGCGTCTCTCTGCCAAAACATAAAATAAGCAAGCGTGAAAGTACAACGAGCGTACTCAGCAAGACTTCTATCGGAGAACTATCTACATATGCATCATTATCAACAAAGGGGGTGGTGGAGTTTGGTACCTTGACAAGCCAGCTTTTGACTTTCGTTATGGCTAATTAACGAACTACATTTGCCGTAGTAACTCTTTTGAGGTGGGCGCACACGAGTCCACATATTCACCATATCAATACACCACTATGGACCCAGCTCCCGTCTTCCTCTGAGAAGCCGCATCATCCCATAGCACTCACGCTTATCTTGCGCATTTTAGAGTATCCACTTTCACTTGTCACTGAGGCGGCCTTATTGCCGTGCAACCGTGAGAAGTCCTTTTCAGCGAGAGACACGGCTATTGAATAGATCATATTAACCCTGCCGAGGGTGTATTGCTTCTTCACCACACGCTCTTACCACTTACCGCCGTTTACCGCGACATGTACCTTTCGGCAACCTTTCAGCGGAAGCCCAACGTGGGTGTCATTTACGGCACAACCCTACCTAAACACTCAAGTCCCTAGTCCCAGGTTTATCGCCTGTTCGGGTTCCATCCATGAGAAGTCGACGATGAGGTTTCCACTGAAAGGCCCTAGAACAATGTGTAATAAAGGGTTCGAGAGACTACCAAGCAGACGTGCATTGCATTTTACGGGCCCACGGTGTATCTACCGCATCATAAGCCCACCCCTAAAGATTCCGGCGCTTTATACACGGCCTCCAACACATATCCTACAAACACCGAAACTGAAGTTGCAGCTCACAGGCCGAGAGAGACAAAGAGGTGATTAGAGAAATGCAGGAGAGGTCCATTGGTTTGGCGGGCCCAATAAGTGGTAATAAGCTATTTCATGGATCCCACAAACACACGAACTTCGATTCACGAGGGCGGCTGGCAATAGAGACAACCCCACCATGTACTCCCTACATGGCCTCTCGCAAATACCTTTATCCAAATCGTGTTCACACACTTAGCTACCACACAGTGGGACATGTTCACACAACTCAGAGCTCATCCCCAGATGAATCCAGACTGACTCAACTCCTAAGCATTGGCGAGCACCTGACAAACAAGCATGAATGAGTAGGCACAACAGGAGCTCAAACAACTCCCTACTCATGCTAGTGGGTTTCATCTAATTCTTGTGGAATGGCCGGAGTCATGCAAAGGATAAAGGGTTCAGCTGTGACATGACCCAAGTAACACATGAGTCGTTGTTGTCCTAAATGCGATGATAAAATAGAGTAGGAAGCGAGAGAGTGGGATTATGTCGAGAATGAACAAGGGGTTTTTGCTTTGCAGCGCTTCGAAGATAGCATTGAGTCTTCATCGATTGTCAGCGATCACAGCGAACGTCGGTACAGCTTGTCAATCTACAAATCTGCTCGAGGCGGAACAACACCGACAAGCAGAGAAAAGAAACCACGATCAATGCAATACTGGCACAATATGATGCATGCTATGACATGGCAATATGAATGTGTTTTGGCTAATGCAAGCTAGAAGCAGATTGAAATGAAGTCCATTTGAACCAAAGATTCAAAATGCAAACCCGATATATGAAGTCCTTATAAGGTGCATTAACTTGTTTCACCTAAACAGCAAAAGGTTAAAAGTGTTTTAACATGCATGGAAAACCGAAATCACAGATGGATAGATTATGGATTTTCTGAGTCATTTTCATATATAACTTATTTCTATTTGGAATTCACGGTTGATTTTATATGAATTTTTGAAGTTTAGCTTAGTATTTTCTCAAATTTCACTGTATAAAAATAAATCCGAGAAAATACTTATTAACACGTCGACATGACATGGAATTAATGTGACGTCGAACCGAAGTCAAGCTGGGTCGGCCAGGTCCAAACCTGACACTGTATGGGACCCGCTATCGTCGAGTGTCTCGATCGAGCTAACGAGGGGGTTGAGTGAGTACCCTAACTAAAAGTTAATCTGAAGCTAAAATTAGTCCACCGGACCCTACACGTCATTGACCTATGGGATGTTAACTTAAGTTAATTTTAACACTTAGCTAAATAACGAGGGACCCGGGGCCCGCGCCGATTGAAGAGAGGGGTCAAACCTGCACCGGTCCAAGCAGTCCAACCCCAGGTTAAACTCACGGAGTTGCTTCCTTGGCTCGCTCATGCCGGCCCAGACCCAGGAGGCAAGCCCGGAGGCAGCCAAGGTTTCGCCCTCGTGACGACAAAAGAAGGCGGAGGGAGCTCTACATGGCGCCCGAGGCTTGAACTCGCGCGCCCATTGCGGCCATAGGCAGCAACTGGCAGAGTGCACTCGGCTGACAGCTGGCGATGACAAGTCGGCTGGCGGAGACCTCTGAGATTCGAGGCGGCGCTTGAGGCCACGAGAAAGGGCCAGGAGGGGGCTGGCTAAGGGCTCACGAGCTCCACGAAGATGCTAGGAGCATGGTCGCCGTGCTTTCAGTTTCCGAGCCTTCTTGCAGCTCACTTGATGTGGCCCAGTGGCGGAAACATCATGGCCGAGCGAAAGTAAGAGTTCTCGGCCAAAACGGGGCTGATGGCCTAGAGGTCGAAAGAGACCCGAGGGGAGAAGGGAAGGGGGCATTTCGGGGGGCCTAGGGGGAATCACCCGTGGAGTCCGTTTGGAGGAGTCAGAAGTGGAAACTCGAGGGTGGCCGAGATCTGTGGCCGAATCGGCCGAGGGGAAAACTCGGGTGCGAGGTTGGAGATAGACGCGATAGTGATGAGCGGGGGCCTCCCGGCGTCTTATAGCTTCGATTGGGGAGGGCCGAGGAGGTTCCTACTTGGTTCTTACGGACTCGGCGGAAGGGTGAGGGTGCCGGTGGCCTTGAGCGGTGGTGCCTCGTCGGCTAGCCCGGCCGAGGTGTGTTCGATCAGTAGCTGCGTCTTGAGAGAGCAGAGAGGAGGAGAGGATCTCAAGGGAGAGAGTGAGGAGAGGCACAGAGGGTAGCGTGAAAAAAAAAGTTGTCTCCATTAACGATAGCTGGAAGGGCCTCGAGGCGTGAACGAGGCGAGGGAGGAGGCCCGCACGGCGTGTTGGCCTTCATGAGCCATTACAGCCGAGGCCGAGGGAGGAAAAGGCAACCCAGGAAAAAAGGTGGTGGTACTTGGCCTTATTTGGGCGATCTGTTAAGGCCAGAATTAAGTGGACCCGAGGTAAATCTTATTCTTTTTAATTTTCTCATTACGTACTGTTTCCCTTTTTATTTTTTTGTTGCCCACTTTGTTTTCCAAATTCAAAATAGTTTCAAGCAATTGCCGAAAACATTCCTAAAATATTTTATGTTTACATCTCTGGACTAATCCAAAGTACATAAAACATTTCAAAGCATTTGAGAATATATTCATTATATATTATGAATATATCCCCCAAATTCAAATATTTTATTGATTTAAATTCGGAGACCAAATAATTCCTTAAAAATGTTCCAGAATTTTGGTTTTTGATATATAACTCTTGCCAAAATTCACGAAAACTATTTTTTAGGGCATTTCAGATTCACTGAATGCAATTTAAAGGAGTGTTTGCCCTTCTTTTTAATTAGATTTATGAGGTTTCCAACAATCCTCAATTCAAGTTTCATTTGAATTTAAACATGATGCTCCACATGGAAATTTGGCATAGGTCGGGGGCCAGAACTAGGGATGTGACAAGTAGGCGGTAATCCCGGTGGCAGGCCTTATGGAAAGACATCAGCAAACTCCTACAAAATGTTAGTGACAGCAGGAGGCCAAGAGGAAGGCATGTCCTGAAATGAAAATAATGCTTCTTTGCACACAAAAGCATAGCAAATAGATTTGCTGATATCTATATCAACAATATCAGATTTGGTGGCAAGTACATATCCGCTTTTCAATTAAATTTCAGATGCAATACTGATGATGGTTTGTTATTAGGCTTCATTGTTGCTCAAATTCTTTTTCCCAATCTGATTCTCACTCTTATTGTGCTCCTGTTTTTGCTTTACTAGCTCTATTAATATCATCTTTCAAAATGTGTTCAGGGAGTCATAGGAAGCAAGAAGTAATATGTTTATCCTTATGAACAAAAGTATATTGATTGTTTTCTATGATGGTGTACAGATTTTTACCAAATTGCCATGGTCTACCAAGTAATAAATAACATGCTTTCATGGGTACGACATCACACCATCAACATAATCAGCATATGTAGCGATATTGCAATGCGCACAAGCAGTATGTGTTACCTTGATTTGCTGGTGTTGTTGAACCATTGGATGTAGTAAGGATGCCGATGGGGTCTTGTGGTTAGAGATAGTTTCTCCACCATCTCCGAGGCTAGCCAAGTTATTTGCAGGTCCCTCCATCAATAGTGGCCAGAAAGAGCGTTGCTTCACAACTCCTTTGTATGGAACAAATTGTGCCTGATTTTGCTCAAAGCTTGTGTTACCTGCACACTAAAACAAGTTGAGCAACTAATCTCTCATGCATGTCGACATCTTGGACGGCCACATGTATGCGTCTCATATTCGAATCATCTCACCGTGTTCTTCACTTGCAATAAGAGCCAAAGTGTCGGTGCAACAAACCACAGTGTGTGTTGCTCGGGTAGCCTGCATGGACTGTACGAGAGCAAAGATGCAAGGTCGCTTGTCGAAGGCATAAGAAGCGTGAAGAGATAGCTCTTTGAGAAATCAAAGGGCGGATCAAGAAGACAAAGACAAGCCAAATGAGCAAATTATCACTAAGGAAAAACCTCCGTTACCAGGCAGGCGAGCCCGGTCAGGACGAGGCTGCACCGAAGACAAGTCTCAAGACTCCCGTGGCAAGAAACTATGCTTCTTTGAGGGGCAGTAGGATCACCCCACCAGGCATGCTTTGCTCCACCTCACAACGACAGCATAGTGACCTACTCGATGCACGATGTCAAGCCCCCTAGTGATTAAGTGGGCGTCATTTGGCACTAGCATCCATTTTGAGGAAGAACACCCCAAAATGACACCCATCGAGCATATCACGAGGCAGAGAAAGGTGGTTGAATAGAACTGACAAGGCTCTTGGGCCACACCCGATGTGACACTAAGTGGTGCATTTAATACTGTATCACATGTCTATAGAGTTAGGTAGCAATGATAGCTTACTTGTGGCTATCTAATCAACTGGATAATATTTGTTGCACTATGGCGTGGAAACCTTAGAAAAGGATTAGGACCTTTATTGCACACTCATACAGCACGTATGCTTTGCTCTCGTCCCAAAACAGCAACCTTATGGGGCTTGACGCGGTCTCGTCTCCACCAAAGTCCTTTCATCAATCCACCAAAAGCGGGGTGAGGTTTTACACCCCAGCGGCCCGAACCTTAGTAAAAACTGCTGTGTCATCAGCATTTATGCGTCTTTGCTCTCTGACCTCTTGCTCTTGATGTGTCATCGCCCTTCCCCCTTGCGAACCATAAGGGGATGATGGACCCATAGGTGGCCGTGTTAAGCCAAGACATATTTAGGCGCTAGGTAGAGAATAAACATGCAAACCCGAGGGTGTAAGCGGCTGCGTCATCTTTGTCATCGTCTTCCTCATCAATGGCTTCATCATCCATGGTGCCCAAGAAAAAGTCCGGCGCTACAGCTCACCTATCCACCTCGAAGGCCCCCTCGCATGTAGCCACCAATGCCATGGGGAAATTTCAGAATACCGGAACGCATGGGGGCGTGGACAACGGGGCCGCGTGGCAAAGGCGGCGGTGCCAGCAGACGCGTGACCGGCGGTGCCATACTTGCCAACCACTGTGATGGCGGCGCTCTCCGTTTCTGATGCGAATCATAACCCTCTTGGTGCCCCGGCTGTAGGTCGCGGCTACGTAGCGCGTGCCGATCCCAGGGCAAGCGCTGGGGCGGTCGCTGGGGCGATCGTCGAATGGGAGTTGTCAATCCTAAGGGGCATCACCTGCGTCGCCATGCCACCACTGGCGGTAAACCGATTTCCGCGGCGACAAGAACACCAACCCGGCCTCACGGCACACTACGCGCTGTCGGTCGACAGCGTGCGTGATCCGGCGTCATCTATGCCAAGCACCACTTTGGAAGCCATGGCGCGGGGCAGGCCAACTCTATTGTGATTTACGCACCGCGGCTGATCAAATGGATGGTGGAATGAGCCACCATTGAGCTTGATTGGTTTAACTGGCTGGCGGGAGGATCCTGATGGGCGAACCGCCATACGGCCTCCTCACGAAATGACAACAACGGCGGCTGCTTGGCCTGAGCGTGGAGGGCGCACTAAAGAGGCCACTCTGGTGCAGATCCCTCACTGGCAGCAGTAGGAGCTGCAGCGGGCTGTGCAACCAAGAACCCGATGATGTATTGATGGCTTAAATGGAATCCTCTAGCCCGTCGAGACAGAGAGCAAGTCACGGAAAGGCGATCCGGAGGAAGAGCCGCGCCCGCGTCACCATAGAACAATGCCACAAAACCGCCACCGGTCGATAGGAACGCAATGGCCCGATGTCGAAGAAAAACCCGTGCCGGTGAAGCCAGTTCACATACCTTTAAAGGTTGGGTGCCCGCCTTCACTTTCGTGAGCTGGCGACAAGTCCATTAACTGCCGTCTACCCATACATTTTAGTCCGGAGATACCGGAAAAGTATGGTGTAAGACTAAACCTGGTGGAGTTCTTAGCACCTACGCCGCCGTTATTTCCAAGCCTTGGGAGGAAGATATGAAGAAGAGTATTTTCCAACTATTTCCCTTTTTACTCCAGAGCCTAGCTAGCATTGAGGTCATTCTTGGTATCAAAACGGCGGATCTCGGTGAGGGGTCCCGATCTGCGTCTTAGGCTAATGGTAACAGGGAGGCAAGGGACACAATGTTTACCCAGGTTAGAACTCTCGATGGAGGTAAAAACCCTACTTCTGCCTTGATTGATATTGATGATATGAGTAGTACCAGTACAAAGTTGATCTACTGCGAGATCGTAGAGGCTAAACCCTAGAAGCTAGCCTATGATGATTATGATTGTGATACGTCCCTCTGAGACCAACCTCTCCAGTTTATATAGAGCACGGAGGCTAGGGTTTACATGGAATTGATTTACAAGGGAGGAAATATAATAATGTCGGGATGGCAAGCTTCTCTTCCACGGAAGGAGAGAGTCCCCATCCGGACCAGGAAGTAATCTTGAATCTTGTATCTTCATGCTCCCAATAATCCGGACCAAATATATAGTCGGCTGTCAGGATACCCCTTACAGAGGAGTCCTGGACTAGGGGAGGTGTCGGGATAGCGGACTATCATCATCGGCCGGACTCCAGACTGAAGATACAAGATTGAAGACTTGATCCCATGTCGGGATGGGACTTCACTGGCGTGGAAGGCAGGCCAGATCTCAAAGCTGGAGGTCTGCCCTCAATCCATGGGGCCGAACAACCATTACAACAATCTCATGCCGCCAGGCTAGCTTCTGGGTTCAACCTCCTTGATCGTGTTGAATCATCAATATCAATCAAATGAACTACCTGTCGAGCAGGCAAATGCATCGTCCTTGTCTTCTGTTACCATCGCCCAGGATTGGGAGACTACCCATCACCAGTACAACACCGACTTCTAATCCGAGGACTCCCTCGGTAGCCCTAAACCCGGGCTTCAATGCCAGCTGATGAGTCCAGCGTAGTTTTTGTCTTCGGCATTGCAAAGCGGGTTCCATCTTGAATACTCGAAGTAACTATAGGCAGCAAACACGTGTCCCGGATCTGCAAGATGATCTTCATATACCATTATAGAAAGGCATGATATTTTCCTGGCGCTGTCTGGCGACAAATTTGAATAAGCGACGCTGATACTCACGGTGAGTCATTATTGGCGAACCGTTTTCCCAAACCAGCCTCGAGCATATCGTGTCGGCGGTTTCCTCTGCGTCTTGCCCGAAGGCGGGGAGATCGTGTCCCGTGTGCAGGATTCTCATCCAATCTGAATTCTGGATGTAATGCCAAACGCATGCCGCTAATTACTTGCGGTAGTGGAGAATGAGTGGGTTCCACACACGGCAAGTGGGGCCTTAAAAGCTTTACCGCCCCTATAAGAGATAAGATCTCTTCCTCTCTACCACGCCTTTTTCCCCTCTGCTGGCCATTCCTCTCTACTCAAGCCCTGGCCGCTAAGCACTCTTCTTCTCCATCGAAGAGGTTCTCTGAAGATGTCCGGATTTGGAAGCGGAGGCAAATGGATGGCCTTAACCGTCCGGAGAAAAGGATATCAGAAGCTCAGAGAAAGGCGAATATCGGCCAAAAAGATCGACCACCGCGAGTCTTCAGCCCGGCGAGATGGATAGGTCGTCCCTACTAAGGAGCCCTTGAAGAGGGGTCGTGTTTCTTCTCATTTTGTCCAGCGGGCTTGGCAGGTTCCCCTCCACCCCATTACGTTCGGTAGTTCAGCGGTATCATGTATTATTAAGGGATTGGCTTTCATGATTTGTCCCCCAACTCTTTCCTTAATATCTCGGCGTTCATCATCGCCATTGGCGGGCTCCCTTGCCCGGTGTCCCGAGCCTACAATTTCCCAATGAGAATACATTGACCCAATCGAGCACCAGACCCTTCGGGAGCTCTATGATTCCTCCCACAAGGATATCTGGAAGGTGCTCTTTAAGTCGGGCAAATCGTGGCCGGGCTCCGCCGAGGACCGTGGGTATCAATTATCCCATTATGCAAGTCCGGTAAGTTATTGCTATGCTCTGTCCACCCATGCTTTAGTCGGCATGTCTTGAGGGAGACACTTTTATCATGCTTTATCATAACCCGAGGATGGATAAAAAGGTGGGCGGATACATTGTCTGCCCATTGCCGGAGAACGGCCAGAACCTCTTCTGGCTGACGAAGAATCTTTGGTCAGGCATGTATGAGGCGCCAAAGAAAGAGGAGCTCCAAGAAGGTCGAAAGACCGGGTAGCCTCCGTCGTCCTGTCGATAACGGATGCCTTGAACGCCACTCAATCCGAACTCCGGTACATCTTCTTCCGTGAAGAGCGAAGGAGGAGGAAAGCGGGAGCCTCCAGCAGGGAGGTGGGAAGAAAAGGGCGGCTTCCTCCCCTCATCACAGGTAGATCGCCCAAGAGGGGAAGGTTCCCTCAAGGCATCCACCACGGCTGCTTAGATAGCAGCGTGATGGATCGAAGTGGATCGAGGCCAGCCTGAAAAATCATCGTCAAATATCTGAAATCCGAACACGCATACCTTTTGAGAATTCGTTTGGCTGTAGTAGTTTTAAGCATCGCCATGACTTTCGCCACAACTGGCGTGAGTCCCCACGCGGATAATCACCTCATCGGAGATTAGCGAGAGCTTAGATGCCACAGCGGCGAGGAAGCGCCTCGAAGGCCCTTCCCGAAACCTACCGTAAGCGCGACAGGGGAGGTAATGCGTCGTCTTTGAGACACAGACCGGGGGCATATCCACAGGGCGGACACTGCAGAGACAGCGACTCCTATCGCGTGTCGATGGCGAGAAGCGATCTTGATCCGGTTGACGGACCGGTCACGGAGACTTTTTGGGGAACACAAAGCTCCGGAGATCAGTGAGCGACTGCCTTTGGGAGGCTTGCCTGCTCGCCAGCCCGTCTCTGTCCAAAGCGAGCTATTTAGCGGCCTATCGACAGCGCTAAGCGCGTCTGCTCGTCGATGAGCATCGTGCCCAAATGGAGTGCGGTGATTGAAAGATTAGATCATCAGCGGAGAAGCGGTTGAGCGAATCTACCTTAGTCTTATGAGGGCTTTGAGGTATGTTTTCTAAAAAGAAACCTTTGAGGATTTTCACCAATATGAATAGTAGCCTGATGCAGCTTTGTCCGATGAAAGAAGGCGAGCAGGGATATATTTCCATTTTGCGAGGAGACTTCGACTAATGGCGTATCCCTTTGTTTGAAAACAGGCATCTGCAGGGACGACCGCCGCTCATAGTCGCGCGAGGAGGTGTCCGAACTAAAAGTAACTTTGTCTGGAGCAGGCGAAGCGGAACTTGGCCTCGTGAAAGAAGCCAGTTGGAGGACAAGCAACAGGTATCTGGAACCTTGTGCTAAGTAGAGCACAAATTAGAAGTTGTGCCTAATTAAGATATTTGCATTGTATGCTCTAGAGCGAGTGCGAAATTGAGAGCCTTGGCACTTTGAAGCGATATAAGGCTATGAAAGCGAAGTCTGATAATAAAGCCGCCTTGAGCAGACCCCTTTCGTGAGAAGCAGACCCGGGCCAAGTCATTGAAGCTGGCGTGAGGCTCTGGAGAGCCATGAAGAAAAGCGAGGGCTTGGAGAAGAGTATAGTAGGAAAGAATCCCGAACTTCTTAAACTCTCAAGCACCGTGAAAGGATGCTGAGAAAGAAGCCGAGGTGCTTTGAGGGACATTAAAGGAGGCAGGAAGGTTCGCGACGGTAAGGCCTGTTGTATTCATGGTCATTTTTACATGATAATGGGAGGAACTCTAAGCGATAAGCTGAATTCTTGTTTTTCCAGGGGCGTTTGCGGATCTGCCTCGTAGCATATTGATACGTCTCCAACGTATCTATAATTTTTGATTGTTCCATGCTATTATATTACCTCTTTTGGATGCTTATGGGCTTTATTTTACACATTTATATCATTTTGGGACTAACCTACCTAACAGGCCCGGCCTGTATGTTAACTGTTTTTTGCCCTTTATTTGTTATTTCGAGAAAAGGAATATCAAGCGAGTCGAGACGGAATGGAAACCTTGGGGCGTGATTTTGGAATGAGCATTGATCCAAGGACTTGGAGTGCAAGCCAAAGCTGCCGAGGCTCCCACACGAGAGAGGAGGCGCGCCCTGTCTAAACCTGTCTCGTGGGCCCCCTCGAGCGTGCCACCACCGGCAATCACTTCTTCCTCCTATATATACCCTCGTGCAAGAAAACATCCAGGGCGGACGAGAAACACAATTTCCTACCGTAACCTTACATTATCCACTTGAGATCTCATCTTGGAGCCTTGTGGGCACTCTGCCGGTGCTGGGGTGGGGAATCAAACCGGGCTTCTATATCCACATCCTTGCCCCTCCGATGGAGTTGTGAGTAGTTTACCACCAGACCTCACAGGTCCATAGTTATTAAGCTAGATGGCTTCTTCTCTCTTTTTGGATCTCAATACAATGTTCTCCCCATCTCTTGTGGAGATCTGAATTCGATATAAACTCATGTGTGGGTTTATGATCAAAGTTTATCTATGAATAATATTTGAATATTCTCTGAATTCTTTTATGTATGATTGAGTTATCTTTGCAAGTCTCTTTGAATTATCAGTTTGGTATGGCCTAATAGATTGATCTTTCTTGCCATGGGAGAAGTGATTAGCTTTGGGTTAAATCTTGCTGTGTATTGTTTCCATCAAGGATAACAAGATGGGGTTTATATCATATTGCAGGTTTATCCCTCTACATCATGTCATCTTGCTTAATGCGTTACTCTTGTTCTTATGAACTTAATACTCTAGATGCAGTGAGAATCCGGTCGATGTGTGGAGTAATAGTAGTAGATGCGAGGCAGAGTCGGTCTACTTGTTATGGACGTGATCCTATATACATGATCATGCCTAGATAATCTCATACCTATTCGCTTTTCTATCAATTGCTCGACGTTAATTTGTTCACCATCGTAATACTTATGATATCTTGAGAGAAGCCACTAGTGAAACCTATGGCCCCGTGGTCTATCTCTTATCATATTTGCTTTCAATCTACTTTTATTTGCATCTTTACTTTTTGCATCTATATTATAAAATACCAAAAATATATTTATCTTATCATACTATCTTTATTAGATCTCACTTTAAAAGTAGCGTGAAGGGATTGACAACCCCTTTATTGCGTTGGTTGCTTGAGTTCTTTTTGTTGTTTGTGTAGGTGCGTGGGACTTTTGAGGAGCCTCCTCTTTGGATTGATACCTGTAGTTCTCAAAAAGCTGAGGGAAATACTTACGCTACTATTGCTGCATCACCCTCTCCTCTTGAGAAAACCAACAAAAGCTCAAGGCGTAGCAAGAAGGATTTGGCGCCGTTCTTGAGGAGGTCTTCGCTCAGAGTCAAGCCATACCAAAGTACCATCCTGAACCCATCTCCCTCACATTTACATTATTTGCCATTTGCCTCTCGCTTCCCCCCAACCCCCACTTCACCCTTGTCGTCTTATTCGCCCTCTCTTTCCCAATCTCCTCCTCTCTTTTTGCTTGCCGTTTTCTGTTTGCTTATGTGTTGGATTACTTGTTGCCATGGCGCAAGATAATACCAAATTGTGTGATTTCTCGAATACCAATAATAATGATTTCCTTAGTACTCCGATTGCTCCACTTACTGATGTTGAGTCTTGTGAAATCAATCTTGCTTTCTTTGAATCTTGTTATGAAAGATCAATTCACGCCTTCCTAGTGAAGATGCCGCTTACTCATCTAAACAACTTTGTTGATTAGTGTGATATGCAAAAGAAGAAAGATATGGATAACAATATTGTCAAATTGAAGTTAATTCCGTTTTCACTTAGAGATCGTGCTAAAGTTTGGTTTTCGTCTTTGCCTAAAATAGTATTGATTCTTGGAACAAGTGCAAAGATGCTTTTATCTCTAAGTATTTTTCCTCTGCTAAGATCATCACTCTTAGGAACGATATTATGAATTTTAAACAACTTGATCCATGAGCATGTTGCCCAATCTTGGGAAAGAATCAAATTGATGCTTTGCAATTGCCCTACTCATGGTTTGAATTTATGGAGGATCATACAAAATTTTTATGCCGGTTTGAACTTTGCTTCTAGAAATCTCTTAGATTCGGCCGCGGGAGACACGTTTATGAAAATCACGTTAGGAGATGCTACAAAACTTCTTGATAATATTATGGCTAATTATTCTCAATGGCACACCGAAAGATCTTCTTGTAAAAAGTGCATGCTATAGAAGAAATCAATGTTTTGAGTGGAAAGATGGATGAACTTATGAAGATGTTTGCTACTAAAAAATACTCCTCTTGATCCCAATGATATGCCTTTGTCTTCTTTGATTGACAATAATAATGAATCTATGGATGTGAATTTTGTTGGTAGGAATAGTTTTGGAAACAATGCTTATAGAGGAAACTTTAATGCTAGACCTTTCCCTAGTAATGCCTCTAATAATTATGGAAATTCCTACAATAATCCTTATGGTAATTTTAATAAGATGCCCTCTGATTTTTGAGAATAGTGTGAAAGAATTTATGATTTCTCAAAAAGAATTTTTAATGCTTTGCTTGAAGAAAAATTGCTCAAAGTTGATGATTTGGCCAGGAACATTGGTAGACTTTCTCTTGATGTTGATTCTCTTAAACTTAGATCTTCTCCTCCTAAGCATGATATCAATGAGTCTCTCAAAGTAATGAGAATTTCCATTGACGAGTGCAAGGAAAGAACCGCTAGATTGTGTGCTAAAAAAGATAGCTTTATAAAAGCGTGTTCTTGTAGTTTCCATGAAAATAATGATGAGGATCTTAAAGTTATTGGTGCGTCTCCTATTAGATCTATGTTTTGCAATATGAATTTTGATAATTTTGAGACTGATGATGAGTCAACTTTGCCTAGAAGGCGTCCAAGAATTCGGAGTTTTTAGATCTTGATGCTAAATTTCGTAAAAGTGAGATTGCAGTCCTCAACTTCAAATAACATTGAACCTACTATCTCGGATTTCAAGGAATTTGATTATGATAATTGTTCCTTAAAAGGTTGTATTTCCTTGTTGCAATCCGTTGTTAATTCTCCTCATGCTTATAGTCAAAACAAAGTTTTTACCAAACATATGGTTGATGCCTTGATGCAATCTTATGATGAAAAACATAATTTGGATGTTTCTTTACCTAGAAAACTTAATGATGAGTGGGAACCTACTGTAAAGATTAGAATTAAAGATCATGAGTGTTTAGCTTTGTGTGATTTGGGTGCTAGTGTTTCCACGATTCCGAAAACTTTATGTGATATTCTAGGTTTCCATGATCTTGATGATTGCTCTTTAAATTTGCACCTTGCGGATTCCACCATTAAAAAGCCAATGGTAAGGATCAATGATGTTCTTATTGTTGCAAATAGAAATTTGGTGCCCGTGGATTTTATTGTTCTTGTTATAGATTGCAATCTTTCTTGCCCTATTATTCTTGGTAGACCTTTCCTTAGAAACGATTGGTAGCGATTATTGATATGAAGGAAAGGAATATTAGATTCCAATTTCCATCAAAAGAAAGGCATGGAGCACTTTCCAAGAAAAGAAGAGTCAAATTACCTTATGAATCTATCATGCGGGCTACTTATGAATTTAGTGCCAAAGAGGGCACTCGTTAGATCTATCCTTGCTTTTATGCCTAGCTAGGGGCGTTAAACGATAGCGCTAGTTGGGAGGCAACCCAATTTTTTTTTGTGTTTTTTGTTTTTGCTTCTGTTTAGTAATAAATCTTGCATCTACCTTCTGTTTAGATGTGTTTTTATCTTTTAATTAGTGTTTGTGCCAAGTAGAACCTATAGGATAACCTATGATGATAGTTGATTTGATTCTGCTGAAAAACAGAAACTTTGCACACACGAATTTAATTTTGTTAAATCACACGAACGTGATTTTGCTTTGATTCTTTTTGATGCTGATCAATAAACAAATTTTCCAGGACTTCCTATTTTGGTAGAATTTTTAGAGTTCCAGAAGTTTGCGTTAGTTACAGATTTCTACAGACTGTTCTGTTTTTGACAGATTCTGTTTTTAGGTGTTGTTTGCTTATTTTGATGCATCTATATGGCTAGTAAATTAGTTTATAAACCATAGGGAAGTTGGAATAAAGTAGGTTTAACACCAAAATAAATAAATAATGAGTTCATTACAGTACCTTATGTGGTGGTTTTGTTTTCTTTCACTAACTGACTTATAAGATTTCCTGTTGAGTTTGTGTTGTGAAGTTTTCAAGTTTTGGGTAAAAGCTTTTATGGACTATGGAATAAAGGGTGGCAGAGTCTAAGCTTGGGGATGCCCAAGGCACCCCAAGATATTCAAGAATAGCCAAAAGCCTAAGCTTGGGGATGCCCAGGAAGGCATCCCCTCTTTAAATCTTCGTTCATTGGTAATTTTACTTGGAGCTATATTTTATTCGCCACATGATATGTGTGTTTTTGCTTGGAGCGTCGTGTATTATATTAGTCTTTGCTTTTTAGTTCACCACAATCATCCTTGCTGTACACACCTTTTTGGGAGAAGCCTATTTGATTAGAATTTGCTAGAATACTCTATTAGCTTCACTTATATCTTTTTGAGCTTGATAGTTTTTGCTCTAGTGCTTCACTTATATCTTTTAGAAACGCGATGGTGTCTTAATTTTGAAGAAATTATTATTCTCTCATGCTTCACTTATATCATTTTGAGAGTCTTTTAGAACAGCATGGTATTTTCTATGGTCACAAAGTTGGTCCTAGAATGATGAGCATCCAAGTTGGGTATAATAAAAACTATCATAGAAAAGTGAATTGGATGCTATGATCAATTTGATCCTTGATAATTGTTTTGAGATATGGAGGTAGTGATATTAGAGTCATGCTAGTTGGGTGATTATGAATTTAAAAGAACGCTTCGTGTTGAAGTTTGTGATTCCGTAGCATGCACGTATGGTGAACCGCTTTGTGATGAAGTTGGAGCACAATTTTATTTATTGATTGTCTTCCTAATGAGTGGTGGTCGAGGGGAATGACGATGGTCTTTCCTACCAATCTATCCCCCTAGGATCATGCGGCGTAGTGCTTTGGTTTTTGATGACTTCTAGATTTTTGCAACAAGTACATGAGTTCTTTTTGACTAATGTTGAGTCCATGGATTATACGCACCCTTTCAACCTCGCCGGTACCATACACCTACCATATACCTTCCTCAAAACAGCCACCATACCTACCTATTATGGCATTTCCATAGCCATTCCGAGATATATTTCCATGCAACTTTCCACCGTTCCGTTCATATGACACACATTACTTTTTTCATATTGCTCTTTGCATGATCATGTAATTGACATTGTATTTGTGGTAGGGCCACCTTCATAATTTTCATACATGTCGCTCTTGATTCATTGCATATCCCTAAGATAAATAGCGGAGGCATTCATATAGAGTCATACCTTGTTCTAGCTTTGAGTTGTAATTCTTGAGTTGTCAATCCATAAAAGTGTGATGATCTTCATTATTAGAGCATTGTCCTAGTGAGGGAAGGATGATGAAGACTATGATTCCCCCACAAGTCGGGATGAGATTTCGGACTTTACAAAAAAAAAAAAAAAAGAAAGGCAAAAAAAAGGGAAAGGCCAAAAGAAAAAAAAGGAAAAAAGAAAAAAATAAAATGAGAGAAAAGAGAGAAGGGACAATGCTACTATCTCCTTTTTCCACACTTGTGCTTCAAAATAGCACCATGATCTTCATGATAGAGACTCTCATATGTTGTCACTTTCATATACTAGTGGGAATTTTTCATTATAGAACTTGGCTTGTATATTCCAATGATGGGCTTCCTCAAAAGTGCCCTAGGTCTTCATGAGCAAAGCTTGAGTTGGATGCACACCCACTTAGTTTCTTTTGTTGAGCTTTCATATATTTATAGCTCTAGCGCATCCGTTGCATGGCAATCCCTACTCACTCACAATGATATCTATTAATGGGCATCTCCATAACCCGTTGATACGCCTAGTTGATGTGAGACTATCTTCTCCTTTTTTTTGTCTTCTCCACAACCACTATCCTATTCCACATATAGTGCTATGTCCATGGCTCACGCTCATGTATTGCATGAAAGTTGAAAAAGTTTGAGATTATTAAAGTATGAAACAATTGCTTGGCTTGTCATGAGGTTGTGCGAGGATTAAATACTTTGTGCGATGAAGATAGAGCAACAGGACTATATATGATTTTGTAGGGATAACTTTCTTTGGCCATGTTATTTTGAGAAGACATGATTACTTTGATTAGTATGCTTGAAGTATTACTATTTCTTATGTCAATACGAACTTTTATTTTGTATCATTTGTATCTGAACATTCATGCCACAATAAAGAAAATTACATTATGGTTGGTGGCATTCCACATCAAAAATTCTTTTTTTTATCATTTACCTACTCGAGGACGAGCAGGAATTAAGGTTGGGGATGCTTGATACGTCTCCAACGTTGTCGGGGAAGCTGATCCACGAACACCTATGGGACCGGCGGACCGAGCCCCTTTCGGTTCGGCGGGGGGCGGAGATCGCACGAAGAGCAGATCGAGGCGAAGCACACGAGCAGTTTACTCAGCTTGGAGCTCTCCGGAGATAATACTCCCTCTGCTTTGCTTGTTTGAGTGTATTGAGTTCTTGCTCGGAGCCTATGTGCTCGCAGACCCGGCGTGAGTGTCTTTCAAAATGGACGAACCCCCCTCTACGTTGCGCTTATGGGCCTCCTTTTATATGCTCAAAGGGTCTCCGACAGGTAGCAACGTAGACAAGGGTAAAAAGTGGAAAATGAGTTGCGATTGGTACGGCTACTTGTACGGTGTACCATACCTAACCACAGCGGCCGGGGGACAAAGGCATTAAATGCCGTCTATATGTCGCCTAAACAGTGCAAAAAGGGACCGTCGGGGGCGCGGCGCTTGCCCACGATGGCAAGCTTGTCGGCGCCGCTTCGCCATCAGCGCACCGCTGGACGCCTGACCTCTTGCCACGCGCTACCGAAGGTCCTGTGGTGACACGTTGGTGGGTGTGCTTTGGAGAGGCGCTGGTGGTTTTGCAGCAGCAGCGCCTCACCGCATGATCGTTGTCTTATGTCGCGTCCGGAAGCTTGTCTCTTCACGGGCCTTGCCGGCAGCGCTTTGCGCGGCAAGTTCCTTGAGATGCCTTGATAGGCCTTCCCGGCAAGCTCCTCTTGCCGGGGTCTTGTCTCCTTGGATGCCTTGGCTGGCCTTCCCGGCAAGCTCCTCTCGCCGGGGTCTTGTCTCCTTGGCTTAAATACTTTGTTCTTGAATGGCTCCAAAGGAACCACGGAGGGCCTTGGCGGACACGGCAAGCCTTGCCGCGGAGCTGTTGCCCGTGCACAAGTTCGGGATACTAGGGTACCCTACTCTAGTACACACAGGCAGAGCCCCCGGAACTGGGCCACACACGGTGCTACCGGCGCTGTTGGGCCAGGCCCAAAACAGGCACGGCACGCAGCGGCACAGGACACGCCAGTAACTCACTCCGGACTCCACCACGCCCTCCATGGGCAGCCGCTGCGTCGAATGCGGCGTCGTGGGAGAGATCATGGCTTGTTTCTTTATTCGGAAAGGCGTAATGTCCGCCCCCTCCCTCTTTATAAGCAGGGGAAACAGGGGCAGTTCGCCCACCCACCTTTAGCTTCTTCAATCTCCAAACCTCCGCCGCCCCCCCTTCTTATCAAGAGAGCGGCGCTCACTTCATCGCCACCGGCATCACCAACGCAAGTCGATCTCCTCCACCACTTCACCGGGCTCACGGCCGACAAGGGAAGGTCGTGAAGTTGGCCGAGGCGCAGCGGCTCATGGGCGCCATTCTGCGGAAGGCAGGCGATCTCCCATTTCGCCAGCGAGGCGAGGGAGAACTACTACCTCTTACGGTCGATCGGAGGCGGCGCATCCAGCGCCTGAAAGTACTCAACCGCTGCTTGAGCTGGCTCCAGCGGATACCCTTTCTTGGCGCTCTTCTTCTCTGCGGGCTCTCGCCTCGCCTTCTCTGAATTCTTCCGGTGATATCATGAACACCTGCGTGTTCCGCCTCCTTTATTTCACCCCCAATGTTGTCGACCATGGCAGTTTTCGCACATCCTCGCGAAAACTTTGTCGAAATCCACCCAAGCGTAGCTCTCTTCCGCCACTTCTTCATGCCCCGGTAGAGAGAGGAGAGCCTCTTGCTTGGGAGAATCGCTTGGATCCTCAAGGATCGGCAAGAAGGAAGCTTATCTGGAGGGAGAGCTCCGCGACAAGTGGGAGGAATGGAGGGCGATTGGTGCTGGATTGTAGAGGAGAACCCACAGCCATTTACCGCCAGTAGCCAAACCCCAATAGTGCACGGCAACGATTGGAGCAACAGCCCCGGAAGATGCTAGGTTGAAGATTGCCGTCACCGGATCCTGCGCCTCGAGGCTTGCCGGAGCTCACCGTGGCGCCGTTAGGCGCAGACTTTCTTCGCGCAAGACGCCATACCCTTGCAAGAGAGGAGGAGAACTGCTTGGGAATTCCAGAACGCGGCGGATATCATGAGGCTGCGCCCGGGCCTTAACTTCAACTTCACCGTCTTGGAACTGGACGCAATGCTCTTGGAGCTATTCAAGCCTGAACATCCCGAAGTGTTTAGGTTGCCGAGGGGTGTCGTTCCGCTGTGCAACAATTCCTCGCTCGACCGCATCCGTGCAATGATGCCACTGTCTCATTCGCATGGAATTGTCCCAACAACAGCAAGAGCTCGCGGATGGCGTCGTGCAGGAGTTCTTCGACAGCTTGGTAGAAGTGCTGGTCCGCCACGATGGCGGAAGGCCTCACCGACACCCGCGATGACGAGATCTGACGCGCCATACCAAGCCGAAGAGGCGGCAGCGAGCCGCTACGCTGCGAGTTCGGATTCACCGTGGAGGAGGCAGAGGCAGCGGCGGCGGCAAGCCTTGTCGAGCGAGAGGAGTTTGCCGGCGAGGAAGAGCTTGCCGAGCCTGAGGTTGAGTCAGGCGAGCCCGCCGAGGGTGCGAGCGACTCGTTGAAGATCGGCTTCTCCTCCTCCCCTCCTTCAGATAGCTTGCCGCAAGCGGAGCCTCCAGCTCCCGTAAGAAGGCGTCTCCATAAGCTGGAATGAAGTAGTGGCGGCGGGCAGGGCCAGCGGCCGTCAGCGCCCGCCGCGACAGCGCTTCCACCATGCAAGCAACTTGCTGATGCAGCGGGAGCACCTCACGCTTGGCTTGGCTGACAAGCCCAGAGCGGGGCCCTCTCGGGCCACCGCTTCTGCTCCCGCCAGCGGCCAAGGGAACCCTCTCCTCCGCCTCGTCGTGCCGCAGTGGGCGGACTTGACCTCTCGGCGCCAGCTCCGACGAGGAAGAAGAAGAGTAAGATTCTTTGCTGTACTTGTAGTTCTTCAATTTTGTTGCTTTGTCTTGTATCTGATTTGCTTTACTCTGAACCCATTCCTTTTCAGAACCCTGGCCCAGAGAGCGGCAAAGAGAGTCAAGGCCCCGGCGATTGTCATCGAGGACGAACCCGCCGCAGCAGCAGGGGGTGTGTCCGAGGCCACCTTGCCGGAAAGCAGCCCCAGTAGCCCCAAACAGTAAATATTTGGATTGCGGTCTGCTATTAGCGCGCATGGGTGCTCTTTCTTCTTGATATCTCGATCATTGGTTTGTGTAGGAGCAGAGCGGTCTCACGAAGTGCCCGAAGCCGCTCATGATGCCATCTCGCCGACTACACCGCCAAGGGAGGATTCCCCTGCAAGGGAGCGTTCTCCGGCAAGGGACAAGTCTCCGGCAAGGGGCAGCTCTCCGGCAAGGGACAGCACCAGTGATCCTCCGGTGGTTGAGACCACGACTGCAGATCCCAGTATAGGTAATCCTCTTGCTTGAAAACTTCCCTTGTGTTCTTCTTCTTCTGATTTTCTTCATGAATATTTGCTTAACTTTTCTTTCTTTCCTGGTCGTCAGATCCATCTGCCGCGGAGCCGATGGAAACCGAGGGCCTTGTGAGGAAAACGTCTTGGCGCTGCAAGCAGCGCTATACTCTTGAAAGAAGCCGTGATGATGACCCCCTTGACGGAGAGGCCGCCAAAGCTGCTTTGCCGCGGTGGCCGAGGTCCAGCGATCGACCGACGCCCCGAGGTCAGCGGAGGCGCCAGGCGCTTCATCGACCGCCGATCCCTCCTTGTTGCCATAACGTCCGAGCTCGAAAAGCCCCAGCCAGGAGCCTACTTGAAGGCGGCGATGGCGTCTTCATCCAGCTCCACAGGCTTCGAGCTCAGGCGCCCGGTCGAAGGAGAGACCTTTGACGAAGAATCGCCTCATTGGCCGACGCCTGGTCGATGCGCCAAGCAAGCAGCGCATGCCCAGTCTGAGGAGCAGCTCTTAAGCGCGAAGCGTCGTCAGCTACCGCGCCTCTCGACAGGCCAAGCTGGAATCTTAGAAGCGCTTGTCGCGAAAGCGGGAGCTGACATCGAGAAGCCGCCAGAGGAGCTCCGGGGCATCAATCAGGAAGCTCTCCGGTCCCTGGCAAAGGAGCGGGAGCAAGTTGCCGAGGAGCGCAAAGCCTTCCTCCTCGAGAAGGCTGAAGCTGAAGAGCAGCAGCGGCTTGCTGCCGAGGAGCTGTCTGCGCGGGAAGGTGAGTTGGCGCAGCGGAAGGTTAATCTTGACAGCCATGAGGAGGAGCTTGATGCACGCGAGCAAACACTTGGCGGGGCTCTCAAGGAAGCAAAGGATGCTGCCGCAGATGCCGAGGCCGCCAAGAAGGAGCTGGAGACGAAGGTGACGCAGCTGGAGGCTGATCTCAAGGCGAGTGGCGAGGAGGTTTCTGCGCTCAAGCATGAGCGCGAGAAGGACGCCTACACCCTTGGCGAGCTGCAGGGTCGTCTCGTCGAGAGGGGCAAGGAGCTTAGCACCGCCAAGGACTCCAACGCCGATCTTGAGTCAAGCTGAGCCACCACCTTGACCGTTGACAGCCGGACGGCGCCGAGGGAGCAGGAGGTGGCCTTGAAGGAGAAGATCAAGGCCGACGAGGCGCCACTGATGGCAGTGCCGCTGCCGCCCGGTAACACCTTCAAGGAGAATGTGGAGCACCTTTGGTGAGGGTCTTGTGGATATTACGCAACCATCGATGGGAGTCATGGGCGCAGGCTGAGGGATGGAGGATCTCGGGTACTCCTCCGACGAGCACCTCCAACCCAGCGCCAAGCTCAGCTTGTTCTTCAAGGGCGTGGCGACGGCTCTCCAGCGACTCCAGGAAGAGATCCCAAAGCAGCTGGCCGACAAGTCGCGCCAAATCTGTGCGGGAGCTCTCCAAAAGGTGCTGATGAAGGTGGCCTTCCGCAACCCAGGCCTCAACCTCACCAACATCCTCAGGTCCCTGCCGCCGGAAGCTGATGTGGAAGCGCTCAAGACCCTTATGCGCACCGTTGTGGACGGTGGCTGGCCCGGGATCAAGAAGGGTTGAGGGCGATCGCATAGATTAGGCCGCCCGTTTTCTCTTTCTCTTGTCGCTGCTGATCATGTTATGAAAACAATCAGTTAGAGCTGCGACAAGCTATCTTGTAATATGACTCTATTTTGAGTAGTGATTGCTATGTTATTTCCTTTACTTGATTCCTTCCTTTGTATGTTTTTGCCCTACGCTTTTAGGGAACTTGTCGGTATGAGCACCTTAGCATGGCCTTGAGTCTTGAGACGTCGGCAACTGCTTTGGCGGTGCCGCTTCCGACAAGAAACCTTATCGCGACTAGTTGCAGCTCACTTAAGTTGTTGAGCGGACTCGAAACAAAGTAAAGGCGCCAACTAGCTCTGAGTTAGTTCCTCCGGCGCCACAGGTTTTCCATACAAAGTACGGTCGTTCGAGGAAGATAACTTAAAAATTTTAAAACTGATTGCTCAAGCTTTAATAACTTAGCTTTTCTGTCGTTTGCTTCCCGGCAAGAAGAAACTTCCTCGAACGGCGCTTGGTCCACACCATTATCTTTTCCTTTCCCCCCGGCAAACTTGTGGGCGAGGGAACTTTCCGCTCTTTGAGATAGAGAAAGAAGAGAAAATAATGATATGGGGCCCTTCACGGCTCGTTCACCTTACCGGGATAGGTGCTGCACAAGGTGTCGAGGATAATGCATGCAAAAATAGTAGAAAGCATGAAATTGACAAGATGTGCGAAGCACATGAGCTTCTTACTTATGCACGGTCTGCGCCCGACTCTGCCTAAAGGATTACATGCAACATCGGCAAGACTTGTAGAAAAGGTGGTTGCGGAACGAGTTCCGGCAACCCGCGCCTTCTGGTAAAACTTACGAAGATGCTCAATATTCCGTGAGTTGCTCATCGAATGCCATCTTGGTCTCAAAAGCGGACAGCGCCCGGGCCTAGTGACTCGTTTCACCCGGTAAGGAGCCTTCCCACTTGGCGTCAACTTGTTGGAATTCTTGGCGGACTGAACACGCCCGAAGAACAAGGTCGCCTTCCTCGAGACTTCTGGCATTAACTGCGGCTATGATAGCGGTGCAAAGCTTGCTGGTATCGAGCAGCTTCGTCTGACAACTTTGAAGACGGTCCTCCTCAAGGAAGCGGTCGTCATCTTGTCGCAACTGCTCTTGCTCAAGCTCATCATAGCGAGCACTCGAGGAGATCCGTATCTGAGTTCCGTGGGGAGAAATTGCCTCTGCTCCATAGACTAGAGCGAAAGGTGTACGGCGGTGGCTCGATTTGGCGTCGTCTGATCGACCGAAGAACCACCACCGGCAGCTCCTCAATCCAGTTTCTTCCTCACTTGTGCAGCCTGTCGAAATTTCTGGTCTTGAGTCCACGCAGCACTTCAGCATTCGCTCTCTCTGCTTGACCGTTGCTTATCGTATGAGCAACAGACGCGAAGCGAAGACCTTGGCGCCAAGATCTTGGGCGTCTTGCATGAAGGTGCGCGGCTCGTGGAATTGTGTGCCGTTGTCCGGTGATGATCCTGCGTTAGGGATTCCGAAGCGGCAAACAATCGACCTGAAGAACTTGATCACGATCGCATTGTCACCTTCCTCCTCGCTTCCACTTCCGGCCACTTTGTGAACTTGTCGATTACGACGTACAAGTACTCAAAGCCCCAAACGGCTTCGGGGAAAGGGGCCGAGATGTCGAGCCCCAGGACCGAAAATGGCCAGGATAAAGGGATCGTCTGGAGAGCTTGAGATGGCTGGTGTATCTGCTGGAATGGAGCCAGCACGCTTCACACTTGGTTACGCAGGCCAGTATCCCGGAGGGCTCATGTCGGCCAAAAGAAACCTTGCCTAACGCTTTTTGCGGCAAGTGCTTTCTGGCGCCAATGTGGTGACCACATATGCCTCCATGTATCTCTGCCAACAGCTTTGTCCATCTTCGATGAATACACTTCAATTTCACACCGTTGAGTCTCCTTACATGCGATTGTGTTGTCGACAAAGCTGGTACATACTTGACTTCTTGGGGCTACTCTTTCCCGCTTCTTCTTGCTCTTGGGAAGTTCTCTCTATGCGAAGGAAATGGACAATCTGCTGTGCCCATCTTGGAGCACAACGGCTCGACAACAAGGACTAAAGGCACATACTGCTGCTACGGAACATCCGCTTCTGGCCGAGAACCTGCGGCTCAGCCGGAGCTTGGCGTTCCCGGCAAACTTGCCGAGCAAAACTTGTCGGGAGCGTACGCTTCGCCCATCGAACAAACCCTAGGGCTTGTCGAGCGAGACTGCTCCTCGGCACTCTTGGTGTTGATCTTGGGGACCTTCTTGGCGGCGGCTTCGGGAGCTCCGCGGAAAATAGTCACCGTGAGATCAACTTCCTCTTCTTGTTCTGTCGATTGATGATGGTGTTACAGACGGTTGAGTTAAGCTTGAGCACAAAGATCCACAGTTCCACGGAGAGTAACCTAAGTCCGCAGCGCACTTTGGCGAAGTGCCATTGGCAATGTCGTTACGAGCTCTTGGAACATGTGTTCCATGCAGTAAGAAGCCGTCAAAGTGCTCTTCTAGCTTTCTCACTTCATCAACGTAAGCTTCCATCAACAGAGCTCGATAATCCTCGTTCACTTGGCGGGCGAATCAGCTGCGAGTCACCCACGACAATGAGCCTCTTGATCCCAAGGTCTTTGCGATCACGAGACGGCAAGCAAACCCTCATACTCTGCGGTATTGTTCGTTGCTTGCTCCTTGGGAAAGTGCATCTGGACTACGTGCTTGAGGTGCTCTCCGGTGGGTGCGACAAGTATGCTGCGCCCACCGGGCGCCTTATGCGGCTGGGAAAGGCACCATCAAAGTACATCAGCCACTCTTTGCTTGCTTCCTTAGACGGGATGCTCGTCTGGAATTTCTTCATCTTGCGTTGGCGTCCATTCTGCTATGAACTCCGCCAATGCTCTCCTTTGGATAGTTGAAGTGCTCTCAAACTTGAGACCAAAGCTTGACAGTTCCAGTGCCCACTCGACAATCCTGCCTGTTGCTTCTGGATTTTGTAGTATCCTCTTCAACGGAAAGCGAGTGACGACTGTGATCTCATGTGCTTGAAAGTAATGGCGCAGCTTTCTCAAGGCCATGAGAAGGCCGAAAAGCAATTTCTGCACACCGGAGTACCTTGACCTAGCCCCTGCGGAAGGGCCGACAAAAGTAAACTGGGCGCTGCACCATCCTTTTTTGCATCTTCTCATGCGCTGCGCAGATCCATCCTTAGCCGGGACCGGAGCTTGCGGTGAAGTCCCTTGCTTGTCATTTGGATGCGGTTGCCGTGGTTGCCGACTCATCATCCGCCTCCTCTCCGCTACTAACGCATCACTAACCACTTGATTGGTTCTTGCCGCTAGATATAGCAAGAACTTCTCTTGTGGCTTAGGTGCGACAAGTGTTGAGTGGAGACGGTATCTCTTTAAGTCCTGCAGGCGCAACCTCCGCTTCGAGTCCATTTCACTAGACCTGCCTTTTCAAAATTTTGAAAAATGGCGAGGCAACTCAGCAGAACCTAGAGATAAACCTCTTTGAGCAGCTACATAGCCAACCGGCAAGTCTTGATACATCCTTGACGCAGCTTTGGTGCTTCAATCTGCTCAATGGCCTTGATCTTGTCGGGATTGGCTTCAATTCCCAGCGCCGAGACACGAAGAACCCGAGAAGCTTGCGGAGGGGACTCCAAACACGCGCCAGCGGGGTTGAGCTTGAGGTTGATCTTGCGCAGATTTGCAAAGGTTTCGTCTAAATCTTGAATCGGAGTTGTCTTGTCTTTTGCTCTTGACCACTATGTCATCCATGTAGGCTTCCACATTTACGTGCATTTGCGGCTCAAAAGCGTGATGGACTACTCTTGCAAATGCTCGAACCAGCATTCTTTAAACCGAAGGCATCCATACAAAACAGTATGTGCCACATGGGGTGATGAATGCGTCTTCTCCTCATCCTCTTACGCCATGAAGATCTGGTGGTATCTGAGTATCGTCAAGAAATGAAAGCAAATCACATCCGGCCGTGGAGTCAACAATCTGGTCGATCTGCGCGGCAAAGGGAAATGGATCTTTGGGACAAGCTTTATTAACATCGGTAAAGTCGATACAAAGCCTCCATTTCCCGTTTGCCTTCTTATACGACTACTGAGATTAGCCAACCACGTAGGATGGAGCACTCCTCGACAAGGCCTGCTGCTTCCAACTTCTTGATTTCTTCTGCGATGAATTCTTGGCGCTCAACGCTTGCTTCGACTTTCTGCTTGTGGGCGCGCGCGAGGACAGAGCGGCAAGATGGTGCTCAATTACTTTCACAGGAACACGGGGATGTCGACGGTTGCCACGCAAACACGTCGGCGTTCGCCCGCTGAGAAAGCAACAAGCCAGCGCCTTCCTATTTAGGGTCGAGAGAGGCACCGATCTTTGAAGGTACCACCAGTGCCGTCCTCCTTGGCGGACACCTTCTTGGTCTCTGGCGGAGCTGCCATCGTCTTCTTACACTTGCCGGTGGAGCTCGATGAGTGCGTCCTCGGCGGTGGCGCAGCACTCAAAGAGGTGCGCTTGCCGGAGTGGGCATCGAGCTCTTGCGGACTTGGTCTCTTCTTCGCCGGGAGCTTCAGCGGCAAGTGACTTGCGATCTGTTGTTGCTTTGCTTCCGGTAGATCTTGTCAGCGCAGATAAGGGCATCCTTCTTATGCATGAGGGCGAGAGATGACACTTATCGGGCCTGGCATCTTGGTATGTTGTATGCATAGTGAGAGAGCCGCCATGAATTTGGCGAGTCTTTGGGCGGCCAAGGATCCCATTGTAAGGCAATGGAAAATCAGCACCGTCAAAAGTGACCCTCTCGATCCTGAAGTTCAACTTCATTGCGAAATGTCACCGTAATGTGATCTTTCCCTTGGCTTGCTCCTTCCCGGATTGATTCCTTGGAATGTGCGGTCTCTTCAAGCTTCGCTATCGGGGATGCAGGTTTACGGAGCACCGCGGAGGAGATCAGTTCAAACCCGCCCCGCCGTCGACTAGCATCTTAGTGACCTTGAGGTTGCGGATGGTTGGTGAAACCAACATCGGCAAGCACCCAATCGCAGTTATGCGATCGAGGGTGGTCCTCAATATCAAAGATGATAGGCGTCTGGACCATTTCGTAGGTTTGCGTGACTCGGCGGATGGATTACACCGCATTGACTTCCCGCATCCATTGCTTGAGTTGGCGGTGTGAAGTATGCGAGAGAAGCACCGCCCGTCACGCATAAGACCTCTGTGGCTTTACGGAACTCCTGCTCGCCGGTCTCATCATCATCCATATCTTAAATGCCGTCGTCATCTTCGTCCTTGTCGCGGCGCGAGGTCATCTCCTTGCCGCTGCTTGGCCTTTTGGCGTCCTCCTCGGCCGGGGCGTTTCTTGCCAGCTCCTCCAGCACCTTCCTGGGCCTTCTCTTTTGTCGCCCGCTTTCGTACTCAGCCTTTTGCTGCTCGACAAGCTGCTCGACCTTCTTGCAGCTCTGGAGGTCATGGCCCTTGGTGCGGTGGATCTTGCAGTACTGCTTGTTGGCACCGTCCTGCTTGTCGGCGACTGCCATAGCCTGGTAATTGGTTCCCGCTGCAACCTCCTTGCCGGAGCTACCAAGTTTGGCTTTCTTGGCGCCACCTCCGTTGCCGGACTGCTCAACAACTAGCACCGCTTTGCCTTTCTTCTTTCTGTTGCTTCGCCGCCGGCTTTTCTTTGCCGGGGCAGTCTCTTCACTATCAGATCCTGCTTCATGTATTCTCTCTCAAAGTCTCCTCCCTTCCTCAGGTAGCAACGCACACTTGTCGGCGGGGCATATAGCTCAGCAGCGTCCCTGATCTTGCACATCGCCATCTCTCTCCGCATCCTGCGGTTTCGCCGCGTTCGATGGAGCCTTGCGATTCTGTGGCGGGGGTGGACATGCAGGATGTTGTCTTTGTCTGTGCTGAATCTCTGAATGTACTTGCGCAGGGCTCTCCTTCCTTACAGGCGGCGGATGAAGGTCACTCTCTTGGCCATGAGGCTTGTGGTCACGCTGTAAAGCGCCGACAAACTGATGGCATAGATCTGCCCATGAGGATATGGAGTTGTCCGCAAGTGCATGAGCCAGGATCACGACATTGGGCTTGAGCACCGCTGGAAGTAGTTGGCAAGGATCTTGTCGTCCGTCCCGCAGCTTGCACCGCAATGGTGTAGATGCCGAGGAACTCCGACGGATGCGACTTGCCGTCGTACTTCTCTGCGAATGCGTCTGGCAGAAATTCTTCGTCTTTGAGCCCTTTGGACTTGCCGCAGCTCACGAGTGAACGCAGGGCAACCTACAGCGTCGGCAAGTCGCTGGTTCCCCTGGCGCATGCATGTCGATAGAGGGTCCGGGCGCTGGTCGGATTGACGCCGCTTCTCTTGGCGCTCGATGCGAGTTCGAGGCGTCTTCTTGTTGTCGTTAAATTGGAGAACTTGGCGCTGATCGCGGCGAGCTCGTGGATCCGATGGCCAGCGGTGGAGTCATTTGTCGAGGTGGATCCGTCGAGTCGGCGACCTTGGCCTTCGGGTGGAGAGTGCATGGTGGTTGCACCCCCACAGGTTTCGTCATGCCACCGGCTCGTGCCTAATAAATCTGCCCGGCAGCAGATGTATTCGATCGCCATGGAGTGTCGCCGTTAGCAAAGCCGATGAGACTACGAATGGTGGCCTCAATCTTTGATCTTATGCGCGTTGGAGGGTAATCTAGAAGCAGCTGAGCTCGTGCCAAAGCTTCTGCTGGAGTGGTGGGCGGTAGTGGCGAACGGTGCGAGGTGCGGGATATGCTCGGACTTCTAACTAGGTTAGAAGGAGCAGTATCCCGTCCAGGCGACCGTGCCTCGCTCGTGCTGGCATGTTGGCGTGCAGGCTGGCCTTGAGCACCGAGAGGTCCACCAGCTCGATCTTGGTCCAACAAGCGTATGGCACTGTGAGTACCATGACGCTGTCGGTCCCGCGCCTCCTGAGATGGGCGCGGTGCGTGTACGGACGCCGAGGTCTGCTGCGGCCTTGTCCTTGGACTTGGCAGCACCGTGGGCTCTCGTCAGCGCCTGCGTTCTTCCCGGCGTCTGCCCCACCACTCGTTTGCTCGGTGGTGGTGGGATCGGCGATGGACGGCTCGCTGCCGCGAAGCCTTCTTCTTCGGTGGCATGTCGATGAAGATGATGAAGATGTTGCTTTCGTGTGAGCGCGGATCGAGTTCACACAATCTCGACGCCTTCCTACCGGGCGCCAAAGATGTCTGGGAAGCTGATCCACGAACACCTATGGGACGGCGGACCGAGCCCCTTCGATTCGGCGAAGGGGCGAGATCGCACGAAGAAGCGGATCGAGGCGAAGCACGAAGCAGGTTACCCATCTTTGGAGCTCTCCGGGAGAGATAATACTCCCTCTTGCTGCTTGTTTGAGTGTATTGAGTTCTTGCTCGGGAGCCTATGTGCTCTGAGACGGCGTGAGTGTCTTTCGAAATGGACCCGAACCCCTCTCACGCTATGCATGGGCCTCCTTTTATATGCTCAAGGGGTCTCCGGCGGTGGCAGCGTAGACAAGGGTAAAAATGGAAAATGAGTTACGGTTGGTACAGCTACTTATACGATTGTACCATACCTAACCCCTCGACGGCAGGGGACAAAGGCATTAAATGCCCGTCTATGTCGCCTAAACAGTGCGTAAAGGGACTGTCCCGGGGCCTTGGCGCCACCATGGCAAGCTTGTCAGCGCCGCTCGCCACCGTGCACCGCTGGGCCTTGACCTCTTACCACGCCGCGCTGGGGAAGGTCCTGTGGCAACACGTTAGTGGGTGTCTTTGGAGGCGCTAGTGGTTCGCGGCAACAAGCGCCTCGCCCTTGATCGTTGTCTTGTCGCGTCTGAAGCTTGTCGCTCACCGGGCTCTTGCTTGAAGGCAGCCTTGTGGGCGCTGTCAGCAAGTTCCTTGAGATGCCTTGATTGGCCATCCCGGCAAGCTCCTCTTGCCGGGGTCTTGTCTCCTTGGATGCCTTGGCTGGCCTTCCCGGCAAGCTCCTCTCGCCGGGGTCTTGTCTCCTTGGCTTAAATACTTTGTTCTTGAATGGCTCCAAAGGAACCACGGAGGGCCTTGGCGGACACCTGGCAAGCCTTGCCGCGGGGAGCTGCAACTGCCCGTGCACAAGTTCGGGATACTAGGGTACCCCTACTCTAGTACACCGACAAACGTATCTATAATTTTTGATTGTTCCATGCTATTATATTACCTCTTTTGGATGTTTATGGGCTTTATTTTACACATTTATATCATTTTTGGGATTAACCGACTAACCGGACGCCCAACCCATATTGCTGTTTTTTTTGCCTATTTCAGTATTTCGAAGAAAAGGAATATCAAACGGAGGCCAAACGGAATAAAACCTTCGGGAGCGTGATTTTTGGAACAAACATGATCCATAGGACTTAGAGTGCAAGTCGAGAAGCTGCCGAGGCTCCCACGAGATAGGAGGGCGCCCCCCCTATAGGGTGCGCCCCCTGTCTCGTGGGCCCCTCGGGCGGCCACCGACGTACTTCTTCCTCCTATATATACCTACATACCCCGAAAACATCCAGGAGGTGGACAAAACACAATTTCCACCACAGTAACCTTCTGTATCCGCGAGATCTCATCTTGGAGCCTTCGCCGACACTCTGCCGGAGGGGGAATCGACCACGGAGGGCTTCTACATCAACATCCTTGCCCCTCCGATGAGTTGTGAGTAGTTTACCACAGACCTACGGGTCCATAGTTATTAGCTAGATGGCTTCTTCTCTCTTTCTGGATCTCAATACAATGTCCCCCCCCCCCTCTCGGGGGGAGAGCTATTTGATGTAAACTCTTTTTGCGGTGTGTTTGTCGAGATCCAATGAATTGTGGGTTTATGATCAAGTTTATCTATGAATAATATTTGAATCTTCTTTGAATTCTTTTATGTATGATTGAGTTATCTTTGCAAGTCTCTTCGAATTATCAGTTTGGTTTGGTCTACTAGATTGATCTTTTTTGCCATGGGAGAAGTGCTTAGCTTTGGGTTCAATCTTGCGGTGTCCTTACCAAAGGATGTAAAGGGTTGCAAGACACGTATTGTATTGTTGCCATCGAGGATAACAAGATGGGGTTTATATCATATTGCTTGAGTTTATCCCTCTACATCATGTCATCTTGCTTAATGCGTTACTCTATTACGATGAACTTAATACTCTAGATGCAGGTGAGAGTCGGTCGATGTGTGGAGTAATAGTAGTAGATGCGAGGCAGAGTCGATTCGATGTGTGGAGTAATAGTAGTAGATGCAGTGCAGGAGTCGGTCTACTTGTTATGGACGTGATGCCTATATACATGATCATGCCTAGATAATCTCATAACTATTCGCTTTTCTATCAATTGCTCGGCAGTAATTTGTTCACCCACCGTAATACTTATGCTATCTTGAGCGAAGCCACTAGTGAAACCTATGGCCCACGGGTCTATCTCTTATCATATTTGCTTTCAATCTACTTTACTTTTTGCACCTATATTATAAAATACCAAAAATATATTTATCTTATCTTACTATCTTTATTAGATCACACTTTCGCAAGTGGCTGTGAAGGGATTGACAACCCCTTTATTCCGTTGGTTGCGAGTTCTTTGTTTGTTTGTGTAGGTGCGTGGGACTTTTAAGGAGCCTCCTACTGGATTGATACCTTGGTTCTCAAAAACTGAGGGAAGTACTTACGCAACTATTGCTACATCACCCTCTCCTCTTCGAGGAAAACCAACGCAAGCTCAAGACGTAGCACATATCAGATGCCACCCAATTCTACCGGACCGAGGAAAAGAAGTCTGCAGAGAGGGATTTCTGGTCGCAGTATTTGGCGCCAATTATCAGGTGCCCTTTATCGGTCAGCTGAAGTAGTTGGTCGAACTGCACCAGGCGGCCGAACTAGCCATGAAGGACTTGGTTGTCCCATTGTGTATGAAGCCAATTCCAAACAGTTACTTTGGACTCGTGAAGCGGATTGTTGGCGCCTGCCCTCGGCTTGATGTCATTAAGCGATCGGTATGTATAGAGGGTGCGCGCATGGTGTTTTCCCGTGCGAAGGTGCATTGGGGGAAGCTTGATGCTGAGAAGCTGATGACTGAGGGGCCTCAGAGGGTAAGGAGCATCGCAAGCCCGAGTTGTACTATGAAGGTGTACTAAAGGGAGCCCTTGTGGCCGGATAAATTATACCAAAGACATTATATTTCCACTGAAAGGCGGTCGTGCCATTCTTTGTAATGTGGGATAATGGCACTTTTATTATTTATTGCCTGTATTGTTTGAGCGTTTGTTCTTCACTGCGGCTGTTTAGTGTATTTAAATCCACGAGAGTTGGCCGGTCATTAAACATACCTTTACGTAAAAAATACGGGGTGTTAGGGACATACTGAACACTCTTTATCCCATTGTTGGGTCCTGAGGAGGTCTTCCTTACCACAAACGAGGCAATCAGACTATAGGGCTTTATCACTCTCCTTAGCCATAGGAATTCTAGTATGGTGGGGCGCAGCTAATTATTCGGAAGGCCGGACTAGGGCTCTATCGGCGCTTTGATCGAACCGATCCGTCGCACTTTGCATTTATAATGGCATTATCTTGAATAAATCTTCAAAGATTTTACAACCTCTCGAACAGCTGACTAGCTCTCGCTGTATCATGACAGTTAGTTTTCGGCTTTCTCTACTGAGGTGCTCGTCCGGAAGAACCGGGACACAATTGCAGTAGTTCTCCCAACGCTACCTTAGCCGATGGGGCAGAATGTAAGGTACCAAAACAGGGGAGCCGGGCAAACCCAACTAATGACCCAAGACATGATTCGAAGCCGATGCATATAGTGGTATAAGTTCGGGGTGCCGAGCGACCGAAAAGGTGGTTGGACTTTATTGCCGTATTATGAAGCCCCTAGCATAATCGGGCATAACACAAGGCGTGGGTGCCGTTTGTGAAAAAGAGGCATCAACGAGAAACGACGGCCGATAAGTGTTATTTAAGTCTACACATTGTAGTAAAATGACATGTCTATGCGTATGAGTGCGGTTTATGCTTATGAAAAGGAGTATTTTTGGCGGAAGTCGTGGCCGGACTGGAGGAGGCTGTGTGTGGATCTGAGGTGTATCCGGACTGCCTGCATTGTGCGTCCGAGCTGATTCCGTGTCGCCAGTCCTGTTCTGCGCCAAAGTTAGTCTGTAAAGACAAATGCTTTAAAGGCAGCTGCATATACCGTTGTGGTTGAACCACGGGTGCCTGAGCGGAGTCTGGCTGAACCATGCCATAAAGTAGTTCAGACTCCTCAATTGGTGTCCGGTTGTTTGGCTGCTAAATCAAAATTTGATAAACAGGCACGACTCACTGTTCTAGCGGCGGTATGATTTCCACTCTAGTGGTGGGGTTCGACCTTGCCCATAGCTGTGACTATGTCATGCGGGACTGGCCTGATGTTGTACCTCGTTGAATCTAGCCAACGTGGTTTGTCCCGGTAGTATGTGGTAATTACTATATAAGGGGATAATGACGAAGGCTTATTCTTCGGTGTGGTATTTGTTTGGTGATCCGAAGACAACCATTAGTATGGTGGGTCAGTTAAAACTTGGCCTTTCCACCTTGCATCTTTGAGGAGATGTTATTGATAGTTGTATGCCTGTGGGGGCCCGTGTAAAATGGAGCCCCCAAGCTACTGGGTAGATAGTGAGCGCAATAAAATTGCTATGGCTGGTGTTGTCCAGACGGTCGATGTTATTAGAGACGATCAGCCGTGTTTTTGTACTGTGAGTGGATCTTCCTTACCACGTTTGACTGGTCCTTTGTTGTTCGAGACCTCCCTTCATTATTTCCAGCGCAAGATCGGCCGTTTTGTTTGGAAGATCCTGCATTCTCTGTTGGTATGCTTGGCCGCCCTTCTAGGGGTACCATGAATTTCACATGGTTGATCCGATTATGTTGCTGAGCGGATGGGCTGGGCTGTTCTTTTTCCGCTGACCGGACTGGGGACCGCTGAATTCGGCACCAACTTCCCTGACTTGACATTTATGATGATTGCGCCGAGGCTTGAGAATGCCTCTTCGTGTATCCTTCGTATTGTCTTTGACCGTGGTGGTATGTGGACGTCGGGGTATGTGCCTTAGGTTCTTCTTCTTAGGTTGAGGTAGCAAATTATGCCCTATGTGCCCTTTGTCGGGGTGGTCGAGTCCGTATTCCTCAGTGGCCAGGACCTTGGTCCATGTGTCCACGAGCAAATTTGGTCAGCTTTGAGCTACTGTTGCTTCCTTTGCAGGATCCTCGCAGTGGCCATGAGCCGTCACTTGAAGAGAACTTGTTCCACGGGATCCTCAGGCACGCCAAATTCAGCATCTCCAAGGCTTACCTCGTCTTCGGAGGGGGCATATAGTTGTTCCTGTCCAAGTATCCTACCGTGGCCAGTCCGGCCTGCTTGAAGGCAGGCTGATCAGGGTTGTATTCATCGTTGGCACCATCCGGATTGTTTTCGTCTCCTATGCCGGTATTGTTGTGGCGGGGCTTGGAGCGGCATTGACGATGCCCATGCTTTGCTTTCTTCCCTGAGGGGTTGTCCTCCGTTGCCTCATCGCCATTGGTTTTCTTGAATTATCACCATATATATCATATGAGGAGGTGGCTGTCCACACGCCCCATGAAGCGGTGGTTCCTGTTCTTCTCCTGCATCGTCGTCCATACCGTCGATGTCTTCGGAGTCGAAGTCGAGCACGTCGGTTAAATCATCGACCGTGGCAAGGAAGTGGGTGGTGGGTGGGCAACGAATTCCTTCGTCCCCTGCTTCCCACTCGAGCCGGACATAGATTGGCCAAGAGTCTTCTGACAAAGGGAGAGACTTTAACGAGTTCAGCGCCTCGCCAAAGGGCAGTGCTGGAAGATATCCGCAGTGGTGAACTCCATTACAGGAGCCCAACCAGGTTCGGCGGGCTCAGGAGCGCGCGGAACAGAACCTATATCCAGATACGAGTCCCGGGGTCCGGTGTCACAGGCTTCTTTGGGGGTGAGGCCCGCGGAGCGGGGTCCATCCACCCGTCCTTGGGCAACACCCTCTGCTCCGGATTTAGGTCTGGGGCTACTGCAGGGGTGATATCCCGAGCATTGCCCGACAGCAGGTCTAAGCCGTGCTCATCGTGATTGTCCGGCGCGCCTGGCGCAGGCCCGAACCCATTGAAGATCAAGTCTCCACGGATATCGGCCGTGTAGTTTAGGTTTCCGAACCTGACCTGGTGGCTAGGGGCGTAGCTGTCGATCTGCTCCAGTTGGCCGTGAATTGGCCCATGATCTTGAAGCCGCCCGAACACGAAGATCTGTCCCGGGAGAAAAGTCTCACCCTGGACCGTGTTGTTGACAATTGAAGGAGCCATCAAGCGTTGCGGTGACGAGACAGAGGAACTCTCAATGAAAGCACCAATGTCGGTGTCATAACCGGCGGATCTCGGAGTAGGGGTCTGATCATGCGTAAATCTTAGGCTAATGGTAACGAGGAGGCAAAGGGACACAATGTTTATCGAGGTTAGGGCCCTCTCGATGGAGGTAAAACCCTACTTCCTGCTTGATTGATATTGATGATATGAGTAGTACAAGAGTTGATCTACCACGAGATCGAAGAGGCTAAACCCTAGAAGCTAGCCTATGATGATTATGATTGTGATAAGCCCTCTGAGACCAACCTCTCGGTTTATATAGACACGGGGAGAGGGCTAGGGTTTACATGGAGTCGGTTACAAAGGAGGAAATATAATATCCGGATCGCCAAGCTTGTCTTCCACGCAAAGGAGAGTCCCATCCGTACACGGGACATGGTCTTGAATCTTGTATCTTCATGCTCCAATAGTCCGGACAAAGTATATATTCTGGCTGTCCGGATACCCCCTAATCCAGGACTCCCTCAGTCGTGGCTGATGCACTTGCCGGAGAACTCCATCTCGAGCTGGGCTGACCTGTGCAATGACTTTGTTGGCACCATCATGGGCGGCCATCAAGAACCAGGGCGGCCCAACAACTTGCAGCTCCTCCCACAAAAGGAAGGAGAGAATTTACGAAAGTATATGCAGAGATTCAGCTGGGTGCATAGGAACATTCTAGACATCCACCCGGCAACTGTATAGCTGCATTCCAATCCAATGTACGCAACCGCAAGATACGTTCCAAGATGAATGTCCGATTGCCTAAGAGTGTGAATGAGTTGTGCACTTTGGTGGATAAGTGTGCCCGAACATAGGAGGGGAGGCACTTCTCGGAGAAGAAGATGGTATCGACGTTGACTCAGAAGATGACGATGATGCTACCAATCAGAAGAAGAACAAGAAACGCAACAAGAAGCCCAAGGAGAAAACAGTTTTGGCTATCGAGGGATCTGGCGTCCCTAGTACCGGCAAGAAGGCCAAGACCGAAGCTACCAGCAAGGAAGTTTCCACGTGCACTGACTGCCGAGAAGCTGCGGTGGCAGAGAAGGCTGGGAAGGCAGATGGGTCGTACTACAAGATCCATCGGACCAAGGGCCATGATTTCCAAGAGTGTCATCAGCTTGAGCAACTCATCAAGAAGCAGAAGGCCGAGTACGAGAAGCATGACAAAGAGAGAGACCAAAATGGCGCTGGCGGAAAGGGCCGAGAGGGCAGAAGAGGTCGCCCTAGCAAGGTCCCTCAGTATAAAGGGAAACCTTCCGGAGGCCGTGAGAAGAAGGAATGCGATGATGAGAGCGATGAAGGGGATGAAGAGGAAACCAGCGAGCAGGACACCCTGTGCATTGACGGAGGTGCATCCTTGCACTCCTCTCACCGCCAGCTTAAACAGTGGGCACGTGAGGTCAATGTTGTGGAGCCAGCGGCAGATTCTCGGAAACCACTCAAGTGGTCCAGCATGCCCATCATCTTTGATGAAGAGAATCACCTAGACCGCACCACCGCGGTAAGGTTCTTGCCGTTGTTGGTTTCACCAACGATCCGCAACCTCAAGGTCACAAAGATGCTGGTTGACGGTGGGGCCAGGTTGAATCTGATTTCTCCTAAGGTCATCAGCAAGCTGCAGATAACAGAAGAAGAGCTCAAGGTTAATGGCACCTTTCAAGGGATCAACCCCGGCTGGAGTCGTCCGAAGGGGAAGATCACGCTGCCAGTTACGTTTGGAGGTGAATTGAACTACCGGACTGAGAAAATTGTGTTCGACGTGGTTGAGTTTCCATTACCGTACAATGGGATACTTGGACGACCTACCCTGGCAAACTTCATGGCCGCATCCCACTATGCCTACAACACTTTGAAGATGCCGGGGCCAATGGGCGCCATTTTCATCCCATAAGACAAGAAGGAAGCAATTATATGCGTGGATAAGATGTACAGGGAGGCGGTCACTGTTGAGGTTGTAGAAGCCGCAATCCCCGCCAAGGAAAACAAGCAAAGGAAGAAAGCCAACAAGGAATCACGGATTTTGTGCCTCTCTGGAGTGCGCTTCACCAGTTGATGATTTGTCAGAAAGTTCAAATAGCAAGAGATCAAAGGTCGTTGCGCCTGCTGTGAAGAAGGTCACGACAGGGCTGGTTGGCGTTGATGGTACATTTACTATCAGCTCCACCCTTGACGACAAATAGGAAGCGGCGCTCCTTGCCTTCCTCTACGGGTGAATGTCGATGTCTTTGCTTGGCAACCATCCGACATCCCGGTGTTCGAGGAGGTAATGTCGAGCACCACCTTGTTTGTACGCCCTCATGCCTCCCGTCAAATAGAAGGTCCAAATCAAGCTTTTGGGCGGCAGCGATTTATTCTTTGAAGAGATCAAGAAACTTGAGGCAGCTGGTTTGGTCAAAGGAGTTGCTTCCAGTTTGGTTGGCAAATCCAGTGGTACCGCACAAGGTGAATGGGAAGTGGAGGATTTGCATAGATTTCATAGATCTGAATAAAGCATGCCCGAAGGACCCATTCCCCTTGCCGCGCATCAATCAGATTGTGGATTCCACTTATGGATGTGACCTGCTTTCCTTCTTAGATGCATATTCCAGGTACCAACAGATTTTCATGTCCAAGGAAGATGAAGAGAAGACCACGTTCATCACCCCATGTGGCATGTATTGTTTTGTACGGATGCTCTTTGGGTTAAAGAGCGCTGGATCCACTTTTACAAGAGCAGCGCAAATTGGTTTTGAGTCCCAGTTGCACAAGAATATTGAAGCCTACATGGATGACACAGTGGTCAAAACCAAGGACAAATCAACTCTCATTCAAGACTTGGAAGAGACCTTTGCAAATCTATGCAAGATCAACTTGAAGTTAAACCCAGAGAAGTGTGTGTTTGGCATTCCTTCTGGCAAGCTACTTGGCTTCTTCATGTCCCACCGGGGAGATAGAGGCCAACCCTGACAAGATCAAGTCGATCGAGCAGATTCAAGCACCCACGATAGTTAAATATGTGAGGCGTTTGACTGGATGTGTTGTCGCGCTAACCAGGTTCATTTCCAAGTCGGTCGAGCACGCCTTGTCGTTCTTCAAAATTTTGAAGAAGGCAGGCACGTCGAGTGGACCCTGAAGGCAGACGCTGTGCTGCAAGGTTTGAAGACCTATATTTCCTCTGTTCCCACCTTAGGCACTCCTAACATAAACCACGAGAGTCGTTGCTGCTATACCTAGCGACAACCAATCAAGTGGTTAGTGCATCACTGATGGCGCAGCGAGAAGTAGATGAAGGAGCAGGCGTGACTACCGTCCCCTCCGGAGTGGAAAGTGAGCTCATCCGGCAAGCTCGGATGCAGACTGGGACAAATAGGGGCAAGGCAACGAAGACAATTCTAGGATCACGGCAAGGAAGAACGTGGTGCAGCTGTCAGTATACTTTGTCAGCTCCCTGCTGCAGGGGGCTAGATCGAGGTATTCTGGCGTACAAAAGTTGATCTTTGGCCTCATCATGGCCTCAAGGAATCTGCGCTACTACTTCCAAGCCCATGAGATCATGATTGTCACCCGCTTCCCCTTGCAACGCTTACTGAGAAACCCCGAGGCCACTGGCAGAATAGTGGAATGGGCTTTGGAATTATCAAGCTTTGGTTTAAAGTTTGAGAGCACGTCAACTATTCAGAGCATAGCACTAGTGGCGTTTATTGCGGAGTGGATGCCTACCCCTGACGAAGAAGCACTGGAGATAGTTATCCCCAGCAAGGAAGCGCCCCAAGAATGGATCATGTACTTTGATGGTGCCTTCTCCCTCCAAGGTGCAGGAGTTGGCGTACTTCTTATCGCCCCCACTGGGGAGCACCTCAAGTACGTGGTTCAAATGCATTTTCCCCCGGGAGAAGGCTACCAACAACACTGCAGCGTATGAAGGACTCCTTGCCGGGCTGAGGATCGCAACATAATTGGGAATCCGGAAGTTGATCATTCATGCAGACTCATAACTTGTGGTGAGGCAGGTGAACAAGGGTTATCAAAGCTTGTTGATGGAGGCATACGTGGAGGAAGTGAGGAAGTTGGAGGAGCACTTTGATGGATTACAAACAAAGCACGTGCCTCATGCGGAAAAGAACATTGATGATCATATGTCAAAGTGTGTTGCACAACAACTTCCTATGGAACCAGGGACTTTTGCTCTCCATCTGACTCAGCCCTCCGTATCCCCGGCAACAATGGCCAGAAAGAGGAGGAAACTGCACTCCAGAAAGCCTCTCCCGGCAAAGATTCCTGAAGCTCTCGGCAGAGATCTTGGCGGGAACAACTCCACTTCGCTCGGTGAGCAGCACCCTCCCGCCGAACTACCAATCTTTGTGGTTGAGGCATGCGCTCCCGTGAACAAGGAGGTGCCGCTGATCCTCAGGCTTCAGCTTGGGCGCGGCACAGAGTCCATTACCCCCAAATAGGAGAACTTCCCGAAGAGCTAGAAGAAGCTGAAAGAGTAGCCTAGAGGGCCAGTATGTATCAGTTCATCAATAACACGCTATACAGAAGGAGGCCCAACGGTTTGAAATTGAAGTGCATTTGCCGGGAAGAAGGGAAGGAACTGTCAGTGATACACAAAGGCAGATGGTTGGATCAAGGGCCCTGGTTGGAAAAGCTTTCTGGCAAGGTTTCTATTGGTCCAGGGCCCTCCAAGATTCAATTGAGATGGTCACCAGATGTAAAGTCTGCCAGTTCCACTCCAAAAATATCCATCAGCCTGCTCAAACTCTCCAGACGGTCCCTTTGTCGTGGCCCTTTACGCGACATCTTGGGTCCCTTCCCCCATGCTACTGGGGTCTTGGAATTCTTGTAAGTTGCAATTGACAAGCTTACAAAGTGTCCGGAAGTGGAGCCCGTGAGGAAGGTGACCGCATAGTCAGCTATCAAGTTCTTCAATGGATTGGTGTGCCGTTTTGGAGTACCTGCCAGAGTCATCACTGACAATGGCACCCAATTCACAAGCCGCGCCTTCATGCAATACGTTCATGCCCTCGGAAGCAAGGTCTCGTTCACCTTTGTTGCCCATCCCAGAAGCAACGGACAAGCTGAGAGGGCGAACACTGAAGTGCTGCGAAGACACAAGACAAGAACGTTTGATAGGCTGCAGAAGTGTGGCAGGCGATGGATCGATGAGCTATCGATGGTTCTGTGGTCCCCCCGTACGACACCAAATCGAGCTACCGTGAGACTCCCTTCTCCCTAGTCTATGGGGCAGAAGCAGTGATCCCCACAGAACTCATATACGGGTCACCTCCAATATTTGCCTATGATGGAGTAGGGCAAGAACAGCACTGGTGTGACGATGCTGTGCTACTTGAGGAGAATCATCTCTAGGCTGCTACACGTGTTGTATGCTCCCAGCAAGCCCTGCATCTCTATCACAGCCGTAGGGTTCATGCCCGGAGCCTTGAGGAAGGCGACCTTCTCCTTAGGCGCGTTCAGTCTGCCAAGGTTACAAACAAGTTGACGCCAAAGTGGGAAGTCCCTTACCGGGTCACCAGACCTGGCGCAGTCCGTTTGGAGACCGGACATGGAATTCAGTTGCAGAACTCATGGAAAATTGAGCATGTCCGTAAGTTCTAACTATAAGACCTGGCTACAGGGCCCTGCCCGACAGCCACCCTTTTGTACAAGCCTTGCCGATGTTGCGTGTAACCCTTTGTACAAAGCCAGGTGCAGACCCTGAGCAACAGATAACTAAACGAAGCGTCGGGGGGGGGGGCCAAAAACTTGAATGCATGCATAAGCATATCATGAGCATAGCATGATAATGTAGATAAGATCATATGTAGCTTTGTTTTCATCTGCATTAAGCTGCAGGGTTCTTGCCGCAGACTCAGTCCCGAAGAGAAGAAATGAAGACAAGCCTACATATCGGTCCCCGACAAGCCAAACAGATAAGTTCCTTCTTATCCATACATGCTCTGTAAGTGAAAACTTGTGCATGTGAAAACTTCGTCACCTCCGAAGAATAGGTGCTCCCATCCTATGTCCCGAACATTTCTTCGGTCAAGGTGGTTGTAGTGGCCTTTGATGGAGCAGGTTCGATGAGGAGCTGGTCCCTTCCCATAGTTTTGTGCCTGGTAGGCCAAGCCCCACGGTAAAAAACGAAAGGTGCCAGCAGGATAGCTTGTCGGAGAAAACTTGTTTACTTAAACGTATAGAGTCATATTACCTCTGCATGGACATGGTACATGCACAAGTACCCGACAAGGCTTGTCTTTTTCATTAATATGCGGATAAGCAAGTACAGATCTTACAAGACACAAACATGGATAAAGGAGATTACATATTCTAGACTAAAGTTTAGCAAATGCCTAGACATTTTAGACTGAAAAAAGTTAAGTGTCCCGTAATCCCTTTCTTGCCCCTCTCCTCCTAGGAGCTACGACGGGAGGTGAAGAGGGAAAAAGGAGTGCCTGAGCAGAAGCCCAGCCCAACCCCGTCGGGACCTGCCGGGCGCAGCTGCGAAGGAGGGGGCGGAGAGAGCAGGTCGGCGGTGCCCTAGTCACCACCCCCCAAGGACCAGCAAGACGCCCCAGCACAGGCGCCAGCGGGGAGAGCCTACCGGAGCTCATCTGGAAGACTGCTGGAGGAGGCGAAGGCACCAAGAGGGCGTCCCTCTCCTCGGCAACCGTCCGGAAGAGGCGGGTGATGATGATGCCAGGGAGGGAGGGGAAGAGCGGAAAGATGAGGCAGCGAACCGGGAATATGAGATGAAGGCGCCGGTGCCATCGTACTCCGACCTGACAGCCTGCCACCCGCCTTCTTTGTCTTCCCTGACCCCTCGACATGTCGCCTACCCCGGAGAAGCGGCGGACAGCGACGATGTTCAAGGCGCATGAGGAGCGTCGCTCCCCACCTTGGTGGGCAGGAAGACACCACCATCTTCAGCATCAACCCCGACCCCGCTGGAAGGAGCAGTGCTGGGATTACCAAAGATCCCAAACACTGCACCACAGACAGGCGCTAGGAGCCCCAGAGGCCTCGCTGGCGGGATGACAAGCCTCGACGACTTGCGGCAAGGGTGAGAACTCCCCACCAGGCGGCTGGCTTATGTGGGGGAAATGGGCACTCCACCAATTTGGAGAAGCATAGCACCTCCACGATTCATCGACTCGGCGCCCACATCGACGACCACCGCATCTCCGACAACCCTGGACCAGACTCACTCCTTGAGCCTCAGCAAGAGTATTTGGCATCGTCACTCCCGAGCTAGAGCCCTGGGCCTGGGCCCCGGTCTCCCCCCTCGACATAACAAAGGAGAAGGCAAGAAATGAAAGGGGAGAGGTGCATGGATGGGCGCCTCTGCTCCCTCTTGCACCCCCTTTTTTATAGGCAGGCTAGGGCTGGGGGCTGATCCTTCACCCCCACCCCCGAGGGGCTCTTTTTGATCCGACCTATCCAAATTACCACCAAAGGCCGGATCCGATTACCGCCCCCTTACACCAATCCAAGAAGACCAGGGCTTTGCCTTAACACTCTTTCCTGCACCACGCGCCTCCTTTACCTACCCCACTTAATGCATGCAGCATACGTGGCAAAGGATAAGGGCGTGGTGGGATGAGTGAATTGGCAGATACTCCCCCATGGGTTAAAGTCATTCACGGGCTGTTACAGAGATGGCCCCACTACAATTGGCATCATGCGATGCACAGAAAAACCAGAAACTGACTCAAGCACATGTTAATGAAGAAGCGAAGAAAATCACAAGGGATGAGCTACCACAAACTCTTCACCTGTGTACTAGACAGGGCCTACCCTGACGACGCTCGGCAGCACGTTCGGGCCAGGCCCGGGAGCTCCTGTCAGTGCAACAAACTTTTATGTGTGTTGCCCGGACTATACACAGACTCAAGAGCAAGGTTACAACATCCAAAGCAAAGCCAAGCAGAAGAGATTGATCTTTGAGAAATCAAAGGGCAGATCAAGAAGACCAAGACAGGACAAATAAGCAAGATATCACTAAGAAAAAACCTCCCTTATCGGGCAGGTGAGCCTGGTTGGGTCGAGGCCACACCGAAGACAAGTCTCAAGACTCCCCTAGCAAGCTTGCTGGGGACACCGAGGGCGGATCACTCCGCCAAGACGCCACTGCTCCACCTCACAGCAACGCAAGTCACCTATCAGTGCGGTGTTGAGTCCCCGGGTGATTAAGTGGTTTTCATTTGGAACATGGCATCCATTTCTGAGGAAGAACACCCCAAAATGACACCCATCCAAAGGCGTGTCACGCAGGCAGGCGAGAAGGTGGTTGAATAACATGGCAAGGCTTACCGGGCTACACCCATGATGTGACACTAAACGGTGCATTTAATGCACCTTGTCCTGTCTGTAGAGTTAGGTATGATAGCATTGTGGCTATCTAATCACTGGATAATGACTGTTTTGCTATTGCGGTAACCCCTTGACCTACAAAAGGAGTGTCATGGCAATCCTAGAAAGGATTCAGACCTTTGTACACTCATACGCGCATAGCTGCACTCGTCCCAAGGCAACCTTACCGGGCTTGAGCGTTATCTCCACCACGGTCCTTTCATCAATCCACCAACGCAGGAGTAACCCTCGCGGCGGCCCGAACCTGGGTAAAAACTTCCTGTGTCATCACTGCCATGCTACTCTACGGCCTCCGCTCTTCATGGAACGCATCCTTCCCCCTTGCTGAACCACAAGGGGCTGATGGCCCCATAGGTGCACTACAAAAAAAGACACATCCGTGACATTTTGGGCTGAACAAAAAAAATTCTATCATTGTCACACCCTGATTTTCAGGCCACATCACTTAAGCTAATAAATCATGATAAAATGTGGTTTGACAAAAACTTTTGAGTGTTTTAGACCTTGCCTTGATTGGATTTTGTGTGTTGTTTGCAAGTGCTCTAAAAATCAAATAAATCCTCCAACTCCTATACTTCTTCTCCTTGATCCAAAAACCTTTCCCAATGATCATGCCATGTGTATAGAACATAAAAATAATTTCTTGCAAAAATAATTTGGCCAAATAGTATTTTCAAAATTAGTTTTTCAAAAACCCCTAAATTGAGGTTTGCACTGCAAGTACTTAATTAGGGGCAGTAAAAATCTTTCCAAAAATATATTTGACTCCTATTAGATATAGAACATCCAAATACAATTTTAATAGGAAAAATTATTTTTATTGTTCTAAAAATATTTGACAAAAATCAGGGAAACTCAGTGGGCATATATTTCCCATATAAAAGAGTTTAAACACATGGTCATGTTCAAAATATTGGACAAAACCTCCCAAAACCCTTTCTGGATATTTCAAGCTTTTGAAATATTTACAAAGGAAATATTCTCAACAAATTCCAAGAAAATTCTATCATGTCACATATGACATGTTTGATGATCTTGACAAGTATCATGTCATGGAGAATAGTATAACTCCATGAAATCCCCTCAAAACCATTTCTGTCCATTTTGAAGTTTGAGCAACTTTACATTGCCAAACATATACAAATGTTCTCAAACCTTGTGACATGCTCAAATGGTCTAATAATTCATCTAGACCAAATGGCACAAGTTGGAGAACAAGTTAACTTGATCAAAGAGCCCCAAAACCCTTCACATCGTAACCAAATTTGAACAACTCTACATTGGCAACTTTCTCCTTTTGATCTCAACTTTTGTGGGCATGTTCAGAACCTCAAATGATGACACTACACCAAGTGGTGCATCAAGGAGAATTTATTTGCATGACTAAATCTTGGTAAAGCCATTTCTGCTAATTTCTAGGGTTTACCAAAGTTGCATTGTCAACTTCCTCCAAATGGGCTCCAACTTGGTGATCAACCCCATTTCTATATGACACTTGATCCTGTTAATCTTCATATCATTTGGAATCCATTTGCTTGGCCAAACCACCATCAAACTCCTTCTGGCAGAAACTTAAAATGCATGTTTCGTCCATTTCCACTAATCTCCATGAGCTCAACTTTTTCCCACAGCCCCATATGGTCCTCCTCTAACCCCTGCATCTTTCCCTGCCCGAGGAGCCATGATTATGGGGGTGAAAAGCTCTTTTTCCCTCTCTGGACAGCACCATTTCTCTCTCTCTCAACCTCCCTCCTCACTCTAGTGGATCCCCAGGGCATCCAATGCCATTGTCACATTGTTTACTCCCCCCTGCAGCTGCCAGACACAAGTGGGCGCGTGAGGACGCGCGGAAAAGCCGCGGATGCCGGCCATTTGCGTGCTCTGGAGCACGTCAGCGTGCTCCCGACCGTTGACGTCGCGTCCCCCGACCACCTCGAGCCTCCCCCTCGCGCCAGTCGAGGTGCCTCGACATCCGCAACACGCCACCGTGCAGGCCCCCTCGTCTCTTCCTCTCTGTCACCCCCTGTGGTGCGTGCCCAGAGCCGCCCGGCTCGGCCAATGCCCGGCCTCGCACGCGCGAGCACCAGGGCCTCTCCCCACACACTCTCTCTCTCTTCCTGGCCCCCTACTCGGCTCCCACGAACGCCGTAGACAGCCCCGGGCCTCCTCCTGTGGCCACTGCGGCCATTCCCGCGGGTGCCTGTAGGCCACGTCCACGGTGAGCCATGGGCCGGCTATTTCAGGCCACCCCCGAGCTCCCTCCCTACTCCTTTGTCTCTCTCTCCCTCACTTGCACCCTCTGGACCCAGCCAACCCTCTCGCCGATCCCTCCTTCGCTCCCCACGACCGAAGCCGAGCCGCCGGACTTCGCTTAAATTCGTGCCAACCCGAGCCCCTCCTCTCCACCTCGTCGTCTCATAACATCGCCTCCGCCATCATTCATATCCCCCCCGCTCCATTTCTTCCTCTCCGCGGCTGCAGCGCCATGCCCCAATCTTGCCGCCGCCTCCATCCGCCGCGGGTGATGCACCGGTCGCATACGACCGCCCTATCAGTCGTGGCGCACCTTGGCGGGTGCGTCACGCTCTCTTGAAGCCGTCGGTGTGCCGGGCATCACCGGAGGTGGCCTGTGCTGCCGGAGCCCACGCCCACAAGCATTCGGCCCTGCCTCCCCTGCCTCGCGTCTGTTCGAGCGGGAGGTGGGGGACGAACCCGACATGTGGGCCCAGCGTCGTCGGCCACAAATGGCGGGCCCATGAGTTAAGTGGTGGGCTCTGCCCACGACGCTTCGCCGGGAAAGCGTATTTCCCGGTCGCCTTTCGCGTGGCCCTTCTTAGTCAGCGTGGCCGTGCAAATGGGCGGCCCGGTCTTATTGCGGTGCTAAACTGCGCCCTGCGCACAGTTTAGGTATAACACAAATCCTTTTCTTTTTCTTTTCCAGTGAGCTTCAAAAATCCATAAACTATTCAAATTAACTGCAAATTTGGTGATTCAAATTTCTAGTGACTCTATAAATCATGCTCTACCTACTGGTGCAACATGCACATTTTTCCAGAAAACCTTCCTTCACACAAATTAAGTAAAATCCCATTTTTCCATTTCTGTGATGAACTTTAGAAAATCACAGAGAGCTCAAAATTGATCCAAATGCCATGATTCAAATTCCTAGACGCTTCTAAGTTCATAACTTAGTTTATGAACATTTTTGTTAATACTTTCTGTGCCACACAATATTATGAGCCATTTCTTCATATTTGTCAACTCTGCAAATTCATAGGAAATTCATTTGAACTCCAAATCCAGTGAAACCAACTCCTAGATGCTTCTAAAATCATCCTTTGTTAAATGGGTATATTTACTCATTTTTCAAAAATATATTTCTGTACACTTCTTGCAAATCCACAAATCCCTTGATTCCATCATATTGAAATGTTCAGAGATATCCATTCATCAAATCCCAATGAAACTACTTTGGTCACTCCTCATATGACCAGAGGTATCCTAGAAAAGTCCAACTCACATTTTTAGAGCACTTTTACTTTTGCCTTGTTGTGTTGCTTATTGTGTTTGTTTCCGACGTTAGTTGTGAAGTAGAGAGTACTTGGAGAAGGACCAGAAGATTTCAAGACTCTGATGAACCAGGCAAGCAGCCCTTTGACCATGTCTATGAAACCCTTTTTATGCATGTCATATAGCACCATATTATTGTTGCATCGGAATCATGATGAGGTGGTATCCACTTTGATGGTTTGCCACCGTACTTCCTCGTTGATACTTGCATTGTGCATAACCCTACCTTCTTATCAGGGTTATGCCGGTGGGAGTAGATAGGATGCAAAGTAGATGCTACGCAAAAAGGGACGGGTATATGCATGGTGATTGAGACAAAGTATTTTCAAAAGACTTTTTCGAAAACCCCGTCGGGTGCCACTTATGCCCGAGGGAGATGATGAGATGGGTAACCACTTGATGACGAAGTGGTGTACCGAGGCAAGTGTGTGTGTTGTTTTCAGCGGATTAGATTTAAGATTTGATGACTGTCCCAACCTTACATGCGCAACCACTCTACCCTTGTATGGGAAAGGGCATTATTGATTACCTAGGCCGGTACTAGCTTGGAGCCCGCATTACCGGTGATGGGGAGAGTTGGTGCTCTCTCTCGGGGACGGGTCGTGCATGTAGGGCAGCCATGACTGTTTTCACAGGGGCCGGACACACCGTTGGTACCCCGTTCTTGTGGTATGTGATGAATATGGGAGCGAGGCTCCACAACTTTATGATGTGAAATGTTAGGCACGGGGGTTACTACCAATCGAGTGGACTCCATGTTAGTGTCGTCTAGGGAAAGATAGTGATCGGGTGCTTACCCTGGGTACGTGAGGTATCATGGTCGTGGATGACATGGAAGTTCCCCGGATCTTGTGGGTACAGTGTGCAACCTCTGCAGAGTGTAAAACTATTCGAATAGTCGTGTCCACGGTCAAGGACGGTTGGGCGGTGCTGCTTAAACTATGTCCAGAGCTTACAAACCAGTGTGTGTGTTCGGGTAACTACTTGGGTCAAGTCAAAGGACTTGACGTGATTGAGATGGGTTGGTGCCCACTCTATTTATGATTGATATCTGTAACCTGTCCTCATGGTTACTTGATTTCTCTTGATGCATGTCTTACAAGTTGTTGAGCATGTCATTGCACTCAAAACTAGCTTTACGCAAAAATTTACCTATATCATGCATTGTTGTATCTTGAACCAAAACATGGGTTGCTTGCGAGTACATTCAAAGTACTCATTGGCTTGCCAACTGGTTATTTTATTGGCTGTGCATGAAAGAACAGGATGTGATGAAGAACACTTCGCTGACGAACATGCGAGCTAGGACGCTTCCCAGTCAGAATGCCTGTAGGGTTAAGGCAGATGACATGGGTCCAAGTTATCGACGAAGATTTCCGCTGCAATGATATACTCAAGACTTGACCATAATGGTCCTACTTGTGTAAAACGGTATGTATGGATGTAAGACTCTTGTTATTCAGCTTCTGTGTGTTCAGTGAGCATTGATCTCTGGAATCACTGTACACGTGCATTCGGTGACCACGACTTATGAGTCGGGGTCCCCACAGTCATATTATGAAACTTCTATGATGATAATTTTGACAAAACCTAGTATCATCATAGATGTGGTGGGCTCCTAGTTCTGTGACAAAAAATCATGACAGAAAATGGGCTTTTCATCACAGGGCGGGCGGAGAGGCCGGCTGCATGACATTCTTCGGGCCGTCCATGATGGAAAAAAACGTGGTAGAAGCGAGAGCGAGGAAAATATCGGGGTGTTCCCGGTTAGGGTGGCTGGTCGGGGCCGAGCGATGCGCGTTTCTCTCGTACACGTACGTGCGTGTGTGCGAGGCATTGGCCTCTAACGGAACCGGAGCGAGGCGTTGGGCTCTAACTGAACCCGAGCGATTGCACTGCAGGCCACACATTACTGAAACCGAGTGATCGATCGATGGCTGTTAACTAAACCCGATCAAGTGATTCCTTCGCTACTGCTGCTAATAGAAGCTGATCGATGCTACCTCTGGATGAGCGATGGCGTTCTTTGGGGTTTGGATGAGCGATTGGAGCGGTAGGGGTCGATGAACAGGACCACGTGGTGTTGCTTCTGGATGAACAGGACCCCGATCGATTGAGCCGGTTGGGGCTGGATGAACAGGACCCCGTGGAGGGCTGGATGAACAGCACGACCCCATGGAGCGCTGGATGAACAGTAGATGGTGGAGGGGTGGATGAACATTAGCCCGTGGAGGGGTGGTTGAACAGGAGCCCGTGGAGAGGGGTGGTTGAATAGTAGCCGGTGGAGTAGCGCGTGGTGGAGGCTGGATGAACAGGAGCCCGTGGATGAACAGTGGCAGGTGGAGGCTGGAGGAGGTCGACGGTGGATGAATAGTAGCCCGTCGAGGCTGGAGGAGGTCGACAGTGGAGATGAACAGTATCCCGTGGAGTCCCATTTGGTGGTACGCCACACCCCTCCCGATGAAGAGGACCCCCGTTTCGACTGTAGCTCTCGAACACAAGTCCGTTTCCTCTGTTTTGCGGTACGCCACACCCCTCCCAATCAACAGGACCCTGTTTCGACCGTAGGAGGTCCAACACAAGTCTATTTCCTCCGTTTTGCGATATGCCAAACCCCTTCCGATGAATAGGATCCCGTTTCGAACGTGGCCGGTCGAACGCAAGGTCGTTTCCTCCATTCTGCGGTACGCTAGGCCTCATTTCCATCGCCTGTTCCGTCCAAGCCCTCCCGATGAACACGACGACGCATTCCGTTCCGACCCAGCCGGTTGGCTCCCCATGAACACGATGACGATGCTATTTCTTCATTCCGACCCAGCCATGTACACGAGCCCTGGCCGTACTTATGCGTGAGTAGGCGTTTGAGACCCCGCCCGTATGTACGTACGTGGCCGTATTTACTTTCTTGCACCCTGGCCATTGTACGTATGTGTACATGCTACGTGCGCGCCTCTACTACGACATGTGCGCGCCTCTACTATGACACGTGCACGCCTCTACATCGACCAGTATATGCATTACCGCGTGACCAGAATGACAACGCTACGTACGCTTCGACCGGGTGGGTCCTGACTGTCAGGCACTTCCTTGCGTGCGAAGATGTAGCTGGTGGGTCCCAGTAGTCAGGGGGCGAATCGTTTTTTTTTCCGAACGCACTTCCTTGCGTGCGAAGATGTAGCTGGTGGGTCCCAGCAGCCAGGGGGGAAACATTTTTTTGTGACATACGGTGGCCTGTCCGGTGGGTCCCTGCTGTCAGGTGGAGGAATAATTATTTTGCGCGTAATAAGGAGGCACTTCCTTGCGGCCGCCATGGACCCAGCTGTCAGTCTCTCCACGTAAAGTACTCTTCCGATGGAAGTCGTTCCTTGACCACGTTGACCACGCCACGCCAAGAGCACCAGGGCGGTGGACGACGGTGAGGCCTAGGAAGGGGACGACACGGATCCGGGGATGATACGGCAGCGGAAGCTGGCGCGGAGAGGAGTACGAGGCTTCACCGGTTCGGCTGCGGTATGAGGCTGCCATCGCCGCAGAATAATAGGGGGTGTGGGTGAGTAGAAGGATGGCCTGGCCAGCAGTGGGAGTAGTAGGGGGCGGTGAGTCCTCCGCGGCATCACAGCCGGCCACGGGAGGCAGGAGCACGCGGCACGACCAGCGCTGGTTTGGGCGGCTGGAGCAAGAAGACCAGAGGTTGAAGAAGCACTACGTCGTTGGACGGACATCGTACAGTCACTGGAGCTAGAATCGTTCATATTGACTAGGTTGACAAAGCCCTCCATCCCCATCAACTTAGTTGGCCCACAAGTAAGCCTCCCACTATGGTGGGTTCCAGCTAACAGGGGGTATTCATTTTTTTGTGCATAATAAGGAGGCACTTCCTTGCGTGCGAAGATATAGCTGGTGGGTCCGACCTGTTAGCGGGAGGAACGTGTTTTTCGCGAAATACAGAGGCCCTTCCGGTGTGTCTCAGCTGTCAGGTGGAGGAATCATAATTTCGCGCGTAAAAGGAGGCATTTCCTTGTGTGCGGCCATGGACCCAGTTGTCAGCCTCTCCACGTACAGTCCACGTCCGATGGATGTCGTTCGTTCACCATGTTGACCAGGCCGCGCCGAGAGCACCATGGTGGAGGACGACGGCGAGGCCTAGGAAGGGAACAACGCGGAGCCGAGGAAGACTCGACAATGGTTGCCCACTCGATTAGAAGTCACGAGGGTTTTCTTGGTCCATTGCCGTCGCCGTAAAATAACAGGAGGTGTGGGTGAGTAGAGGAATGGCACGGCCAAGAATGAAGTAGGGTGGGGCGGTCGTCCTATGCGGCAAGACCTTTAAGCACCTATTTGGTTTGGGTGGCTGGAGCAAGAAGATCAAATATTGAAGAAGCAGCATGGCTGTTGGATTAACATCCAACGGTCACTGCTACTAGAATCGTTTGTGGACTAAGTTGACAAAGCCTTTCGTACACGTCAAACTAGTAGACCCACAAGTCAGCCTCCAAATCTGTCCCAAACAGCATAAACCGAAATTTCTAGCCAGATTCAAATTAATTTTAAATCTAAATATACCTTAATTTAAATTCAATGAAATTTTACCCGCACAAAAACAATGAAATTTAAAATATCAAAATCCGAAAGAAAAAACATTTTGGAACTAATTGCTGTTTGTCTTGCTGTATTTTTTCATTTTACAACCCATTTATTATTACTTATAGCCCATTTCTTATTACTTATAGCCCATTTTCTGGGCAAAATGCATCCCTCCTCGTCATGAAAGATTTCCGGCCCAGTAGGGTGTAGAAAAGCAAGTAGGCCTACGGTGGTTATTCTGCAAAAAACAAAATAGCTGGCTAGCCATTTTCAGAAAGGAAAAAAAACAAACTGGGCTGGTCATGTGCTAAACATATGAAATAAAAGCCTGGGCTAGACGGGCCACAGGTCCCGCACAACCCAGTTGATACCCTTCTCCGTCCTGAAAAAACAAAATTACTGCGCGCTGCTGGGTCCCTACTGTCATCCTCACCATGTAAGTCATCTCCTTATTCCTCTCGGTTTTTGACCATATTGACAACACCGAGGGCGAGGCCCGCAATGAAGCGTAACCAAGGCGGAGGGCGATGGTGAGGCCTCGTCTGAGGAACGAACAGGAGCCGGGAAGATCTGCAGAGTTTTAGGGTGCGATGTGGCCCACGATGCATCTTGGCAAGACAAAGCCAGCCGTGGGAGGCGGGAGCAGGCGGTCCGTCGGCGCTGGTTTGGCTTTGGTGCCTCGAGGAAGAAGAGACTGAAGAAACATGACAGACATTGAATATCAATCCAACGATCAAGGTTGGCACAATCGTTTGTTGACTAAGCCGACACCAAGTAGCATACTTTTTTATATCTAGGAAGAAAAGAAAAAATGGGCTCGTTCACCTGATAACATCCCGAAACTGCGACCGTTCAATCTTGTGTCGCAACTAAAACTGCGAGGAAAATGCGTTAAATACGTCCTCCTCCTCGAGGAGCGTTCGCCACATAAGTGACTAGCACCCTTGGTTTTCAACCGAGAGGTCTTGGGTTCGAGTCCCAAGAACTCTCAATTTTATCCTCCTTCCTTCCTCGCACAAAAGGAAAGAGAATCAAAGACTTGAGAAGGCGTCTGAGAACAAGCTAGTGTACCCGATAAAGAGATGTTGCTGAGTTTTAGAAAAAAAGAGGCGTGCTCCCTGTAGCTAGTTCGAATCCAAACCTAGACTATGACTATATATGGTGCTATCCTACTCTGCAAGTAATGAAACTGACATATCCAACGTTCGCTTCTCCTCTTCTCTGCTTACTCTGCCTAGCATCAGAAGCTCTGGCCGCAGCAACCATGTCCACTGGCTTCTCGTCCACCTGCTCTTCAGCAAGCAACAACCAGATATACACCAAGTCGCCACCCGTACCATCGCCTCTGGATCTCATCACACCCCGCCCGACTGCCATACACGCAGCCAATTGCTCATCGCAACCCGCTGCCGTTGGTGTTGTGCCCTTTACCGCAAATCATGCGAGTCATCCATCGCGTCTCAACCACAATCCTCAACCCTGGCCGAGTCTTCTACAAATGCCCGAATCATGGGGTAATAATATGTTTAAGTGCTGTTACTGCTTTGCTTTTAGTTGCTGATTTTTTTTTAATAGTTTGGTTGATGATCTTCCAATTTGATTCGTGTAGAAAAGGGAAGATTCGTGTGATTTGTATTTACGGGAAGTTCTTTGATGTGGGGAGTGCAACTATGCTGATTATTTGGTTAGCCGAGGAATCCCAATACCAGCAGGTTGGGGTGTTGGACAAGTAACTGAAGGAACGACAGAAGAGGAAGATGCAGAGCACAAGGTTAAAGATGCAGTTCCTCTGATCATGGCCAAGCAATAGCTACTAAATGGCCTTGACAGCAATGAGGAGATGAAAGAGCTTGTGAAGCTAATGGGCAAAATCGATGTGCTCTGTAGGATGATTGTCTCTTTATTTGTAGTGTATGTAGCACTCGTGATGTATTCAGTGGCTATGACATGAGCACTTTGCTGAAACTAGTAATGAATGAAACCTGTATAGCAGGCTAGGCGTAGTGTTGTGAACATCTAATGATTTCTATTAACAAAAATCAGGGGGTATCCCCTTTTGCTCATAAATAAAAAATAGCAGAGGCCGTTTGGGTAATAAATAAATAAATTAGCAGAGGCCCTGTCGGGTCAGCTTTGTTCTCATTCGAAGACTTCGAGCAAATTGGAGTCCAACAGAAAACTATGTCATCAAATTCAAGTTGCATAGCCAAATACGAGTACAACTAAACAACAACGTCATCATGTTTTAGTCGTCATACAATCACCAAACACAAATCAACATACATAAAAAGTGATGTTCTCACAGCAAAATACTAAACAACATGTTCATCGTGTTTAGGTTGTCATAGCAAACACAATTTCACATAGTAGATAAAAATGTCTTACGGCGAGCCGTCGACAAAAGCAATTTAATCATCATCCGCAGCAGCAGCGTCAACATCTTTGCCATGTGTATCAGTCTGAATCGTAATTCCCCATGGTGTCATCTTCTTCTTCGTCTTCGAAACTTGGCTTCTTCTTGATCAACTCTTGTATGTCCACAGCACAACAGGCAATCTTTTCGCCGGCGTCACTGACGTGATGGTTCTCAAAGATATTAGGAACATCTATGTTATCTTGTACATCAGGAGTAGTGTGAGCATCATCTTGTTGTGCAACTTCATTAAACGAATTCCTCTGCTCAAACCTTTGCAATACTCTCCAGTCATCACTACATGCAAATGTGTCTTCCAAGAAAAATATCTGTGTTGCTTGATTTGCCAAAATAAAAGGCTCCTTGGTCTGGTACGCCACCTTGACATTGATGAATTTGAAATAATCATAAGCTCTAGGTTTTGCGATCCTGCAAAACAGGTTATACCAACGACAGCACAACAGAACCACACACTGATGATCCTTGAAACTAGAGATATACTGCAACTGAAAAATGCCTATTATGTTAGCATGCATTTCAGTTGTCTCTTTATATCATCTGATATCCGTGCTCATGATAGCCTTTATTTTTGTGTCTTCACACACTTCGTCTCGTGCAAGGGTGTTGTAGCGCACATCTCCAACAATGCAAGATTCATAATGTCTTACCCGAGTATCAGGACCCATTGCTAGTGAGTAAAGGGCATCATCAACTGCATGCCCATCCTCCCGCATCTTCTTAACCTATGGTTAGAAAATAGACAAGCTGATCATCTTATGTACTCAATATATTAAAAAAACTGACAATGCAATTCAAAAGGTTACATGGCTCTTGTACCATTTCGCAAATCCTGCCATAACCAGTTTGTCAATGTTTCTTGGATTTTGCAGCAGTAACTCCTTTTTGTAGATGTTGCACAACATAGTGATCGCGTCAAACATCTAAATATATAATAATGTGCTGCAAATTTAGTAGATTATGATGTATAAGCTGCAATACTTAGCACTTACTTGATATAAGGTAGTATCTCAGGACAATTATTCAACACATACCAAACCATTTTGTCCAAATCTTTAGGTTTGTCCTCTTGTCGACTCTTCCCTGTAACTCAAACAGAATAATCGAAAACATTGAGCCCGGATTGTCTTCACCCACCTCTTTGCTAAGTTGATCAGCTGTTTCAATGTATTTTGAGTAGAATGTCAACGCTTCTGTAGCAATGTAGGCCTCTACAATGGAACCCTCGAGTCTAGCTCTGTTCCTGACATAGCCCTTGGAAGTGCCTAGTCGCCTTTCAATAGGGTACATCCAGCCATACTGTACTAGACCTCTAAGTAGTGCCTCATCAGGTAGATGAACAGCCAAATGCACCATCACATCAAAGAGGGCTGGAGGATATATCTTCTCAAGGTCGCATAGGATAGTTGGTATCTTGTCTCTAAGATGCTCTAAAGCATCTATCTTGATATTTCTACTATAGAGTTCCCTGAAGAATTGTCCCAACTCGCAATCGCCTCAGAGTAAGTCGAGAAGCCCAATCCTCTAAGGATAACAGTAAAACCCTTTGAAGTAGGGACGTGGCGGGTCCATGAGTTTTCAACCCTTGTACCTTATTTCCATCTGCACGGACTCTCCTTTCAGGGTTGGAAGCAAATCCATGTGGGAATCTCACACGTGACAGGACCTCGCAGAATTCTTTTCTTTTTACCTTGTCCAAGACGTACACAGCTGGTGCCATATCCCGTGGTTTACCTTCATCTTGCACTTGCAAATCCTGTCTGATACCCAGGTGTGTCAAATCAATCCTAGATTTTAAGGTATCTTTCGTCTTGCCTTCAATATTAAGAAGTGTGCCGATAATGCTGTCACATATATTTTTCTCGATGTGCATCACATCAAGATTATGCTGCAGATCCAAATCTTTCCAATACTGCAAGTCCCACAAAGTGGACCTGCGGGTAAACAATAATCTCTCTTCTGCCCTGCCATGCTTCCTTTTCCCGCTACCATTACCAGGATGATATCCTGGTGTAATATGCCTGACCTTCTCTAATTCCACTTGCAACTCATCGGCAATGAGCCTCTTTGGCGCATCACGCTTTTCATGCTTTTCATTGAACACATGTCTTTGGTATTTTCTAGGATGCGGCTTGTCCTTGGCAAGAAAACGACGGTGTCCAATGTAACATATCTTGCTAAGTATTGTGTATGACAGCGGATTCCTGTCACAGCGAACACATGCATTGTAACCATGTGCCGTTCGCCCTGACATAGTGCCCAAAGCCGGATAATCATTGATGCACGAAATTATAACAGCACGCGGAAAGAAATCAGCTGGTGGGCTGCTATATAGGTCTCGGTGAGAACACCCTCCATAGCTATTGAAGTTCCTCCACAGAGGCTCCATGAACAAATCAAAATCCTTTCAGTGACTTTTTTGGATGCAGGATGAGCAAGGCCATCATGTAGTTTGATTCTTTGGTGCGTACATTTGGAGGCATGTTGTAAGGATAACAAGCACGCCACATGCTATATGTGGGCGCTCTGGTGGCCAAATGGGTTAAATCCATCTGAAGCTAAGCCAAGTCTAATGTTTCTCGGGTCAGCAGCAAACTTTTTGTGTTTATGATTGAAGCTTTTCTGCTCACTACCATGATATGGATGGCTCATTACATTCTGATCTCTGTACTCCTAGTTCCTAGAATGCCACAGTACATCCTCTCTTGTTTCAGCATCATGAAACAACCTCTACAATCTTGGTATAATTGGAAAATGTCTCAGAACATTACAAGGAATCCTCTTCACAGCATCGTCATATTTCCATCTTGATGATTTGCATTTCGGGCATTCACTTAAGTTGGCATAATCCTTCCGGAACAGAACACAATTATTCTTACAAACATGGATCATATCATATCCAATTCCAACTACACGAAGGAAATTCCTCATTTCATCAGAGGGTGTGTGGCAGCTCGCACGCTTGTCTGGGGAATATTTGCGGAAAGCAGCCAACATTGCATCGAATGATTTGTTGGTCATCCGCTCAGATGTCTTCACCTGAAGAAAGGTGACCATAGCTGAGAATACTGACAGCTTATTTCCTGGGATGACAGCCACGTTGCATTGTTTCAACATGCGGGCCCACCTTTTTTCTTCTGCAGGTGAAAGTTCACAGAATGCACGAGCATTTCATAGCATTGTTTCAATGTTGGTCAAACTCACTGGCTCCGCCACCACCACCTGCTCCTCCTCTTCCACCTGAGCATAAGGCAGATCTAGATGGTGATCTGCTGCTTCCACGTAGTAAATAACATTGACGTTCACAGTTTCACCATGATGAACCCACCTAGTATATGTGACCGACATCCCATACAAGTGTAGATGATTTTGCACAGTTGACTGGGGTCTTGTAACTGAATTCATACAACTGCTACACGGGCAGAGCACATCTGATTTCGGACCACCGTAGTGAGCTCTGATAAAGTTCATGAAATTTTCAACCCCCTCGACATATGCAGTGGAGAATCTTCGAGCAGAAGTTATCCAAGTCCTCTCCATCTGTTAGACATACAAATTAGTTCTTCTACTAGATATTGTAGGGAAAACATATATGCTTTTGTATGAAGTCCAGAAAAAACATACCTAGGTCGATATCTAAAGCTATGGCAAGATATTTGGACGAGCAGATCTAAGTAACGAAATATATGTAAAGCTAATTCAGCAAACAGATTTGAGTGCTAAATTATGGCAGGCTGTTTCAGCAGTGAATGAGGCTGAGCACACAGCCATCAAACTATCGAAGGCCATCGCAACAACAAGGATCGAGTATAAAAAGGTGTAGAGCTATTTCACCTAACAGATTGGCTACTAGACCATGGCAATCTACGTCACAATAAATATATGGCAGGATATTTTAGCAACTAATCGGCCTTGGCATGCCATCTCAGCTAAGCACATTGAGTGCAGAACAGGGCAAGGAAGCTTCTTAAGCAGATCATATTAACTGTAAACTACTTCGGCAAACAATGAGATTAACAGTGTCTATCAGCTAACATTTAGCGCTACACCGACATGCACAGGGCCTCAGTCTAGAATGCGCGTACCGTGGGAGAAGCTGACCGCCGTGCGTCTCCACACAAATGTCGCAGCGGTGGCGGTGCTGACCGCCATGTGCCTCCATAAGAATGTCGCAAGCGGTGGCGGCGCGGCTAGAGGATGACAGTCTACGAGAGCATACTGTAGGAGCGAGAGGATCGCCGTGTGTCCCCTCGACGAACCGCGGCGCCGACGTATCGGCACGGCGGGGAGGGCGGCTTTGGCGGACCGAATGGAGTGGAGGGGGACGGGGGGAGGGGGTTTGGGGAATATTATTGGCTAGTTGGCCGAAGGGCGGTTGAATCGGATTTGGAGGGGATTTTTGGGTGGGGAGGATTTTTAGCTCGGTGGGCGGGGAGTTTGGCGCATTGTCAGTTTCTCCAAGTGCAGTCCCACGTGTGAGTGAAGAGGCAAGCCGAAGCGCGTTCCGTTTGTGTGAGCCGTGTGCAGGACCGAACGTGTGTGGGGTGCAATGCGACTGCGACAGGAGTGTTGTGAGTGTACCGCGTTTTTTCCTTTTAAACTAGGTGCTTCGCCCCCTCAAAAAAAAAACTTGTTGCTTCGCATGATCCATTGATACTACTACTAGTAATCCAGTAATCCCGACTGAAACGGCGCGACCGGGTCTTTTCCCGTGCGATATGCTGGGAGGTTGGCTTAGTTGGGTTTTTTAGGACGAGTAATGCTACACCTACGTAATCCCAGTTACGTAATTAACATAATATGAAATGTGTGAGCTATTGATTGTAGATTGGGTGGAGGGAGGGGCCCACCACCATGAAAATCAAGGGAGGAGAGAGAGAGGCAATTTATGTTAACCCTTTCGTAGGTTCCCATAGATGTAGAAAGATGTGAAATTCGTGAATGTGTAGTGGACGTACTATTGGAGTGCCTAAGATAAATTGTGTATGTATAGACCATATGTGTTTATTTTACTTCGCATGTTAGCTTTGTCTCGTTTAAATAAAAAGCAGATTTGGTGATGATGGTGTGCCTGTCTTCCTGCAATATAGGTCATCCGATCTATATCTAACGGATAGGAAGGAAACTATGACAATTTACCTGCACTCCTCTCCACATTTGCAGATAAAGCTTTCCCTCGTTCATCCTTTTCTCCCACAAGATCTTGATCTTCCGTGCAATGCACGGGCATCTTGCTAGTACTCCTACAATATACTATATTATTGTGAAAGTTCATATACACCGGCCGAGATTAATGCAAACACGGCAGATTTTCATTACGTTTCGAACTTTTATAGGACAGAAAAATTAAAGAAACCTGACCCTAAACCAATTCTACGGCGGCGACCAACGTCCTCCATTTGTGATCTCTATGTACGGGGGCGAGGTTCAAGACCCGTGAAGTGAAGGTGCGGTCTCCGACGAGGAAGAGTAGAACACGGGATACGGACCGCCCAGTTGGCACACCATGCACTACCGCCTCCCATGCCCTACTCATCCTCAGAGGAGTCCCCGGCCTCGTCAATGCCGGACGATGGACAACGGCAAGTAGGATGCGTGACTGACGGTGCTCCCGTCGTCGGCGCCAGCGTGGCCACCGCTTGTGCAGTCGCGTCCGCGTCCGGCTACGACGCTATTGCGTCGCGAGAGGCGACTTGAGCGAGGGCGGCGACCTTGAGCTTCATCCCCGAAGACAAGCTCTCCCGCAGAGTGTTCGCTCTTGCGGTCATGGCGGATGTGGTGCCAGGTAGGAGGACGATGCGCTATCGTGTGGAGGTTAGCTGGGCGTTGCCGCTTTAAGTAGCGCATTCCGATGAGGCCAAGCATCCGGGTGCGTCATTAAGTCGCCGGAGTTGGTTCCTCGGGCACCGAGCCTCTTAATGATGGCATACGAATGGACGGCATGAATGCGGGCAGCTGGCGCTGGCTAGGAACGCACCACGCGATAGCGCGAGGGACGATGGTTTTTGGTGTGCAAGGGTAGTCAGCTGCGGTCGTGGCAACGTTGGAGATGCCCTTTTGCTCACATGCGATCCCCGCATGTCATTGAAAAAGCAAGACGACCCGGCATGGTCTCAGGTCCTGAGGATGCACTTGGCCGTGCTACACCACTTCGCGGACGTGTCGCGGCGCCCCGTGTATCCTCGACGAGCCGGGAGTTGGGGTGTGTTTGGATTGTGGCCAAAGTGCACCTTACCAAAATTTTGGTCATGACCCAAAGATTGGTCTTTGTTTGGATGGTTGCCATTTTTTTGGCATGCCAATGAATTCTAACCAACTCTAGCTCATTTTTCTTGCCAATGTCGGCCAAATCATGGGCAACCAAAACCTCAACCAAAATTTTGGCTACCCAATGCTTTGATGGGGCAACCTTGGCACAAACCAAACATACCGTTGGTCGTAAGCTACAACACTAACGCCACCCTCGGCACACTGAAACCGACCGTGTCTAGCGGACGATGAGCGTATGCTTCACCGCGATCGCCGTGTCCAGAGGCGGTGCTGGAGCTGCGCCACGTTGTTGGCCCCCACGACCCACATGAACGGTTGTCGGTGGCGAGGAGGTCGTGGGCCAGCTCCTCCATTGGACTAGCCTGCGCTACGTCGTCCCGACGGTGTGCCCCACATGTTGGTTTCCCTGTTTTCTCGGCCAAATTCGAGCGCCAGTGCTCCGCCTTGCGCATTAGGCCTTTCACTATGTAGGCCAAGCGAGACAACTTATTGTTTAATTGAGCCGTTCAAGTATAATCATGTGGTGTTTGCTTATTTCTCATTCCTCTCCAACCCTCTTATCCATCGATCATGTCGCCCTCCGGTCGAGTCCATCCTCCCGCATACCTCATTTGAACAATCTGCCGAGTATCATTCGCATGTACCCACCCTAGTCCTCTCTCAATCGATCTCCGTACCCCGAGATGAAATTGAGAGAGAACGAGTGGGGGCACGTGATACCTAAGGCGGATTCAAAATTTTGAACCGGTGATCATAGCATCTACAAATCATATATAAAGGTATTCAATGTTTGTTTCGTTTTTGAACATACAATATACTCCCTCCTATCCTTTCTAGTTTACATATAAGTTTTATGTGTAGTCAAAGTATCTCTACTTTGATCAAAAAAGTATCAACATTCAACAACGCCCAATCACTATTGTTAGATTCAGACGCATTCTAGATTTGTACTGAGATGGTTTCCAATTTGTTTTCAACCACGTGAATGTGCTTGTTCTCGTGCATGCTCTTCCTACTAGGATTTCGCCACGTATAGCCAGTCCAATAGTAACTTTTTTAAGCTCCCTGTCCAATAGTACTAGTAGAGTACTCACAACATATGTACTAGAGTATGCAGTGCTCATAGTAGTACTCCCTCCTTCCATTTATATAGGGCCTATTTGGAGGAGAGAGATGTGAAAAAGTAAGGGGAGTGAGCTCTCATGCAAGAGCCTTATATATACGCATTCCTAGTTAAATACAATAAATATGAAGAAAGAGATATAGAGGAGATGGAAAAAAGTACTAATACAATAGCCAACCTTATATTTTTTGCGGGAAATAGCCAACCTTATATCCCACACTATTGTATGAGTGATAATAGATGATGGCTATAGATGACATGGCAGTCCCTCATAGCCATCGACTGGCTATATTATTAACCATGCTCTAATGCGTTTTTCAAAACCGCATTTGACTATTAACAAGATTAATAGTACATGAGATGTATAATGTGGAAATTATATCATTGGAAACTCCTTTCACATACGAATTTGACAGTATGTTTTGTGTCAGCTTGCATGTCATACATTATTACTCTAACATTTGGTCAAAGTTAGCCTCGAAAAACGCATTAGGCCCTGTATAGTAAATGGAAGGAGGGAGTAGTAGTGGAAGTGGATCCTCTGACGTGGGTATCCCTGCCTTACCCTCCCTTTCGGTCACTTACTAGCGGACCTTATGCTTGCTAGGCCCTGCATGTCAGTTACTCAATGGGTTCGGCCACGTCAGGGGATCCTCATCCGTAGTATACCCCCTTTGTTTTTATTTACTGCGCATAAAACGGAGGGAGTGTAGTATAAATGACGCGGCGGGAGGGGGAGGGACGCCGGTTTGCTCTCAACCGCGGTCCCACAAGCGGCTTAAAATTTAAGACGGTTGCTCCATTCGGTGAGCGACGTGGAGGGTCCAGCATGCCGGGCTGCAACGCGAACGCGACAAGAGCGGTGTACAGTCAAAACCGTTTGACCGATCATCATCGGAACCACTATTCACACCAGAACCTTCGCTGCTCGGCCTACGCCAGCCACTGCCCTAAAACCACACCAAATCTCCAGCCCATTCCCCCACCTTTTGATCCCCTAGCCCGCATCAAGTGTCCCCTAGTTCGCCGGAAAGCCATGGTGTGCTGCAAGATCACTTACTACAAGATGTCTTGTATTTGGGCGCCGCACGTAAATCACGGTGGCGGTCGGGCGCCACGACTGCACTGCTCCCAAGCTCGCTTTGCGGCGGGCCAATCCCCGAGTTCTGTGGAGCCAAGCTACGAGGAGGAGGAGGCCGATCCAATGTTCATGGCGGAGGTCGCGGCGCAGAAGGCCCCCGATGGGTATGATATGATGGACGTCGACTTCGTGCTGGCGTCCGAGTCCCCCATGGTGCAGGTGGACCAGCAGTTCAATATTGCGATACTAAAGGAGGACCGGGAGGCAGAGGCTCAACTCGACGCGGAGCATGCGCATGCCGCTGCCATCGAGGCTGTCCTGCAAGCGGAACCAGATGTCGTGGATGTGAACCGGGCGGCGGAGGCTCAACTTGAGGCGGAGTGCATGGATGCCGCTGCCATCGAGGCCCTCCTGCAGGCAGAACCGGACGTCCTGGACTTGAACCGGGCGGCAGAGGCTCAACTTGACACGGAGCACGCAGATGCCGCTCCCATTGACGCCCTCCTGCAGGCGGAACCAGATATCCTAGACTTGAACCGGGCGGAGGTGTCGGCGTTCTGGGAACGGGGGTCCCCAGACTTGGCTGCCTGCGGCCTGCGGCGTGGCTCGGCAGTGGCCCAGTGTGGTCCGTCTTCATCAACCCAAGTTCAAGACCCTAGCGAGGGGCCAAGCCTCGCGGGGCGGCTGACACAAGGCCACCAGAGGGGCGGCATCACCAGGCAGGCTCACGGGAAGCGGAGAGATCAAGGCGAGGGGTACCTCGCGAGGTGCTCATGACGCAAGCCATGACGATCAAGACCAGGCGGGCGCCAGGCGGGTGCCAGCCTGCGCAGTGTCCTCGTTTCCTCTTTGGTGCAAACGGGGCAAGCGCAGGCGCGGAGTACCGAAGCATCAAGCAAAGGTTTACATATCAGTGCAACGATACCAAGACCAGCAAGACGGCAGGACGGAGGTCACCGTGGAGCCCAAGACGGCGTCATCACCAGAGCCTTTGGAAGTCGAAGACCACCTTTAGTCAGGATAGCTTGTACTAGTTGTCCCCTTACAAAATGGCCATTGTTGGCTCCCTTCCCGCTCAATATTTGCGAAGAGGACCAGGGCCTCTATAAATAGGGCTAGCCACCACAATACGGGAGGATCCTTCCTAAGTTAAGTTCATCGGCATTCCACCACGAGAACACCTATCCTCGCAAGGCCGTTCTTCCTCTGTACTGTTCATCATTAGCCCAAGAGGCAATCCACCACACCACACATTGGATTAGGGTATTACACCACAACAATGGACCGAACCAGTATAAACCTCGTGTCCCTTGTGTTGTTCATCGTGCTAGCTTAGATTCGGGACGAGGTTTTGGGCGTGTTTCTGCAGGGAGAAGATCTTCTTGCGCACCCCAGAGTTCGAACCTTAAGGGTTTTGCTGGAACCCGATATCCGACATTTGGCGCGCCATGTAGAAGTGCGCCAAATCTTCTTTTTCGCTGACCATGCTCCATCGCTTTGGTCAGATCCATGTCCGGTGACCCGACGGCCAACGCCGACCGCTGGGCGGCATGGCCAGCCCATGCCGCGCCCCCTGCCCAAGGAGACCTCAACCCCGCGCCTCAGGCAGCCCGTGGTCCGCAGAACTCTGTGGGACGCGGGCGACGCGGTCAAGTAGTGCCCGCCCTCACTCCGCGACAAGTGCGATCGGCCGCAAGGGCCTCAAACCACGCCGCAGCCACGGCGCTGCACACCCGACGGGAACAAGCGAACATGAGGGCCGCCTCACGGTGGCTTGGGAGCTGTTGCGGTGCAGGTTCCAAGAGAGCGGTAGAGACGTGCTGCTAGAACGCGTTGCCGAGCTCCTGGATGCCGCAGCTTCAGGGGCGCCTCCCTTCTGCGTCCAGCTTCCACCACAGGCCCCGGCGGATCATGCGGCGGGACCATCCGCGCCCGCGCGCCCTCAGGCGCGCCTCAAGGCTTCATCAACACTAGCTTAACCACGAGCGTCGGGCGTCAAGTTGCACCAGCACCACCCCCGGTGAGTGAGGGCATGCGCATCGCCGCCTACGGCCCGGGTGGGCCTCCGCCCTATCACCCCCAAGACGGCGTTTTGGGCCAAGCCGCATGGAGCATGGGGCACTACGGTGAAGTTTTCAAGGCAGCGACCTCGGAGGCTTACGTGCCCCACATGGTGGATCGGGAATACGCACTAGAAGACGACCATGGCTCGTCTCTCGGGCCAGCTTGGGAGGAAGAGACGCCAGAAGCCGAGCCTTTTCAGGAGCCTCAAGGAAGCCTCACCAACCGCGCTGGTGGCAGCAGCTATTGGGTACCGCTAAATCCTCAGGAGCAAGCTTATGCTAACCATGGGTCGCAGGAAGTTCAGGTCACTGTAGCGGAAGGCTGCCCCAGCTCGGCAGCCTCCCTTCCGCCAGGAGGAGCTCATTGGGGGCTGCAGGAGAGGGGCCGGTAGCCAGGCCCCTCCCCGCGGCACACGGAGCCAGGTGTTTCCCGGAGGTAGGCCCTCTGTCGGGGAGGTGCTGCAAAGCCTGCCCCCGGTAGAGGACCCGTGGTCGTCGGGGGAACCGTTGGCGTCCTCTTAACCCCATTGGCGTTGTCCTTGGTTTCCGCCATCACAATGGTGGTCGAGGGTGGCGCAAGGCGGGGCCTCGTCGGCAATATGAAGCAAGGCGGTACACTGTGAAGAAGGCCCAGTGCCTGTGAAGCTCGCCGCCCGTGACACTCTCACTTAAAAATGAGTTGGGGCTGTACACGCCCCGGATTCTCCGGAGAGCCGCCCTCGGGCCTCGGGGGCTCCCTCCCACACCCAGTGGCAGCATAGCTCCACGCTGGTGAGAAGACGTCGAAGACTAGACTAGGTGTCAGACGCACCCTTTTGCTTTTTGCCTCCCTTTCTGTGGTCGAGCTTCCTTGCTTCAGATTTAAGTTGAAATTCAATTTGCATTTGCGTATGCGGGGGGAGGGGTGTCTTGTCTCGTTCGTGTGATTTCTCGTGTTCTGGTTTCTGCCCTAGTTTGGAATTTGCACTAGCTGCCTCCCCCTCGCGAGCCTCTCGCGGGCGGGGCTGGGCCAAGCGCACGCGCGCATGCCGTCCTGCGGCCAGCACTCACTCTCGCGAGGCTCTCACCACATGGTCAGCAGGTCCCCCAGAGGACCCTCGGAGGATCACGCCCTCGCAAGCCTACTCAAGGCTATTCCAGGCTAAAGGTAAACCACAACAACTAACTCATCACAGGGCCAGTAACATCATGCAGGCGCACATTCAGCGTCGCTCCTAAAATCATGTGGACAACAATCTTTTTACATGAGGGGCTTCCCCTCCCAAAATTCTCTTATAACCTTCAGGGCCGCGCCCGAGCTTTTTGTGTGCAGGAAAAAACAGCAGGGGGATACAGGATATGTCAGACATATCGCTCACCGCATCCTCTTGGTCGCCTCCGGAGGCATCGCTGGCGCCGCTGTCACTGTCACTGGCACCACCATCGCCATCATTGGTGTCATCTTCACCGCCATTCACCACCTCACCTTCATCCGCAGCGACTATCAACCTGTCATTGTCAAAAGCAAAGGCCCTAACAAGCGCATCCACGTTGTCCTCCACCCACCACGCCAGGTCGCCCCAGATGGCCTCGGGCGCCGGCGCAATGACGGCGTCAAACTCTAAGTGGGGATCCGCATTTTGAAGGTGGCTGAAGACGCGGGAAAATGCACGCCCAAGCAGGCTGCGGCTCCTCTCCTCGACAAGCTGGCGAGCTCTCTCGGAGTGATTTTCCATATGCATCACCACATTAGTGAAGAATTGGAGATGGCCAGCATAGTTGGTAACGTGAGGATGCGGAGCGTCCGCATCGCAGATATTGCCTAGGGCCGTGTTGGCCCTGTTCCTGAGCTCTTGGAGCATGGGGCCGTGCATGTGCTCCAGCGTCTGTTGTTGAAGAATTTCTTCTTTGTTCAGCCGTGCAACGGATTCGGCGTCATCGCCCCCCTGTTGAAGAAGAAGCAGCTCGGCATGGGTGGAGGCCAGCTCAGTCTACGCCGAGACCAGGGCAGCTGTGGCGGCCTCCGTGCGTTGCCCCGTTTCAGTGAGCTTGGACCTAAGGGCGGTAGTCCTGCCCGCAACCTTGGCTTCAATCAGCTCCAGCCTCTGGTTAAACCTACGCTCAAGATCTGCGCGAGCTTCCACCATGCGGCGGTCGACCTCCTCCTGGATTCGAGCCTCGCGCTCGCCAACCACGTCCTCCGCCTGGGTAACCTGGCGCTCCCTCGTCTCCAACCGCTCAAGGTCAAGATTGCACTTAGCAGCCTCCACCGTCAGCACCTCCTCGCGCCTCCGGAGCTCCTCCTCCTCGACAGGCGTCCCCTTCAGTGATGCAAGGGCGGCCTGACACAGCTCCACTTGCTACTCCCGGGAAGCGCTCCAGGCTTGGAGCTCCCACGCGCGCTTCTCCATGATCTCGCATCGGTGGTCTGCTTCCTGAGCCTCCTCTATAGCTCGGGATCAGGCCTTTCGCGAGGCCGCAAGGGATGCTTCGGCCTTCACGTTGTCAAGCTCGCGCTGATGACGCGTGAGGTTGACTGCCACCTTCAGCTTGTGCCGGTCCTCAAACAGTCGTAGTCCTTCAGCTTGAATACACGCGTCCACGTCCGCGAGCTCTCCACCAGGTTGGCCCATTGCGTCCATTGCCTTCCGGAGGAACTCTTGACGAACGACGCTGCGCTCCCGCGCATGCCTGAGCACGTCGTCGATGTCGTCCTCCGCCACCGGTGCTGGCGGCGGGCCCTGAAGCGGTTTGCCCCCTCTCGGCAGGGGACTGGGGGCTGGCACCCCCACGATCTCCGGATGGGCTCCGCAAGGGATCTGGACCGGTGCAGGCCCATCCCCCGAAGAAGAGCCAAGGACCGACTTCAACCATTCGCCGTCCACGATCACAGGCAGAGCCCTGGGAAGGCTGGTCACACCCCAGGCAAGGTTGCGAAGGAAAGGCCGCAAGGGCACAGGCTCAAGGCACCCTGCGGGCCGGCTTACTTCTCCGGCCGAACCCGCGTCAGGGGCAACACGCAAGCTCGGGATGCTCAGGGCCAGCAAGGAAGGCGAGGCCGGTAGAAGTTGCTGTTGGGGAACATAGTAATTTCAAAAAAATTCCTACGCACACGCAAGATCATGGTGATGCATAGCAACGAGAGGCGAGAGTGTTGTCCACGCACTCGTGAGAATCGACAATGGAAGCGTTAGCACAACGCTGTTGATGTAGTCGGACGTCTTCACGATCCGACCGATCAAGTACCGAACGCACGGCACCTCCGAGTTCAGCACACGTTCAGCTCGATGACGTCCCTCGAACTCCGATTTAGCCGAGCTTCGAGGGAGAGTTCCGTCAGCACGACTGTGTGGTGACGATGATGATGCTCTACCGACGCAGGGCTTCGCCTAAGGACCACTACGATATTATCGTGGTGGAATATGGTGGAGGGGGGCACCGCACACGGCTAATAGATCTCAAGGATCAATTGTTGTGTCTAGAGGTGCCCCCCTGTCCCCGTATATAAAGGAGCAAGGGGGAGGGGGCGTCCGGCCAGAAGGAGGCGCACTAGGGAGGAGTCCTACTCCCACCGGGAGTAGGACTCCCTCCTTTCCTTGTCCAAGTAGGAGAGGGGGAAGGAAGGGAGAGAGGAGAGGAAGGAAAGGGGGGAGCCCCCCCCCCCTCCGTGTGCTATTCGGGCTAGGGGGGGGGGGGCGCGCGGCCTGCCCCGCCGCCCTCCTCTGCTTCCACTTTGGGCCCATGAGGCCCATTAACCCCCGGGGTTCCAGTAACCCCCGGCACTCCAGTATACATCCGATAACCCCCGGAACCATCCCGGTGTCCGAATATAGTCGTCCAATATATCAATCTTCATGTCTCGACCATTTCGATACTCCTCGTCATGTCCGTGATCACATCCGGGACACCGAACTATCTTCGGTACATCAAAACACATAAACTCATAATATAACCGTCATCTAACTTTAGGCGTGCGGACCCTATGGGTTCGAGAACTATGTAGACATGACCGAGACACGTCTCCGTCAATAACCAATAGCGGAACCTGGATGCTCATATTGGCTCCTACATATTCTACGAAGATCTTTATCGGTCAAACCGCATAACAACATACGTTGTTCCCTTTGTCATCGGTATGTTACTTGCCCGAGATTTGATCGTCGGTATCTCAATACCTAGTTCAATCTTGTTACCGGCAAGTCTCTTTACTCGTTACGTAATGCATCATTCCGTAACTAACTCATTAGCTACATTGCTAGCAAGGCTTATAGTGATGTGCATTACCGAGAGGGCCCAGAGATACCTCTCAGACAATCGGAGTGACAAACCTAATCTCAAGGCACGCCAACTCAACATGTACCTTTAGAGACACCTGTAGAGCTCCTTTATAATCACCCGATTCACGTTGTCACGCTTTGGTAACACACAAAGTGTTCCTCGGTAAACAGGAGTTGCATAATCTCATAGTTGTAGGAACATGTATAAGTCATGAAGAAAGCAATAGCAACATACTAACGCGATCAAGTGCTAAGCTAACGGAATGGGTCAAGTCAATCACATCATTCTCCTAATGATGTGATCCATTAATCAAATGACAACTCATGTCTATGGTTAGGAAACTCAACCATCTTTGATCAATGAGCTAGTCAAGAAGAGGCATACTAGTGACACTATCTTTGTCTATGTATTCACACATGTATTATGTTTCCGGTTAATGCAATTCTAGCATGAATGATAAACATTTATCATGATATAAGGAAATAAATAGTAACTTTATTATTGCCTCTAGGGCATATTTCCTGTAGTCTCCCACTTGCACTAGAGTCAATAATCTAGTTCACATCGCCATGTGATTTAACACCAATATTCACATATGTATGTGATTAATACCCATAGTTCACATCGTCATGTGATCAACACCTAAAGGGTTTACTAGAGTCAATAATCTAGTTCACATCGCTATGTGATTAACACCCAAAGAGTACTAAGGTATGATCATGTTTTGCTCGTGAGAGAAGTTTAGTCAACGGGTCTGTCACACTTAGAGCCGTATGTATTTTGAAAATATTCTACGTCCACAATGCTCTGCACGAATCTACTCTAGCTAATTGCTCCCACTTTCAATATGTATCCAGATTGAGACTTAGAGTCATCTGGATCGGTGTAAAAGCTTGCACCGATGTAACTCTTCTACGACGCAGCTCTTTTATCACCTCCATAATCGAGAAATATTTCCTTAGTCCTCACTAAGGATATTCTTGACCAACATCCAAAGGATCTACTCTTAGATCAAAATTGTACTCCCTTGCCAAACTCAGAGCACAATAGGTCTGGTACACAGCATAGCATACTTTATAGAACCTATGACTGAGGCATAGGGAATGACTTTTCATTCTCTTTCTATTATCTGCCATAGTCGGGTTTTGAGTCTTCTCAACTTCACACCTTGCAACAAAGGCAAGAACTCCTTGTTTGACTGTTCCATTTTGAATTACTTCAAAAACTTATCAAAGTATGTACTCATTTAAAAAACTCATCAAGCGTCTTGATCTATCTCTATAGATCTTGATGCTCAGTGTGTAAGCAGCTTCACCAAGGTCTTTCATTGAAAAAACTTTTATTCAAGTATCCTTTTATGCTATACAGAAATTCTATATCATTTCCAATCAACAATATGTCACCTACATATAGTATTAGAAATGCTACAGAGCTCCCACTCACTTTGTTGTAAATACAGGCTTCTCCAAAAGTTTATATAAAACCATATGCTTTGATTAACTTATCAAAGCGTATATTCCAACTCCGAGATGCTTGCACCAGTCCATAGATGGATCTATGGAGCTTGCACATTTTTGTCAGCACCTATAGGATTGACAAAACCTTCTGGTTGCATCATATACAACTCTTCTTTAATAAATCCATTAAGGAATGCAGTTTTGACATCCATTTGCCAGATTTCATAAATGTGGAAATTGCTAACATGATTCGGACAGACTTAAGCATCGATACGAGTGAGAAAATCTCATCGTATTCAACACCTTGAACTTGTTGAAAACCTTTTTCGACAATTCGAGCTTTCTAGATAGTAACACAACTATCAGCGTTCGTCTTCCTCTTGAAGATCCATTTATTTTCTTAATGGCTTGCCGATCATCGGGCAAGTCAACCAAAGTCCACATTTTATTATCATACATGGATCCCATCTCAGATTTCATGGCTTCAAGCGATTTCGTGGAATCCGGGCTCATCGTTGCTTCCTCATAATTCATAGGTTCATCCGTGCGGACTGCATTCTGGAAGACCCTACGAAGTTTCAGAATAACTTGATCCAAGCTTCGTGATCATCATCATTAACTTCCTCACTAATTGGTGTAGGAATCACTGGAACTGATTTTTGTGATGAACTATTTTCCAATTCGGGAGAAGGTACAGTTACCTCATCAAGTTCTACTTTCCTCCCACTCACTTCTTTCGAGAGAAACTCCTTCTCTAGAAATGATCCATTTTTAGCAACGAATATCTTGCCTTTCGGATCTGTGATAGAAGGTGTACCCAACAGTTACCTTTGGTTACTCTATGAATACGCACTTCTCCGATTTGGGTTCGAGCTTATCAGGTTGAAACTTTTTCACATAAGCATCGCAACCCCAAACTTTAAGAAACGACAACTTTGGTTTCTTGCCAAACCACAGTTAATAAGGCGTCATCTCAACGGATTTTGATGGTGCCCTATTTAAAGTGAATGCAGCTGTCTCTAATGCATAACCCCAAAACGATAGTGGTAAATCGGTAAGATACGTCATAGATCGCACCATATCCAATAAAGTGCGGTTATGACATTCGGACACACCATTACGCTGTGGTGTTCCATGTAGCGTGAGCTGTGAAACTATTCCACATGGTTTTTAAATGAAGGCCAAACTCGTAACTCAAATATTCTCCGCTACGATCAGATTGTAGAAACTTTATTTTCTTGTTACGATGATTCTCCACTTCACTTCTGAAATTCTTTGAACTTTTTAAAATGTTCCAGACTTGTGCTTCATTAAGTAGATATACTCATATCTGCTCAAATCATTTGTGAAGGTCAGAAAATAACGATACTCGCCACGAGCATCAACACTCATTGGACCGCATACATTGGTATGTATTATTTACAACAAGTCAGTAGCTCGTTCCATTGTTTCGGCGAATGGAGTTTTAGTCATCATGCCCAAAACGCACGGTTTGCAAGCATCAAATGATTCATAACCAAGTGATTCCGAAAATCCATCTTTATGGAGTTTCTTTATCCGCTTTACACCAATATGACCCAAACGGCAGTGCCACAAATAAGTTGCACTATCATTATTAACTTTGCATCTTTTGGCATCAATATTATGAATATGTGTATCACTACGATCGATATCCAACAAACTATTTTCATTGGGTATATGACCATTGAAGGTTTTACTCATTTAAACAAAACAACAATTATTCTATGACTTTAAATGAATAACCGTATTGCAATAAACATGATCAAATCATATTCCTGCTCAATGCAAACACCAAATAACATTTATTTAGGTTTAACACTAATCCCGAAAGTATAGGGAGTGTGCGATGATGATCATATCAATCTTGGAACTACTTCCAACACACATCGTCACTTCACCCTCAACTAGTCTCTCGCTTATTCTCAGAACTCCTGCTTTGAAGTTACTAATTTTTAGCAACCGAACAAGTATCAAATACTCAGGGGCTACAATAAACACTAGTATGGTACACATCTATAACATGTATATCAAATATACCCTTGTTCACTTTTCCATCCTACTTATTCACCAAATATTCAGGGAATTTACACTTTCAGTGACCATTTCTTTTGCAGCAGAAGCACTCAGTTTCAGGCTTTGTCCAGCTTTGGGTTTCCTCGCGGGAGTGACAACTTGCTTGTCATTCTACTTGAAGTTCCCTTTCTTTCCCTTTGCCCTTTTCTTGAAACTAGTAGTCTTGTCAATCATCAACACTTGATGCTCTTTCTTGATTTCTACCTTCATCGATTTCAACATCACGAAGAGCTGGGAATCGTTTTCCATCCCTTGCATACTATAGTTCATCACGAAGTTCCGGTAACTTGGCGATGGTGACTAGAGAACTCTGTCAATCACTATATTATCCGAAAGATTAACTCCCACTTGATTCAAGTGATTGTAGTACCCAAACAATCTGAGCACGTGCTCACTAGTTGAGCAATTCTCCTCCATCTTTTAGCTATAGAACTTGTTGGGGACTTCATATCTCTCAACTCGGGTATTTGCTTGAAATATTAACTTTAATTCCTGGAACATCTCATATGGTCCATGACGTTCAAAATGTCTTTGAAGTCCCGATTCTAAGCCGTTAAGCATGGTGCACTAAACTATCAAGTAGTCATCATATTGAGCTAGCCAATGTTCATAACGTCTGCATATGCTCCTGCAATAGGTCTGTCACCTAGCGGTGCATCAAATACATAATTCTTCTGTGCAGCAATGAGGATAAACTTCAGATCACGGACCCAGTCCGCATCATTGCTACTATCATCTTTCAACTTAGTTTTCTCTAGGAACACATATAAAACATAGGGAAGCAACAATGCGAGCTATTGATCTACAACATTATTTGCAAAATAGTATCAGGACTAAGTTCATGATAAATTAAAGTTCAATTAATCATATTACTTAAGAACTCCCACTTAGATAGACATCCCTCTAATCATTTAAGTGATCACGTGATCCAAATCATCTAAACCATGTCCGATCATCACATGAGATGGAGTAGTTTTCAATGGTGAACATCATTATGTTGATCATATCTACTATATGATTCACGCTCGAGCTTTCGGTCTCAGTGTTCCAAGGCCATATTTGTATATGCTAGGCTCATCAAGTTTATCCTGAGTATTCCGCGTGTGCAACTGTTTTGCACCCGTTGTATTTGAACTAGAGCCTATCACACCCGATCATCACGTGGTGTCTCAGCACGAAGAACTTTCGCAATGGTGCATACTCAGGGAGAATGCTTATACCTTGAAATTTCATGAGAGATTATCTTATAATGCTACCGTCAATCAAAGCAAAATAAGATGCATAAAGGATAAACATCACATGCAATCAATATAAGTGATATGATATGGCCATCATCATCTTGTGCTTGTGATCACCATCTCTGAAGCACCGTCATGATCACCATCGTCACTGGCGCTACACCTTATCTTCATCATAGCATCGTTGTCGTTTCGCCACCTATTGCTTCTACGACTATCGCTACTGCTTAGTGATAAAGTAAAGAAATTACAGGGCGATTGCATTGCATACAATAAAGCGACAACCATATGGCTCCTGCCAGTTGCCGATAACTTTGTTACAAAACATGATCATCTCATACTATAAAATTTAGCATCATGTCTTGACCATATCACATCACAGCATGCCCTGCAAAAACAAGTTAGACGTCCTCTACTTTGTTGTTGCGAGTTTTAGGTGGCTGCTACGGGCTGAGCAACAAACATTCTTACCTACGTATCAAAACCACAACGATAGTTCGTCAAGTTAGTGTTGTTTTAACCTTCTCAAGGACCGGGCGTAGACACACTCGGTTCAACTAAAGTTAGAGAAAGCCCGACACCACGCCAAATACCTATGTGCAAAGCATGTTGGTAGAACTAGTCTCGCGTAAAGCGTCTGGCGTAATGTCGGTCTGGCGCTTCATCCAACAATACCGACGAACCAAAGTATGACATGTCGGTAAGCAAGATGACTTGTATCGCCCACAACTCACTTGTGATCTACTCATGCATATAACATCTACGCATAAAACCTGGCTCTGATACCACTGTTGGGGAACGTAGTAATTTCAAAAAAATTCCTACGCACACGCAAGATCATGGTGATGCATAGCAACAAAAGGGGAGAGTGTTGTCCACATACCCTCGTAGACCAAAAGTGGAATCGTTAGCACAACGCGGTAAATGTAGTCGTATGTCTTCACTATTTGACCGATCAAGTATTGAACGCATGGCACCTCTGAGTTCAGCACATGTTCAACTCGATGACGTCCCTCGAACTCCGATCCAGCCGAGCTTTGAGGGAGAGTTTCGTCAGCACGACGGCGTGGTGACGATGATGATGCTCTACCGACACATGGCTTCGCCTAAGCACCACTACGATATTATCAAGGTGGAATATGGTGGAGGGGGGCACCGCACACGGCTAATAGATCTCAAGGATCAATTGTTGTGTCTAGAGGTGCCCCCTTGCCCCCGTATATAAAGGGGAAAGGGAGAGAGGGCGGCCGGCCAGAAGGAGGCGCACCAGGGAGGAGTCCAACTCCCATGGGGAGTAGGACTCCCTCCTTTCCTTGTCCAAGTAGGAGAGGCGGAAGGAAGGGAGAGAGGAGAGGAAGGAAAGGGGGGCGCCGCCCCCTCCTTGTCCTATTCGGACTAGGGGGGGCGCGGACTGCCCTGGCCGCCCCTCCTCTGCTCCACTTTGGGCCCTCGTCTGGCGATATGAAGCAAGGCCGGTACCTGTGAAGAAGGCCCAGTGCCTGTGAAGATCGCCGCCTGTGACACTCTCACGTAATAATGAGTTGGGGTTGCACACGCCCCGGAGTCTCCGGAGAGCCGCCCGGCCTCAGGGGCTCCCTCCCACGCCCAGTGGTAGCACTTAGCTCCACGCTGGCGAGAAGACGTCGAAGACTAGACTAGGTGTCAGACGCGGCCTTTTGCTTTTGCCTCCCTTTCTGTGGTCGAGCTTCCTTGCTTCAGATTTAAGTTGAAATTCAATTTGCGTTTGCGTATGCGGGCGGGGGAGGGGTGTCTTGTCTCGTTCGTGTGACTTCTCGTGTTCTGGTTTCTTCCCTAGTTTGGAAATTCGTGCCAGCTGCCTCCCCCTCGCGAGCCTCTCGCGGGCGGGGTTGGGCCAAGCGCACGCGCGCATGCCATCCCGCGGCCAGCAATCGCTCTCGCGAGGATCTCACCACATGGTCAGCAGGTCCCCCAGAGGGCCCTTGGAGGATCACGGCCTCGCAAGCCTACTCAAGGCTTGCCCGGGCTAAAGGTAAACCACAACAGCTAAATCATCGCATGGCCCGTAACATCATGCAGGCGCACATTCAGCGTCGCTCCTAAAACATGTGGACAACAATCTTTTTTACATGAGGGGTTCCCCTCCCAAAATGCCCTTACAACCTTCAGGGCCGTGCCCGAGCTTTTTTTGTGCAGGATAAACAGCAGGGGGACACATGATCAGTTAGACATATCTCTCACCGCATCCTCTTGGTCGCCACCAGAGGCATCACTGGCGCCGCTGTCGCTGTCACTGGCACCACCATCACCATCATTGGCGTCATCTTCACCGCCATTCACCCCATCACCTTCATCCGCAGCGACTATCACCCCATCATTGTCAAAAGCAAAGGCCCTAACAAGCGCATCCACGTTGTCCTCCACCCATCGTGCCAGGTCGCCCCGGATGGCCTCAGGCACCGGGGTGATGACGGCGTCGAAGTCAAACTGGGGATCTGCGTTTTGAAGGTGGCTGAAGACGCGGGAAAATGCACGCCCGAGCAGGCTGCGACTCCTCTCCTCGACAAGCTGGCGAGCTCTCTCGAAGCGATTCTCCGTATGCATCACCACATTAGTGAAGAATTAGAGATGGCCGGCATAGTTGGTCACGTGAGGATGCGGAGCATCCGCATCGCAGATATTGCCTAGGGCCGTGTTGGTCCTGTTCGTGAGCTCTTGGAGCATGGGGCCGTGCATGTGCTCCAGCGTCTGCCGTTGAAGAATTTCTTCTTTGTTCTGCCGCGCAACGGACTCGGCGTCATCGACCTGCTGTTGAAGAAGAAGCAGCTCGGCACGGGTGGAGGCCAACTCAGTCTGCACCGAGACCAGGGCAGTTGTGGCGGCCTCCGTGCGTTGCCCCGTTTCAGTCAGCTTGGACCTAAGGGCGGTAGTCCTGCCCGCAGCCTTGGCTTCAATCAGCTCCAGCATCTGGTTAAACCTGCGGTCAAGATCTTGGTGGTCGACCTCCTCCAGGATTAGAGCCTCGCGCGCGCCAACCTCGTCCTCTGCCTGGGTAACCTGGCGCTCCCTCGTCTCCAACTGCTCAAGGTCAAGATTGCACTTAGCAGCCTCCAGTTTCAGCACCTCCTCGCACCTCCGGAGCTCCTCCTCCTCAACAGGCGTCCCCTTCAATGATGCAAGGGCCGCCTGATGCAGCTCCACTTGCTACTCTAGGGAATCGCTCCAGGCTTGGAGCTCCCACGCGCGCTTCTCCTTGATCTCGCGTGGGTGGTCTGCTTCCCGAGCCTCCTCTATAGCTCGGGATCAGGCCTTTCGCGAGGCCGCAAGGGATGCTTCGGCCTTCATGTTGTCAAGCTCGCGCTGATGACGTGTGAGGTTGACTGCCACCTTCAGCTTGCGCCGCTCCTCAATCAGCCGCAGTCCTTCAGCTTCAAGACACGCGTCCACGTCCGTGAGCTCTCCACCAGGTTGGCCCATCACGTCCATCGCCTTCCGGAGGAACTCTTGGCAAACGACGCTGCGCTCCCGCGCTTGCCTGAGCATGTCGTCAATGTCGTCCTCCACCGCCGGTGCTGGCGGTGGGCCCTGAAGCGGTTCGCCCCCTTTCGGCAGGGGGCTGGGGGCTGGCGCCCCATGATCGCCGGACGGGCTCCGCAAGGGACCAGTACTGGCGCAGGTCCATCCCCCGAAGAGGAGCCAAGGACCGACTTCAACCATTCGCCGTCCACGATCATAGGCGGAGCCCTGGGAAGGCTGGTCACGCCCCAGGCAAGGTTGCAAAGGAAAGGCGGCAAGGGCACAGGCTCAAGGCACCCTGCGGGCCGGCTTACTTGTCCGGCCGAACCCGCGTCAGGGGCAGCACGCAAGCTCGGGACGCTCAGGGCCAGCGAGGAAGGCGAGGCCGATAGAAGTTGCTGTTGGGGAACATAGTAATTTAAAAAAAAATTCTACGCACACGCAAGATCATGGTGATGCATAGCAACGAGAGGGAAAAGTGTTGTCCACGTACCCTCGTAGACCGAAAGCGGAAGCGTTAGCACAATGCAGTTGATGTAGTCGTACGTCTTCACGATCCGGCCGATCAACTACCGAACGCACGGCACCTCCGAGTTCAGCACACCTTCAGCTCGATGACGTACCTCGAACTCCGATCCAGCCAAGCTTCGAGGGAGAGTTCCGTCAGCACGACAGTGTGGTGACGATGATGATGCTCTACCGACGCAGGGCTTCGCCTAAGCACCACTACGATATTATCGATGTGGAATATGGTGGAGGGGGCACCGCACACGGCTAATAGATCTCAGGATCAATTGTTGTGTCTAGAGGTGCCCCCCTGCCCTCGTATATATAGGAGCAAGGGGGAGGGGCGGCCGGCCAGAAGGAGGCGCACTAGGGAGGAGTCCTACTCCCATCCGGAGTAGGACTCCCTCCTTTCGTCCAAGTAGGAGAGGGGGAAGGAAGGGAGAGAGGAGAGGAAGGAAAGGGGAGCGCCCCCCCTCCTTGTCCTATTCGGACTAGAGGGGGAGGGGGCGTGCCGCCTGCCTTGGCCGCCCCTCCTCTGCTCCACTTTGGGCCCATGAGGCCCACTAACCCCCCGGGGGGTTTCGGTAACCCCCCGGTACTCTGGTATACATCCGATAACCCCCGGAACCATTCCGGTGTCCGAATATAGTCGTCCAATATATCAATCTTCATGTCTCGACCATTTCGAGACTCCTTGTCATGTCCGTGATCACATCCGGGACTCCGAACTACCTTCAGTACATCAAAACACATAAACTCTTAATATAACCCTAACTTTAAGCTTGCGGACCCTATGGGTTCGAGAACTATGTAGACATGACCGAGACACGTCTCCGGTCAATAACCAATAGAGGAACCTGGATGCTCATATTGGCTCCTACATATTCTACTTAAGATCTTTATCGGTCAAACCGCATAACAACATACATTGTTCCCTTTGTCATCGGTATGTTACTTGCCCGAGATTTGATCGTCGGTATCTCAATACCTAGTTCAATCTACGTTCGCAAGTCTCTTTACTCGTTATGTAATGCATCATTCAGTAACTAACTCATTAGCTACATTGCTTGCAAGGCTTATAGTGATGTGCATTACCGAGAGGGCTCAGAGATACCTCTCCAGAGCAATCGGAGACAAAACCTAATCTCGAAATATGCCAACTCAACATGTACCTTCGGAGACACCTGTAGAGCTCCTTTATAATCACCCGATTACGTTGTGACGTTTGGTAGCACACAAAGTGTTCCTCCGTAAATGGGAGTTGCATAATCTCATAGTTGTAGGAACATGTATAAGTCATGAAGAAAGCAATAGCAACATACTAAATGATCAAGTGCTAAGCTAACGGAATGGGTCAAGTCAATCACATCATTCTCCTAATGATGTGATCCCGTTAATCAAATGACAACTCATGTCTATGGTTAGGAAACTCAAGCATCTTTGATCATTGAGCTAGTCAAGTAGAGGCATACTAGTGACACTATGTTTGTCTATGTATTCACACATGTCTTGTGTTTCCGGTTAATACAATTCTAGCATGAATAATAAACATTTATCATGATATAAGGAAATAAATAGTAACTTTATTATTGCCTCTAGGGCATATTTCCTTCAGTTGCTTCTTGGGAGACTCCGCGGGCTTGACAGGAGGGATCCTGAAAAGCCACAGTCAGGAAAGGGAGCAGCGACTGAGGAATTGCAAGAATTAGGTACTTACTCGTCTATGGCGAAGTACTACCTCTTGCGGAGGGATGCGAAGTCCACACGGAACCGACCCAGGCGCTCAACGTGAGGACCAGCGCGCGGCGCAGATGAAGAAGCACTCAGGCAGCCAACCTCAGGTGCGCCAATCTGGGAGGAGCATTCAGGCACCACCTCCTGATGGCCTGCTGAGGCCTCGTGGGCTCCGGCCTCGGGAGCCGCAGGTTGCGTCCCCCCATCGACGACCACCTCAGGGCGGGCTTCACAAGCTCCGGAGGATGACGCTTCGGGAGCCCCGTGCGGCGTCAGCACCACGATACCAGAGCCTCCAGCCTCAAGCGATGCTTGCCTCCCTCCACCCGCTCCTGGGGCGAGATCGGTGTTCGCAACGGGGAAGGGAGCCACGGGGACAAGATTCTCGCAAGGCCCCGCAAGGCCAGCCGGGCGCAATGCCCATTCGTCGAAGAGAGGTATCTGTCTCGCGAACTCAGCCCTGCCCGAGCAGAGATACGGGAGGCTGCCCCCATGCTGAATGTCGCCCGACGAAGGGTCGCCAGCCAAAACCTCAAGCACCTTCTTCAGCGTCTCGGGCGCCAGTTCCGTCTCCTGAAGCCTCATGCGGTCCAGGTCGCCCGTCAGGGCCCACATCCGCCGAGAGTGGCGCTGAAGAGGAGCAACGCAACACTGGAGGAACTCCTTCACCACCTGGGGAGCAGTCACGCCGAGCTCTCTCAACCTCCCCAGTCGGCGCCAAACGAAGGAGAGTTGGGGGCTCATGAGCCTCTCGTGGCCCCAGCCTAGATTGGGGATAGCAGGCAATGTCGGAGGCGAGAGCAGGAGGCTGGGCACTCCGACATCCACATACAGCCACCGCATCCGGAACCCACTCGTGGAAGATGGGAGGCCAAAATCAATCCCCGAGGCGGTCGTCTCTGCCATGGCCTGAAAGCTCACGCACCCCGAACACTGCAAGGGGTCGGTCAGGCGCAAGGAGAAGTGGCACAAGAGGGCAATGGAAGGAGCAATGCCCTCCATGGCTTCGCGAACAAAGGCGAAGACAGCAAGAAGGGTAACGGATTGAGGATCAAGATTCATCATATGGATCTGATAGTGGGAAAGCACCGCATTGTAGAAGGCGGAGAAAGGGGGAACCAGGCCAGCCCACAGGGCGTCAGCGAAGAATCGAACCTCCATGACGGTCATGTTGACGGAGGCATGGGACGCAAGCCAAGCCATCATCTTTCCACACTTGTTGAAGCTGGAGGCGAGCGCGGGGTAGACCTTGCCCAAGGCCTCCAGATTGAGCACCAGCGACGCCGAAGGCGGGCTCGATTGCCGTAGGTGAGCTGGATGAAGACAAAGGCTTCTTCCCCTTCTACTTGCTAGTTGGCGCCATGGCGATGGAACGAGCAGAGCTCAAGTCAGATTGGAAGCGGAAATCGAGGCTTGAGGAAGAAAGGGGAACAGGAAGCATGCGGGCAGCAGAGAGGAAATAACTGTGTAAGGCTTAGCAAGGCGGATATTGGGGGAGCGTAGGGAAGTGGAGACGCCCACGTCCAATCAGTCGCCACGCGTCGACCAAGGCCGCATGCTGTTGGGGCTCAAGGGCGCTCAAGACTTGCCCCTTTGGCTTCACGCTAAGCCAAGTCCGAGCGCCGCAGATTGGGCCCGAGGATGTCGCGTTACGGGGAACGGGGGTCCTCAGACTTGCCAACCTCAAGGCTTGCAGCATGGCTCAAAGAAGGGACCAAGACGCCCGCCTTCATCAACCCAAGTTCAAGACCCTCGCGAGGAGCCAAGCCTCATGGGTGGGCTGACACAAGGACTCCTCAGGCGGCCTCACCGTGCGAGCTTCGCGAGGAGGTGGAGAGATCAAGGCGGCGGGTACCTCGCGAGGTGCTCATAACGCCAAGCCATGAAGATCAAGACCAAAGGGCACCAGCCTACGCAGTGTCCTCGTTTCCTCTTTGGTGCAAAGGGGGCAAGCACAGGCGCGGAGTACCGAGGCATCAAGCAAAGGTTTCCGTATCAATGCCACGAGACCAAGACCAGCAGGACGGCAGGACGAAGGACACCGTGGAGCCCAAGACGACGTCATCACCAGAGCCTTTGGCATTCGAAGACCACCTTTAGTCAGGATAGCTTGTACTAGCTGTCCCCTTACAAAATGGCCATTGTTGGCTCCCTTCCCGCTCAATATTTGGGAAGAGGACCAGGGCCTCTATAAATAGGGCTAGCCACCACAATAGGGGAGGATCCTTCCTAAGTTAAGTTCATCGGCATTCCACCAACAGAACACCTCTCCTCGTGAGGCCGTTCTTCCTCTGTACTGTCCATCATCAGCCCAAGAGGCAATCCACCACACCACACACCGGATTAGGGTATTACACTCACAACGGGTGGGTCTTCAACCAAAGATAAACCTCGTGTCCCTTGTGTTGTTCATTGTGCTAGCTTAGAATCGTGGGGAGGTTTTGGGCATGTTTCGGCAGGGAGAAGATCTTCGTGCGCACCCTAGAGTTCGAACCTTAAGGGTTTTGCCAGAACCCGATATCCGACAGGCGGAGGCTCAACTTGACGCGGAGCGGGCGGATGCCGCTGCCGACGAGGCCCTCCTGCAGGCGGAACCGGACGTCCTCGACTTGAACCGGGATGTGCTCTCGTCCGTGCAGAGTGCCCGCACGCTCTGGGTGAACGAGTAGCTGGAGGCCGAGGACAACCATGGTGCGGAGACACGTCGACAGCTACGGCTGGTTCGCGCCGGCAGCCAAAGACGACGAGGCCATCTCATTCCGCGAGTAGTGATAGTTTTTCTTTATTTTGTTGTTTTGGATCTTTTGCTGTCTAAAAACATATATTGTTATGCAAGTCGCCTGACCTGCGTTAGTCTACCATTTCAGGCGGTTGGATGAATATCCTACGTCTCCTAAGCCTTCTTCCTCACCTCTTCTTCTTCCCCAACAGACTACCGCACGGGCCGTACGGATACTCCCCAACATGCGGTTGGATAAACATTCTCTATGAACAAAAATTATGTGTCAGTGGTAGGATGAATGAGTTTGGTTTGTTCACATGCGAGACGTGTTAGTGAGGGTGTGTTCCCTTGGTTGGGTTTTGCGGCGTGCGAGGAAGCGGCTGTGAGGGTGCGGTGCGACATGGCGTCTTGAGGAGCGACCGTGTGAGGGTGCGGGATGCGACCGCGACAACCGTCGCAAGTTTACCTCCTTTTCATTTTGAAAACTTTAGGCAAGCTTGGCAAAAATGTGTGGCGAAGTATGGCAATGCAAGGCCTAGACCCAAACAGGAGTACTAGGAGTACTAGTGTTAAAAAAGAAAGGCGGGGTTTTCCTTCGCGGGATACAAATCCTCGTTTCATGTGTCAATTAATGCGTATTTTTTCTCCAAAGACCAAAGAGCTAACAATCTCACTCATCATCGCTTGATTAATGCAGCGCCATGCAAACCAACCTTCTCACTTCTGCATGCATGCAGGGGATATTAATGTCCTTGGTTGCTAGTACGAGGCAAACCCCATCAATTTTGCTTCGATTAGTGTTAGTAGCCTTTTCCAAATTGTAATTTTGATATAATGGCCTTGTGTACAAAAAATGGAGGTAGTAACTATATTTGACTTCCTTCCCCATTGCAGTGACGTCAATGATATCTCGAACATTGTGGTTTGGCGAAGTGCGTTCGATGGAGAACACCATTGAGGGAGACCACGGTAAGTCGTTCACAAGTGCCGCCTGCAAGCCAAGACAACCGCCTTTATTTGCATCGTGAAGTCCGTTGAACCAAAGGGCGGCGTAAATGTACTAGTACTACTAGTACACAATAGCATCGTCCGTCCAGCTTAGTGCGGTGAGATGGTTTCTCGAAGAAGACGATGGAGAAGCAGAGTCAGCGAAGAGTGAAATGATGGTTGCTTCGTCCGTGCTTTTGTGATTTGATGCCTCACTGCTTTGTGATTTATGATAGAAATTGCATCTTTCTATTCCTTCAATCAATCAATCAGGGAGCTTCGGTTCCATCTTTTTGGCTTTGGCAACACCGTTCACAATGGTTCCCACGATGCCAAAGCTATTTTCACATTTGGCTACACATTGTGGATGCCCTTAACTGTACCACTTGGTTTTGCTCTGTGTGCTATCTATACAAATCTCAATTATATTGATCTAAATTATTATATAATCAAGATTAGTAAAAAGGAGGTGATTTTGCCGCGCGGATGGCGGGGGAGGTTTCTTATTTTTAGAGGACTTTGTCCTGGCGGTTTGCTAACATGCGGTCCCACGTGTCAGTGCTTTACCAAGCCGATCCGCGTCCCACGTGAGGTAGAACAACGGAAGCAACCACGTGGTTAAGTTGAAGAAGATGAGGAGAAGCGGATTAGCAGGTGAAATGATGGTTGCTTCGTCCTCCAACTTCTTTTTTAGCATTATTACTCCGTCCATCCAACTTAACTACGGAAAGGTGCAGCTTTTGTGATTTGACGCCTCATTGATCATTACTACGCGGCGCCATGACTGGGTGCTTCACCCGGCTGCTCTGCACTATATTACGGATGGCACGTGGACCCGGTAGCTTGATGTCCCACATGTCGCAAGCGAAAGGGACTAGAAGATTTATGAAAGCAAGCTCTCCACTCTTCTGACGGAGGAGTACATTTACACGACGTGACCCAGTTGAATCGCATCACTTGTCTTTGTATAGTACTGTAGTTTTGCTGTTTCGCACGATCCATCGATACAAACCCGATTAAACAGGAAAGGGCGGGATTTTTCCCACGCGGTAGATGATACTTGCCATACATTTCAAAGGCAATTTTAATGTATGCAAACTAAATAATCAAGTAACTATATGATATTTAGTAAAACTAAAAACACATATGATTTATTGTGTTAGAGTGTAGTAGTAGTGTTGTATTGCATAGTTGTTAGATGTAACACGCGAGAACGTGTAGAGATGTAGTTTTGGAGGGCCTACAGAGAAAAGCATAACACGTTCACGAACTTGAGAATAAGCTGATTACGGTCACTATATACATTTTGCGGTGATTATACGATCACTTGCTCACGGTTCAAAGAACGGATTGCACTCTGTTGGTGGCCAAATAGTCTGTGTGGCGCCATGTTGACTAGTTAAATTGACCATGTTCCTTGTGGGTCCCACCTGTCGATTCGCATAGGGAAAAGGTCGATAAACACAAATTTACACGGTAGCGACAAGACTCCAACCCATGCGCGGGAATCATCTGGTTGTGTATGTGTCTGGCCTGATGTGTGCGCATGCATGTGTAGGTTGAGCACTTGAGCGTGAGAGTATGTGTTGGTCGTGTGGTGTACTGGTGTGTGCATGCATGCGTCCGTGTGTGCGTGTGAGTGTTGCGTGCGTGCGTGGCTGCGTGTGTAAGTGTGACTGCTGCGTGCATGCGTGGGTGCATGTGTTCGTGTGAGTGTTGCGTGCATGCAGTTCGTGTGCATGCGTGCGTGTGTGTATCATCACCACACCAGGTCCTGTGTGTTAAAACAGACGGCTCGGCATACCAATACAAGGCCACCTTGTCCATTGTGCCTGCGGTCATGACTTCGAACCACCGTCCAATATTTTGTTGTTGTTTGTTTTCATTACTAGCAAGATGCCCGTGCGTTGCACGTAACATCAAGATGCATTTCTATGATTAGTTTGTCTTGTGAGAGAAAAGGATGAATGAGGGAAGGCCTTATTTGCAAATGTGGAGAGGTGTGTGGGTACCTTTTTGCAAAATTGCCATAGTTTCTTTCCTATCCGTCAGATATAAATCCGACGACCTATATTGCAGGATGGGAGGCACAGCATCATCACCAACTCTGTTTTTATAAGAGTGTAGATGTAGAGTAGATACAAGCCGACAGGTCGGAACGATGGTAGTGAGATAATGTGATGCAACATTAGAGATGCAACATGGAGCGTTTAACTGGTCAACTAGTCATGTCTTGAGCAAATACAGAGTTGTACGGTGAGCCCGTGCCTGTATAATAACCACAAAACATAAATGGTGACCGTAATGACTGGATTCTGAAGTCCAATGTACGTATCGTGCTTTCCCTTCAAATACAACGATTGTCATTGTATATATCGCGAGAGAAAGATGAAGCATGCATGAATGTGCTGGGAGCTTACATTTATAGGACCTGGAGATAGTTTGTGTGCATACGTGAAAGGGGCGTAGAGGGGGGTATGCGATGGAGAGAGAGATGCTCTTCGTTTCTCTTTATTATGACTAACTTTGTATATAGTATAAAAATATACAAATTCACAGTCTTGGAATAAATATCATTGTGGGCACCATGCAATGCAAATTAAGCGTTAAGACTCCTCCATATAACTTTGTAATGTTGTATATATGTAGAAATTCTAAAATAATTTTTTGGCCACACTTTATTCAAAAGGAATGTTGTATTGAAATAAGCGTGAAGAGAGAGCTTTTAGATCAATGGGGTATGTGATGTAACATGTGTGAATGTGTAGTTGATGCATTTGGCAGGGCCTAGAGAGGTATGTGTGTGTATTATGATTCGAGAGAAGCATGGATAGAGGGCCGACCCGGGCGTGGGAGAGATAGCACAAGAAATGAGAGTGGTCTAGAGAGAGAGAGAGACAAATATGATGTCACGGCGAGAGATTCCCTTGAGTGTGTATATGCAAGGGGGAGGGGATAGAGGCACCAGGAGAATTTTTTGTGTGTGTGTGGTGTTTGTGTTGGTATGTGTGGGTGTGAGAAGATAACGAGACATGGGGGCACAGGGTGTCTCACCGCATGAGGTCCGGTGGGTTGAGGTGAGTGTTGACGCTGGAACGCATCACACGAACACATCGATGTGTACCCGCGGCGCCGAGGGAGATGCTCCGCAACTCACACCGCGGGAGGCCGACTTCCAGCGCGATACGCAAGACAGCAAGCCGGCGCTTTTGGGACCCGGGCGCCTTTCGCTGGGAGGGACCCCGTCAGGGCTCGCGGCGACGATTGGCTGCTCGAGGTCGGTCGTACCGCCCCTAGAGCCTCGTGGATTCGCAGCCTCCAATCTTGAAGAACGACGAAGAACGAGAAGAAAGATACAAGGGGAGAGATAAAAGTAGATGAACACGGAAAAGTAGTAGATTGTTTGATCGATTGTGTCTTGTTCAATCGGCCGTCACCCCTTATATTAGGTATATAAAAGGCGTATGGACTTCCCGTGCAAGCAAAAAAAAGCTTGGTTTCATGCCCAAAACCCTAGTCAAATTCGGATTGGTTTTGTCCGAACTTTCCAAAACAGTTCGGTTTAAACTGGCTGCACCTTGCGGGTCTTTTTTGTGGTGGTAAACGATCTCGGATGGAAACGAGCCCAAAAGCAATCTTGACTGTTTCGACGAGACAAACAACTTTTATGTTGAACGTTTTTTGATCAGAGGTCATCTTGAGAGTCAAATGTGTCGCGCAAAATAGGCTATCCCTCGCGCTACCCATCAGACAGGGTGTCTGGTGGGGCGCGCCAGTTTTTGCCTCCTGACAGGGCTGTATTCCGATGGCTCTAACTTTTGCATACAAACTCGGATTGGAACGATTTTTATATCAAAATCGATCGTTTCGACGAGACGAAGACAATCAGTATAGATAATTTTTCCATTTGAGGTCGTGTTGGGGGCTTAATCAGCCAAACTGTACTCTGAATATAAGATCTTAGTACTTTGAGCATAGTTTCGGCCTTCGAGATGAAATCGGACTGCGATGACCCAAACTTCAAAGATTTTCATATCGACAATAGGGAACTCTTTCATGAAGATCACTTCTCCATTTGAGGCCATCTTAAATAAGTTATTGACCGTGCCAAAATCTGGTGTCAACACATGCCCCCCTGTTTTTCGGCAAAGTTTGTGTGCCGAAAAATAACTTCCGCATAGCTTGTTCTAAGGACGATGTCAACACTCCATTGGACATTTTGCATGTTCTTAGGACGACAAGTATATATCGGCCATTGCTTGTTTGAACCTCTTGATGCAAACTTGGGTGAAAACTTCTCAGCTTCTATAACAATCCGGTGATAAGGTTCCATAGATCAAAACCATCCTCCGAACCATATTGTTCACCTTTTCGCTAGGATTTTGCAGATAATCAAGAATGAACTTCCTTCAATCCTTACTTCGCCTGCATAAAAGTTTCATTAGTGGCCGAAGCGGTGGGCTTCGATTCAGCCTTACCTATGTTGACAAGACCTAGCATCGGCTATTGATAGAAATGCAATACACCATGGTTAACATAGTAGCGGACGCTTCTTTGTGCCAACTCTTTCGAATTGTCATGCCTAGATATATGATCAATTTCAAAGCAACCCAAGGTAAATCTTGCATCTAGACATACCAAAAGATAAACTATAAGTGATCCGTCAAAACATTGATAACCCTTGGATATTTGTTGCACTACTAATAACGAATCACCGGAAGCCTCAATATGTATAGCACCTATATCAAGGCAAAGCTCCAATCCGAATGACAATGCATATTCGGCTTTGATGATTGTGCAAAAATATTATAAGCGTCCTGAGGCTTCACAAAATAGCTCCATATGAAGATAAATAAGCAACACCAACACCTTGGACATTGCCACAAATTTACCGTCGAAAATAATCTCCATAGTACTAGAAAGACAAGGGCAATATCAATGAACATGTACCTCGTTTTGGCCTCTAATTGAACTAAGGACGATGTTAGGATACTACATCAGCCATGCTTTGACATATTCTTAGGGCGATAGATAAATACCGGCCATCAACATAATGCCCATGTAGAATTCATTCACCAAATCATGTATAGCCGAAATAAACAAATGAAATAGCAATCAAATATTTCGGCCCTTTGGATTGGCAAGAAAAAATGTAGCTAATAAAATGTATAGAGATTTGGTAATACCCTCTCATGATGCAGAAAATTATGTAAGCTTCCATGGATTAAAATAAATCCAGGAGGGTAATTTATCATACCTGATGATGAATTCCATGGCAAAGGCATCAATGGTATGGTTGAAGAATATGGATGATGTGCTAACCGAAGATTTTGATGGGGTGATGCAAACTTTCGGCTTAACTATTTTTGGCTTCCATCCTTCTCTTTCTTCACCTTTGTAACACTTGTTGCAATAGAAGGTTGCACATCACTTTCATTTTGACTGCTCCTCTTCGGAACCCATGCCATGTTCTTATTTTTCAGCTCTTGTGCACTAAGTTTTTGTAATTCCTTCTTTCGCCAATACGATAAACCGAGTGGGCATCTCGGCTGTGATTTTGTTTCAACAAATGGCAACTCTTTTTGGGTCTTGTGCACCCTCAACTTCTTTTCTTCAGATTTGGCACTCTGATTTTTATCAATTGATTGTTTTGTCTCATTGCCTTTAGTAGCCAATGTCAACACTTTAATTGGCTCTTTTTCATTTGAGATCAAATCTGAAATTGCACTCTTACGACCATCTCTTTTAATGCGGTAAACCTGCTTGACCACCTCTTTCTTCTTCCTTGAGCACTGGACCGATTCCTTATGATTGAAGCGGTCTTTGACGCGTGATTGTTCAAATGTAGATCTTCTTTGAGCTGCATAGTATTGGTGAGATGGTCTAGAATAAGATGTAGAATGTGCCCTTGTATCATACATGTCCCATGATGTATATGTATCTATATGAGCATAGGGAGGCATCCACGGCATTGGCATTGACGGCCCAAAATAAGGATATGAATATGTTGCATTAAAATTATCACTTTGCCAATACCAATCCTCATATTTGCACCTTGGGGTGATCTTGGTTTCTTTGCATGATTTGGCCGATAAGCATTCTTCTCTTCACTCTTCTTTTGATATTTTTCCAATAGTTGTGCGAAAGTGACTTTCGACTTTTACCTTTATTGCTTACGCGGCCTTTGTTTTTCTTTGGTTGTGCTTGCACCGATCTTTGGATTTGCTTGCTGCCCCCCAGTACTTGGCATCTCCATTGTAGCTTCGATGGAATTGTCACCCTCAAGATTATGTTCATTATGCTCTTCAACAACTTCTTTACTTGAAAGCTTGATCCCATCACCTGTAGTTTTTTACCTTCTCTTTAAATGTATCGGCTTGAAGCAGCCGATGCAAAAACTTTTTGCCATCAGGACCAATCGGAATAGACTGGTCATCTCTTGGTGTTTCAACAAACTTCAATCGTCCTTTTTCAATGGCCGATTTAACTATTTAATGAACATGTTGCAATCCTTAAAATTATGCTTGAACGAATCATGCAACTTACAATACATTCGTCCTTGGGTAGATGGCTCAACATGGTGACCAAGAATTCTTATGTACTTATTTCTCAGCAATAAATCAAATAGTTGGTCACACATGCTTGAATTGAAGGTAAACTTCTTGTTTTCTAGCCGATCTTCTTTGTGTGAGCGGCTTTGGAGATAAGCAAACGAATGGTTCAGATTTGAAATCTCCCCATTCGGCTATACATTGTGTTTTCCACTCTATCTCCGGTGTCTTTGGATAAGATATTATATTAGCATCGGATTTCTCAAAATAAATTAACATTGGCTTTAAACTTCTGAAACGAAAATATTTAGAACACACATGTCTCAATTGAGACTAAGTGCAAGCCAAGCACGAAATAAGCAAAGCTACCCAACTAGATACGAACTTTAGATAAAGCAACAGGAAAAGCTTTGGCTGTAACAATAAGTCATTATCGGTCTTTATAAATGGCGCAATGTGTTGACCGATATGTTCCATAACAAGTTTATTGCTAACAAGTAAATTACCCTTCTTCATTGGTCTTTCATAATTACTTATGAGTATATTTCTTATAGATGCATCAATAATGAAGTTGCGACCAAATCTGAAAATAGGCAAATTACTCTCTATGCATACCTCTTCAAATATGTTGGGAGAGCATGATGGTGATGCCACTTGATGAACATCTTGCTCCGTCTTTGGATGGCTCCCCAAAACCTTGTCATCATCTTTTTCTTGATTCCGTGCATCATTGCTTTGAAGATCCATGTCAGCCGAACTTTGTTCGGCTACTTGTTCTTATCCTTGAGGCTTGTCAATTTCTATGGCACGAAACTCATAGGGCAGGAAGTAGGTTCCCTTGACTTCGAAAAAATCATGTATCGTTGTTTTCCTATGCTTGCCATGCCCTTTCTCAATAATGCTTGCCTCGTTGGATTTGATGGATTCAGAATATATACTACTTGATTCGGCTTTTTGAACCGAAGCACTTTCATGTTCCGAATCATCCTTCTTTTCATTGATAGTACCAATTGGCAATGCTTCTTTTATTTGAGCCAATTCTTTTTCTATTTGTTTCTGACAGCGAGCGGCAAAATTAGCTTTAAGTTTTTTCTCAATTTCAGCCCACTCCGGATATGATTGCCCCCCAATGCTTTTAGATTCTTTCAGCAATGACACACGGGTGTTGCCGAAATTTTGCAATTGTGTAGGGGGTGTATAATATGATATAGTACTAGGTGAAGGCATATGCATTGTTGTAAGGCCATCCTTTTGCTCGCCAATTTTATCAATTGGCAAAGATTCATCTTCTTGCAAAACTCTAGCTTTTATTGCGGCATAATCAGAAATAGCCCTTTTCATGTTGTTCAAGGCAAAGAGCACTAATTCTCTTATTTTGGGCTAAACTCTTCAATGCAGCCACCACTACCTCATCTTCTACAATGTTGGGCACAACCGTTCCTGTAAAATTTACATTCATTCGGCTATAACCAGGAAGGTGTGAAGCCGAATTATGAGCATCTACAGTTGTGTATGGTGCCGAAGAATTAGTAACATGAGGTGTAGCATATGACGGTTGAGAGTAATAGGCCGAATAGCCACTAGTAGCATGGCCAATTCTCTCATTCATCGACATGGTTGGATTACTATATTGCACATTAGCTGCCGATGAATAAAAGGGTGAAACACTTTCTTGTATAGCATTGGAAATTCTAACTTGGGGTGTTTCAAATTGATTAATCGAACTCATCATGCTGCTCATCGGCATATGAATTTCTTTGGGTTGCCGATGCGTGTGAGTTGGGATACATATGGTGCATGTTACTAATATCATAAGAAGTTGAAGTATATAAATTACTTTGAATGGCCCTTGCACGTAGTTAGTTGCATGATTGAAAAACTAGGGTTGGCCGATAGAGTATACTCATTGAACGATCTAGTAACACCATATGAATTATTTGCATCTACATAAAAGGATTGGGTATTCATATTACCTTTGTAGACTGCAAACCCTAGATGACGATCTCTTTGTAGCAAGAACGGGCCGGAGACCGTTCGAAGCTTCGTCCCCAGCGGAGTCGCCAAAAAGTGTATTGACGCTGGAACGCATCACGCGAACACGTCGATGTGTACCCCCGGCGCCGAGGGAGATGCTCCGCAACTCACACCGCGGGAGGCCGACTTCCAGCGCGATACGCAAGACAGCAAGCCGGCGCTTTTGGGACCAGACGCCCCGCTCGCCCAGGAGGGAGCCCGTTAGGGCTCGCGGTGACGATTGGCTGCTCGACGTCGGTCTTACCGCCCCTAGAGCCTCGTGGATTCGCAGCCTCCAATCTTGAAGAACGACGAAGAACGAGAAGAAAGATACAAGGGGAGAGATAAAAGTAGATGAACACGGAAAAGTAGTAGATTGATTGATCGATTCTGTGTTTTTCAATCGGCCGTCACCCCTTAGGTATATAAGAGGCGGCTGGACTTCCCGTGCAAGGAAAAGACTTGGATTCACGTCCAAAACCCTAGTCAAATTCGGATTGGTTTTGTCCGAACTTTCCAAAACTGTTCGGTTTAAACTGGCTGCACCTTGCGGGTCTTTTTTGTGGTGGTAAACGATCTCGGATGGAAACGAGCCCAAAAGAAATCTTGACCGTTTCGACGAGACGAACAACTTTTATGTTGAACGTTTTTTGATCAAAGGTAATCTTGAGGGTCAAATGGGTCGCGCAAAATAGGCTATCCCTCGCGTTACCCATCAGACAGGGTGTCTGGTGGGGCGCGCCAGTTTTTGCCTCCTGACAGGGCTGTATTCCGATGGCTCTAACTTTTGCATACGAATTCGGATTGGAACGATTTTTATACCAAAATCGATCGTTTCGACGAGACGAAGACAATCCGTGTAGATAATGTTTCCATTTGAGGTCGTGTTGTGGGCTTAATCAGCCAAACTGTACTCTGAATATAAGATCTTAGTACTTTGAGCATAGTTTGACCTTGAGATGAAATCGGACTGCGATGACCCAAACTTCAAAGATGTTCATATCGACAATACGGAACTCTTTCATGAAGATCACTTCTCCATTTGAGGCCACCTTAAATAAGTTATTGACCGTGCCAAAATCTGGTGTCAACGGTGAGGCCCTTCGTTCGGTTCCGTCCTACGCCACATTGATCGTCCCGTGACGCATATAGGGAGACCCATGGATGACTAGTCGTACAAGACAATGGTAGCAGAATTGTGAAGGACTCTGTGTCCACTGACAAAGCCGGCTAGGATTTGTAACCCTAGGTTCTCAGACTAAGGTAACCCCTTTATCTCTAATATTACTATTCATCCAACCTAACTTTAAGGGGCATCCTACAGAATGCTCTGCTAGAATCATACTAAATCGATTAGGAAGAGAGGTGTGAGACAATGCGTGAGAGACATGCCTAAAGATAATGTCGCGTCTGGGGAGACACGTAGGCAGGTCTATGTATATAGAAAGGGTCGATGGGGATTGTGCGTGTGTATGCTTGCGAGAGGAAGAGTGCTTGTGATAAAGGTTAGTGAAAACAGCCGTAAATGGTTACGAGAGGGAGGGAGGGTTATATCTAGAGCATGTGTGTGAGAAAGACACCTCAGGAGAGAGTGTGTGAGCATGTGTGAGAGACCACAGATGGAGAGTGAAACTACACATAAAAGACTACTGTACACATTGATTAAAGATATAAATTGTATCCAAATATTAGGATGGGATCATGATATTTGCAATTCGCGTAAGGAACGGTCATTGATCCATCAGACATTTAGATTCTATCAAATTTGAGCATGCCTATGTTATTATTCGACACAATTGATCCACATAGTTAGTATTTTGAACTCCGGACAATGCATCGCTTTAGATATCGAATATAAACGTGAGTATAGTTCATGTTGTGTGTGTAAAGCACATTATACATACGAAAGTTACACAATGAACATTATAAATAGCTACCTATGAACTAGCACACATTTGAATTCAACTTAAGGTGGTTTAAAAAAATCGAATTCAACATGAAGTCCATTCAATTATTTGAATTTTATATCATGGCATTTGTATATCATACCTAAATTATGGGGCACCAATCTTTGCTCGATTTTGTACATAATAGCATATGTGAGTCGTGTACAAAATAGATTCAAATTTAGCTCCTCCATTCCAAAATAATCCTTGTTATAGGATTTTCAAGTGTCAAAATTTCAAAAGAAGCGGATAATTTAATGAGGTTTTCAAACATACAAGGTCAAATATAACATTGTCTATTTAGGTCAATCCTCATAGTTCAAGAGTACTCTAAACGTGAATGCTTGTGTTTCAAAATTTCGAGCAAGCGCCAAAAGAGCCTCTACTACTTGAAACAGCGTGGGACCAATGTTTGGTAGTACAAGGAAATTACTTTTCTAATAACTCCGACCCGTGAAACCTACGGCTCGGCGTCCAAAAGGTCTAAACTGGGGTAGGTTTGTAGCTTCATCTGACGCCACGCAATGGCCTCCTCAAAAACATTCATACACAATGGCCGCCTAAGAACACATGCCAGCGGCCGAAATCGCTCCGCCCACTATTTGGGACACTTGGGATTACCATCCTACCCACGACCCATGATGGGTCCAAAATTTAAGAGGGGGCAAAGTTTGTACTTTCCCAAATTTCAAACAAGCGCGTCCCATCTTCACATTCAAAAAGCCAAAAACAAGCGCGTCCCAGACCAAACATGGTTCTCCCCTCCCCCCCGCCCACCCGTCGATTCCCCATTAGGTACTCCATGGGCGCAAAAACTACCTCTCCACCGATTCACGAAACCCGGCGTCCTCCGTCCGCCACTCCATCCACCCATCAACGCCGCCCTCCTCCATCACCTTGGGGCCAGGATACCCCGACGTGCGTGCGTCCCACCACAACCTCAACCGCAACGCCTCCATGGCTAGTAGTTGAAGCCGAGGCCGAGCCGTCCGTACCCGAGCCAGTTCAACCACGCCATCCTGCGCCTCACCGCTGCCGCTCCTACTTCGCCACCGTCCACCGCACCGGAGTTGTTCCTGCTACACCATCCTTCGCCGCCTCGGATCTGCTTCCCCTCCGCTGATATACGGCCATGGCAACACAGTCAAAAATTTGGCCATGGGTTTGTGCAAGGATCCATGGCTCTCCAAAACATCGGTTCCCCCGGAAAAAAAAACAAGATCACTGCGACATATGAAGACCACACTAGCAACCGATAAGGGTACTCCTCTTCCCTTATTCATGCAAATCTTACGTGTCTGCTTGCACGGTATTCATCCCAGAGAAGACACTAGTTGACCGCTTCTTCTTGATACTAGATGTTCCTAGTAACTCGCGATACACAAGGTTTCTCCTCATATACTATTTCACCTTAGGTAGAGGTCCGTCGCCCCCCTGAATTTCAATTTTTGGTCAGTTGATTCACAATTAACGGAAGCATTCCCGATGTAACAGGCTAAATGCGCCTATTACACCGGGAAGCAAGCGCCTCGATGTTTATCTTAGGGGCGTGTGGGGCCTAGAGCTCTTGGCGCCCGATCTGGAGGTCGGCCGGGATTAAACGGATGGCTGAGGCGCTGCCAACCACGGTGGTGGTGTGAGGTCGAGGAGGCGGGCGGCGGAGGCAGGGTGCAGGCGGTGGTCACTTGGCGGTTCGAGAAAGATCGTCAACGGATGGTGGCGGGAGGTAGGCGAAGGCCATCTACCCGTTCCTTATAGATCGGACGGTTCATTAAAAAATCAAGCTGACCTATTTATTTTCGATCATTGTTATCTTAGATATGACCACATGTGGTGGTGTGCTTTGGAGGAGTACTGCATTTCACAATGCTCATATATTACAAAATCATATGGAGTAGAATCTAATTTTGTTTGCCATGCAATGTCGTGGAAGCTATCATATGTCTCATGTCATTTATTTTTTAGCCACACTGCTATACGCTACTTTTTACGATTGCACTAGTTAGCCACACACTTCACCCATACTCTCACTATTGTGTTTTTATGCAAGGGTATTTGAGTCTGCGTCGAGAGGCATAACAAAAGAAAAAGAAAAGAAAGAAGTCGTGCCAGCTTTCTTCGCGGGTAGGCACGAAACTTGACAGCGCTATAAAGGGTGCAGTGACAGCAGATAGAGGCGGTAAACGTAGCTCTGGAGTTGATGACCTCGCTCGCAATGAACCACCATCCCAGGTGCTTGCTTTAACTTCGCGGTGTCATATGTGGTTGCATGTTCCATATGGTGTCTAGCTTGTATTCGAAAGGTCGAAGTCAGTCTTTATTAAGATAAGGAAAGATATTTTTTACATGAACCACCATCCCGTGAGCACCGGAAGACAAATAGCTAGTCGAGGAGCCTTTGGCCGAGCGATGACAAGCCCGACAAAGACAAACATCACCTGGAAGCCAACTAAAATGCCGCGATGGTGGCAAAGCAGCCCGCCTCCCACCAGGCTCTCAGGTCCTAGATGATCATGCTCACCACTCCAGTTGGATGTCTCGCTTGTATTGCTTCCAATTTGGTTAAATTGCATCTGCTTAGCTTACACATTATACCTTTGAATATGACATGCCTTTACATTTTTGGTACATACTAGTACATCATGTATTAACCATGTTCTTACATCAAACTAATGTTCTTGTGTATCCCTCATCAATCACTTATGATGAGGCGGTCGAACAACTGGATTACTCCTCATTTAAAGAATGTCGCGTCAGCCTCCCGACATGATTCTCAAGAAACAGCAAGGCTAGATGAAGATAGTGAACGTAGCTCTGTAGTTGATTACCGCATTTCCCCTACACTAGCATCGCAGGTGCTTGCTCTAACTTGGCAGCATGATATGTGGTTGCATGTTGCATATGGTGTCTAGATTGTGATTCTCCCAATCTGGTTAAACTGCATGTGATATTCTGCTTAGCTTATACATTATACCTGTTAATGTGACATGCCTTCCTGTATTTAGTACATAGTACATCTGTCTATTAAGCATGTCCTTACATAAAACTATTGTTTTTTGTATCCCGCATCAATCAATATGACGAGACACCTTTAGTATATGTAGTGCGATATTAGTTGCATCTTTCATATGATTAGGGATGGCAATGGGTACCCATTACCCGCGTACCCTGTGGGTAAAAACCCTATTAGGGTAAGGATATGGGACAAAAAATTACCCATGGGTACTTAAACGGGAAAATATCATACCTATCGGGTAGAGAGGGTACGGGTATGGGATCGTATAACCCATGCCCGGGTACCCATGTACCCATCTAAAATGTTGACAGGTGGGTTTCCGTTAATATCCCAATGTATTCATTTCCCCTCCTAATCACGCTAGGAAAAAACTCTAATGTGTATTCAAATTATTTCTATAATTAATCATGATTTCGTGAACTTAAAGTGTATGCATATATATATGTGTTGTTATTTATGATTATGTGTTGTTGTTTAACATTTTTATATGTCACTTTATAGGCAAGTATTTTTGTTTATGAGAATATGTTGTTGTTACAATATGTTGTTGTACATTGTTGTTTAAAATGTGTTGCTATTAATAATTTATGATTATATGTTGCTTTTTACAACTATTTTCTACTCAATTGATGTGTTGTAAATCTGAGTATTTTTACCCATGAGGTACCCATATACTGTCGGGTGTGGGTATGGGAAAAATTGTACCCTTGACGGGTATGGGTATGGGTGATGGGTAAACTCAGGGCGGACGGGTAAGGGTATGGGGTAGTTCCACCCGTACCCATACCCTGCGGGTGCCATGCCTACATATGATTTATAGCATGCGCTGCATCTAATTTATTGAAATTCCATTTATGATGGGACGCTTTTAACTTGGCAGAGTCATATTGGTTGCATCTTTCATGTGGTGTCTAGCTTGCATTGCTTCTTATTTGTTGGAATGGTTTCTTCTAAGTTTACACAAGCAGGTTGTGAACATGCCATGCCGTCCTGTTTTTAATTACATATTCCATCACGGTATCATGTGTTTGCCTTACATCAAAGTAATGATTGTCGATTATCATGCATGAATGAGTTACGAAGAGAGAATTTTATTGCTTTTTCTTGTCGGTTTTACTTGACAATTCAAAATCAATAAAAGCGGAAGGAAGTTAGCAAGGCGGCGGATAAAGGTGCTCCTTCCAAGCGGAGGGCCTCTCTGATTTCTACTCCTCCACCCCCAAGATGATTTCCAAGACAACACATGCATATACACTTTCGACAAAAGCTGTGTTTATGATGAGCACGTCTCCCCTAGTGCACCATCACCGGTGCTCCCTCTAACTTAACCTTTGTTATATGTGGTTGCATGTTATGTGTGATGTATAGCTTGTATTGCTTCTAATTTTGTTGAATTCCATCTGCTTACTTTACACATTATACTTGAATAAGACCACAGCGTTCTGTTTCTAGAACATACAATATCTGTCTATCACACCATGTTCTTACAACAAATTAGTACTGTTGTGTAACCTGCAACAATCACTTATCATAAGACAGGTTTGACTTCGGAGTGTGATATAGGTTACATCTCACATTCTTTCTAGCTTGTACTACTAATTTGTTGAAATGGCACTTATGATGAGACAATTTTAACTTGGTAGAATGATATTCGTTGCATCTTTTCATTATGGTGTCTAGCTTTCATTGCTTCTAATTTGTTGAAATGCCTTCTCCTTAGTTTACACATCATAAGCTGTGAATATGCAATGTTGTGAATATCCAATGGCACTAATGACGAGAGACCTCTAACTTGGCAGTGTGATGTTGTTTGCATCTTCCATATGATTTATTTCTTGTACTGATTCACATTTGTTTAAATGCCATTTATGATGAGACACTATTAACTTGGTAGAGCGATATTTGTAGCATCTTTCATATGGTGTCTACCTTCCATTGCATTGCTTCTAATTTGGTGAAATGTCTTACCTTAGTTTACACATCATAGTTCTAGTTATCTCTTCCGTCACATTTTTCGTACATATTACATCCTCCTATCATGTGGTTGTCTAACATCAAAGTTCAGTTCGTCTGCATCACGCATCAATTTGTTCTGAAGAACTAAATTGTTATTCGTTTTTCTTGTCGGCTTGACTTAACATGGCACAGAGAAAGAGGAAGAAACACAGAATGGTAGGGAATGAGAAGCGGATGAATCCTGCAGATTCTGCTGGTACTGATGGTGCAATAGAAGGTCAAAGTCCAGCAGAAAATTCTACAAACAGGGTATCCCATACTACACAAGCTGCAAAAAAATCCAAACAAAAACAAAGAGCTGCCACCAAACAAGCAGAGACAGCCCTAGTTCTTGCAACACCTACCACGCAGATTTCACGAAGCTGCCACGAGTTACTCGTGCGACAAGCTGAGCTAGCAAGACGTTCCCAAGCTCCCTTGCCACGACACTACTTCCCAAGCACTCTTCACACAATTCTAGTTGGCAAGATCGGATGAACCTTGTGAGCTTCAACAGCAAGAAGGTAGTTCTTTGAGTCAGAATTCTGATTGCATGCTTTTTATATGTAGTCTCATAGTTTGATGTACACTAACACTTCCTATGTTCGTTGTTGGACGAGCACCTAGGCGCAAGAGGAAACAAACATCAAGGATAATGCTCGATTGGTTAACTAAATCTAGAGGAGAAAGAATGGAGATCTGTTTTGAGGCAGGTTTAAAAAGGCCACGTGATGCTCTGAGTCGGCCAAGTTAGTATCGAGGCAGCGGTTGCCGTTAGGTGTCATGTATGTATCCTCCCAACATGGATTCGGTATAGGAGTGACAAATAAGAAACCCGATTCAACACCTTCCTCGACCATTTATACGTAAGTATGGTTATGTATGGAAACTAGTAATATCGTCTTGCTCATCCCATACTTTCTAGGTTCTTGATAATGAGACTCCCATAATTTTCAACGAGATGAGGTTCAAGTTTGATAGCCAAGATGATGCAACCGGACAAGCTTGCACCCATGTTTTCAAGTCTGCTTTCTGCTGACGATGTCGGTATAACCGGAAAACTCACTTTGAAGACAAGCTTGCACCCATGTTTTCAAATGTCTGCTTTCTGACGATGTCGGTATAACTTGAGGAAAACTCACTTTGAAGGCAAGGCTAACGGTGAACTTTCCCAAACATCTCCGATGGAAAATATATCGGATGAAAGGCCGGAGGGGCCTCGTTAAACATTAATTACGATCTGAAATGTAACAGGTACATTATATATATGTGATCGGATCACATGTTGAAATCCTATTTACGCATGTGCCACACAAATCTATCTTCTTGTAGTGAACTGTTCAAAGAACAAGGCCAACCGTGCGAAAGTGAAATTCCAGCAGACGGCGAGGATCTCGTAGCTATATTGCTGCACGCTGCGAGGCTCTTGTAATTAGCAGTTGTTTCACTCTTTTCATTTGTACCATATTATCGGATATATATTGACTTGTTCCAAATGCATAGGAAAGCCGCAAGGACCAAAAGTACCTGAACCAAATGTTGTGGAAATCTTCAAGGGTATCACACCAGCAAGAAGAAGTGCATGACTACACCGATCAAACATCTTTGTTGTAAGCCCTTAATCCTCATGCCTTTTAACTACTACTTACTCGACTTGTGCCTTGAAGCGCATGGTTTTGCAGCCGATGTCTATTACTCTTTTCAATTTTATACACAATTGTCTTAGCGTATCATTGCACCTTACAAGGTTTAAAAGAGAGGAGTGATGTTCCTTTGATCTTGACCTGTAATCTAATTTTGAGTTGGACTTGCCCACACAACGTTACAATTGCCTGTTTGTCTGTTCTTAGTTGTTTTGTGATATGAATGATGTCATACTATGCTTATCGTACTATAAACTTCGTCTCTTTATCCTTAGCCCTCAATATAATGTGAAGAAGTAGACAATACATTAGCGATGGTACATGGTCATATGTTTGGAACCTTGTTTTATTATGTACTTTGCAATAAAAATATAACTAATATTTTACATGGGTTCACCAGAATAAGTTATGTATATAGACCAAAGCTATTTTGTTTGGTTTTGCTACCTCAATATCTTATGTTGTGGTACTACTAATGTAAAAACTCAACCTTTCAGCAAGCTATGGAAAAAATGGTGGAACCGCCACCTTCTAAAGGTGGCGAGGCAACTATAACCGCAATGTCAGCTCTTTAGCTGCAGTGGGTGATACACTGTCCACTAACAATTGCCAAAAAGCACGTTCTGCGTAATCTTGGGTTGGTTGTTAAGGCAATCTTATCAAACTGCCTCATGATCAAGATATGCAAGCTCAAAGCAGTGTTGTAACTACGCTCCAGACACAAGTCCATTCCTTAACAGAGACCCTTTGTGAAACAAGGAGAGACATTGTTCGATGTCGTCAAGATATGCATGGTTTTTGAAACCAAACTATCAGACATTTGGTATGTTGTTCGAGAGCCTAGGAGAAATAAAAGGCGAGGTTATGGTGCTCCATCGGACAATACTGACATGAAAGCGTAACGATCGAGGTCAAATGGTGAAAGCTTACGAACTTTTGGTGGTGCATTTATACGCTAGATTGTTAAGTTTTATGCCAACCTTCCTTTTGTTATATAGTTGTAATTTGTTTTGGTGCGATACAAAATTTGTTCTTAACGTCCGACCACTGAAAGAAAACAACAAGCCATTTTTGTATAGTGTAGGGTGTTCCCTATATTTGCACTGGTGGAGATCTTTGATGCCGAGTGGATGTAATCTGTGCAATCGCCTTAATAGCCTAGCGTTAGTTTCGGCCTTATTTATTTCCTATTCTTCTTTTTCCTGTTTTGCTAGTGGCCGCAACAACCATGGGCCGTATACGGGTCGTAGGATCCATGGGTCTCCTACGGGCCATCGATAAATGGGCCTCCAACAGGGTCGTAGAATCGGTGGGCCTTGGGCCGTCGAATAAATGGGTCTACATGGGCCGTAAACGGGCGTAATTTATATCAGCCGAGCACGGTAACGGGCCATTAACGAGCGAAGGACAACAAAACGAATTACATCACAGGCATAACAGGTCGTTAATGGGCCAGAATATAGGACGGGCGAGAAACGGCACAACGGGTTAACAGGCCAAAACGGGCCGACTCTTGCCATGGGCCAAATTTGGCCCATTAGGGGAACATGACAATACCAGGCCAGAAGTAATCGAGGGCTGGAAAGGAGCCCAAGAACGTATGAGCCGTCAATAGGCCGAAAGCTAACACGGGCTGGAAATGGCCCATGTGAATCACGGGCCGTTAACGGTACAAAGAAAATTACTGTTCATTATGGGCTAGAGTCACCGTGGGCCTCTAAAGGGCCTAAAGATACGAAGGCCTCATATGGGCCGAAAGACGTCGTGGCCATACATGGGCCGAAAGTGAAATGGGATGGGGTTATATTCGACAGCCCACATGATGTTGTTGGGCCGATTTCCGTTAGGCCGAACGGGCCGTGAGTTATCGGGCCATAAAATGGGCTATTTGCGAAGAGACTGTTAACAGGCTTTTCATTGGCACATGGTTAACTTTTGACCAAGTCAAACGGGCCGGCGGTGTAAGCTAAATGGGCCAATGGTGGGCCGTGGCATGTGTCGACATATCATTGGCGCCCTATCGACCCAGCAGCGAGGTGACCGTGTTTCGTCCGGCCAATAAGAATTTTACACGTGGAAATTCCCCATTGGTCCGGGCTCTTAACGGGTTATCGGATCCAAAACCCAACCCGATAGCTTAACGGTGTTCCGTTACGGAGGATGCCATGTGTCGATCACCCTTGACGAAAGCACTTACGTGAGCGATTTATCGTCATGGAAGTGGACACTTACGTGATGATAATTTTGGTAGTGTCATGGAGCACTTCTCTGACGACAACGAGGTATGACTATCTTGATTATGTCATAAAATGCGTCATGGATGTACATGCATGACAAAAAACGCGACCTACTGTGACAAACACGTATCATCACGGAAGTGTATTTTTTTTGTAGTGGTGGCTGTATTAAACCACGACACAAAGTCTCCTCATCATAGTCACTAGCGGCCTCATGCCCACCATCCTCAGTAACAATCATCACATGCGAAGATGGGCATTTTCTCGCATAATGACCCTCACCCTTGCAACGATGACAGATAACCTCATGTGTTTGCCCTGTTCATGCCATGGATGAAGAAGACCTCTGTGCAGGACCAGAAGGTGTGCTCTTGGCTGATAGTAGCGGTAGTGCCTGTTTTCTTGTATCAAGGTTGGAATTGGCGGCTGAAGTCAGCAGTGCTGCAGCAGGACATGTGGAAGGAGAAGATGTACGTGGTGTCCATGATGAAGATCGTCCTGCAAAAAAATTAGTTCACGCCAATGCATGTCGATCCTGCACTTCATGTTCAGCTTTGAAAGCAAGATGGAATAAATGAGTGATATTATTATACTCCTTATACTCTAGAATGGTCTGAGTCTCTCTATTTAATCCACCCATAAAACGTGCAAGCTTAGCTTCATTATCCTCAACAATACCACATCTGATCATGCCAGTTTGTAATTCCAAACAATATTCCTCTTGTCTTAACCGCTGCAATTTTTGAAGTAATTCACGTTGATAATATGGTGGAACCCAACGAGTACGCATAGCATTTTTCAAAGTAGTCCAAGTAGCTGGGATAGTATATAATCTACAATGTTCAGACCACCAAACACATGCAAAACTAGTGAAAGAACAAACATCAGCAGCAACACGTCTATCCTCGGGATATTGTAACCATGTAAAGCATTGTTCAGTTTCTAACTCCCAAGTAAGATAAAGATCAGGAATGTATCTACCCTTGAATGGCGAGATATTCAACTTTAGTTTAGGGATGTAGTCTTGATCTCGCACCTCAGGGGGCGGTGAAGCCCTACCTTTACGATTATATGCATGAGGACGACCTGGTGCTGGTGGTTGCACGTAGTTATGATTTTGATCCACCTCATCCTCGTAATGGTCCTCCTCCTCTACAGTAGCAGCAGGAGCTACAGAAGCATTAATAGCAGTAGCAGCAACAACAGAAGTTTGTCCTGGCTCAAGAGGAACACGCTACGCTCGTCCCACTGGATCGTAAAGTGGTGGTTGTTGTTGTTGTTGCAATGGTGCAGTAGATGCGGGTGGTGGTTGTGGTAGACGCGCAAGTACTTTTTATTTTGACATTTAAATCACTCTTTGTTGCATGGTAATCCACATAGTATCATTTACAAGTAGGCTAACAATACCATCTGGTGGTTCTTCCATCCACGGACTACATGACATGTGTCTAGCCAGACTAGCTAACTCATGAGCCACCTGATTAGTATCTCTAGGTGTATGCTCCAAAATGACATGAGGGAATTCGCATGCACTATGATAACAATCATCAAATATTGTAGTTTCCACTCGATATGATCGCCCACCATTAATCATCATCTCAATAACCTCCACATCATCAGAGTTAATTTCCAAGCAGTTACACCCCAACATTGCAGTCAGATTAAGACCAAATCCTAGCCCTGTTGCTTCTGCCATGAGTGCATCTCCACACCATTCAAGTTTCCCATTTGCAGTGCCAATAAATTTACCAGTAGAGTACCTCAAAACAGCTCCATATGCCACTTGAAGCAAATCGGGATCAGAAGATCTGTAAACATTTAACTTTACATAGCCTCTCTTGGGTTTCACCCACCCATGGCGTTTAATCTTTGCACTAGGGCTACTAGCATTAGATAAATTTGCAACCAAAGCCCTTATAGCCATAGCAATATGTATCAGATGTCGCATCACTTCCCGGTGCACCATATTTCTCCTTTCCGACCATAGGTACCAAAAACCAATAGCTATAACTTCAGTGAAGTTTCCCATACCAAGCACTATAACTTCTTCAGCTGGCTTCGTAAGTAGAAACTCAAGAATTGCCTCACCCGCTAGATCAACTTTCAATGCATTTTTAATGGCTTCCTTGACACCCAATAGTCTCCACAATTCTCTTGCTTTCTTACAAACAAACAACAAGTGTTTGGTGTCCTTAGCTCCAACATCGCATGTTGGACATTGTCCTGTGACCTTGATGTGCTTGTTTGGCAGATTGACCCAGCAAGGTAGAGAACCCAAAAGAGTTCGCCACAGGAATATCTTAACCTTAGAAGGGCAGCGCAAACTCCATACCTTCTCCCATATTGGCGCATTTCTAGATGTACCAGTACACTCATCGCTTGTTATCTTATGCCTGTATTGGGCACACCATTCTCAATAACATGCGGATCTCACAGAGAAGAGTTTGTTCTTACTTAGGTTCCATGCTATAAAATCTGTCATCTCATGTGTCGGCAACTAGATAGCCAATATGCATGCCACGTCAACAGGCCAAAACGTTTGTACAATCAGTTATTCATCCCATTGATTTGTGGTAGGGTCAATAAAGTCACTTGCTCTTGATACCATGTCGGGACCCCGATCCTAAGTCACACGGATCTAGCATGTAATACATCATATCACTTTCTGGCCTCACGCCCGGTATTCACACGGGTGCCACCTTACCTGGCCCGGGACCGTTTGCGCCTTTTGGCTCACGTATATGATAGTGTTGCTAACATCCATATGACAGAGAACCCGGGCCGACATGACTAGTCGTAAACCCAAGGTGGCACTAACTTACATGTACAGGCATACATGACCCAGCAAGGAACGTGTCGATCATCAAGGTATGAACCCAAGTCGTAGCAAGCTATAAGGACTTAAAGGAACAACGCGTGACATTTCCACGAAGGGGCGGAACCACGAGCAGAAGGACACATGTCGGCCAGCCTAAGTGTTCTGAAGCAGTAGCAAGCTACCATGTCTCAATGGAAGCACTAGGAGACATTTCCCCATAAGAGAGGCTACCAAGAATAAACAACTAGGTTGTCGGATCCCACACATACCAAGCATTTCAAATCATACACACAATATGCTCGATGTGTGCAAATACAACATGGCATCAAAACAAAACTCTATGTCTCAAAGTATTTATTCATAAGGCTCCAAAGAGTCATACATAGTAAGAACTATAGCATATTTGGGCGTGTTGGCCCGTGTTTCAATGATATAGCATATTCAAGAAATATCCTACTCTATACTATCGCCTCTAAAAACATACACTATACAATAAAAGACTAAGGCATAGAAACGTAGAATAATCCTACACTATACAATATAGAAACTATAGCTGAATATACCCACGAGCATTATAGTTTGGCACCAGTGATAATAAAGCGTGCACAAACAGAAAATTACATACACTGGACAAATAAAGCTCATACATCATGGACACGCATCAATAGAACTTACAATTTGAACTATAATCTCTTCAGAAAATAGGATTGGCTGGATTCAGATAGCACAAATTTCATTCTGCAAAATTTCCAACTCCTTCGTGGTTACCTTAGTGTCTTGTTTCATTTTTTTGACTCCTGCATCTTATACCTGCATGTCCAGTCTCAACTTGTTGATTGTATGTTGAGAATCATGTACACGTTGTCTTGCCGCCTCTAGTTGATACGCGAGAACATCAGCACATTCCAATTCCAATCCATAATCATTCGGTAGACCATGCCGCTTTGCTCACGAGATATTTGTGTTGATGTCACTTCATCACGAAATGTTTCTGTAAGTACACATGACTAGGGCAAAAATATAGTTACAACAGTGAAGTGAGCAAGACAGACTATTTTGTACATGGCAAAACATGACTAACAATAATGTTACACGTCATGAAGCACAAGCAGGTGATATTTTAAAAAATATAAAAAAGGTAGTCTGTGCAGCCTACATATAGAAATCTCTCTTAGCTCACCAGAGGAGCATGATGTTGGGGCCCAATCCAAAACACAGACAAGTTACAAATTTAGACAGCATGTTGCGTATAAGTAAGCAAGTAGTTGGCCATTCTGTAGCTCAATTGAAGTCTTAGGGAGCATAATGAACAGCAAAGGGATTCATACAAACCTACTACAGCAAGAAAAACTATGCAATCATTAGCCTAGTATAAACTAGATTGTGAGCCTCATGCCATAATAGTTGGTTAATAGACTTCAAAGCTTCAGGCACATTTCGGCAGAGTAACTAAATGGTAAGGCCTTTAATTATGTCAACTAATAGTTATACGAGTACCCAACATCATGCATCATTGTTTGGGCATCTCATTAACTGAGGACAAATAAAGCAATTGAAAAGAGCAAATCAACTATGCCTGAAACAAACAAGGAATTGAACTGTTGAGTTGGATATAGTGGCTTACCTTAAGCTGGTTGAAGAGGCTCGGTAGCTCCTACTTCTCTTGCAAGGCTCCTTCCTAACATCTTGTACTTGGAAATCCTCAATCTTATCTTCATTGCACCCCCTCTACAAGGTGACACAAACTAGTTACTCGTCTCCTTGGAAGATAAATATGCATACTTTCCAGTCTGTGAACACGAAAATATGAGATTATAACAAAACAACACAACATAATCAAACATGCCACATCTCTTGCACTTGCACACAATGAAATAAGCGTTTTCTATGTTTGCATTATGTAAAAACTAGGCATACCTTCGAACTGGATCTCCAGGTACTCTTGGAGAGCCTACTTTAGTGTACAGCCAAACCTTTATGTCACCTATGAGTTAGACAAGGCCCCACTATAGTAGCGCTTAGTGTTTAAATCGTTGACAAGCTCTGTTAGAGTATTAGGTCAAGAACATCAAGTAATCAAAGCAAACAGTCCTAGTATGGATGGCTTATGCAAACAAGCAATTGAACAGATGTGTGCGCAAATCTTACATATCAAGAAAAGAAGCAAAGAAGGAGGCTTCAAGACCATCACTTGACTGACCAGATTTAAGGGGCATTTAAACATCATGTGCAACGTATGAACTAACATAAATATTGCATATTCCAGATTCTACAATGGAATGCACATGTATTAGGTTATGCCATGTATGACGATGCCTAAATGTACACTATAGCGGCGGGAGTGATTCATCATTACGCACAATTGAATTGCGAGTTAAGGGCTAGATCGATTCCGCCTTTTAGGGCTTATTGTCAAAATATGCCATAAAAGATGTAAAGAAGTCATTTTTGAGTTATGGGCTTGGGCTTAACTTATTTCGCTTTGGAGGGGGGTGTTTCGGGTAGAACCTCACTAAAAATTGAAGGGAAGGGGAATAGTGAAATGAATCTGTTGTCTGCCTATATTACACTCAAAATGCAACTGCTCACGCCCGCGTCACACCTGACCCTCAAGTAAAAATAAACACGCAAGCATTCATTGCCCTGCCCGCTTGCATCTCCTCTCCCATTTCCCTCTACCTCGATCCCAGGCCTCCAGCACTAGGGTTCCTCCAACGAGCCGTCGCCACTAGTCCCATCTGGCCTGGTCCTCAACGATGCTCTGTCTAGCTAGGCTGCACGGCCGGCAGGTAGGGGCAAATCTCCCCGGCTGCTCCTCCCTCTGGCACCGCCCCTCATTCTCATGGTCTCCAGCAGCCGCTCCACTGTGGTCCGTCCAACATACTACTCCGGAGGGCGCCGCACAACTACGGCTGATGCCATACTATGGCAGAAGGCACCTTATTCCCCCTCCCCTCCTCCCAGGCTGTGGCCTTGAGGTGCTGTTAAAGGATGAGCTCATCCAACAAGGTGAGGATCTCCTCTGATTTTTTTGCCAAATTTTCATTCTAATCCACTATACGATGAATTGCTATGAGCTGCTTTTGCTGCTGCTATATGATGCATTGTTATGAGCTGCTCCTGCTGCTGCTATATGATGAATTACTATGAGTTGTTGCTGCTATATGATGAATTTCTATGAGTTGTTGCTGCTGCTATATGATGAGTTGTTATAAGCTGCTCCTGCTGCTGCTGTATGATGAATTTCTATGAGTTGCTCCTGCTCCTGCTATATGATGAATTGCTATGAGCTGCTCCTGCTACTGCTCTATCATGAATTGCTATGAGCTGCTCTTCTTGCCGCTATATGATCAATTGTATTGAGTTGCTGTTGGTATATGATGAATTGCACATTGCTGCTGTATGATGAGTTGCTATGAGCTGTTGCTGCTGCTATATGATGCTTTCAGGTGGTGCTGCTATATGATAATAACCAGCCACTTGGACCATCAAATTTCAATAAATAATTGTTCTTCATTTAAATGTGGGTCATGCGTTCTTCGCTTAAATTAGGCAATGGGATCTCTATGGAAGACATTGACCAAAGTAGATTGTGCCAAGTAGATGGTACCTTTGTATTTGCATTTTGAACAAATAATGATGGTCTGTTTTCCTATCATATTAATTACTACACTGGGTGATGTTTGCAAGTCAAATTAATTTTCATATGGGCAGAAAAATGCAAAAATATAATGCAATCTAGAATTTTCACTTATCATACCAAAGATAAGCTGAAAAGGAAGGCAATGAAAATAACTGGTTGGCTTATTACATGGAGCTTATATTCACATGTGCTTATTTTCTTAGGATAACTCGTAATAACCGTCCCTAAGAAACTTGGCCAATAGAACTGACATACAAATAACATGTCACGATGATTGCAATGGAGGAATGACCTACCATAGCACACTGTATAGGCTCACCGCTGCCTCTCCTTTTTTTGCGATGTTCCATGAAATTGCCACATACATCTTGTAATTTTTCATTGTGTGACCCTATCTGCTAGTTGACACGGCTAATTTCAGATATCTCTACATGATAATACATTGCATATCCCTTGTGCATATCTAAACCACCAATTAATGATTGTGTGTGTAGCATAAACAAGCCATGACTCTGTGTGCTGGACTAGAAGGCACTCTAAGGGAGCCTAATGTAGTGCACTGGAATTCCTACATGCCACCTATGATTTTGTGTAATGTACTGCCTCTGTTCCTAAATATATGTCTTTGTAGGGATTCCAATATGGACCACATACTGAGATGTATATAGATGCATTTTGAGTGTAGATTCACTCATTTTGCTCCGTATGTAGCCTATAGTGGAATCTCTAGAAAGACTTATATTTAGGAGCAGAGGTAACGAGGTAGTATCATGTATGACATCTACATATCTAATTTAGCGACCCGATGGTAGAAATCATTATGCGCACAAAGGGATTCTTGGTTGAAAATCCTAGCAAAGCATCTTTGGCGAGCCGCGAACAATACAAGAGAGAGAGCGCACTTACAAGATCATAGCAATGCCTCGATCCGAGGATCTTGGTTGGCCAAATTGTTAGATCCGGAAGAAACATCGTCCTTGTAGTTTTCTAGCTACATAACGAATGTGACGACTGTTAGTATATTTGAAGTACATCGGCGGTGATGCTAGGCGGGTTTAAAGGTGACAAGTACCTAGGCCGTGGCGAGTGCTTGGCATCTTGCCGAGCAGTGGGAATCAGGTTAGAAGCGTCAAGAGTGATGGCGGTTGCGGCTGGTGTCGAAGTCGATAAGGATATCTTGAACCGTCGAGTAGGGTGTTTGTGGAGCGGCTCCGGTAGTGTGGACTACGGTGTGGGCGAAGCGGATCTTTGGTCGTGGACGAGGGCGTCGGTGAAGCTGCTCCAGTGGTTGGGTTAAGGATGGTGTTGACGATGCGGATCTGCAGCCATGGACGAGGCGTCAGAAGCTGCTCTGGTAGGTTGGATGAGGGTGCGAGGAAGCGGATCTGAGGCCGTGGACTTGTGAGTTGGCAAAGTGGCCCAGGTAGGGTTGAGAATGGTATAGGCGAAGCTACTCCGGTAGGGTTGACGATGGTGTCGGTGAAGCGGCTCCGGTAGGGTTAAGAAAGGTGTCGACGAAGAGGATCGAAGCCATCGGCGAGGCGTCAGGTGAAGCGGCTCAAGGGGTGTGGGACGAAGCATCTCCGGTGGGAATCTGAATGATCGGGTGCAGATCTTGCTGCAGTTGATGAAATCTTGGCAAAGCAGATCCGGCGCCGTGTAGAAGGCCGGCACTGAATGGGCTGTGGTATAGTGGTGGATGAGCGGTCTACTTGTTTCTAGGGGAGGTGGGAGGGGTAGATGCGGCCGTAGAAGCAGATCCGGCGAGGTGGACGCCACTGGTAGTGAATGGGCTGTAGTGCGCTGGTGGATGAGCAGTCTAGGGTTTCGAGAGGGAGGGGTAGAAAGGCTGATGAAATGCAGACGGCGTGATGTAAGATGCTCTGGTCTTTGTGGAGTTAGTCATTTTTGCGGGGGGAGAAATGGGGTGCCGTGTGGTGGGGGAATTGGATGTTACCAAAGCATCCCCGATCTATTATGTGGATGAGCGCGGTATTGTAACTGTTGGTCCTCGTACACCAAGGACAAAAGGGGAATTTCGCATGCTAAAGACTAGGTGGCGGAAATTTTAGAAGGAGGCGGGAGATTTTACGCCCAGCTGAGATCGTTCATATCCGGTTTCAACTAATTTTTGGACCGTGCTAGCGGGAAGGTCATCTTGAGGCTGTGTACATGGGGCACGCGCATCAGCGATTAATAAGCGGTGTGAAGTCCACCCTAGAAAAAGACAATAACTCGGGATGATGCACCGATAACTTGGGCGTTCACAGGCGCGGCCAATCGTCTGGTGTAGAAACACGTTCACAAAAAGGGATCAAACGCTCAGCCTATGTATTTCTCGTGTAAATAGATAATTTAGTGCCATTGGTTATTTACTTTAAACATAATGCATTGACGTGTTAGTTTAGAGGCGCACAAAAAGAAATGGATATTTTAGTCCGCTACTTAGAAGTGTTACCTCATATGATTACATAGCCTCCATTTCATAAATTGCATACCCATTGAATTCATATATGAATATTACATATATTACTTCATAATAGAACCTTAAATCATCCAAGACTAATGAATTTGAATGCAGTAATAACAATGGTGTATGTACATAATAGCTACATTGGTTGTTTGAAGAAACATCATTGTAACTTTGGCATGCACAACTGAAAAGGTTTATTTAGATAGAAAAAATGTGATATGTGAGTGTCCAATCTTTATAGGGTTGAATCGATATTGTACATTTAGCCATGATACAAAGTAGATACTGATTTATGTTCAAGCAATGCATGTCCACGATCGCTAGATAGTGATACGTGAATGAATTGTGCAATCTCTCTCACACGCATACATACCTCATTTCCCTGTGGGTATCGGAATCACGCACGCGCACTTCATGTATTTCTCTCCCTCCGTCAAGGTTAGAATTCGTCTTTCTACCCCACCCTACAAGTCTCTCACACAGAAACACACATGCTTTCTCTATCAAACACGCCCACCCCTTTAATTCCGCCCACCCACAGCCACTAATGTCTCATAGTATAATTATGTCTCTCACACATATGCCTAAGGTTAACTCGAGTTCCGGAACCATATGAATACATACAATGGGATTCCAGCAGAGCACCTTTTGTTTTGAGATTTCGCTCGCTCTCTCTCTCTCTCTCACACACACACACACACACACACACACACACACACACACACACCACACACGCGCGCGCGTACACATTGTTTCTCGCTTCATTTTTTCTGGCACTTGCATGCACACCGTTTGTTTATCTTCATGATGCTTCAAGTATGCCTTGCACACATGCTATCTACCTATCCCTTAATATAGCTAGATATGTGTCACACAAACTCCTCCCTACTAGCAAGATGCCCATGCGTTGCACGAAACATCAAGATGCATTTGTATGAGTAGTTTATCTTGTGGGAGAAAAGGATGAACGAGGGAATGCCTTATTTGCAAATGTGGAGAGGGTGTGGGTATCTTTTTGCAAAATTGCCATAGTTTCCTTCCTATCCTTCGGATATAAATCGGATGGCCTATATTGCAGGATGGCAGGAACGCCAACATCACCAAATCTGTTTTTATAAGAGTAGAGATATATAAGTGTCACTGCCCCCCCCCCACACACACGCCCACACACACACACTTCCCGACACCAAAGGAGTAGGGTGACACCTCGATCTTGATACTAATCTATCGACTGGCTTCTCTCTCAAACACAAACACACACATACACACACAAACACTACCTAACACCGAAGGAGTAGGGTGGCACCTCGATCTTGATAGTAATCTATCTACTCCTCTTTCAAACACACACACACACACACACACACACACACACACTCGCTAGTTGTGCCTCTGTGCCCACCGTACACACTCTCAATACGTCTTTCTCTCCCTCCCCCTCCCCCCACCCCAACAATGACAGCAGAAGGGTGGCAACTCGATCTGATGGTAATCTGTCAATTGGTTTCTCTCTCAAACATTGTGTCTTTGTGCCTCGCTCAGTATCCCCCTCGATATGTAGACTTCTCGCGCGTGCACAGCTGTAGTAACGATGATGCTGAACTCAGTGTGCCTCGTTTTTACCAGCCAAATGTGATAGTTTTCACCCTGTTTTCTGTTAATTAACAAGGCAACCTTTTCTTTGTTACTACTAGTGAATCTAAAATCATTCGGGGCAGACATAAAATATATCACTTCCACCCAATTATCGCAGTAACTATTTTAAAAGAAACTAGCTAGTTGCCCATGCATTGCACGGAACATCAAGATGCATTTTTGTGAGTAGTTTATCTTGTAAGAGAAAAGGATGAACGAGGGAAGGCCTTATTTGCGAACGTGGTGAAGGGTGTGGGTATATTTTTGCAAAATTGCCATAGTTTCCTTCCTATCCGTTAGATATAAATCCGATGGCCTATATTGCAGGATGGCACACACACCATCATCACCAACTCTGTTTTCTACTCCCTTTGTTCCTAAATATTTGTCTTTTTAGAGATTTCAACAAGTGACTACATACGGAGCAAAATGAGTGAATCTACACTCTAAAATATGTCTACATACACATCCGTATGTGGTAGTCCATTTGAAATCTAAAGAAGACAAATATTTAGGAACGGATGGAGTATAAGAGTAGACATGGAGATATATCTCCAGCATGGTCCACAACAAAAATGTGCTACATTGGTTAGTGCCGGATGCTCGCAACGCGATGACCTGAGTTCGAATTCTGTCTTTAACTTTAGATTTTTATATTATATATTACTTATTTAATATATACTTCTTTCGCTACTGTACTGACAGTGGAACCCACAGAGTACTTAGAATACAAGATTAAGGATGGACTTGTTTCTTTTTAACTTTCTGTACGAAGCTGTAGCCACCCTGCAAGTCACATGTACACTGTACATGCAATTAACTTTTTATAGAGGGAGAATCATACATGCAATTAACTCAAATGGATTGGATGTCACTCTATTGTTTCTAGCATAAGAGTATCTCTAACGGCACCCAGCAAATTTCCTCCCGCTTCCTTCCGCGGAGGATGACATCAAACGCCAGCGGCATACATTTTCACAACTCTAATCAACCAGATGAAATTCATGCAAACACGGACTGATTTAATGTAAGCATGAAGGATTTCATATAAAAAGCTGGATCTTCATATAAACATGATGGATTTCATTACATTTACATGAACTAAGTGGTGCTAATCCGTCTCTCTTGGTATAATTAATACTCCCTCCGTCCGGAAATACTTGTCCTAGAAATGGATGTATCTAGACTAATTTTAGTTATAGATACATAGAATTTATCCATTCTTAGAACAAATATTTCCCCTTGGTGGATAGGAGTACCTAATCTAAATGGCTGCCCGCGGATCCCTTTGTCTTCCTCATGTCCGGCAGACACTTGCGGGGTCGACGAAGGTCCTCAGAAGAGAAGAAGCAGAAAAGAAACTACCTGAATGTGCAGTCATCGCCTCGGCTGTGGCCTTCATGGGACCCGAGTGGCGGCGGCCTCCTGTGTTCTACTTCTCCTCGATGATGGTGGTGGACACGGAGAAGCTGGCCACCAACTCGTCACTCTCCACACACCCGCTTCTGTCTCTGCCTACATGGCGTTGCCGCAGGCACGGGAGGTGTGCCCACAGACACAGGAGGCGCGGCCACTGCAGACACTGGTGGCGCGGTACAACACGATAGCGACGACGCCTGTACTGGCGTGCTCACCGCCGTGCCGGCGTGGAGCAACTCGCCACTCCTCATGAAGCTGAACTAGAGAGGCGAGTTGCTGAACCACGCGCCTGCTTGGGGTGGCAACTGGCTCCGTCGGGCCAAGCGAGGTTGGTGAAGCACCGAGCGGCCTCGCCCATATCCAGAGGGATCGGCGGGCCACCCAGCCGGGTAGTATGCCAGAGAACGGCTCCTCGGAAGCCATCGGAAGCGTGGAGAAAATGGTTAAGGAGGAGATGGGGGAGCGGCGGAGGGGTGCGATTCTTGCCGTTATGCATGTCGGCCTCGTTTAAATAGAGGCGGACGGTGAGGAGCTTGGCGGCGTCGGCCTCATTTAAACCGAGGGAGGATGGGAGGAGCTCGGCGGTGTGCGTTTAATTCGGCCCGCTCATGAGCGGACGATGTGGCGGAGTAGGTTTCTCGGTTTGCATGCGGGTTTAACGGAGGGTTTGATGGAAGCGAGGCGTGTTCAGCCAGGCGTGCGTGAGCGGTGCGGTACTATTCGATTTGTGATGGTGGCGCAGTTCACGATCTGGCTTTAATGCAGACGAGGGAGGGGGTAGCGGTTCCCGAAATGTTGAACGGCCAATGCATCCTCCTTCAATTAATGCATGAGGGAAGTAATGGGAGGAGGACCGGGAAAAGAAGTTGCACAATGTGAATGCAATGCAGTTTGCCCTCATATAAAGGTGCCCCTCCATTCCAATGCATCTACCACATCATATGCACCTAAGCATTTGCCTAAGCACCTACACTAAGCGCAAAAGTTCTCACTCTAGACCCATGGCGGCGATGCACGCGAGCGGCCAGTGGCTGTGCCAGATGGTCCATGACGCCGGCATGCGGCATGGCACCGAGGATCATCTCCAGATGGTGTTAGAGACCAGCTGGTGGATGGCCGCCGTCGATGCCAACTACGACTCTCAGTTGAACCAGATGATCGTTGCCACCACTAACAAGTTCACTGTCCTCAAGAATCTCGCGGACGACATCACTGTACTGCTCCAACCCGCGCGCCCGGGCTCCTCATTGCCTGCCACCCTAATCGGCCTCCATGGCCGGAACCTCTTTCAAGCACTGGTGGCCCTGCGACTGCCCGCCAGTGCCATGAAGAATGTCCATCTGGAGGTCGCGCTCGCCGCGAGGCGCCTCGCCCTACAAGAATTTGTCGACCTACACATCCACGTGTATGAGAAAATCATGTACATAGGTATCTACAAGGCGGTGAGGGGCCTTCTGACGTTGGCCTTCCTCAACCATTTGGAAGCCTTGGATGCCTTTTGAGAAGCACCTTGACCTCGCCACAAAAGCCGCCGCTCCTTAGCCACCGGTCGGTGGACCGGCGCACTAAGTTGAGGAGGAGGAGGTCGTACGTTGATGGATGCATCTTTCTTCCTGCCTCCTATAACCACCACTGCGATTGCACCATCATGGCCTTAATTCTTATTGTGCTATTGAAGTCCTGTTCAGTCAATGCTGACATGTGTGATCCCTTTGCTTAATTATATGCATCACTGTAACTAGTACTCCATCCGTCAATTTATAAGTTGTGCTTACCTTTTCCATCAACTTCGTGCAACGCGCGGGCATCTTGCCCAGAAAAACTAGAACATGTCGGACCGCATGTGACCAAACCGACGATGCGCCAACCTAGCTACTGCGTACCCTGCTTATCTAGCGGAAATAGCCCCGCCCTAGCGTTTCCAATCGCTATTTCTATCTATCGATCATGCCAAGGAGCAGAACCAAATGTTACAATTTATACATGTTTCTCTACTCCTACTCCTATAAAAGACTCAGTTGGTGATGGTGGTGTGTCTGCCATCCATCGTTTCTGACCATTAGATCTGCATCTAACCGTTCTGAGGTAAGTTCTGGCATTTTTGCAACAATAGCCCACTTCTCTGCTCCAATTTGCAGAAAACCCTTATTATCTTGAAAGCAACCACATCCCTCCCTCGCCTCATCAAAACAGCCTGAGATATATATTTTGAGTGAAATGTAATATGTTAGGAGTATATCAAAACAAGAGTGATTTCTTTCAAGTTTGTGAACAAGTACTACTATTCTACTACTTTGGATCTGTCGCAACGCACAGGCACATTGCTAGTAAAAGGAAAAGGCTGTCAGCGTTAGCATCGCACCCCACGGGGAATCGGGAGTACTCCACAGCTCGTCCGGCACGACACATAGCTTAGGGAAGGCGTGTTGTCTAGCATTTTCACTTTCATGTGGGACCTCCATTGAGCAAACCGACTATTGGCAAACCCCACCCCGCCCGCCGCCGGGTTGGAAAACAGAAACGAGGGGAAGATCTAGTTGTAGCACGGAAGCCAAGAAACTTGGTGTCAGATGGGGCTCGTTGATAGAGTAGGAGAATTCCGTACTACTACTCCTACTAGTACCAAGTTTGTACTATACAACTAATACTACCACTATACAACTAGGTACATTCACGACACAACATAGTAGGAACAAAAAATGGGAAGATCTTGTTTTGGGTGATTTATCTTTTTTTCAGTCAACATAGTATGAATAATATGATGTGGGGCACCCATGAAGCTTATGTGGCTTGGTTGCATGGCTATGAAAGGTTAGAGAAAAATAAATAGATAATGTGTTTAGAGTGCACTCCACTAAATAGAGATATACTTTGGATCCATTGCAACGCATGGGCCGGCACATCTATATCTATACCCCTATATAGTGTGTGAATAACTTTGAAAGTTGGTCGTTGGATGAAGCCAATCCGACGGTATAAAGATGGCAAATCCGAGCACTACTGGCCGTTGGATATCATCTACATTCCACCAGATTCTGCTACATGTAGAATCTAGAAGACTCCATGCTTGAACTTAGGGTCTGTTTGGTTCATGACTAACTTTTCCACAACTAAGCTTAGGCAAAGTGTGGCTGCCACAAAAAGTGTGGCTAACAAAATGGCCACCACAAGTGTGGCAAGATTTGGCAAGAAGTTGAGTCTATGACATGTGGACCATGTAACTAGAAAAGTGTGGCAATGAACCAAACACATGCCTAAGATATTGTGGCATGCCTAAGCTTAGGCGTGGCAACCTTAGGCTGCAAACCAAACATCTATACCCCTATATAGTGTGTGAATAACTTTGAAAGTTGGTCGTTGGATGAAGCCAAACCAACGGTGTCGGCGTTCTGGGAACGGGGGTCCCCAGACTTGCCTGCCTGTGGCCTATAGCGTGGCTCGAGTAGTGGCCCAGTACGGCCCGTCTTCATCAACCCAAGTTCAAGACCCTCGCGAGGGGCCAAGCCTCGCGGGGCGGCCTCACCAGGCAGGCTCGCGAGGAGGCGGAGAGATCAAGGCAAGGAGTACCTCGCGAGTTGCTCATGACGCAAGCCATGACGATCAAGACCACGCGGGTGCCAGGCGGGCGCCAGCCAGCGCAGTGTCCTCGTTTCCTCTTTGGTGCAAAAGGGGCAAGCGCAGGCGCGAAGTACCGAGGCATCAGGCAAAGGTTTCCATATCGGTGCAACGAGACCAAGACCAGTAGAGCGGCAGGATGGAGATCACCGTGGAGCCCAAGATGGCATCATCACCAGTGCCTTTGGCAGTCGAAGACCAACTTTAGTCAGGATAGCTTGTACTAGTTGTCCCCCTTCGAAATGGCCGCTATTGGCTCCCTTCCCGCTCAATATTTGGGAAGAGGACCAGGGCCTCTATATATAGAGATAGCCACCACAATAGAGGGGGGCATCCTTTCCTAGTAGAACACCGCACCAGCTCAAGAACACCCCTCGCGAGGCTGTTCTTCCTCTGTACTGTTCATCATCAGCCCCAGAGGCAATCCACCACACCACACACTGGATTAGGGTATTACACCACAACGGTGGCCCGAACCAGTATAAACCTCGTGTCCCTTGTGTTGTTCAACGTGTTAGATTAGAATCGCGGCGAGGTTTTGGGGCCTGAATCGGAAGGGAGAAGACCTTCGTGCGCACCCAAGAGTTTGAACCTTAAGGGTTTTGCAGGAACCTGATATCCGACATTTGGCGCGCCAGGTAGGGGTGTGCCGGAGCTCTCCCTTCTGTCGGCCTTCTCTCCATCAGCACCGCGCTTCGCCCTGATGGCGGACAATGCACCACCGGCTCCGGCGGCCAACGCTAGCGCTGGGTCCAGGGGGCTCCGAGCCTTGGCCCCCGCCTTGAGATAGGTGCAGTGGCCGCACAAGTTCAAGCCAGAGATGCCGCCGCGCTACGACGGCGCGACATATCCGTTGGTATTCCTGCTGGTGTAAGAGGAGGCCGTCCTTAAGGCCGGGGGTGACGACAAGGTCATGGCCAACTAGTTTCCCATGGCCCTCACCGGCGTCCCGCGTGTGTGGCTGCTCCACCTGCCAACGGCTTTTGTGGCCTCCTGGGAGGAGTTGGGCAACCTCTTCCTCACCCATTACATTGCGTCGGTGCCCCCGGTCATCGCAGCTCTCCTGGGCGGCTCGTAGGCGCCACCCTCGGGCCGCCACGTCAAGCCGTTCATCCGCCAGATTGGCGCCGCCCTCACGCGGCACGAAGCTCCTCTGGGTTGGGCGGCACCCAAGGCCGACTTGACCTTCAGCTCGGACGATCACCCCGTCAACACCGCCTGCTCGGGTGTGCTCCCAATGCTTTGCACGCCCACCATCTGCCAGGCAGCCGTCACCAGGACCCTCATCGACGGCGGTGTTGTCCTCAAAATGCTCTCGGTGGAGGCCTTTAGCCTCCTCCATGTACCGCTGGAACGACTCCAACCCAACAAGCCCCACTCGGGCGTCGGAGGCGGTTCCTCCGGCTCCCTGGGGCAGATCCGCCTCCCGGTGACCTTCGGCACCCACAACAACTTCCGCCCGGAGCTGCTCAACTTCGACATCGCCCACATCGGCTTCCCGTACAACGCCATCCTCAGCTACCCCGCCTTGGCCCAGTTCATGGCAGAGACCCATCCAGCCTACAACCTCATGAAGATGCCCGAGAGCAGCGGTGTCCTCACCATAGCTGGAGATACCAAAGATGCTCTGCTGGCGCTCAAGCTCGCCCTCAAGACAGCTGCAGCAGCGCAGCCCGCCGGCACCGACACCTCCAAGGACAAGGGGGCTGCGCCAACCAAGAAGAAGCAGTTGTTCACCCAGGACAAGGCGGAGACCAAGCAGGTACCAGTTGATGAGGATGGATCCTCCGGCGCCACCTTGACCATAGGTGCCAATCTCAACCCCGACCAGGAGGACGCACTGGTGAAATTCATGTGCTTGAACAAGGAGGTGTTCGCGTGGGAACCAAAACAGCTAGCGGGGTTCCCAAGGCAGGTGATTGAGCATCACCTGAATGTGTGCCCTAACGTACGCCCCGTGAAGCAGAAAGCAAGGTGGCAGTCCACCGAGAAGCAGGCCTTCATCGTCTAAGAAACCCGCAAGTTGGAGGCGGCAGGTGTTATTCGCGAGGTTCGCTACCCCGAATAGCTGGCGAACCCTGTTGTTGTGCCAAAAAAGGGAGGAAAGGAATGCATGTGCGTCGACTTCACCAAGCTCAACAAGGCTTGCCCTCAAGATCCGTTCCCACTCCCTCGCATCGACCAAATTGTCGACTCAACCGCTGAGTGCGACCTGCTGTGCTTCCTGGATGCATTTTCGGGCTATCATCAAATCAAGATGGCGATAGAAGACGTGGAAAGGCGGCCTTCCTGACCCCCATGCGGGTGTCTTTGCTACACCTGCATGCCTTTTCCGGAGATTCATAGCGGCGCAACCTTCCAGCGACTGATGCACATCGCCTTGGGCCGGCAGCTCGGGAGAACGCCGAGGCCTACGTCGACGACATTGTGGTGAAGTCTCGGGAGGCGAAGACCTTGATCCAGGACCTGGAAGAAACCTTTGCAAGCCTCCCTGAAGTGAACCTACGGCTCAACCCGGAGAAGTGCATGTTTAGCGTTCCTTCTGGCAAGCTTCTGGGCTTCCTTGTGTCCCACAAAGGAATCGAGGCTAACCCAGAGAAGGTCAAGGCAATTGAAGACACGAGTCCGCCTCAAACCCTCAGGGAAATGCAGAAGCTCGCCGGACACGTAACCGCGTTAGGACGCTTCATCTCCAAGATTGGGGAACGCTCCTTGCCCTTCTTCAAGCTGATGAAGAAGAAGGGCCCGTTCGAATGGACACAAGAGGCCGACGAAGCATTTCAAGATCTCAAGAAATACCTGACCAGCCCTCCTGTGATGGTGGCGCCACGCCCTCAGGAGCCCCTGGTGCTCTACCTCGCCGCCATGCCCTAATTCGCCAGTGCAGCTCTGGTGGCGGTTCAGGAAGAGCGCCAAGTCAAGGCTGCATCACGACCAGCCACGGCCCCGGCCGCGGCAGCACAAGACCAGGGAGGCCTCGTGAAGACCACGACCTTGGCAGATGGAGACCAGCCTCAACAAGAAGACGCCCCCAGGGCTGAATGGGCCTCGCCAGTCAGCCAGGTGTTGGGGGCTCCGACGTCTTAGGAGGCGCCTAACCCTCCGGAAGGCACGGGCCTCGTCAGCGCACCCACCCTTGTCAAGCATCCAGTGTACTTCGTCAGCACGGCGTTGCGGGATGCAAGGGCACGATACCCCATGCCTCGGAAGATCTTGCTTGCATCACTGGTGGCCTCGCGTAAGTTGCGGCATTACTTTCAAGGTCATCCCGTCAAAGTCGTCTCGGCGTACCCGTTGGAAAGGGTACCCGGGAGCCCCAATTCTACTGGAAGGGTCGCCGAATGGAACATTGAGCTGCAAGCATTTCAGTTGGAATTCAGCACAACCAGGGTCGTCAAGGGAGCCGCACTTGTAGATTTTGTGGCAGAATGGACAGAGGCGCCAGCGCTCGAAGCAGGAGAAGATCACTCACTTTCCCTAGGAAGCGAGGCACCAGACGGCTGGGTCATGTACTTCGATGGAGCATTCTGGCGACATGGCGCGGGGGCTGGCGCAGTGCTTATATCCCCCACTCAGGACAAGCTCTATTACGTCGTGCAACTCTGACTTCAGCATGGCGAGAAGGTCTCCAACAACATAGCAGAACACGAGGGCCTTATAGCGGGCTTAAAAGCTGCTGCAGCACTGGGGGTGAAGCGCCTCATCATCAAGGGTGACTCAGAGCTCCTCGTCAACTTCTCCAATAAAGTGTATGAGCCAAAAGACGAGCACATGGAGGCGTATCTTGCGGAGGTGCGCAGGATGGAAAAGCAATTTTGGGGGTTGGTTTTGCAGCATGTGCCCCGCGGCACCAACCAAGAGGCTGATGACATCACCAGAAGGGCATCCAGGCGGCTGCCTTAGGAGCCTGGCATTTTCGAGGAACGGCTCTTCAAGCCCTTGGCAGCACCGTCACTATCAAGCACAGCGCAACCTCGGGAAGAACTCCCTCAACCACCTGCCACAGGAGCCCTGGCCTGTGGCCCAACCTCGGGAGCACTCTTGCTCCTGGCGCTAGAGCCTCAGGAGGGATGCTGGACTACGGAATTCAAGGACTACCTGATGCAAGGGACCCTACCAGAGAAAGAGGAGGACGCGGAACGTGTGGCCCGGCAGGCCACGGCCTACTGTATGCAAGACGGAGAGCTCTACCGGAAGCGGCCAAATGATGTTTACCTGCGTTGCATCTCCAGGAAACAGGGGAAGGAGCTGCTGGCTGACATACACGGTGGAGACTGCGGACACCACTCGTCATCATGGACCCTTGTCGGCAAGGCATTTCGTAGCGGGTTCTATTGGCCCACGGCACTCAACGACGCAATCGAGCTGGTGAAGGCTTGCGAAGCCTGCCAATTCCATGCCAAGCAGATCCGTCAGCCAGCTCAAGGCCTGCAGACCATCCCACTCTCGTGGCCGTTCGCGGTCTGGGGGCTGGACATCTTGGGCCCATCTCCTCGAGCGCCTGGGGGCTACCGCTACCTCTATGTCGCCATCGACAAGTTCACCAAGTGGGCGGAGGTGGAAGCTGTCCGCACCATCCCAGCTGGCTCTACAGTCAAGTTCATCAAGGGCCTCATGAGCCGATTCGGGGTCCCAAATCGCATCATCACCAACAACAGTTCACAGTTCACCAGCAATATCTTCAAAACATATTGTGCTAACCTTGGAACGCAGATATGCTACGCTTCGGTGGCACACCCCCGGAGTAACGGCCAGGCAGAACGCGCCAATGCGGAGGTCCTGAAAGGCTTCAAAACCAGGACCTTCAAGAAGAAGCTGGAGGCCTGGGGCAGGGGCTGGTACCACGAGCTCCAGTCCGTGTTGTGGTCCATCTGCACTACTGCCGCCAAGTCGACTGGCGAGACCCCGTTCTTCCTCGTCTATGGAGCAGAGGCGGTCCTCCCTCGTGAGGTCAGGCGTCGCACTACACGAGTCTTAGTGTCTGACGAAGCGCAGCAGGACGCCGTGCGGGGGATGGACCTCATGCTGGGGGAGGAGCACCATTGAGAAGCCGTGACTGACGGCAAACAAGATACCGCCGGTGACCGCTGGCCGTATCATTGCCGCAACATCCGCCCCAGGACTCTTGAGGTACATGACCTCGTGCTCAGGCGGGTGCTCTCTAGGGAAGGGCTGCACAAGCTCTCACCCATGTGGGAGGGTCCGTTCAAGGTTGTTCATGTTTCCAGGCTTAGGGCCGCACCTGGAGACTCAGGAGGGGGTGCCCATCCCAAACGCTTGGAACATTCAGCACCTCCGGAAGTTCTACCCTTGAAGAAAGGCCCGGTGCCTGTGAAGAAGGCCCCGTGCCTGTGAAGAAAGGCCCAGTGCCTGTTAAGAAGGCCTGGTGCCTGTGAAGCTCGCTGAGGGAGTCCTGGACTAGGGGGTGTCCGGATAGCCGGACTATCATCATCGGCCGGACTCCAAGACTATGAAGATACAAGATTGAAGACTTCGTCCCGTGTCCGGATGGGACTTTCCTTGGCGTGGAAGGCAAGCTTGGCAATACGGATATGTAGATCTCCTACCATTGTAACCGACTCTGTGTAACCCTAGCCCTCTCCGGTGTCTATATAAACCGGAGGGTTTTAGTCCGTAGGACAAACAACCATTACAACAATCATACCATAGGCTAGCTTCTAGGGTTTAGCCTCCTTGATCTCGTGGTAGATCCACTCTTGTACTACCCATATCATCAATATCAATCAAGTAGGAGTAGGGTTTTACCTCCATCTAGAGGGCCCGAACACAGGTAAAAACATCGTGTCCCTGTCTCCTGTTACCATCCGCCTAGACGCACAGTTCTGGACCCCCTACCGAGATCCGCGGTTTTGACATCGACATTGGTGCTTTCATTGAGAGTTCCTGCGTATGCGTCACCGATAGGCGTGATGGCTTCTTCAATCAACAACAACGCAGTCCAGGGTGAGACTTTTCTCCCCGGACAGATCTTCGTGTTCGGCGGCTTTGCACTGCGGGCTAATTCGCTTGGCCATCTGGAGCAGATCGAAGCTCGCCCACAGCCGCCATCGTGTCAGGTTTGGAAGCCTAAACTTCACGGCCGACATCCGTGGAGACTTGATCTTCGATGGATTCGAGCCACAGCCGAGCGCGCCGCACTGTCACGATGGGCATGATTTAGCTCTGCCACCGGACAGTACCTTGGAGGCCGCACATGAGTCCGCTCACCCATAGTTCGGAACCGACCCGCGTAGATCGAGGGCGGTGGGCTGGACACCGCCTCGGGAGCTGCAATCTCTACGACGATGGAGCCGAATACTGACCTCGTCCCTTGCAAAGCTCGTGACTCCGAGGTGCCGGACTCTGAACCTCCTGCGCCCCTGCCAATCGAATCCGATTGGGCGCCGATCATGGAGTTCACCACCGCGGACATCTTTCAGCACTCACCCTTTGGCGACATCCTGAATTCGCTAAAGTATCTCTCGTTATCAGAGAGCCTGGCTGGATCGCGGTCAGGATGGTTGGGATGCGGACGACGAAGAAATTCAAAGCCCACCCACCACCCACTTTGTAGCCACTGTCGACGATCTAACCGACATGCTAGACTACGACTCCGAAGACATCGATGGTATGGACGACGATGCCGGAGACGATCAAGAACCAGCGCCTACGGGGCACTGGAAGACCACCTCGTCATACAACATATACATGGTGGACATCCCAAAGGATGGGGACGGCGAAGAAGCAGCGGAGGCAGATTCCTCTAAGAAACAACCCAAGCGCCGACGTCAGCGGCGCCGCTCTAAATCCCGCCACAGCAAGAATGAAGATTCCGGCACCGGAGATAATAACACCCCAGAGAGTGCCGAAGACAACCCCCTCCAGCAAGATTCAGCATAGGAGGACGGAGAAGCCAGCCCTCATGTCTGAGCGGCAGGCGAGGAGATAGAGGATGATAATTACATGCCTCCCTCCGGAGACGAGGCAAGCCTCAACGACGACGAATTTGTCGTGCCCGAGGATCCCGTCGAACAAGAGCGTTTCAAACGCAGGCTAATGGCCACGGCGAACAGCCTAAAAAAGAAGCAGCAACAGCTTCGAGCTGATCAAGACCTGCTGGCCGACAGATGGACCGAGGTCCTCGCGGCCGAAGAGTATGAACTTGAACGCCCCTCCAAAAGCTACCCAAAACGCAAGTTGCTCCCCTGACTAGAGGAGGAAGCATACGAACCTTCATCACCAAGCGCTGTCTGAGCAGACCGACCACCTCGTGGCATGACGGAAGAGGCATCTAGGCCCTCCACGAGAACCGTACCCAGCACCGCTCGGCAGCGAAGCGCCGCGGGGGAATCGCCGGACTTGCGAGACGTACTGCAGGACAAGGCAAGACAATCAAGATCTATCTACGGATCACGTGGGCGCCCCACGATCCACGATGACTACCGTCATGCGGATCTGACAACCGGTAGGGCCGAACATAGCGCATAAAGCTCTCTTGAGCTACGTCGTGATATTGCCCAGTATAGAGGCGCCGCACACCCACTCTGCTTCACAGATGAAGTAATGGATCATCAAATCCCTGAAGGGTTTAAACCCGTAAACATCGAATCCTACGATGGCACAACAGACCCCGCGGTTTGGATCGAATATTATCTCCTTCATATCCATATGGCCCGTGGTGACGATCTACATGCCATCAAGTATCTCCCACTCAAGCTTAAAGGACCAGCTCGGCATTGGCTTAACAGCTTGCTAGCAGAGTCAATTGGGTGTTGGGAGGACCTGGAAGCTGCATTTCTCGACAATTTCCAGGGCACATATGTGCGACCACCAGACGCTGATGACCTAAGCCACATAATTCAGCAGCCAAACGAATCGGCCAGACAGTTCTGGACACGGTTCTTAACAAAGAAAAGTCAAATTGTCGACTGTCCGGATGCAGAGGCTCTCGCAGCCTTCAAACATAAGATCCGCAACGAGTCGCTGGCCCAGCACCTAGGACAGGAAAAGCCGAAATCCATGGCAGCCCTCACATCACTCATGACCCGCTTCTGTGCGGGGGAGGACAGCTGGCTAGCCCGCAGTAACAACCTCAGCAAAAATTCTGGCAGTCCGGACAACAAGGACCGCAATGGCAGGTCGCGTCGTAACAAAACAAAGCGCCCGCGTTAACGGCGATAACACGGAAGATATGGCGATCAACGCCGGATTCAGAGGCTCTAAACCCGGTCAACGGAAAAAGCCATTTAAACGAACTACTCCGGGTCCGTCCAATTTGTACCAAATACTCGACCGCTCTTGCCAGATACATGGCACCCCCGAAAAGCCAGCTAATCACACCAACAGGGATTGTTGGGTGTTCAAGCAGGCAGGCAACTTAATTGCCGAAAATAATGACAAGGGGCTACACAGCGATGACGAGGAAGAGACCCGGCCGCCGAACAGTAGAGGACATAAGGGTTTCCCCCCACAAGTGCGGACGGTAAACATGATATACGCAACCCACATACCCAAGAGGGAGCGGCGTGCACTTAAGGGGCGTATATGCGATGGAGCGATCGCCCCAAAGTTCAATCCATGGTCCTCTTGCCCGATCACTTTTCGATCGAAGGACCACCCACCGATATCCGCCATGGCGGATTCGCCGCGATAGTTTTAGACCCAATCGTCGATGGATTTCACCTCACTAGAGTCCTGATGGACGGCGGCGGCAGCCTGAACCTGCTTTATCGAGGATCTGATTGTGCAAGATGGGCATAGACCCCTCAAAGTTAAACCTACAAAGACGACCTTCAAAGGCGTCATACCGTGTTGAGGCCAATTATACAGGCTCGATCCTGCTGAAGTGGTCTTGGATCCCGGATAATTTCCGAAGCGAGGAGTTAATCTTTGACATAGTACCGTTCCGCAGTGGCTATCACGCTCTGCTCGGATGAACCACGTTTGCAAAGTTCAACGCGGTGCCGCATTATGCAGACCTTAAGCTCAAGATGCCAAGCCCTCGTGGAGTCATCACGGTCAATGGAAACACTGAACGCTCCCTCCGAACTGAGGAACACAGTGACTCTCGCGGCGAAATGCGAGCAGCCTCTTAAGGCAATTTTCGAGTCGGCCGTTAAGCGACCGGACATGGCCAAGCAGCGCCGGAGTAACATACATCAAGACCACACAGCACGTTAGAACGCAGCGTAGTAATGCAGCCCCAACCCCAGCCCTGCGTGATTGCAAGACTAGCCCTTCGCGTACATCATTACGCTCTGGAGATACCATGGGCATATGGGGAGGGGCACGACCACGACAGGCCCAGAGTGTGGCTCAACCACACGAGGGGCTCCCAAGTGTGTCGCTCTTTTTGTTTTTCTTTTTTTCCACAGGACTCCGTTCACCAGAGACCCTGTCCGGCGGTGAATCTACCAAACTCACGATGCAACAGCCAGGGAAGGACAAAGGCTACGACGAATACTCAGGTGGTCTCCATTATGAGCATTAAATCTGTTTAATACACCATTCTGCAGCCTACCCCTGGAGGGAGACATGTCTAATAGTCCAACCCTTGCTTACCGCACTATTTGTATCGTTCTGCACTCATGGCAGAATTCCTTGAATAAACAATGCATCACTTGTCGCTTATAATTGCATTCCTTTTTTTCACATATATGTTCATTTATGACATCTTGCATCTGTACACTTTGGTACGGCCGAATACACCAGGGGCTTATGTTAAACGCATTATGGTGTGATAATTACGAACACTTTCACAAGTCTTGACACCCGAACTTATAGCACTATATGCATCGGCTCCGAATCATGTCTTGGGTCAATAGTTGGGTTTGCCCGGCTCCCATGTTTTGGTACCTTACGTTCCGTTCTATCGGCTAAGGTAGCATTTGGGAGAACCACTGCGATTGGCGCCCGGTTGATCTGGCGGCGCCTCGATGGAGAAAGCTAAAAGCGACCCGTCATGATAAGGCGAGAGCTGGTCGCTGTTCGAGAGGTCTTTTCGAGTCCCTAAAGACTTATGCCGCTTAGAGCGAGGAACCGGCTGTGTCCGGCCCAGGCGTGGATAGCGTGAACTCGGTCTTCCGAACACTAGGGGCTTCGCCGAAATTTAAAATTATAGAATTCTATGGCTAAGTGAGAGTGTTCAAGCATTATAAGTCCGGTTGCCTTGTTCGCTGTGTTGAGCGCCTCCCTAGATGGACCCAAAAATGGGAACAAGACCGCTCAAGTTTGTCCCGAACACCCCAGCACTCGTGGCATGGGGGCTGAAGCCGACGACTTGCCATCTCTCAGATTTGATAAACGGCCGCACAGAAGGTAACATTTTAAATTAATAAGTGTTGCTTAGCGCATATGAACAAAGTTTTCAGCGCACAGGATAACACATTGCGAGTCTACTCAAATATTACATCCTTGGGGCACTCATCCGCAATCTTGCGGGCACCCTTCAGGACACTCTTATAATACATTTCGGGCGTGCGATACTCTTTGCCCGCCGGCGGCGCATCCGTCAGAAGCTTCTCAGCATCCAGCCTGCCCCAGTGCACCTTTGCGCGGGCAAGGGCCCGACGGGCACCTTCAATGCAGGCGGAGCGCTTGATGACTTCCACCCAGGGACACGCATCCACCAGCCGTCGCACCATGCCGAAGTAGCTCCTGTGCATGGCCTCTTCAAAGCCATACCCGGATTATGAGGCCCTTCATGGCCTCCTCGGCTACCTTGTGGAGCTCGACCACCGGCTTGCCATTTGGTCGCTAAAGGCACCGGATGTCCGGCCTCAATCGAGACCGGAAAGACCTTCTCCGTTGATCTCCCCTCCTCGGCCCGGTAGAATGCGGCGGCATCGGACCTGCTGCAGGCAGATCTGCAGCAGCTCTGGAGAGCTCCGAATTCGGGTAAGTAACAGGTAATTCACATTCACATGCTTGCTTTGCATGAAAAATGCCTTACCCGCCACTATTTTCTTCACCGCCTCAATCTCCTGGAGGGCCTTATGGGCGTCGGCCTTAGCGGCTTTGTCACTCTCAAGAGCCGAGGCAAGCTCGGGCTCTTGAGTCTTCGAGTCGCGCTCCAAACTCTCATGCTTTTCCATGAGAGCCTGGAGCTCTTGCCGCACCTCCGCCACCCGCGCCTCCTGCTTCTCTCGCTCCGCTCGTTCATGGCCGCATTACATTCGACATGGACACGGCCTCTCCTTCAGTCGCCACCTCGTTAAGTGGCCCTGCGGTCCACGTTATCCTTGTTATTTCTATTGCACCCAAAATCCTTTTCTGTAAGGTACAAATTCAATACGGTGTTACTCACCTTCTTTGTCCTCGAGCTGCTTCTTGGCAAGGCCGAGCTCATTCTCGGACCGCTCGAGGTTCTGCTTCAAAGCATCGACCTCCGCAGTCAGTGCGGCAGAGGTCAGCAGCGCAGCCTGCAAACCCATATTGACATAATTTTTAGAACTCATGCATATATCTTTTTTAGATCCTCAGTCCGGTATTTCTTTCCGAACACCGAACCGAGCATCAGGGGCTACTGTCTATGCGGTATTACATTACATATTTTAAAATTTCTTACCTCAAAGCACATTAGAAAGGCTGCTTTCTGACTTCAGTCGGCCCGCTCTTGGCGGTGAACTTTACGAATCACCGCACTCATGACAGTGCGGTGTTCCTCCTCGATGGAAGCGCCGTTGAGCGCCTCCAACAAGTTGTCCGGCGCCTCCGGTTGGACGGAGGCTGCCGGTGTCACGGTCTTGCCCTTCTTATGAAGGGGCCGCCTGCCAGACTCCGGAACCACTGCGGGTTCCGGTATGGAGTCCGGTGCGAAGTCCGGGAGGTTGCCTTGCGGCACCTCTGGAGCCTCCCCCCCTCTGGCGGGTCCCTCACAGGATCCCACCTCGGCGTCCTCAGCATCACGAGGGGTGGAGGCGGTCGGAATGGAATCCACATCCGACGGAGCCAAGGACCCGCTCGAAGAAGCGGGAAAATCGTCCTCGCTCGGACTACAGGTTGTATGCGGCATTAGAGGGACACTATGTGGCACAAAAGAGAATTTAAAAATCATTCAGGAATCCGGATACTTACGATCTTGCCGGGGGCTTGGCCCTTGAGGGCCACCCCTCGTCGCCGTCGTCGGCGTTGGCGGAGCAGTCCAGAGGAAGGGTCCTTCCCTTCTTGGACCCTTTGGCCTCCCGTTGGGGAGGCCTTCCTCTCTCTCCCCCTCCTGGGGAGAGTCCTCTTTCTCCTCCTCGTCTTCGAGGGAGGAGTCCGCCTCGGAGCCATCGGACGATGAGTCCGATACCACCTGGCGCCGGGAACTCCTTCGTGTTCCCGTGGCCTTCTTCTTGGCCTTCTTCTCCGGCACCACGTAAAGGGCCGGAACCAGCAGCCCCGTCAAACGGGTGTCCACTGGGTCTTCGGGAAGGGGAGCCGGACAGTCAACCTGTCCGGACGTCCTCTGCCAGTCCTGTTAAAGGCATTGGGAGTTTTAGAACCCACATAGAGTCAAACTATGAAAGAAATAAGTGTCCTATAAAGGATAGCAAAGCTTACTCGCCGGCCGGGCGCTTTGTGCTGAATCCGCGATCTTCAGTTGCAGATGCGGGGGCTTCTCCCCCCTTGAACAGCACCCTCCAGGCAGCTTCGTACATCGTGTCAAAGAGCCTGCACAGGGTCCGGTGCTACGCCGGATCGAACTCCCACAGATTGAAGGCCCGTTGCTGGCAGGGGAGAATCCGGCAGAAGAGCATGACCTGGATCACATTGACAAGCTTGAGCTTCTTGTTCACCACGAGTGCAGACAGGGCCCGGAGTCCGGTCAGCTCCTCAAAACTACCCCATAGCAAGCCTTTCTCTTTCCAGGAGGTGAGCTGCATAGGGGTACCAGATCTGAACTCGGGGGCCGCTGCCCATTTAGGGTCACGCCGCTCGGTGATGTAAAACCACCCCGCTTGCCACCCCTTGACGGATTCCACAAAGGCGCCCTCGAGCCAAGTGACGTTGGGCATCTTGCCCACCATGGCGCCTCCGCACTCCGCTTGAACGCCCTTCACCACCTTCTTGACTTGACATTGAAGGTCTTTAGCCACAAGCCGAAGTGGGGCCGGATCTGAGAGGAAGGCCTACGCACACGACGATAAACGCCGAGATGTTGAGGATGAAGTTTGGCGCCGGATCGTGGAAGTCCAGGCCGTAGTAGTACATGAGCCCCGGACGAAGGGATGAAGTGGGAAGCCCAGTCCAGCAGAGGAAGTGGGGAAGGAATACGACCCTCTCATGAGGCACAGGGTGGGGATGAGCTGCCCTCGTCAGGCGGGCCCGGTGCGCCTTGATGTCTCTGGATAGGTATCCGGCGCCACGCAGCTTCTCGATGTGCCCCTCCGTAACGGAGGAGGCCATCCACTTGCCTCCCGCTCCGGACATGGCTGGAGAAGGTTGAGACGAGATGTGCGGACTTGATGGCTGGAGCTCGAGTCTTGTGAGATGGATAAGCAAAGGAGGAAGAAGGTAGGTAAAAAGGTGGATCCTTATCCCCTTATATATGGGCGGGCCGAAGACTATGCGTCCCCACCGGCCTGGTAAAACTCGCTTATCTCCCAAGCGCCACAATCAATGGCGCGGTTGGGTTACCCACGTCCGTATTGATGGGAATCCCGGAATAAGGGGAACACGATCTCTGCTTCGACAAGACGTGCCAAGGAAACCGCTTCGCTAAACGCGCTGAGGTGGTATAGTAAAAACAATTCAAGTAAAGGCTTGGTAGTGGCGTGATGTCATGCCACGAAATACGTCAGCAGATTGAACTTGTGTGCATATTATTCTCTCTATGGTGGAATGTGGGATTTATTTTGCGAGCCGGACACTATCCCGGTGTTCACAATCTTCTATGAATAATTCGAGGAGGAACCCGCCTTGCAATGCCGAACAATATATGCACGCCCGGACTCGTCGTCATTGAAGCCTGGTTCAGGGGCTCTTGAGGAGTCCTGGACTAGGGGTGTCCGGATAGCGGACTATCATCATCGGCGGACTCCAAGACTATGAAGATACAAGATTGAAGACTTCGTCCCGTGTCGGATGGGACTTTGGCGTGGAAGGCAAGCTTGGCGATCTTGATATGTAGATATCCTACCATTGTAACCCGACTCTGTGTAACCCTAGCCCTCTCCGGTGTCTATATAAACCGGAGGGTTTTAGTCCGTGGGGCGAACAACCATTACAACAATCATACCATAGGCTAGCTTCTAGGGTTTAGCCTCCTTGATCTCTGGTAGATCCACTCTTGTACTACCCATATCATCAATATCAATCAAGCGAGGAGTAGGGTTTTACCTCCATCGAGAGGGCCCGAACACAGGTAAAAACATCGTGTCCCCTGTCTCCCTGTTACCATCCGCCTAGACGCCTTGATTCGGGACCCCCTACCCGAGATCCGCGGTTTGACACCGACACTCGCCGCCCCAAGAAAGGCACGGTGCACATGAAGAAGGCCCGGTGCCAATGAAGCTCACGCCGTGACACTCTCACGTAATAATGAGTTGGGGTTGTACACGCCCGGAGTCTCAGTGCCGCCTGGGCCTTGGGGCTCCCGCCACGCCAGTGCAGCACTTAGCTCTGTGCTGGTGAGAAGACATCGAAGACTAGACTAGGTGCCGGACGCGGCTTTTCATTTGCTTTCCGCAGTTGGCTTGTTCTCCCTTGTTTGAACCTTTGTTGGAGTTGCATATAGTGTTGTTTGCCGTCCTCTGCCCCTCTTCTCTGTCTTTGGCTTTTGCCCGGCTTGCTTTCTCTCTCTCTCTCTCTCTCTCTCTCTCTCTCTCTCTCTCTCTCTCTCTCTCGCAAGCCTCGCAAAGGGGCTGCGCGGGCGCCCTCACGAGCCCCCTACTTTGGTTTTCGCGAGGCTCCCTCGCTCAAGTTCACAGCAGGAGCACCCCTCCCGGTCCGTACCCCACGGGCATCGCGACACAAAGCGCCGGACCCAAGCTGGCCACCTTCGCGACCAAGGTTCAGAAACTATTCTCCCAACTGATCTTTGCAGACCTTAAGACGCCCGGCGAGGCCTCGAGCAGGTACCTCGCGAGGCGAAAACTACGGCAAACATCCCGATCTAAGGCGTTCATACGCGCAAGCACATCAGCGCAACACCTTAACAGAGCACAGGGACGATAAAAATAGCATGATAATTAGGGATCATAGTCATTGCACGCCCCACGGGGCTCCATACTTCTCGCTCTCTCAATGCAGCAAAAGGAGAAAAACAAAATAAAAATTGCTCGCGCCCTGCGACAGCTAGCGAGGAGGGATCCGCACCGTCCTCCCGAGCTCAATCAGACTCCGCCTCATGCTTCACCGGGGCGAGGCGACGGGATGACCCGCTACCGCCCTCAAAGCGGGCGCGGTGACGTGGTGGCTAATCGCGGCCACCGCTGGAGGAGCTGTGATGTAGGGCGGAACCCTATAGCGACGATCTTTCACGTTTGGAGTGGATCCTATGGGGAATCATGAAGAACACGCGGAAGCACAAAGGGGAAACATGGGGAAAACGAGAGAGAATCACTAAACCAACAAGGAATCGATCACACAAGTGCTAGATCACCGAACACAAAGTGATACACGAGATCCAAAGTCAACAAAGGTAGAGGATACAAAGGAACCGTTCTTCTCCGTACGGAGGTCTTGATGATCTTCCCTAGAAAGGGGTCTTGAATCCGCTTGGGGGATCTTCTCCGAAGAGGCCGTGAACTCCGAGGAGAAGTATCCAAGTGGATGAGCAAGGGCTCTCACACAAATATGAGCTAATCCAATGCTACCCTAGCTAGGAGGTGCGAGAGGCCTATTTATAGTCTTAGTGCAAAAAGAGGGCGAAGTGGAGGGGTACATGGGCTTCGGCCCGAAACTGTGCGTAGACAGGTACCAGACGTCTGCTGGGGACCGGTCGTCCGGTGGCTCATGGGGGTCCGGTCGTCCGGTGTCGTCGGACGTCCACTGTATGCATTCTATGAAGAAGGCGCCGGTCGTCCGAAATCTTCATACTTCCGTTAATATTCCTTCTGTTGGGGGGTGCCGGACGTCCGGTGACTCCGGTCGTCCACTCACTGGAGAGTGTGGCCGGTCGTCCGGTCCGGGCCGGACGTCCGCTCGCTGGGGCCTGCGTTGGCTGGGACTTGGCAGCTGGGGCTTCAGGCACCGGACGTCCGGTCCCGACCGGTCGTCCGGTGGCTGGAGTTTTCTCCGGTAGATTTTCTTCTTGACCTTCGCAGTTGGTAGCTTTGCCTCCTTGTTCGATGGATGTAGATGCACCATGGCTTTCCTCCAGGTACCTGATCACACACAGAGTGTTCATATGAGGTAGTAGCCAAGTCTCGTGAGTAGAGAGAGGAAGTTCGGAAAGGAGCGAGTTCACCTTATCTTCGATAGCCTTTGCTCTAGCTCTTGTCATGGGTCCAAGTGGTGTTGAGGAAGATGTACATACGTCCATGGGGATGAGCGAGGGATGCTCCGCATCAAGTTGTCACCGGAGGAGGAGCCGCTGAAGCTCGGCGAGTTGCGGATTCCGCCAGGAGCGAGTTCGCCTTCACCCTCGTCGCGGCACCTCGTCGCCGTCATCGTCTTCAGGGCAGCACCCAACACGGCGGCCATCTTCTCCGAACACCCTCACGTAGAGGATCGCGTCACCATCGAACTTGAAGTGGAGGGTGCACCGCCGAGCCCTGCAGCTGGCAAGCGTCTGCCACCAGCGGGCGAGGCCACGTTCCCGGCAACGGAAATCTCCACCGCAACCCAGGAGGCCCTGCTGCAGCAGCCATCCGCCTGCAGCTAGAGCCCGCCGGGGCCAGCGGCCGACAGTTCACCAGTGAAGAAGCGAGCGAGCTGGAGCCAGTTGCCAGCCGGGTTGTACGACCACACAACAAACTCCGGCAGCACCTCCGCAGAATGGAAGTGCGGCCGGGAGGCAGCATGAACCGACACACCTCCTCCACCTGGCCCCAGGCTGCCCGACATGGGCGGCCACCGCCGAGTGAAGGGCAACCACCGTGACTACGAGGAGCCGTGACGGGAGTCGCGGGATGATTGCGGGGACGACCATGGCCGCGCTTGGGCGGAGGAGATCCAGGCCCTTCCTGGCGAGCCTTCCCCTTTTCCGCGGCCGAGAACCTCTTCACGGGCGCCACGGGACGCTGCAAGCGATCGGAGCGAGGGATAATAAGATGCCGGTGGAGCAAGAAGAGATGGACAACGGGGGCTTCCGCCCCTCCCCATTAATAGTCCAGAGGAGGCCAACCGTCGGCATCCATGATTGCAAGTAATCATGACTCTTTTTGCATGCAGCAGGGACTCGTCAAATCGGGCAGTTGCCGAGGCAGCGTGGGGAAGCGGAGACGCCCACGTCCAATCAACCGCCACGCGGCGACCAAGGCCGCAGGCTGTTGGGGCCCGCGGCGCTCCGCACTTGCCCTTTGGCTTCGCTGCTAAGCCAAGTCCGAGCGCGCCTTGGGCCCGGGGGCTACTGTCGGCGTTCTGGGAACGGGGGTCCCCAGACTTGCCTGCCTGCGGCCTGCAGCGTGGCTCGAGCAGTGGCCCAGTACGGCCCGTCTTCATCAACCCAAGTTCAAGACCCTCGCGAGGGGCCAAGCCTCGCGGGGCGGACGACACAAGGCTTCCTCAGGGGCGGCCTCACCAGGCAGGCTCGCGAGGAGGCGGAGAGATCAAGGCAAGGAGTACCTCGCGAGGTGCTCATGACGCAAGCCATGACGATCAAGACCAAGCGGGCGCCAGGCAGGTGCCAGCCAGTGCAGTGTCCTTGTTTCCTCTTTGGTGTAGAGGAGGCAAGCACAGGCGTGGAGTACCGAGGCATCAGGCAAAGGTTTCCATATCGGTGCAATGAGACCAAGACCAGCAGAGCGGCAGGACGGAGATCACTATGGAGCCCAAGACAGCGTCATCACCAGTGCCTTTGGCAGTCGAAGAGCAACTTTAGTCAGGATAGCTTGTACTAGCTGTCCCCTTCAAAATGGCCGTTGTTGGCTCCCTTCCCGCTCAATATTTGGGAAGAGGACCAGGGCCTATATATATAGAGATAGCCACCATAGTAGAGGGGGGGTCCTTTCCTAATAGAACACCACACCAGCTCAAGAACACCCCTCGCAAGGCTGTTCTTCCTCTGTACTGTTCATCATCAGCCCCAGAGGCAATCCACCACACCAAACACTGGATTAGGGTATTACACCACAACGGTGGCCCGAACCAGTATAAACCTCGTGTCCCTTGTGTTGTTCATCGTGCTAGCTTAGAATCGCAGCGAGGTTTTGGGGCGTGAATCGGTAGGGAGGGGATCTTCGTGCGCACCCCAGAGTTCGAACCTTAAGGGTTTTGACGGAACCCAATATCCGACAGACGGTACAAAGATGGCAAATCCGAGCACTACTGGTCGTTGGATATCATGTACATTCCACCAGATTCTGTCACATGTAGAATCTAGAAGACTCCATGGTTGAACTTAGGGTCTGTTTGGTTCATGACTAACTTTGCCACAACTAAGCTTAGGCAAAGTGTGGCTGCCACAAAAAGTGTGGCTAACAAAATGGACACCACAAGTGTGGGAAGATTTGGCAAAAAGTTGAGTCTATGACATGTGGACCATGTAGCTAGAAAAGTGTGCCAAGCCACAAGTGTGGCAATGAACCAAACACATGCCTAAGATATTGTATCACGCCTAAGCTTAGGCATGGCAACCTTAGGCTGCAAACCAATCATCTATACCCCTATATAGTGTGTGAATAACTTTGAAAGTTGGTTGTTGGATGAAGCCAATCTGATGGTACAAAGATGGCAAATCCGAGCACTAGTAGCCGTTGGATATCATCTACATTCCACCAGATTCTGCCACATGTAGAATCTAGAAGACTTCATGGTTGAACTTAGGGTCTGTTTGGTTCATGACTAACTTTGCCACAACTAAGGTTAAGCAAAGTGTGGCTGCCACGAAAAGTGTGGCTAACAAAATGGCACCACAAGTGTGGCAAGATTTGGCAAGAAGTTGAGTCTATGACATGTGGACCATGTAGCTAGAAAAGTGTGGCAAACCACAAGTGTGGCAATGAACCAAACACATGCCTAAGATATTGTGGCACGCCTAAGCTTAGGCGTGGCAACATTAGGCTACAAAACAAACAGGCCCTTAAGCATAATTCACAAACCACCAGAATCTCATGTGTGCAATGCACGTGTACCTTACTAGTTGGTAGTAGTAAGAAACAAATTCCAGGTTTGGCAAGAGCTTGTACTGCGGGAGCACCACAAGGCCTGCCCAGAGTTACATTTCCTCTCGGAGCACACAGGACCGAAGCTTGGTGGCTTAGTGCATCGGCCTATGAGTCAATGACATGCGGACCTTAAATGCGGCTGGCCCACATGTCATTCTCATGGTGGTGGCGTGGTTCGCGACTCACTCGTTTGAGATGAACCGGCCGGTGGTGGCGTGGTCGTGGCGAGGGTGTCACAGCTGGGCGTCGGGGCGTTACGAGGCATAGATGGCCAGACCGACGGGTACTACCTATAGTACAGAAGTACTCCAGCTGAGGATTGATGCCCGAGATGAAATGTGCCAAAACCGCTGGATGAAAATTCGATGGTGCGGGAGTACGGATCGGAGCACAGCAGTGGAGCAGGAAAACCGCGTCCAATCGAGTGTGGTTGTGGTAGAAAGTTGATGGTCACCACAGTTCAGCTGGCCCACATGTCATGCACACAAAGGCAGAGGAGCGGTGGGGCCGAGAGAGATGAGTCGCACGTCAGGAGGTTGAGGATCCCCTGACGTGAACAATCCTACCATTGGGTCACTGACATGTGGGTCCCCCCAAGCGTGGGTCCCACCTGTCAGCGAAGGAAAGGCAGGGTTAGGGCAGTCATAGCCACGTCAGAGGATCCATGTCCACGTCAGGGGATGTCGTGCCGTGGGTTGGAGCTGCGTCGTGGGAATCGCGTGTGGGTGTGGCAGTGGTAGAAACAAGAAACGTGATGGTCGCCGTTGGTCAACTTCCATGGACAAGCTATCATGGCTGCTGACACATGTATATCAAAACTAGAGTGTTTATATTTCAAGCCCGTGAACAAGTATTATTCTACTAGTTGGGATCCATTGCAACGCACGGGCCAACACATTGGTAGTATTAGTCTCTATGTCTATCTCTAGAGGCCTTCCCTCGTTCATCCTTTTCTCTCACAAGATAAACTACCCATACAAATGCATCTTGATGTTCCGTGCAACGCACGAGGATGTTTCCTTGGGGATCTCTCTAGCGCGGCATGGCCGTAGTTGCAAGTTGACGCCCCTTGAGATGCCGACATTGAGGGGCACTCGGATTTCCTCCAATGAGCAGGTAAGATGAGTTTGATCACGTAGTAAATGCATTCTAAAGACTACTTCCGTGTCCGTTTCCTAATTCTCCCCTCGCCTTTGTTTCACAAGGTTAGGCTCTGTCGCAGTGGAGATTGGCTTTGCATATGTCGGAGGGTACCAACATCAATTTGCACAACATTTACAATGGTGACACCATTCCCGTAGAACCTTTGTCCAACATTGGGATCAGCCATGCAACAGGCCATCGCCTGAATTGGTACGATGGAACCACGGTGAGATTGAAGAAGATAGCACGAACCTTGCACATGGCGGTTAAAGGTGGACCATCCTGTCTATGGCCGATTTGTAGCCGTACGAGTATGAAGACGCTGTGCTCCTTTCTAACCGCATTTTCGTGGTGACAAATCAGGGGACTTGTTTCGTATGGGACACATCCTACGGTATACTCCCTCTCTCCTAGTTTATTTGTTTTGAATCTTTTCGTTTTATAAGTTTCAAATTCAAATTTAGAGCTCCCCATCACATGTTGAGATTACAATGTCCATTAAATCATTGCGTGCATGTATAGTAAAGAAACAAATCTCGAGTTTGGCATGAGTTCGTGCAGCGGTAGCACCACAAGGCCTGGCGCAGGAGTTACATTTCCCTGAAATGTGGGCCACCACACGTCCCTCAAACCAGAAATACAGCGTCGTGGGAATCGCGTGTGGCTGTGGTAGAAACTTATGCTCGCCGCATTTCAGGTGGCCCACATGTCATGCACACAAAGGCAGAGGGGCGGTGCAGCCGAGAGGAGTGAGGCGCACATCGGAGGACGTGGTGCCATAGGTTGGAGTGGCGTCGTGCGAATCGTGAGTGGCTGTGGATGAAATGTCATGGTCGTCGTAGTTGAACTTCCATGGACAAGCAGTCATGTCTACGGACACATGCATTGCATACTGATCGCTGGAAGGAGTGGTAGAGAAAGCTAGGCATATAAATAGTTCCTTATAGTCAAGCGGACCCATGCTACTACTTGTTCCAAAGGCATGCACACCACCGAAATAGTCCATCTATATCAATATACACCGAGAGGGAATCATTTTTTACAAGAGAGGAAATAGTTCATCCATCCATAATGCCCTACTGCTGGTGCAGCCTTTTCCTCTTCTGCTTCTTCTTCTTCTTCTTCTTCTTCTTCTTCTTCTTCTTCTTCTTCTTCTTCTTCTTCTTCTTCTTCTTCTTCTTCTTATTCTTCTTCTTCTTCTTCTTCTCATTTTCTACGGGATACGGCTTCACAACAAGCTCTTTGGACCTTGTAACTATCTCGAAACTCACACGGGCATCGAGGGCAGCATATTTTATCCGCTCGTACGTCAAGAGATAATTCTCCCATCCAGACAACCTTAATGCCAGCATCTCGTCACCCTTCTGAAGATTTGTACCGAGCACAAAATTTGCTACGTTGAATAGGGATGGCGTCTGTTTATCACAATCTTCTCTGAGAATTTTGATTACGGTTTGTAGGTCGTGATGCTTTTCAAATCGAGGTTATGCAGGCGCCGACTTGTTTGTCCCCTTCGATGGCTGCCCACGTAAGTATATGTCCTCCGAGACAAGAAATCGTGAAGTGACCTGGTATAGAGTGCGTGTATGATGTGGTACACCAAAACATCATCTTGAGGCACAAGCGAAGGGCGGCCCGGCGTGTTGGATCTTCCCGATTAGCACGCCTCCGTGTACTTTACATCGAGACCGATGACCTTCATCTCTACCTTTTCAAGGGAGTTGGATACATTGTTAATCCACTTCCGAACAACCCTTGGGTGGATGGTGACGGTGGCAACTATGCTCAATGAGCCTTCGACGATGACATGTTGGACGCTAAAACCTGCATCTCGATCTCTTTCGCCATTTGGAACTGCTGGAATAGAGGGTTATGGTTTGGAGAATTAGGATTAGATGGCAAGTCTAACTGAAGCAGATGATTATTTAAAGGGGCTTCGGAATTACTCTAGGAGTATGTGAAGAGGTTAAAACAATGTGAATGCAGTGGGGTTTGGATGCAAATGAAGACGAAGGGGGGATGAAGAAGCCGAGGAAAATCGGTTCCCAATGGAGAAGTAAATGGGAGAAGTGGCGTGCAGGCAGTTGATTAGACGGCTAGGTAGACTAAACGAAAAAGCTATGCGGGTAGACTGAGGAGTCGTACATGTTTGTGTACGTGCCCATCCTTCTAGCGCTACATGTGCCACTGGCTAGTTGAGTTCACTCTTTCAAATCACCGTGGCGAGACATTTTATGATGCCTTTTTATTTCTGCACCTTTCCTGATAGGTGGGACCTATGCAAACAGATAAAAATGTGTTATAGCTGGTTCAGATGGATATCCACCTTCCAAACACCACCATGGCCGAACGCGAACCGCGCAACATCCATATGAGCCGTGATTGGAGTAATCTCCCCAGTGACATCCTCGACCTCTGTTGTTCGTATATGGATATGTTGAGCGCCCTGCGGCTGGCTGCATGCTCGAGGGGCATGCACATGGCCATCATCGAACCTAAGCTTTTCAAGACACCCTATTTGCTGCTATCTAGTCTTGCGAGATTTGCTCACCATGATACGGAGGCGTACATGATGCCCCTCGACTTCAATCCGTTCTCCATTAGCCAAAACTTCTTTGTAGGTATGTAGTGGGTTACCGTACATCATTTCCCTCGACTTCGATTTGATCACCATCGCCCGAAACTTCTTGGTAGGTATGTACTGGGTCGGCAGGAACTCCCACTGGATGGCTGCCGTCAGAGAAGACGGTAAAAATTGGTGCTCATGAACTTCCAGACCTCCCATGAGATTATCCTTCCTCCATTGGATTATATAGAGTTTTACCATCGTGGTCCAAGTCATCTAGATTACCACATTCGTTGGACGGGCCTTGTTTTGCAAAAGATTGTAATCTGCCAAGTGCCCACACGACATGTGAATTACGCAGACTTCAAGCTAATTGCCTTGTTCGACCGCGGACTCGCCTATCTTTACGCTGGTGCCTTCTTTAGCTAGAAACAACTCAGCTCGCAGTGGATCATCGTCAAAGCTGATACACACTTCTATGATGCTATTGAACACAATGGCATCATCTACGCGATCGACAAAGCAGATGGCACCATGTATTGCTGGGACGGCACATGTAAGTTGTTTCCTTCATGTTAATGATGACGCCATGACACTGTTTGAACTTTTTGTGATGATTGGCATATCCCTGTTTGAGCAGAATTTGAGTAGAACTATGGCAATGTATTAGAGACACAGTAAATCAGCTATATTTGGAATGAGTTAATTCATGCGATTGTGACCATGTCATTACAGCCAATTTGTACCCCTGAATAATCAAACGGTTAGGAAAATATGGATATTCTCCTTATTTTATAGTAATCTTTATACTACTACTAAATATGAGTGTGTATCAATGGCCATGTTAGTTTCCTCATTTTCATGATGTAGAAACATGCATCACACTGTTGGTTTCATCTAACCATACATTAGGGAAGTAAATGTGCATATGGAGAACTCTATATTTGGAAGTAGTGAAATCCTGTAATGCTTAATTACCATGTGTACATACATATATTTGCCCTTCAACAATCAATGGCTACAATAATATCCTCACAAAAAATATGCCCACAGAACACGAGTAAATAACAATGCATGGTCTGTTAGTTACCTTGAAGAATTTTTTTGTGAGGACAGAACATGATCACATAACATGCATGACATGGTAGTTTCCTGTGAAGAATCGATTGCGAGATAACATGAGTATAACCATGCATGGCACTTCTATATTTTCGAACCCGGTATACATTTCCTATATTTTCCTCCCGGTTCAACGAGGACATATCAATGATGTTTCTTGCATTATCCTACTCATACTCTGAACAATGTTGATCTTACATTAACAATGCATGTCCTTTTTGATATTATGCAATGTCCCTACAGTTACTGCCCTTTGTAATTACACCATCTTTGCCAAAAACAGGGAAGAACAACTGGTTCCTCGCTCGATCAGACGACGGCAAAAGACTGATGATCATTCGGATACATGAGCCAGAAAAGTTACATTGCAAAAACCCCACTGTATACAAGCACCGTGAAATACGTGAGTATCCGGACAGTGGTTGTTACATCTATGAGCAGGATACCAGCTTGTTGGGGCCTTCGGGATTTTTGAGTTGGAGGCGGGTAAACAGCCTTGGTTCACACTCTCTGTTTCTCGGACTCAATTATCCGATTAACCAGGAGATCACCATTGGCAAGGACCTTGATGGCAGAGAGGCTCTGTTTGCTATGGAAAACTATGTCTACACGGAAAGCCCTAGGAGTTCGGGAGCAAACTCCCCTGATTGTCAATGATACATCCTGCAGTCAAAAGAAGGTGAGAATGACAAAGGCATCCGGATTAACTTTGATCCTTGGATGTCTCAATTACGATAGGCAGTGGTGTGGTTCAAGCCTTCAGGTTGATAGGTAACTGGGTTGTTGCATCCAAAGGGTGGATTACCCGTGTCTCCGGATCACTGGTCACTGAAGCGGAGCTGCAAATTATGATGGTGTTGGATCATCCCTCTTCGTATGACTTGTTGTCTTTGCTGCTTGTTCTGGATGTGTAGTTCTCTCTTTTGTTATGCATATTCCTTGTCGTTTGGTCATCCTCGTCTATGTCACTCTTACTATGTATAGTTGCCTCTATTTAGAATGTCATTCTCGTCTAGATCACGAGAGTCTGAGCGCTGCAGATGGGTGCGTTTTGGTGGTGTAGCAAGACTTCTTATGAACTATCATGTCTTGTTGTTTATGTCAGTAGTAGTCACTAGTCAGAGGTACCCTAGAATCTCTGTTCCTACTCCAGTTCCCCCAAATCCCCCTCGTGTACTCCCTGTACTCAAGCGCACTATCATGTCGCCCGTCAATGCGGATCTCCGAGCTAGAGATCCTAAGGTCCGTCCTGCCTTCGGTCCCTGCGTGTTGTCGCTCAACAGTCGCATGGCGGCGCTTAACGACCAGTTTGCCAGCAAAGTGCTGATGGTAACCATCAACAGCGACCGGCCTCCCGTCCCACCGGACGACCTTGTCAAAGCTCTTGGCATTGTGCACGGCATCCAAATAAGTGACTTTCTCGTTGAATTTGTCCGCCACCGGCTGATTTCTTCGTCAGGTTCCACACAACTTTCGACTGCAGTCGTGTGTTTGAATCTTCCCGACGTTTGTTCTGTAATGGCGTGGTGGTGAGCTTTTATCGGTGGCACCCAGGATGGGGCTCGGTGCCCTCTGAGCTTGAGTTTTTAACAAAGCTTACCTTCCACGGCATGCCTCGACGTGCTTGGAACAGCGAGTCCATGAATGAACTTATCAATGACCTTGGAGGTGAGCTCGTAAGTATGTTTGTTCCTCCAGACAGCTGGGCTCTGACGTTTATGGCACGAATGAAGAAGCCATCCACCATACCAAAGGTGATTGGTGTTGAGATACCGGTGCAGGAACCGGGGTTGTAATATTCGTCACCACCTAGGCCATCGCGGACCGCATTAGGGATGTACCTGAATCGAGTGTTCGTGCATGTCGAAGAAGTGGTCAATCCATCAATCGAAGTCCTGCCGCTGCCGTTGGTGCCAGGGTCCGTCGACGACGTCCATTATAGGAGTCAACGTCAGACTTTCCCCGTGTTTCTCGGAACGATGGATGGAACAGGGCCTACTCGATGTGCGGTGGATGCCACTGCTTCTTTGGGAGAAGAGGTAGGGTTGGCTGCCTAGATGTGCTCTAATTTGAGGTAACAACTGAATCTTGTCAGATACTAGTTAAATCCGAGTATGGGTGTGAAGCACTGATGTGCCAGTACATTTGATTGTGACCTGTTCTAATTTTGTACCTGGACTTTTTTAGAAAAGGTTGTACGTCAACTTAATGTGCTAGCAGAACTTATTGTGTTGTCTGTCTGTTTTCTTTGCACAGCATTCAAGATATTTCCCCGTCACTGATAAAGAAGATGAACCCTTATGTACGAGTTCGTTGGTTTAAACATAGCCCTACCCATAGCGATCCACTGCTTCCATCCTGATTGTGCCGCCTGCGTGAAATTTTTGTATGCAAGTTCAGTGTGCTATGATGTTCTATATGATTGTGTCAACTATATAAGTTTTTACTGAGCATCAGTAACGCATATGGCTGAAAGATGTATTTACGAGCATCGGCTGCTGGGTCTCTCTCTCTCACACACACACAAACACACACACACACACGCACACGCACAAGTGGGACCCGTTGAATTATTTCTTTGCTCGTGACAGCTTTTAATTAGGTTCTACTGTACTCTAACTTTTTTCTTAAGTTATTAATTGAGCTTAGAGACTTCAAAAAGTTGTACAGAAGCCTTGTTTGGGCCTTTCCGGCGTCACTGGATGTGGGCTGAGTAGCCATGTTAGGTTGTACTATACTACATAGGTCTTTTTTTCAACATCAGCAATGTAACTGGGCCGACAGTTGTACAAAATATCCGGGTCAATTTGTTATTCTCTGCTCTGCTGGGCTGCAAACTTTCCTTGGAGGTATGCATTAGGCTTAACAAGAAAATGGACTTTAAGAAATAGTAAATGGGATGTAATTATAATAACTGGGTAGTTACTATAAAAAAATGCATCAAACGCGTAATTAGTTTTAAAAATATATTATTTTTGGAATTTGAAAATTTTAATTTCATTACTTGTTGCGCGTGCAATATTTCGCTGGATTTTTACGTAATACAACTTTATTTTGAAATTATATTTAATCTGACTAGAAATTACAGATAAAAATATTTTGGATCCCACCAAAATGTGGGAAAAAATTTTGAACTCTGTTTTGAGCGGTTGGTTGAAATTATTAATCGTTGTCCTAGCTACAAAATGGGTTGTACTTTTAACAAACTGTAAATGGGCTATAGTAAATTCCATTAGAATTCAAAAATGGGTTGTACATTCTTACAAATCGCAAATGGTCTATATGTTCTCTGCCACACACTTGTGGGCCTTCTAAGTTGATGCGTCCCCTAAAAAAACTAAATTGACGCGTATGCAAGGCTTTATCAACTTATAGTCAACACATGGTTCTAGCAGCAGTGGCCATTGGATGTCCATCCAACGGATGTCGTGCTTATTCTTCAATCTCGGATATTCTTGCTTCACCGCCCAAAAAATGATTCCTCCCCCTGACATCTGGGGTGCACCGTTTCGAGGCTGACTGTGGGCCTACTAAGTTGGCCAGCGTACCAAGGGCTTTGTCAACTTAGTCAATATAAACGATTCTAGCTGCTGTGTCCGTTTGATGTCCATCCAACGGCCATAGTGCTTCAACCTCTGGTCTTCTTGCTCCGGCCGCCCAAAGCAGCGCCGGTCGTGCCGCGTGCTCCTACCTCCCGTGGCCGGCTGTGATGCCGCGGACGCCTCACCACCCCCTACTACTCCCACCGTTGGCCAGGACATCCCTCTACTCACCCACACCCCCTGTTATTCTGCGGCGACGGTAGCCTCACACCATAGCCAAACCAGTGAACCCTCGTACTCCTATTCGCGCGGGCTTCCACTGCCGCGTCTTCCCCGGCTCCGCGTCGTCCCCTTCCTAGGCCTCGTCGTCGTCCACCGCCTTGGTGCTCTCGGCGCGGCGTGGTCAACGTGGTCAAGGAATGACTTCCATCGAAAGAGTATTGTACATGGAGAGTGGCAATTTGGGTCCACGGCAGCCGCAAGGAAGTGCCTCCTTATTACGCGCAAAATAATTATTCCTCCACCTAACAGTAGGGACCCACCGGACGGGCCACCATATTTCACAAAAAAAAGTGTTTCCCCCTGACTGCTGGGACCCACCAGCTACATCTTCACAGGCAAGGAAGTGCGTCCATATTACGGGCAAAAAAATTGATTTGCTGATACGTCTCCAACGTATCTACAATTTTTGATTGCTCCATGCTACTTTATCTACTGTTTTGGACTATATTGGGCTTTATTTTTCACTTTTATATTACTTTTGGGACTAACCTATTAACCGAAGGCCCACCCAATTGTTGTTTTTTGCCTTTTCAAGATTTCAAGAAAGTAATATCGACGGAGTCCAAACGGAATGAAACCTTCGGGATCGTGATTTTCCAACCGAACGTGATCCAGGAGACTTGGACCCTACTCCAAGAAGCTTCCGAGGAGGTCATGAGGGTGGAGGGCACGCTCCCCTACCTCGTGGGCCCCTCGGAGCTCCACCGACGTACTCCTTCCTCCTATATATACCTACGTATCCCCGTATGATCAAAGGGGAGCCAAAACCTAATTCCACATGCAACCTTACGTATCCACGAGATCCCATCTTGGGGCCTGTTAGCAACAGCCTTGGGAGGGCATCCACCACGGAGGGCTTCTACATCATCACCATAGCCCCTCCGATGAAGTGTGAGTAGTTTACTTCAGACCTTTGGGTCCATAGCTAGTAGCTAGATGGCTTCTTCTCTCTTTTTGGATCTCAATACAATGTTCTCCCCCTCTCTTGTGGAGATCTATTTGATGTAATCTTCTTTTTGCGGTGTGTTTGTTGAGATCGATGAATTGTGGGTTTATGATCCAGTATTATCTATGGAAAATATTTGATTCTTCTCTGAATTCTTTTATGTATGATTGAGTTATCTTTGCAAGTCTATTCGAATTATCCATTTGGTTTGGCCAACTAGATTGGTAGTTCTTGCAATGGGAGAAGTGCATGGCTTTGGGTTCAATCTTGCGGTGTCCTTACTCAGTGACAGAAAGAGTTACAAGACACGTATTGTATTGTTGCCATCGAGGATAAGAAGATGGGGTTTTTTTTCATATTGCATGAATTTATCCCTCTACATCATGTCATCTTGCTTAAGGCGTTACTCTGTTTTTAACTTAATACTCTAGATGCATGCTGGATAGCGGTCGATGAGTGGAGTAATAGTAGTAGATGGAGAATCGTTTGATCTACTTGTCACGGACGTGATGCCTATATACATGATCATTGCCTAGATATACTCATAACTATGCTCAATTCATCAATTGCTCAACAATAATTTGTTCACCCGGGTAGAATACTTATGCTCTTGAGAGAAGCCACTAGTGAAACCTATGGCCCCGGGTCTATTCTCATCATATCAATCTATATCACTTTATTTACTTGCTTTGTCTTTTACTTTGCCTTTACTTTTTACTTTGCATCTATCTATCAAAAATACCAAAAACATTATCTCTATCAGATCTCACTCTCGTAAGTGGCCGTGAAGGGATTGACAACCCCTAAGCGTTGGTTGCGAGTTGCTATCGTGTTGTGCAGGTACGAGGGACTTATGGCGTGACCTCCTCTTGGATTGATACCTTGGTTCTCAAAAAGCGAGGGAAATACTTACGCCATCTTGTCTGCATCATCCTCTCCTCTTGGGAAAACCAACGCATAAGCTCGAGGCGTAGCAAGAAGGATTTCTGGCGCCGTTGCCGGGGAGGCTTACACAAAAAGTCAACATACCAAGTACCCATCACAATCCCTATGTCTCGCATTACATTATTTGCCATTTGCCTCTCGTTTTCCTCTCCCCCACTTCACCCTTGCCGTTTTATTCGCCCTCTCTTTCCCAATCTCCTCCTCTCTTTCCCGTTTTCCTTTTCTCGTTGCCTTTCTGTTTGCTTGTGTGTTGGATTACTTGTTGCCATGGCGCAAGATAATACCAAATTGTGTGACTTCTCGAATACCAATAGTAATGATTTCCTTAGTACTCCGATTGCTCCTCTTAATAATGATGAGTCTTGTGAAATTAATACCGCTTTGCTGAATCTTGTTATGAATGATCAATTCGCCGGCCTTCCTAGTGAAGATGCCACTACTCATCTAAACAATTTTGTTGATTTGTGTGATATGCAAAATAAGAAAGATACGGATAACAATATTGTCAAATTGAAGTTATTTCCGTTTTCACTTAGAGATCGTGCTAATATTTGGTTTTCGTCTTTGCCTAAAAATAGTATTGATTCTTGGAACAAGTGCAAAGATGCTTTTATCTCTAAGTATTTTCCTCCCACTAAGATCATCACTCTTAGGAACGATATTATGAATTTTAAACAACTTGATCATGACCATGTTGCCCAATCTTGGGAAAGAATGAAATTGATGCTTCGCAATTGTCCTACTCATGGTTTGAATTTATGGATGATCCTACAAAATTTTTATACCGGATTGAATTTTGCTTCTAGAAATCTTTTAGATTCGGCCGCGGGAGGCACGTTTATGGAAATTACGTTAGGAGATGCTACAAAATTGCTTTATAATATTATGGCTAATTATTCTCAATGGCATACCTAAAGATCTTCTAGTAAAAAAGTGCATGCTATAGAAGAAATCAATGTTTTGAGTGAAAAGATGGATGAACTTATCAAGATGTTTGGTCCTAAAAATACTCCTCTTGATCCCAATGATATGCCTTTATCTACTTTGCTTGAGAATAATAATGAATCTATGGTTGTGAATTTTATTGGTAGGAATAGTTTTGGAAACAACGCTTATAGAGGGAATTTTAGTCCTAGGCCTTATCCTAGTAATCCTTCTAATAATTATGGAAATTCCTACAATAACTCTTATGGAAATTTTAATAAGATGCCCTCTGAATTTGAGAGTAGTGTTAAAGAGTTTATGAATTCACAAAAGAATTTTAATGCTTTGCTTGAAGAGAAATTGCTTAAAGTTAATGATTTGGCTAGGAACGTTGATAGAATTTCTCTTGAAATTGATTCTTCAAATCTTAGATCTATTCCTCCTAAGCATGATATCAATGAGTCTCTCAAAGCCATGAGAATTTCCATTGATGAGTGCAAAGAAAGAACCGCTAGGATACATTCTTCCAAAGATGCCTTTATTAAAGCGTGTTCTTCTAATCCCTATGAAAATCAAGATGAAGATTTAAAAGTTATTGATGTGTCCCCCATTAAATCTTTGTTTTGCAATATGAATCTTAATGAATCTGAAGATTATCTTCCTTTACCTAGAAGGCGTTCTAAGAATTCGGAGTTTCTAGATCTTGATGATGAAATTGATGAAAGTGGGATTGAAATAAATAGAAACCGTGATGTTGCTAAACCTAGTATTTTGGATCTCAAGGAATTTAATTATGAAAATTGCTCTTTGATTGGTTGTATTTCCTTGTTGCAATCTGTGCTAGAATCTCCTCATGCTTATAGTCAAAATAAGGCCTTTACCGAACATATTGTTGATGCCTTGATGCAATCTTATGAAGAAAAACTTGAGTTGAAAGTCTCTATCCCTAGAAAACTCTATGATGAGTGGGAACCTACTATTAAAATTAAAATTAAAGACTTTGAGTTTCATGCTTTGTGTGATTTGGGTGCTAGTGTCTCTACTATTCCCAAAACTTTATGCGATTTGCTAGATTTCCGTGATTTTGATGATTGCTCTCTAAACTTGCATCTTGCGGATTCCACTATTAAAAAGCCTACGGGAAGAATTAATGATGTTCTTATTGTTGCAAATAGGAATTATGTGCCCGTAGATTTTATCGTTCTTGATATAGATGGCAATCCTTCATGTCCTATTATTCTTGGTAGACCTTTCCTTAGAACAATTGGTGAAATTATTGATATGAAGGAAGGGAATATTAGATTCCAATTTCCCTTAAAGAAGGGTATGGAACATTTCCCTAGAAAGAAAATAAAATTACCTTATGAGTCTATCATGAGAGCCACTTACGGATTGCCTACCAAAGATGGCAATACCTAGATCTATCCTTACTTTTATGCCTAGCTAGGGGCGTTAACGATAGCGCTTGTTGGGAGCCAACCCAATTTTATTTTGTGTTTTTTGTTTTTTCTTATGTTTAGAAATAAATAATCCATCTACCTTCTGTTTTGATGTGGTTTTATGTTTTAATTAGTTTTTGTGCCAAGTAGGACCTATAGGATAACCTACGATGATAGTTGATTTGATTCTGCTGAAAAACAGAAACTTTGCGCGCACGAATATAATTATGATAAATTACAGGAACGTGCTTTTGCGTTTATTCTTTTTGCTGCTGATCAATAAACAAATTTTCCAGAACTTCCTATTTTTGTAGAATTTTTAGAGTTCCAGAAGTTTGGGTTAGTTACAGATTACTACAGACTGTTCTCTTTTTGACAGATTCTGTTTTTCGTGTGTTGTTTGCTTATTTTGATGAATCTATGGCTAGTAAATTAGTTTATAAACCATAGAGAAGTTGGAATACAGTAGTTTTAACACCAATATAAATAATAATGAGTTCATTACAGTACCTTGAAGTAGTCTTTTGTTTTCTTTCTCTAGCAGACTCACGAGATTTATGTTGAGTTTTGTGTTGTGAAGTTTTCAAGTTTTGGGTGAATTCTTTTGATGGATTATGGAACAAGGAGTGGCAAGAGCCTAAGCTTGGGGATGCCCATGGCACCCCAAGATAATCCAAGGACACCAAAAAGTCAAAGCTTGGGGATGCCCGGAAGGCATCCCTCTTTAAATCCACTTCCATCGGTAATTTACTTGGAGCTATATTTTTATTCACCAACATGATATGTGTTTTGCTTGGAGCGTCTTGTATTATTTTTGTCTTTACTTGTTAGTTTACCACAATCATCCTTGCTGTACACACCTTTTGAGAGAGCCATACATGAATTGAAATTTGTTAGAATACTCTATGTGCTTCACTTATATCTTTTGAGCTTGATAGTTTTGCTCATAATGCTTCACTTATATCCTTTTGAGCTTGATAATTTTTGCTCTAGTGCTTCACTTAGATCTTTTGAAACCGCAGTGGTGGATTTGTTTTAAAGAAACTTGATCTCTCATGCTTCACTTAGATTATTTTGAGTCTTTAATAGCATGGTAATTTGCTTAATGTTAATATACTTGGTGTTCAAGATATGTGAAACTTTCTTTTGAGTGAATTGAATACTAAGATAAGTTTGATGCTTGATAATTGTTTTGAGATATGGAGGTGATAATATCAAAGTCGTGCTAGTTGGGTGATTATGAATTCAAAGAATGCTTGTGTTGAAGTTTGCAAGTCCCGTAGCATGCACGTATGGTTAAAGTTGTGTAACAAATTTGAAACATGAAGTGTACCTGGCTTGTGCATCCTTATGAGTGGCGGTCGGGGACGAGCGATGGTCTTTTTCCTACCAATCTATCCCCCTAGGAGCATGCGCGTAGTACTTGATTTTTGATGACTTCTAAATTTTTGCAATAAGTATATGAGGTCTTTTGACTAATGTTGAGTCCATGGATTATACGCATTCACCTTTCCACCTTTGCTAGCCTCTTCGGTACCGTGCATTGCCCTTTCTCACCTTGAGAGTTGGTGCAAACTTCGCCGGTGCATCCAAACCTCGTGATACGATACGCTCTATCACACATAAACCTCCTTATATCTTCCTCAAAACAGCTACCATACCTACCTATCATGGCATTTCCATAGCCATTCCGAGATATATTGCCATGCAACTTCCACCATCATCATCGTGACATGCATTACTTTTGTCATATTGCCATTGCATGATCTTGTAGTTGACATCGTATTTGTGGCAAAGCCACCATGCATTATTTTTCATACATGCCACTCTTGATTTATTGCACCATCCCGGTACACCGCCGGAGGCATCCATATAGAGTCATATCTTGTTCTAGTATCTAGTTGTAATTCATATGTTGTTATGAAAGTGTGATGATCATCATTAGAGCATTGCCCAAATAAAAAAAAAGAAAGGCCCCAAAAAAAGAAAGGCCCAAAAAAAGGAAAGGCCCAAAAAAAAGGGCAATGCTACTATCTCTTTTTCCACACTTGTGCTTCAAAGTAGCACCTTGTTCTTCATGTAGTGAGTCTCATATATTGTGCTTCAAAGTAGCACCATGTTTTTCATATAGTGAGTCTCCTAAGTTGTCTTGTTCATACTAGTGGGAATTTTTCATTATAGAACTTGGCTTGTATATTCCTAGGATGGGCTTCCTCAAAATGCCCTAGGTCTTCATGAGCAAGCAAGTTGGATGCACACCCACTAGTTTTCTTTTGTTGAGCATTCATAGCTCTAGTGCATCCGTTGCATGGCAATCCCTACTCCTCATGTTGACATCAATTGATGGGCATCTCCATAGCCCTTTGATTAGCCTCGTCAACGTGAGACTTTCTCCTTTTTTTGTCTTCTCCACACAATCCCCATCATCATATTCTATTCCACCCATAGTGATATATCCATGGCTCGCGCTCATGTATTGCGTGAAGGTTGAAAAAGTTTGAGATTATTTAAGTATGACACATTTGCTTTGCTTTTCATCGGGGTATAGAAGTTGTGAACTTCTTTGTGTGACGAAAATGAAGCATAGCCTAACTATATGATTTTGTAGGGATGAACTTTATTTTGCCATGTTATTTTGAGAAGACATGATTGCTTTGATTAGTATGCTTGAAGTATTATTATTTTTGTGTCAATATGAACTTTTGTCTTGAATCTTTCGGATCTGAATATTCATATCACAATTAAGAAGATTTACATTGAAATTATGCCAAAGTATCACTTTGCATCAAAAATTCTTTTATTTATCATTTACCTACTCGAGGACGAGCAGGAATTAAGCTTGGGGACGCTTGATACGTCTCCAACGTATCTATAATTTTTGATTGCTCCATGCTACTTTATCTATAGTTTTGGACTATATTGGGCTTTATTTTTCATTTTTATATTACTTTTGGGACTAACATATTAACCGGAGGCCCAGTCCAGAGTGGCTGTTTTTTTCCTTTTTCAGTATTTCGAAGAAACAGAATATCAAATGGAGTCCAAACGGAATGAAACCTTCGGGATCGTGATTTTCCAACCGAACGTGATCCAGGAGACTTGGACCATACTCCAAGAAGCTCCCAAGGAGGTCACAAGGGTGGAGGGCGCCCCCCTGGGCGCGCCCCCCTACCTCGTGGGCCCCTCGGAGCTCCACTGACGTACTCCTTCCTCCTATATATAAGTACGTATCCCCGTATGATCAAAGGGGAGCCAAAAACCTAATTCCACCGCTGCAACCTTCTGTATCCACAAGATCCCATCTTGGGGCCTGTTCTGGAGCTCCGCCGGAGGGGGTATCCACCATGGAGGGCTTCTACATCATCACCATAGCCCCTCCGATGAAGTGTGAGTAGTTTACTTCAGACCTTCGGGTCCATAGCTAGTAGCTAGATGGCTTATTCTCTCTTTTTGGATCTCAATACAATGTTCTCCCCCTCTCTTGTGGAGATCTATTCGATGTAATCTTCTTTTTGCGGTGTGTTTGTTGAGATCGATGAATTGTGGGTTTATGATCCAGTATTATCTATGGAAAATATTTGATTCTTCTCTGAATTCTTTTATGTATGATTGAGTTATCTTTGCAAGTCTCTTGAATTATCTGTCAGTGGTGCAGGGAGCAGGGGTCCCCAGACTTGCACACTGCTTGGCGTGGCTCAAAGGGGCCAGCCGGCCCGTCTTCATCAACACAAGCTCAAGACCCTCGCGAGGCAAAGCCTCATGAGGCGGATGACAAGGAGCTTCCTCGAGCCTGCAGCCTCATCAGGCTGGCTCTCGCGAGGCGGAGAGTTCAAGGTGGGGTACCTCGCGAGGTGCCCATGACGCAAGCCATGGCGACCAAGAGGCGCCCGATCAGGCGCCAGCCACATGATGTCCTCTTTTCCTCCTTGGTGCAAAGGGAGCAAGCGCAGGCGAGAGCATCAAGCAAAGGCATCCATTTCGGTGCAACAAGACCAAGACCAGCCCTACGGCAGGGAGGAAGTCATTGTGGAGCCCAAGCAGGCGTCACCACCAGAGCCTTTGATAGGCGAGGACCAACTTTAGTCCGGATAAGTGTACCCGCTATTCCCCTTCAAAATGGCCAATTTTTGGCGCCCTTCTCGCTCAATATTTGGGAAGAGGCCCAGGGCCTTTGCCTATAAATAGGACTAGCCACCCCCAGGGTAGAGGCATCGAGTATCTGGATACATCTAGAATCGAGAGAGAAAGAGAGAGCGACTGAACTCCTCCTAGCAGTTCATCGCCGCTTTTGCTAAACAGACCCTCGTGAGGTTGTTCTTCCTTGTATTATTCATCACCAGCCCAAGAGGCGATCGACCACACCACACCTTTGGGTAGGGTATTACACCACAATGGTGGCTTTGAACCGATATAAACCTGTGTCTCTTGTGTTGCTTCTTTCGTAGTTTAGATCCTAGCGATTCGGCGAGGAGCCGGTAGGTAGAGGGCGAAATCTCCACGCCCACCCCAGTGTTCGAACCTCAAGGGTCTGCCGGAACCCGCAATCCAACATTTGGCGCACCAGGTAGGGGTGCGCCGGAATTCGCCTTCCGTCGTCCTGTTCTTCTCCGACCATCACATCCATGTCTGACGCTCGTCGTGCTCGCGCCGAGCGTCGAGCCGCCCTCGCTTCCCGCGTCGCCTAGACGGCTCCCGTCGGCGGGCGCCCTCTTCATTCCCCGTCACCTGCCGTCAACGCCGCCACCGGCCCGGCGGGGAATGAGCAGCAAGCATCGTCCCAGCATCCATCCATGAGGCAAGACGGCCGCACTGCTACACCCTCGCTCACCCTCTTTGGTTCTTAGTCCCTTGGCGCCCAGCGCTCACTGGAGGCTCGAGCTGCGCTCATCGCGACAAGCGAGCTCCTGCGCTACCATGTCGGCAGCGTCTATGAAGAGTGGCTCGACCAAGTCGCCGAGCTCGTCCGCGCCGCAGGGGGCTCCCCCGCACCGTCCTTCTCGCTGCACCGTGCCCCGCCCTGCGTGGGCAATGAAGCTCCGGGGGCGCCTCAGCCGCCTCCCCCTCAAGCGCCACAGCCCCAAGCGCGCGTGACCCCTGGCGGAACCCGCTCCGTCGAGGCGCCCGGCCTGGCAGAGCGAGCTGCCAAGAGGTCCCTCGCCCTCGAGAAGCTGCCCGAGCACTCCCTGCTCCAGCATATCAAGACCCCGCGCTGCTCCCAGCTGCGGCGCATGGGGACCCGCTAGACCAAGCTCTTCGTCGCGCAAGGCCTCCACAGCAGCCAGGCTGCCAGCGCCTTCACCACCGAGCTACGCAGCGTCGGCGTGGCGAGGCAAGTTCAAGCCAGACACGCCTCCTCGCTTCTGGCACAGGCTGACCTGAAGTTCCTCGGCTCTCACGAGCTGGGCATCCAGCTGCCAGCAGGCGAGAAGGTCATGGTGAACTGGTTTCCCATGGCGCTCAGGGCCAGAGGCCCTTTTGGCTCTGAATCTGGCTCGAGAGCGATCTCCTCCAGGGGCGAGATGCGCACCGCTTCGCCGCCAACTTCCGAGTACTCGCGACGGGCCACCCGCCGTGAGAGACATGCGCCGAATCAAGCAGCAACCAGGGGAAACCCTGTAGAAGTACATCCAGCGCTTCAACAACGCGCGCCTCAAGATCCTCAAAGTAACAAAGGAGGCCATCATCTCAGCCTTCTCCAACGGCGTGCGCGACGTCAAGATGAAGGAGGAGCTGGCGATGCATGAAGACATGTGCACCTCCTTGGAGCTGTTCAACTTGGCGACCAAGTGCGCCAGGGCTGAGGAAGGGCGCCTCTCCCTCCTCGAGCTGCCTGCCACAGACCCGAGAGAAGAAGCCCAAGGCCAGGGCGTGAAGCGCAAAGGGGCTGCCGTGCTCATGGCGAGCAGGACACCAAGCGGAAGCGAGATCAGCCCGAATCCTCCAAGGGCGATCGGTACTGCGTGTACCACGACCTCCACCCATAACACCAATGAATGCCAAGAGCTCCGGGCCGTGCGTGAAGGAAGGGTCGGCGGCGTCCGACCGCAGCGACGGGGCTCTGACGAGGAGGAGGAAGAGCGAAGGGCCTGGGAAGACCGCGGCCCACGCCAAGGGTGGCGCGACCAACCTCGCGAGGATCGCTGGCAGGAGACGCCTCGCGAGGGAGGCTGGAGGGATCAACCTTGCGAGGATCACCCACAAGGGAACGCAGGCCTCCCTCCGCTGCCACCGCAGCCAAGGAGAAATGAGGACCATCATCAGGACGAGGGGGCTAGGGGCTTCCAGGAACCACGTGCGATCGCCTGCATCCTGGGCGGAGCTCAAGCCCCAGCCTCTTAGCGCATCTTCAAGCAGTTCGCCCACGAAGTGAATGCAGTCCTCCCCAAGCTCGAGGCCACGCGCCCTCTCAGATGGTCGGCATGCGCCATCACGTTCAGCTCAGCAGATCAGCTCAAGTCTTGCAGCCACACCGGAGTCCTCCCGATGCTTTGTTCCCCAATCATCGACAGCGTGCTAGTCACCGGGACCCTCATCGATGGCGGGGCAGGGCTCAACGCGTCTGTCCGTGGAAGCGTTCAACAATCTCCAAGTGCCCTACAATTAGCTTCAGCCAACCAAGCCTTTCTCACGGAGTCACCGGCGGCTCCACGGTCCCGATTGGGCAGGTCCGCCTCCCTGTCACCTTCGGGGCCTGCGACAACTACCGCACCGAGCTCATTGACTTGACGTCGCCCACATTACGCTTTCTTTGGCCACAACGCCATCCTCGGGTACCCGGCCTGGCCAAGTTCATGGCCATAACCCTGCAGCTACAACGTCCTCAAGATGCCGAGAAGTGGCGGAGTCATCACGGTGCCACTGCAAAGAGAGGGAGGCGGTGTGCTCCACATGGCGAGCCTTTCGGGGCGCGTCACACAGAATACCCGGATCACGCATGGCGGGGAGGCTTCCCGAGGCCGCCCCCAAGAAGAAGACATCGTCCGGCCTGGCCCCTCAGGAGGCAGGCCCCTCAGGACCCGCGCCTGCTCAGGGGGAACCTCCTTCCGTCGCATAGGGAAGCGCGCCCGGCGCCCTCCTCACGCAGGGCTCGGGGGCTCTTCCCTGGAGGGCCGCCGACCTTGCCAAGGTCACGAGGGAGGCGCTTGGGCACCATGTGGAGGCGTGTTTCGAAGCACATTTCCCTCAAGAAGGAGCAAGGCAAGGAGGGCCAAACCCTCAGGAGTTCGTCAGCAAGGCCATTCAGGAGCTACAGGAGTCAAGAGTCAGGAGAGGCAGCCGCCGCTTACATTGTGGCCCCCATCCAGCGAGGATGGTGGGGCTGCGCGTCTACATCGACATACCAGGGCTCAACCGAGCCGCATCTCGAGGCGCCTCTGGCCCTGCAAGTGGGGCCAGCTGCGAAGGTCCGCCCACAGCTACGTTCGCATGCCTTATGGCTTGCCGAGCAGCTGCCGCGATACCAGCGCCTCATGAGGGCCATCCACAGGCTCAAGAGGTCAGGCGTTCCGCGGCCCTGGTGGAGATGGAGATGGTCCGCGAGGAGCCACCAGCGCCTCCGGAGCCTCCCGAGGCCCCTGGGCCTGTGGGCTCGTGAGGATCGGCTCCCGCAGCCCACCGAGTCCGCTACAGCAACACCCCTTCGTCCCCAACATCATCAGGTGACATCTTTCAAGTTTCATTTCCAGCTGGGAGCGCCCTCAGGGCCGCATTATTCCCAGGCCGCATGGGTCCGTCCCTGTGGCGTGTATCCCTTTTATTTCATGTTCTTAGCTTACTTTATTGGGGCGCCTTGGCGACATCATCCCAAGTCGCTCAGGTCGAGACTCCAGTGGCGTGTACCCCTCTTGCGTTTATTTTAGGGCCATGCTTTGACCCATCATGCTTGTTATTTGGTGCCCGTCCGTGGCACCTTTTCTTCTGGATGTCGGAAGCTTGCTGCGTTAAAAGTACACGAGCATCGCGACTTCGGGGCTCCTACCGGCTCTCCGGCCCTCACCCTCTGGTCTTGTCCATGGCATCGCGACACTGGCATACCGGTGACGGCCGAGACCAGCTCGAGGCAGGACCCGAGGGACGTGAAACCGGCGTCTAGCCAAATTTGCAGGAACACACTCCAAGATAAGGCCCAGTGCCAGGCGCAACCCGCCTAGGGGTTGGGCCCCGTGAGTCCCGCGCTGGCTCACGGGTGCCCCAATACACCTCACCAGGCCTTTCGTGCCTCGTCGCCTCTCCAAAGCAACTAACGACTAACTGTCGATTGCCACGGCGAACTCTCGTTCCTTTTGTGATGAGCCTGCAGGGTCCCCCCAAGGAGCATCGTCTGGCGAGGCCCTCACGGTGTCTTCTTCACTCTCGTCCGTGCAAACCGCTTGCACGTTAAAGGGGGGGTACCTGAGCATCACGACTCAGGGATCCTACTGGCTCTCCAGCCCTCACCCTCTGGCCTTGTCCACGGCATCGCGACCTGGCATACTAGCGACGGCTGAGACTCGCTCGAGGGCCGGGACCCGAGGACGTAGAGCAGAAAGGGGAGCAAAGGCGAGAGGGGAGAAGCACGCGAGGACCTCGCTGAGCAACCCCTCGCAGGCCAATGCACGGACCTAGTGCCGCACCAGGAAGCGTTTCCTAACCCTCGAGATAAGTCACTCTCCGGGAACACTAGCTATCGCAGCACCATCCGCGCACCTAATGCAATCTCATGTTAGCAACGTCGCTCTCCTTTCTCACCGAATGATGGCTGCTTGAGCGCTAAGGGGGACCTCCTGAGCATCGCGACTCATGGGCTCTTACCGGACCTCGGGCCGCTCACCTCCAGCCTTGACCACGGCATCGCGACACAGCATACCGGCGGCAGTGAAGCCGCCTTGGGGCCAGGACTGTCGGCGAAAGCATCAAGCCCTCACGAGGTGCGGAAGGAAGAAACTAAGCTAAGGCGGAATAAGCATCTCGCCTTTGCTTCACAATGAGGATCATATTGACAAGCGGAGCTACAAACATCTTACAAGCCCCCCATGGGGTATATTCTTGGTTCCTCGCAGGAACAAAAGCCTTGAATCCTAAGGAGTCCTAACTACGGGGACCATCGCGGCAGCGCCATCATCAACGATGGGCCGTCCGGCACAGCGCCAACCCCATTCAGATCGAGGCGGCGGCGGCACGGCGATCCATACTGCTCGAGGCGGCGCGCGGCTCGAGGCTCATAGCTGTCGTCGCTCGTCTCTGGAGTCGCGAAGAGCTCGGTGGAGTCGCTGGATCCTCTGGCGCCTCCATCGTCTGACGAGCTGCCAAGGGAGCGGTTGGCCGGCCTCTGTCTCGCCGCAGCAGGGTCCCGACCGCCTCTCCTGGGGCAGCACTCTAGCCGGTGACCCTCCGCATCGAAGACCTTGAAGGACATCACCGAAGCACCGTCGTACTCCAGATGGATCGCGAGGGCACCCCTTGTCCTGCAGGCCCGGGCGATCTCGCCCCAGCCTCGAGTCATGAAGACCTCGCCCGGGGCAGCGACGCGACCTCTCTGCCGATCGCGAGGGTGCTGCAGCCGGCGTGCTGCAGCCAAAGCCCCAGGGGTTCCCCCTGCGGGATGACGGAGGCGAAGGAAGGGGGAAGGCAAATCCAAGACTTAGGAGGCGTGGCGGCGTGAAGCATGAACTCTCGGGAGGAGCCTTCAGCGTGGACTACAGGGGGAAAGACGCACACCTTCGTGACCCGCCCGGCGCCCGGCAATGGCGCCGCCATATGGCGTTCGTCGACTCCTTCAGAGCCCTCGATATGGGCGTACAAGGGAAGTCGGAACCCCGGTGGTGGCCGCCCACACCAGGGCCTCGGCACTTCCTGGCGGGCGTCCTCACCCCAGTGGCAGAGGGCAAGCCGTTTCTTCGGTGGAAGCGGGTCAGGATCCTCTTGGGGAGCCTTTCCCTTCTCTGCCGCAGAGAACCGGCGGATCGGAGCCATTGCAGCAAGACGGAGCAAGGACCAGGAAGAAGGAGAAGCGAGGAGAGATAGACTGGGAGGGCACGCGCCGTTCCGTACTTATAGCCGGCGAGGGCCAACCGTCGACCTCCACTATCACAGGTAATCATGACCCGCTTTGCACGCAGGGACTTGTCGAATCTGTGCAATTGCCGAGGCGTCGTGGGGAAGCGGGGGCGCCACGTCCAATCAACCGCCATGCGGCGCCCAAAACGCGAGCTGTTAGGAACCAGACACTTCGCACTTGCCCTTCGCCTCTCCGCTCGGCCAAGTTGAGCGCGCCTTGGGCCAGGGGCTCTGTCGGCGTTAAGGAGCAGGGGTCCCCAGACTTGCCTGCCTCCGGCCTACGGCGTGGCTCAAAGGGGGCCCAGCGCAGCCCATCTTCATCAACACAAGCTCAAGACCCTCGCGAGGGGCCAAGCCTCGCGGGGCGGATGACAAGCAGCTTCCTCAGGCACGGCCTCATCAGGTTGGCTCGCGACGAGGCGGAGAGTTCAAGGCAGGGTACCTCGCGAGGTGCCCATGGCGCATAAGCCATGGCGACCAAGAGGCGCCCGGTCGAGCGCCAGCCATGATGTCCTCCTTTCCTCTTTGGTGCAAAGGGAGCAAGCGCAGCGAGCATCAAGCAAAGGCATCCATTTCGGTGCAACAAGACCAAGACCAGCCCAACGGCAATGAGGAAGTCATTGTGGAGCCCAAGCAGGCGTCACCACCAGAGCCTTTGACAGGCGAGGACCAACTTTAGTCAGGATAAGTGTACCCACTGTTCTCCTTCAAAATGGCAAATTGTTGGCGCCCTTCCCGCTCAATATTTGGGAAGAGGCCCAGGGCCTTTGCCTATAAATAGGACTAGCCACCCCCAGGGTAGAGGCATCGAGTATCTGGATACATCTAGAATCGAGAGAGAAAGAGAGAGCGACTGAACTCCTCCTAGCAGTTCATCGCACCAGCCAAGAACAGACCCTCGCAAGGCTGTTCTTCCTTGTATTGTTCATCACCAGCCCAAGAGGCAATCCACCACACCACCTTTGGAGTAGGGTATTACACCACAATGGTGGCCTGAACCAGTATAAACCCTGTGTCTCTTGTGTTGCTTCTTTCGTAGTTTAGATCCTAGCGATTCGGCGAGGAGCCGGTAGGTAGAGGGCGAAATCTCCACGCGCACCCAGTGTTCGAACCTCAAGGGTCTGTCGGAACCCAAAATCCGACATTATCCGTTTGGTTTGGCCAACTAGATTGGTAGTTCTTGCAATGGGAGAAGTGCATGGCTTTGGGTTCAATCTTGCGGTGTCCTTACTCGGTGTGAAAGAGTTGCAAAAGGCACGTGTATTGTATTGTTGCCATCGAGGATAACAAGATGGCGTTTTATCATATTGCATGAATTTTTCCCTCTACATCATGTCATCTTGCTTAAGGCGTTACTCATTTTTTAACATAATACTCTAGATGCATCTTTGGATAGCGGTCGATGAGTGGAGTAATAGTAGTGAATGCGTAATCGTTTCGATCTACTTGTCACGGACGTGATGCCTATATACATGATCATTGCCTAGATATACTCATAACTATGCTCAATTCTGTCAATTGCTCAACAGATAATTTGTTCACCCACCGTAGAATACTTATGCTCTTGAGAGAAGCCACTAGTGAAACCTATGGCCCCCGGGTCTATTCACATCATATGAATCTATATCACTTTATTTACTTGCTTTGTTTTTACTTTGCCTTTACTTTTTACTTTGCATCTATCTATCAAAAATACCAAAAACATTATCTCTATCAGATCTCACTCGTAAGTGACCGTGAAGATTGACAACCCCTAAGCGTTGGTTGCGAGTAGCTATCGTGTTGTGCGGTCACGAGGGACTTCCGTGACCTCCTCTTGGATTGATACCTTGGTTCCCAAAAGCGAGGGAAATACTTACGCTCTTGTGCTGCATCATCCTCTCCTCTTGAGGAAAACCAGCGCAATCTCGAGGCGTAGCATTCGCCCCCCACATTGCTGGGACCCACCAGCTACATCTTCATACTTGAGGAAGTGCGGCGGTGGGGACCCACACGGTCGAAGCGTCGTAGCATTGTCACTCGATTCATGACGTTAATGCGTACATAGTGGTAAATGTAAGCGGCGCCGTGTAAGTAGTAGAGACGCCGCGTAGCATGTACATGTACATACTGACGAGGTGCAAGAAAGAAAATCTGACCATGCATGCGTACATATGGGCGGGGTCTCGAATGCCTACTCGCGCATACATATGACCAGGGATCGTGTACATGGCTGGGTCGGAACGGAGAAACTGCATCGTCGTCGTGCTCATGGGGAGGCAACGGAATGCGTGCTATTCATCAGGAGGGAACCGGGTTGGTCAGAACAGCCGATGAAAACGAGGCCTGGTGTACTGCAGAACGGAAGAAACAGCCTTGTGTTCGACCGGCCATGGTCGAAATGGGGTCCTTTTGATCGGGAGAGGTGTGGCGTACCGCAAAATGGAGGAAGCGGACTTGTGTTGGAGCGCTACGGTCGAAACGGTGGTCCTGTTCATCGGGAGGGGTGTGGCGTACCGCAAAACAGGACTCTACGGGATACTGTTCATCTCCACCGTCGACCTCCTCCAGCCGCCACGGGCTATTGTCCATCCACCATCGACCTCCTCCAGCCTCCACCTGCGACTGTTCATCCACGGGCTCCTGTTCATCCAGCCTCCACCGCGCGCTCCTCCACGACTCTTGTTCAACCAGCCCTCTCCATGGGGTCTGTTCAACCACCCCTCCAGACTCTTGTTCATCCAGCCCCTTGCCATTGCTGTTCAACCAGCCCTCCACCGACTACTATTCAACCTTCCCTCCACGGGGTCTTGTTCATCCAGTCCTCCAGTGGGTCCTGTTCATCCATGCCCAACAGGCTTGATTGATCGGGGTCCTGTTCATCCAGCGGCAACACCACGGGGTCCTATTCATCCAACCCCCCGCCGGGAACTGTTCATCCAACCCCCCAACAACACTCACTATTCATCAAGGGAAGGAGGCAACAGGTTTGATCGGCTTCAGTTAGCAGCAATAGCGAATGAAGGGATCGCTCGATCGGGTTTAGTAACGCGTATCCTGCAGTGCAATCGCTTGGGTTCAGTAGGCGAATGCCTCGCTCGAGTTCAGTTAGAGCCCAACCCCTTGCACCCATGCACGTACGTGTACAAGAGAAACGCGCATCGCTCGGCCCCCGGCCACCCACCGTAACCGGGAACTCCCTGATATTTTCCTTGCCCTTGCTTCTACCACGGTTTTTTCCGTCATGCTCAGCGCAAAGAATGTCATGCAGCTGCGTCTCTGGCCCGCCCAGGACGAAAAGTCCATTTTCAGCCATGATTTTTTGTCATAGAAGTAGGAGCCCACCACATCTATGATGATACCGGGTTTTGTCACAATTATCGTCATAGAAGTGTCATAAGTATGACAGAAAAAAATTCATTTCGCCCAAAATGTCACAGATGTGTATTTTTTTTGTAGTGCCAGTAGTCCATTATCGTGGATGCGGCTATTCAAATAGATCATGTTAACCCTGCAGGGGTGTACTTCTTCACACACGCTCTCGCCACTTACCGCCATGTATACGTCATGTATCTCGGCAACCGTCAAGCGGAAGCTTTGGTGAGGGTGTCGGCCGACGACTAACCACGCAAGACTCTACTCCGAGTTTATCGCCTATTCGGGTTCCATCCGAAGGGAGTCCGGCCGAGGTTTCCATCACTGACCCCAAGCGATATGAGCAGGGTTCCCAAGCCCACCATCAAGGGTGCCACTTGGTACACCGTGCCACTACACCTAGTGCACCAAGCCCCACATGCAGGGTGCCACTTGGTAGACTACTAGAACTACCTACAAACACCGAGAAACTAGTTGCAACTCCTAGACAGAGATCGAGGTGGTTAATAAGTCGAGAGGGGCACTTAAGCATTCCAATGCATGGTAGTACCTATTTTGGACTACACACATAGAACTCAGTTCCTGAGGACGGTTTCAATGAGACAACCCACCATGTACTCCTACATGGCCTCTCACTGCTACCTTTACCAAATTGTGTTCACACACTTAGCTCTCAATATAGGACATGTTCACAACATTCCAATTCATCCCCGATGAATCAGACTTGGCACAACTCTAAGCAATAGTAGGCATAACAAGCAAGCATGAATGAGCAGGCACATCATGGCTCAAACAACTCCTACTCATGCTAGTGGGTTTTTACTAATTAGTGTGGCAAAGACAGGTCATGCAGAGGAATGGGTTCAACTACCGTAACATGTAATAGTTGAATCGTTGTTGTCCTAATGCAGTAAAAGAGAGCAGGAGTGAGAGAGTGGGATTGTATCGAAATGTTCAAAGGGGGTTTCCTTGCCTGGCACTTCTAAAGATAGTATAGCTCTTCATCGGTGTCATCGAACTCACGTCGGAACATACATCTACCAAGGGGTAACAACCACCGGCAAACAGAGGAAGAACACAACCAATGCAATGCAACAATATGACGCATGACTGTGACATGGCAATATGATGTTGATTGAGCTAATGCACCTAGCAACACAATTAAACGAAGTTGATTTGAACCCAAGGTTCAAATTCAAACTCCATATGTTAATATTCAAATGCCATTTAATTGATTTGACCTGATCAACAGGTTTGACTTGCTTTGACATGCATGATAACAGTGCCACTGGATAGATTGAATTTTTTGATCATTTTTCATGTACAAATTATTACATTTGGAGTTACGGTTAAATTTCTATGATTATTCAAAGTTTTTAACATTTTCTAAAATTTCATGGATTATTTTTATCGAGAAAAATTGTTAACTGCATCAGCATGACGTCGGTGTGACGTCAGCAAGTCAACAGGGGTGGTCCAGGTCAAACCTGACCAGTGGGACCCACTGGTCAGTGACACAGCTAGTTGACATAGTTAATTAGCATTAAATTAAACTTAACTAAAATGTTAGCGGGCTAGGGCCCACTCGTCAGTGACCCAAGGGAGGTCAAACCCCTGGTCAACTAGGTCAGACAGGCCGGCGGCTCGCCGCCGGTGACAACAAGCACGGCGGAGGGCTCGGATTTCGCCCTCCGGCAACCAAAATGATGGCGGAGGGGATCTATGTGCTACTGGGAGTGCGCCACATCTCCCTGTGCAGGCGAAAGTGGCCGGAACGGCCGGAGTTGACCGCGGCGTCGACCTCGGCGGTGGCCAGAGTTCGGGCTCGACAGAATCGATGCACAGAGCATGGTAGGGGCAGCGGTTGGGTGCTTTGAGCTCTGAGGGATCTGTTGGCGTGTTAGCGGGCTCCGAACCTGGCGATACTTGTTGTGGCCGTGATGGCAACATGGCCGGTGGGCGGAAGCTCGCGGCTCCAGCGAATTCGACGGCTACACGATGCAAACGGGGCAGGGGACACAAGGGTTCAACGTAGGAGCTCACAGCGATCACGTAGAGCAGATCAGTGGGCTTGGGGAAGTCTGGAGTAGTTGGGGCAGCGACGGTGATCTCCGGTGGCGGAGGAGGAAGAACGCGAGGTAGCCGGCTATGCAGGGCGTCCAGCATCGCGTGGCTCTGCGTAGATGATGTGGACGATGCTGCGGTTCTTCAGGTCTGGACGGAGAGGCAAGGGGTGGACGATGGCCATGGATACGCCAAGCGGCAGCGACGGCTGCGCTCGGTGCGTGCGAGGAAGAGAGAGAAGATGAAGGGAGAGGAGGAGTGGATAGGCAGAGGGGTCGAAGGGGTTGCATGGCGTCTCCAGCCAGCCTGAAGCATCGGTGGAAGGAGGAGGTGGCTCGGGCGCGTGGTCGCGCGCAACGGACACGCGCCTCCCATCCTTCTGGAGAGAGGAGGGAGATGACTGGTACGGGCCAGCATAGTGCTGGGCCGACCAGGTGGGCTGCACAGGTAAGCTCTAGGTAAAAACTCTCTCTTTGTTTTAATTTATTTTCTATTTTATATTTGCTTTCTGTTTTGATTTATTTGTAAGACTAAATCATTTTATTAAATTCTGAAAATAATTAAGGGCACCAACTAAATTGTTCCAGAGGCCCTCAAGTGATTCCAGAATATTTGGAGTATTTAAAATATTTATAGAATTCAAATGTCCCAAATCAAATACTTATTGATTTAATTCAAAGCCCAAATATATCCTACAAAAATGTAAACCATTTTTGGTAGATGCTTCCACCTTTGTCCAGAAATGATGAACATTTTTAAAGGGCATTTTGAGTTCATTGAAAAAGATTTTATTCAACCCTATTTGATTTAATTGATGCTAGGGTTTGGATCAATTCCCATTTCAAGTTTAAATGAGATTTAAACATGATGCAACACATGACTAGCAAGCCCAGAGCATGCCAGAACTACGGATGTGACAACTCACCCCCACTAAACAGGAATCTCGTCCCGAGATTCTAGCGTAGGGTAAAAGGAAGAGGGGACTCGAAGTAGCACAATCTTCATGATCTAATTTCCCTTCTCGAAGATGTTGAATCATTGCTTCAAATTGATCTTGACGTCCTTGCTTTTGAGATCTTCATCCAACTACGACGACGAAAGGGAGGAAACTCTACATAATTCAATCTTCACAAGGATCAAGCGATACACGATTAACTCATGGAATGAGAAGTTGGAGCATCTCTTGAGTTGAAACACGAATCACACATTGAGTGGGATGGACGAAACAGGTGATGAAGGTTCAAGTTTGTGGGCAACAATTCCACGCTTAAATAGATGGTGAGGGGGGTTTCAAAGTAGCAGGAGTTAAGTGGCCCATGATACCATAACGAGACATCTTAGGGGAGGTGACTCATAGAGCTATTCCCTTAAGTGGCAAAAAGAATTACTTTCGATACAAAGATCATTGAAACTCTTTATACCGGCCTGAAGAAATCACCATCAATCATTTGAAGGAGTTTGAAAGAATGACATACTCAGACTAGGATGGATGATGTGGACTACCTTGTTGAAGACAACGTAATGGATGATTTTTTCCTATCATCGGAAATTGATGGAATCCATGGTAGGACCACTTCTGAAGATGATTCAGAACAACAATTGTTGAGAGGGCAGACCATAGTAAAATGGCACAATGGCGGTGCAAGCTGAGAACACAATGCAAATGTCGGGAATGTTCCAACCATCTTATTTGCCTGAGATGCAGTTAGTAACAGGATACTTCAGACTCATCATGTCTACAAAAGAAAGTTTTGCAACACAATTCAACGAGATGACGTTGCAAGATTCTCGGGGGATGAACTACAGAAGCAAGCTCCAAAACATGAGCTGGTTCTGCTACACACATGTGAACACGCTATCCAAGACAAGCATGATCATATATATAGAAGTCTTATAGCAAAACACTACCGAGTTCTAGTTAGGAACCATCATTGAGGATATCGAAGTTATATTATAAGCCCGGGTTAGCTCTTAAGAAGGAACTTCATCTCCTTGAACAAATCAATCAGTGACTTGATGTGCTAGGGATACATATGGAATGAAGATGATCAGTCTATCAAACCATAGAATACTTCACACATGCATGACTGACTTGGGATGATTCCGGAGGAAGTAAAAACAAGCTTTCTCGGATCCACGGCGGCAACTTACATCATGTGCACGTGAATTAGAGGAAGTCACTTCTTTTATCCAAACGTATACCTCATGAGCGGAACATGAAGGCAATGCTTACAAAGTTTCCAACAGTAGCTTAATGTTCAGCATGAATCATGGAGGAGATAAAATGTTGCTGATGGGATCAACAAAAATTCATCCAGGTTTCCATATAGATGGAATTCCACAACTATGTGAACAAGGAGATAGCATTGGTCAGACCAAAAGATATAATGGGGTATGCTCGAGGAACATCCATGAGTAGAACAACATTATGAACATTGTTGGTTCTGAGTTTGATTTGACGATAGCCCATACCCAAATCAAAGTTTGGACAAGACAATAGATCCCACAATTGATGACTGAGATCAATTGATGAAGATATCATCTTTCTTCAACACACACACAAAGATATCCCTTTGGAATGAACTAGGCCAGACGAAGCTTATATCTTCCAACTCTCCAAGTTGTTGTTTAGATCAACCAACTAGCTCAGGGGTATCCAATACAGATTCTTGGAGAAGGGGTGATTTATAAGAGAACTATCTTGATCACGAGCTCAACATAGCGGTCAGGGAACAACCTGGTAATACTTCTGATAAGATATCCGGAAAATCACGAACCACCGATATGTTACTAAGCTCAAGAACAATCTTGCTTTCAAGGCAAGATGATATGACCAGAAGAGCGAGGGACTAACACAATCCTAACTCATTGATCGAGGGTGGACCGAAAATAAGGACTAGGTTGCACGATCAATCTTAGGATGATGATTCAATAACCAGCACGCTAAGAATGAGAGTATTGTCCACTAACTACCAAGCAATGGTGTTGTTAGGAGTATTGATTTCACACATCACATTTCATTTGTCGGTGTTCTGGTTGCAACAACACATGGACCGAGGAATGAATGATAATGGTGAGAAGTATCACTGCATCAATAATTCATAAGAGGTGGTGCAATTCCTATGATATTCTTGACATAAAGAGGGTAACACTTCAGGGTAGAACAGAACAAAAGCTGGATTGGCATTTTGATCTGTAGAGCACAACTACTTTGACCCAATCCTGGATATGGATGAGGTACTGAAGTTTGTTTCTCTTAATCCATTCTGAAATGGAATGACTTGACGGACCACAAGAGTAAAAGGCATCGAGGAACACGAATGCACACATACCCTTCACTATCAACTGATGGACAAAGGCCGAAATACAATTGAATAGAGACAACTCAAAGGAACATATAATTTCTTTAAGTTGTAGATGCATCGGTTAGCACATTGAATAAATTCAACATGTTTCTTCCGGATAACCCATGCAGAAGGGTAGGACTGGCAGATTCACAATATAGAATCGAGAACTCATCGAGAGCACGCTTATTGTGATCTTTTGGTTCAAAAGAACTTCTGCCACATTTATCCATGGTATTTTGGAAAAATGATATACCACAGACCTTGAAAACTATCTCAAAGGTTACTAATATCCTAAAGGAACGAGCAAACACTATCAACAGGAGGTAAGTAGAGCGGATCTTCGGTTCAAGAACCCAGAAATAGAATACTTAATAACTAAAATATATCACGAGATGCTTTCAAGAATGATGGACAGAATTATCACACTGGGAATACAAGGCATGTCTGGATTACTAGGTGGTTCTATAAAATATCCTAGTGTCATAATAATAGGTCCAACATATATGTCGAGGCAATGGAGTACCTCAACTCACCGAGTTGTGTTGTTAATCTGGCCCAAAGGAACATCGGGAACGGGAAGAAGGGATTTACAAATGCATCAGACTATTTAGAAACCTGGGATGACTTGGACAGCATAACGGTTGTAAATGCTCAAAGATTTGAGACATCCGGCGAAAATGGTGGCATAACCACTCAACATCACAATATCAAGGTTTCGAGGCCAACTGTTAACACACAGAAGTACTAGAAACTGAACTGAGACTTGAATCCATCATACCTATAAGTCTCTAGCATAGTAACTCGTCATCCTGAGAGATAGATGGAAGGCCTAGTTTCTTAATCCCGTAGAAAGAAGAGGGTGACTCAGATTAGAAGGACATAAGGTAAAGGAGTAAAAAGTGTTGGGGAACGTACTAATTCAAAAAAAATTCCTACGATCACACAAGATCTATCTAGAGATACATAGCAACGAGACGGGAGAGTGTGTCCATGTACCCTTATAGACAAAAAGTAGAAGCGTTTAGTAACGCGGTTGATGTAGTCGAACGTCTTCACGATCCAACCGATCCAACTACCGAACGTACGGCAGCTCCATGTTCAGCACACGTTCAGCACGATGAAGTCCCTCGAGCTCCTGATCTAGTTGAGGATGAGGGAGAGTTCCGTCAGCACAACAGCATGGCAACGGTGCTAATGATGTTACCGACGCAGGGCTTCGCCTAAGCACTACGACGATATGACCGAGGTGTTAAACCATGGAGGGAGGCACCGCACACGGCTAAGATATTGTCTGTTGTTCTTTGGGGTGCCCCACTGCCCCTGATAGAAAGGATGGAGGGAGGAGGCCGGCGGGCAGGAGGGGCGCGTGCCATAGGGGAGTCCAACTAGGATTCCCAATCCTAGTTGGAGTCCCCTTCCTTTCCAAGAGGGGGAGAGAGGGAAGGAGTAGGAGAGGGAGAAGGAAAGAGGGGGGGCACCAGCCCCTCCTAGTCCAATTCGGACCAGCCATGGGGGGGCGCACGGCTACCCTGCGGCCCTCCTCTCCTTTCCACTAAAGCCCATTAAAGCCCACTACTTCCCCGGGGGGGTTCCAGTAACCTCCCTATACTCTGAAGAATGTCTGAACTCTTCCGAAACCTTTCCGGTGTCTGAACATAACCTTCCAATATATCAATCTTTATGTCTCGACCATTTCGAGACTCATCATCATGTCCGTGATCTCATCCGGGACTCCGAACAAACTTCGGTCATCAAAAACACATAACTCTTAATACAAATCGTCATAGAACGTTAAGCGTGCGGACCCTACGGGTTTGAGAACTATGTACACATGATAGAGACACATCTCCGATCAATAATCAATAGCGGAACCTGGATGCTCATATTTGCTCCTACATATTCTACGAAGATCTTTATCGGTCAGACCGCATAACAACATATGTTGTTCCCTTTGTCATCGGTATGTTACATGCCCGAGATTCGACCGTCGGTATCATCATACCTAGTTCAATCTCGTTACCGGCAAGTCTCTTTACTTGTTCTGTAATACTTCATCCCATAACTAACTCATTAGTCACATTGCTTGCTAGGCTTATAGTGATGAGCATTACCGAGAGGGCCCAGAGATACCTCTCCGAAACACGGAGTGACAAATCCTAATCTTGATCTATGCCAACCCAACAAACACCTTCGGAGACACCTGTAGAGCATCTTTATAATCACCCAGTTATGGTGTGACGTTTGATAGCACACAAGGTGTTCCTCCGGTATTCGGGAGTTGCATAATCTCATAGTCTGAGGAACATGTATAAGTCATGAAGAAAGCAGTAGCAATGAAACTGTAACGATCATAATGCTAAGCTAATTGATGGGCCTTGTCCATCACATCATTCTCTTAATGATGTGATCCCGTTCATCAAATGACAACACATGTGTATGGTTAGGAAACGTAATCATCTTTGATTAACAAGCTAGTTAAGTAGAGGCATACTAGGGACACTTTGGTTTGTCTATGTATTCACACATGTACTAAGTTTCGGTTAATACAATTCTAGCAAGAATAATAAACATTTATCATGATATAAGGAAATATAAATAACAAATTTATTATTGCCTCTAGGGCATATTTCCTTCAGTCTCCCACTTGCACTAGAGTCAATAATATAGTTCACATCGACATGTGATTTAACACCAATAGTTCACATCTGTATGTGATTAACACCCATAGTTCACATCGCCATGTGACCAAGAATGAAAGGGTTTACTAGAGTCAATAATCTAGTTCACATCGCTATGTGATTAACACCCAATGAGTACTAAGGTGTGATCATGTTTTGCTTGTGAGAGAAGTTTAGTTAACGGTTCTGCTAAATTCAGAGTCGTATGTATTTTGCAAATTTTCTATGTCTACAATGCTCTGCATGGAGCTACTCCAGCTAATTGCTCCCACTTTCAATATGTATTCAGATTGAGACCCGGAGTCATCTGGATTGGTGTAAAGCTTACATCGACATAACTCTTTACGACGAACTCTTTATCACCTCCATAACTGAGAAATACTTCCTTAGTCCTCTAAGGATAACTTTGACCGCTATACAGTGATCCACTCCTGGATCACTATCGTACCCCCTTGCCAAACTCATAGCAAGGCACACAACTGGTCTGGTCATAGCATGGCATACTTTATAGAACCTATGGCTGAGGCATAGGGAATGACTTTCATTCTCTTTCTATCTTTTTCTTTGTGGTCGGGCTTTGAGGCTTACTCAAATTTACACCTTATGTCTGAGGAAAGAACTCCTTCTTTGGTGGTCCATTTTGAACTCTTTCAAAATCTTGTCAAGGTATGTACTCATTGAAAAAATCTTATCAAGCATCTTGATCTATCTCTATAGATCTTGATGCCCAATTTGTAAGCAGCTTCACCGAGGTCTTTCTTTGAAAATCTCCTTTCAAATTCTCCTTTATGTTTTCGAGAAAATTTTACATCATTTCCGATCAACAATATGTCATTCACATATACTTATCAGAAAGGTTGTAGTGCTCCCACTCACTTTCTTGTAAATATAGGCTTCACCGCAAGTCTGTATAAAACTATATGCTTTGATCAACTCATCAAAGCGTATATTCCAACTCCGAGATGCTTGCACCAGTCCATAGATGGATCGCTGGAGCTTGCACACCTTGTTAGTACCTTTAGGATCAACAAAAGCTTCTGGTTGCATCATATACAACTCTTCTTTAAGAAATATCCATTTAAGGAGTGCAGTTTTGACATCCATTTGCCAGATTTCGTAAAATATGGCAATTGCTAACATGATTCGGACGGATTTAAGCATCGCTACAGTTGAGAAAATCTCATTGTAGTCAACACCTTGAACTTGTCGAAAACCTTTTGTGAAAAGTCGAGCTTTGTAGATAGTAACATTACTATTAGCATCCGTCTTCCTCTTGAAGATCCATTTATTTTCTATGGCTTGCCGATCATCGGGCAAGTCCACCAAAGTCCACACTTTGTTCTTATACATGGATCCCATCTCAGATTTCATGGCCTCAAGCCATTTCGCGGAATCTGGGCTCATCATCGCTTCCTCATAGGTCTAGTAACATGACTTCTAGAATAGGATTACCATACCACTATGGTGCAGACCATACTCTGGTTGACCTACGAGGTTCGGTAGTTACTTGATCTGAAGTTTCATGATCATCATCATCATTAGATTCTTCACTAATTTGTGTAGGAATCACTGGAACTGATTTTTGTGATGAACTACTTTCCAATTCGGGAGAAGGTACAATTACCTCATCAAGTTCTACTTTCCTCCCACTCACTTCTTTCGAGAGAAACTCCTTCTCTAGAAAGGGTCCATTCTTAGCAACGAATATCTTGCCTTCGGATCTGTGATAGAAGGTGTACCCAACAGTTTCTTTTGGGTATCCTATAAAGACACACTTTTCTGATTTGGGCTTGAGCTTATCAGGTTAAAGCTTTTTCATATAAGCATCGCAGCCCCAAACTTTAATAAACAACAGCTTAGGTTTGTTGCGAAACCATGGTCTCATCTCATCGGATTTTGACGGTGCCCTGTTTAACATGAATGCAGCTGTCTCTAAAGCATAATCCCAAAACAATAGTGGTAAATCGGTAAGAGACATCATAGATCGCACCATATCTAATAAAGTGCGGTTACAATGTTCGGACACACCATTGCGCTGTAGTGTTCCAGGTAGCGTGAGCTGTGAAACTATTCCACATTGTTTTAAATAAAGGCCAAACTCATAACTCAAATATTCACCTCCATGATCAGATCGTAGAAACTTTATTTTCTTTGTTACAATGATTCTCCACTTCACTCTTAAAATCTTTGAACTTTTCAAATGTTTTAGACTTGTGTTTCATTAAGTAGATATACCCATATCTGCTCAAATCATCTGTGAAGGCCAGAAAATAATGATACCTGCCACGAGCCTCAACATTCATCAGACCACATACATTGGTATGTATTATTTCCAGTAAGTCATTAGCTCGTTTCATTGTTCTGGAGAACGGAGTTTTAGTCATCTTGCCCATAAGGCATGGTTCCGGAGAATGGAGTTTTAGTCAAGTGATTCCAAAAGCCCATCAGCATGGAGTTTCTTCATGCACTTTACAACAATATGACCTAAACGGCAGTGCCACAAGTATGTTGCACTATCATTATCAACTTTGCATCTTTCGGCATCAATATTATGAATATGTGTATCACTACGGTCGAGATTCAATAAACCATCAACATTGGGTGTATGACCATAGAAGGTTTATTCATGTAAACAGAATAACAATTATTCTCTGTCTTAAATGAATAACGTAGTGCAATAAACATGATATAATCATATTCATGCTTTAACGCAAACACAAAATAACATTTATTTAGGTTCAACTCTAATCCCGAAAGTATAGGGGGTGTGCGATGATGATCATATAAATCTTGGAACCACTTCCAACATACATCGTCACTTCACCCTCAACTAGTCTCTATTTATTCTGCAACTCCAGTTTCGAGTTACTAATCTTAGCAACTGAACAAGTATCAAATACCCAAGGGTTACTACGAGTAGTAATAAGGTACACATCAATAACATGTATATCAAATATACCTTTGTTCACTTTGCTATCCTTCTTATCCACCAAATATTTGGGGTAACACCGCTTCCAGTGACCATTTCCTTTGCAGTATAAGCACTTAGTTTCAGGCTTAGGTCCAGCTTTGGGCTTCTTCACGGGAGTGAAAACTTGCTTGCCATTCTTCTTGAATTTCCCTTTCTTTGCCTTTTCCATTTTCTTGAAACTAGTGATCTTGTTTAATCATCAACACTTGATGCTTTTTCTTGATTTCTACCTTCGTTGATTTTAGCATCACGAAGAGCTCGGGAATCGCTTTGTCATCCCTTGCATATTATAGTTCATCATGAAGTTCCAGTAACTTGGTTATTGGGACTAGAGAAATCTGTCAATCACTATCTTATCAAGAAGATTAACTCCCACTTGATTCAAGCGATTGTAGTACCCAGACATTCTGAGCACATGCTCACAGCTGAGCTATTCTCCTCCATCCTTTTAGGCGAAGTACTTGTTAGAGGTTTGATACATATCGACACAGGCATGAGTCTGAAATACCAATTTCAGCTCTTGGAACATCTCATATGCTCCGTGGCATTTCAAAATGTTTTTGAAGTCCTGGTTCTAAGCCGTAAAGCATGGTGCACTAAACTATCAAGTAGTCATCGTATTGAGCTAGCCAAACGTTCATAACGTCTGCATCTGCTCCTGCAATAGGTCTTTCGCCTAGCGGTGCATCAAGGACATAATTCTTCTGTGCAGCAATGAGGATGAACCTCATATCATGAACCTAGTCCGCATCATTGCTACTATCATCTTTCAACTTAGTTTTCTCTAGGAACATATCAAAAACCATAGGGAAGCTACAACGCGAGCTATTGATTGACAACATAATTTGCAAATACTATCAGGACTAACTTCATGATAAATTAAAGTTCAATTAATCATATTACTAAAGAACTCCCACTTAGATAGACATCCCTCTAGTCATCTATGATCACGCGATCCATATCAACTAAACCATGTCCGATCATCACGTGAGATGGAGTAGTTTCCAATGGTGAACATCTCTATGTTGATCATATCTACTATATGATTCACATTCGACCTTTCGGTCTCAGTGTTCCGAGGCCATATCTGCACATGCTAGGCTTGTCAAGTTTAACCCGAGTATTCTGCACGTACAAAAACTGGCTTGCACCGTTGTATGTGAACGTAGAGCTTATCACACCCGATCATCACGTGTTGTCTCTAAGCACGACATTTAACCAGAGTAACGGTGCATACTCGGGGAGAACACTTATACCTTGAAATTTAGTGAGGATCATCTTATAATGCTACCGGCGTACTAAGCAAAATAAGATACATAAAAGATAAACATCACATGCAATCAAAATATGTGACATGATATGGCCATCATCATCTTGTGCCTTTGATCACCATCTTCAAACCACTGTCATGATCTCCATTGTCACCGGCTTGACACCTTGATCTCCATCGTAGCATCGTTGTCATCTCCCCAACTATTTCTTCTATGACTATCGCTACCGCTTAGTGATAAAGTAAAGCAATTACATGGTGATTGCATTTCATACAATAAAGCGACAACCATATGGCTCCTGCCAGTTGCCGATAACTTTGTTACAAAAACATGATCATCTCATACAACAATTTATATCACATCATGCCTTGACCATATCACATCACAACAAGCCCTGCAAAAACAAGTTAGACGTCCTCTACTTTGTTGTTGCAAGTTTTAAGTGGCTGCTACGAGCTTCTAGCAAGAACCGTTCTTACCTACGCATCAAAACCACAACGATTTTTCGTCAAGTATGCTGTTTTAACCTTCAACAAGGATCAGCCATAGTCAAACTCGGTTCAACTAAATTTGGAGAAACAGACACCCGCCAGCCACCTATGTGCATAAGCACGTCGGTAGAACCAGTCTCATGAACGCGGTCATGTAATGTCGGTCCGAGCCGCTTCATCCAACAATACCGCTGAATCAAAGTAAGACATTGGTGGTAAGCAGTATGACTATTATCGCCCACAACTCTTTGTGTTCTACTCGTGCATATAACATCTACGCATAAACCTGGCTCGGATGCAATTGTTGGGGAACGTAGTAATTCAAAAAAAATCCTATGATCACGCAAGATCTATCTAGGAGATGCATAGCAACGAGACGGGTGAGTGTGTACACCTACCTTCGTAGACCGAAAGCGGAAGCATTTAGTAACGCGGTTGATGTAGTCGAACGTCTTCACGATCCAACCGAGCCAAGTACCGAACGTACGGCACCTCCGTGTTCAAAGACACGCTTAGCACGATGGCGCCCCTCGAGCTCTTGATCCAGATTGAGGGCGAGGGAGAGTTCCATCGACATGATGGCGTGGCGGCAGTGTTGATGATGTTACCGGCGCAGGGCTTTGCCTAAGCACTTCGACGATATGACTAAGGTGTCAAACTATGGAGGGGGGCACCGCACATGCCTAAGAGATTGTCTGTTGTTCTCTGGGGTGCCCCCTGTCCCCGTATATAAAGGAGGTAGGGAGGAGGCCGACGGCCAGGAGGGGCGCGCGCCATAGGGGAGTCCAACTAGGATTCCCAATCCTAGTTGGAGTCCCTTCCTTTCAAGAGGGAAAGAGGGAAGGAGTAGGAGAGGGAGAAGGAAAGAGGGAGGGGGGCACCGCCCCCTCCTAGTCCAACTCGGACCAGCCATGGGGGGGCGCGGCTACCCTACGGCCCTCCTCTCCTTGCCACTAAAGCCCATTAAGGCCCAATACTTCCCCCGGGGGGTTCCGGTAACCTCCCGGTACTCCGAAAAATGTCTGAACTCTTTCGAAACCTTTCCGTTGCCCGAACATAACCTTCCAATATATCAATCTCTATGTCTCGACCATTTCGAGACTCCTCGTCATGTTCGTGATCTCATCCAGGACTCTAAACAAACTTCGGTCATCAAAAACACATAACTCTTAATACAAATCATCATCGAACGTTAAGCGTGCAGACCCTACGGGTTAGAGAACTATGTAGACATGATCGAGACACATCTCCGATAAATAACCAATAACGGAACCTGGATGCTTATGTTGGCTCCTACATATTCTACAAAGATCTTTATCGGTCAAACCGCATAACAACATATGTTGTTCCCTTTGTCATCGGTATGTTACTTGCCCGAGATTCGATCGTCGGTATCATCATACCTAGTTCAATCTCATTACCGGCAGGTCTCTTTACTCATTTCGTAATGCTTCATCCTGTAACTAACTCATTAGTCCCATTGCTTGCAAGGCTTATAGTAATGAGCATTAACGAGAGGGCCCAGAGATACCTCTCCGAAACACGGAGTGACAAATCCTAAGCTTGATCTATGCCAACCCAACAAACACCATCGGAGACACATGTAGAGCATCTTTATAATCACCCAGTTATGTTGTGACGTTTAATAGCACACAAGGTGTTCCTCCGGTATTCTGGAGCTGCATAATCGCATAGTCTGAGGAACATGTATAAGTCATGAAGAAAGAAGTAGCATGAAACTGTAACAATCATAATGCTAAGCTACGGATGGGTCTTGTCCATCACATCATTCTCCTAATGATGTGATCCCATTCATCAAATGACAACACATGTCTATGGTTAGGAAACATAACCATCTTTGATTAACGAGCTAGTCAAATAGAGCCATACTAGGGACGCTTTGTTTTGTCTATGTATTCACACGTGTTCCGGTTAATACAATTCTAGCATGAATAATATATATTTATCATGGTATAAGGAAATATAAATAACAACTTTATTATTGCCTCTCGGGCATATTTCCTTCAAAAAGAGCCTTACGTTCCGCTCCACAATCAATTCCCTTATATAACTAAAGCATTTCTAGACTCAACTTCGACCAGTTTGGCCACGACCTGACTAACCACGCAAGACTCTAGTCCAGGTTTATCACCTATTCGGGTTCCATCCGCAAGGGAGTCCGGCCGAGGTTTCCATCACGGCCCCAAACGATGTGAGCAGGGTTCCCAAGCCCACCATCCGGGTGCCACTTGGTACACCGTGCCACTACACCTAGTGTATCCCAAGCCCACCTGTACCAGGTGCCACTTGGTAGACTACTAACACTACCTACAAACACCAGAAACTAGTTACAACTCCTGGACAGAGATCGAGGCGGTTAATAAGTCGAGAGGGGCACTTAAGCATTCCAATGCATGGTAGTAACTGTATTGGATCATAGACGCAGAACTCAGTTCCTGAGGACGGTTTCAATGAGACAACCCACCATGTACTCCTACCTGGCCTCTCACCGCTACCTTTACCAACTCGTGTTCACACACTTAGCTCTCAACAGTAGGACATGTTCACAACATTCCAATTCATCCTCGATGAATCAGCCCTGACACAACTCTGAGCAATAGCAGGCATAGCAAGCAAGCATGAATGAGTAGGCACATCATGGCTCAAACAACTCCTACTCATGCTAGTGGGTTTTTATGAATTACTGTGGCAAAGACAGGTCATGCAGAGGAATGGGTTCAACTACCGCAACATGTAATAGTTGAATCGTTGTTGTCCTAATATAGTAAAAGAGAGCAGGAGCGAGAGAGTGGGATTGTATCGAAATTCTCAAAGGGGGGTTTTCTTGCCTGGCACTTCTGAAGATAGTATAGCTCTTCAGCGGTGTCATCGAACTCATCGACGAAACATACGTCTACCGAGGGGGAAAAACCACCGGCAAACAGAGAAAGAACACAATCAATGCAATGCAATAATATGATGCATGAATGTGACATGGCAATATGATGTTGATTGAGCTAATGCAACTAGCAACACAATTAAATGAAGTTGGTTTCAAACCAAGGTTCAAATTCGAACTCCATATGTTAATATTCAAATGCCATTTAATTGATTTGACCTAACCAGCAGGTTTAACTTGCTTTGACATGCATGAAAACAGTACCAATGGATAGATTGGATTTTTCTAATGATTTTTCATATATAAATTATTTCATTTGGAGTTAGGGTTAAATTTCTAGGATTTTTCAAAGTTTTGAACATTTTCTGAAATTTCCTGGATTATTTTTATCCGGAAAAGTTGGAAACTGTGGCAGCATGACGTCAGCAAGTCAACAGGGGCGGTCCAGGTCAAGCCTGACCAGTGGGACCCACTGTTCAGTGACACAGCTAATTGAAATAGTTAATTAGCGTTAAATTAAACTTAACTAAAATGTTAGCAGGGCTAGGGCCCACTCGTCAGTGACCCAGGGGAGGTCAAACCCCTAGTCAACTGGGTCAGACAGGCCGGCGGCTCGCCGCCGGCGACAGCAGGCATGGTGGAGGGCTCGTATTTTGCCCTCCGGCGACCAAAAGGACGACGGAGGGGATCTACGTGCTGCTGGGAGTGCGCCGCATCTCCCTGTGCAGGTGGAATGGGCTGGAACGGCCGGAGTTGAGCGTTGTGTCGACCTCGGCGGCGCCCAAAGTTCAGCCTCGACCAAATCGACGCCACAGAGCACGGTAGGGGCAGCGGTTGGGTGCTGTGAGCTCCTGGGGATGCGCAGAGCGCCAAGAAGGGCTCAGACGCATAGCGGCAAGACATCTGTGGTCATGACGGCGACATGTGGCCGAAAGCGAAGCTCATGGCTCCGGTGATTTCGACGGCTACGCGTTGCAAACGAGGCAGGGGAGAGAGGGGTTCAATGTAGGAGCTCACAGCGATCAAGTTGAGCAGATCAGTGGGCTTGGGAAGGCTGGAGTAGTTGGGGCAGTGCCGGCGATCTCCGATGGCAGAGGAGGAAGAAGGTGAGGTAGCCGGCGATGCAGGGCATCCGGCGTCGTGTGGCTCTGCATAGATGATGAGGACGATGCTATGGTTCTTCTGATCTGGACGGCGATGCGAGGGGTGGACGATGGCCGTGGCTACGGCGAGCGGCGGCGATGGCTGCGCTCGGTGCATGCAAGGAAGAGAGAGCAGAGGAAAAGAGAGGAGGAGTGGACAGGCCAGAGGGTTCGGAGGAGTTGTCTGGCCTCTCCAGCCAGCCTAAAGCTTCAAGGGAAGCAAGAGGTGGCTCGGGCGCGTGGTCGCGCGCATCGGACATGCGCCTCCCATCCTTCTGTTGAGAGGAGGGAGATGACTGGCACAGGCCAACACGGTGTTGGGCCGGCCAGGTGGGCTGCACAGGTAAGCTCCAGGTAAAAACTCTCTCTCCGTTTTAATTTTCTTTCTGTTTTCTATTTGCTTTTTGCTTTGATTTAGTTTTTGGACTAAATCATTTTATTAAATTCTGAAAATAATTATGGGCACTAACTGTATTATTCCAGAGGCCCTCAAGTGATTCCAGAATATTTCGAGCATTTAAAATATTTATAGAATTCAATTGGCCCCAATCAAATAATTATTGATTTAATTCAAAGCCCAAATATGTCCTGCAAAAATGTAAACAATTTTTGGTAGATGCTTTCACCTTAGTCCAGAAATGATGAACATTTTTAAAGGGCATTTTGAGTCCATTGAAAAATAATTTATTCAATCCTATTTGATTTAATTGATGCTAGGGTTTGATCAATCCCCATTTTAAGTATAAATGAAATTTGAACATGATGCAACACATGACTAGCTAGCCCAGAGCATACCAGAACTAGGGATGTTACATAGCAGATGCCCTCCACGAGGCGAGTACTTCATCGAACTTGGCATCCAACTTGGTGTCAATTGTGTTCTCAATGTCATCAATCCTCTCTAGCGCCTTTAAAAAGCTGGCCATCACGTCTTCCACCTATTGACATAACATTTGCTAAAATTTATCATGAATCTCTTCTTCTTCATGTTCTCCCAGTCAATCTCGTTGGCTTGTGGTCCTGCCATGGTTAGTAGCAATAGAAACACACAAGAATATTATCCTACAGACTACTAGAAAGTGGTGGTGGTGTGTCACAAATCTGTCAAGCAAATCTCAAATTCTTACCAGTTCTTACCCAGCAGCAGGTGGTGATCGGCAACCATTGTAGTCAAAACTCCCAAATCTTGTACATAGCGATTGCCAGGTCGCGTCAAATGCACGATGTAGATGAATGTGGAGCTGGGAAGGCTTATTATATGGTAGCAAAAATGTCAGCAATAATCAATTCAGAGATGCAAAGTTGATTAAGCGCTCAACGATGGTACTGTGCTGGTCCTAGGCTAGACCGTGCTAGATACGTGCGCCTAGAACAGTAACAAAATCACGCCACGACACGTAAACAAGGGAAAAGCACACTCTGAATTATTTTTGGTGCTCTTTTTTTTTTGCCGAAAATCACTATAATGGCGTGTGTCTCAAAACTCTTCCCAAGTGAAAATAACAGGATGGGCACAAAAATATTGACTATTTTTTTGGAAATCGGGGTAGCGGCGACCAAAAAGTGCGATAAAAAATCACTATGATGGCACGTGTCTCGAAAGATTCAGAAAAGCCAAAAAACAACATAGGGAAAAATATTTTCACCTGCTGAAGTTTTGGTCTAAAAACTTCCCAGGGGTCTCTAGACTTTTTTTTCTTCCTAAACCTACTTAGGCAAGGAAACACGAATCTGGAAATATATGGATCTCAAAAACAAACCTAATATGAGATGGACTCAGAGTGGTGGTGGTATATGGACTCGGATCGATGCTGGTATATGGACTCGGATCCGTCGTGGTATATGGACGCGGATCGGTGGTGGTATATTGTGGCACCCCGGCTCAGAGAGACCGGAACGCCCCGTATTCCATCCCAAAGATCAAGGAGAAGTCTTCTGGAATACGGCACTGCTTGGCATAGAACAAGTCAGCTCTTTATCACAACATTGATATGGATACAAGAGTTCCAATATAATAGGGAATTACATCGGCACAGTGATGCTACGCCTGCCATGGTTGCTCTATGCAAGCAGCAGAACAACTCGAAGCAGCGGAATAACTACGGGCAGTGGAACAGCGAACGACGACGATGATGGACTCCACTCCGTAGGGACTCTGGATGGAAAGTTTATCCTAACTTACCAACAAGGGATCCATAGCAAACAAGCAAGCAGACAAGGCATGACCTCCAAACTGGCATGACACGCCAGGTCAGTACACTAAATGTACTTGCAAGCTCACAGCAAGCAAAAGCAATCCATACACTCAACAGCATGGCATTTACAGGTTACTTAGCATTGATGACATGATACTGTCAGAATAACATGGCATGTACAAGGTGAACATGATACATCTAGAACAATATGAGCATGACATGAGCATATGAACAAGATGGTACAAGCATGCAACAGATTACAATATCATGCACCAACTTACTCTGTCGAGGTTATCTCATAACCACCGCATGCATCACTTACCATCGTGGACATCACACGATCACCTCAGGATCCAATCAAGCTTGGTATTACAAAACTATAATAATCATTACATGACCACAAGGAGCATGATCTTTACCCGTGATTCTAGCATAACCCCACAAACAACACCCATCTTCAGTATCTCGATACCATTGTGATCCTCTCACGATCACATAAAGATCAACCAACCTCTTGCCTCATCGAACCAGGGTTGTTCATCAGTCAGGTTATTATTACTGTTGACCCATAATGTTACCTACTACGAACTGGGCCCATATCTTCGGGCGCGGATATCGATAGATTATACACACTCTGCAGAGGTTAGTACACTGTACCCACACTACAGAACCCAAGACCTCGTGCTCCCATTCGGGTGAACCAGCGACGTTCTGACAAAACCGATCTACTGCATGACACTCTCCCGGCCACATCAGGACCTACGCCAGAGGTTCTGGTGGACTAGGATGAAGAGAGAAATTGCTCAGTTTATCACTAATTGTGACGTTTGTCGTCGCGTTAAGGCAGAGCATCAAAGACCTGCTGGCACCCTTCAGCCTTTAGCTATTCCTGAATGGAAATGGGATAAAGTTGGTATGGACTTCATCACCGGGTTTCCCAGGACCAAGAGAGGGAATAATGCTATCTTAAATGATAGTTGATCGCTCTTTCCAAAGTGGCTCACTTCCTGCACCGCTAGAGAGAGTATCACCGCTAGCCGACTTGTCGACTTATACATTTCTCGATGGTATCGAGCCTCACCGCTGTGGGATTACCAAGCCAAACTGAGTCGAAGTTGAGTCTAGAAATTGTTTAGTTATGTAAGGGAATTGATTGTGGGAAGGAGCGTAAGGCTCTTTTTACTTCTTTACCTCATGGCCTTCTGATCTGAGTCATCCTACCTTTCCTACGGGGTTAAGGAACTAGGCTTTCTCTTCCGTCTATCAGGATCACGTGTTACTACTCCGTAGTCCCATAGTATTGGTTGATCAGAGTCATATCTTAGTTTCGAGAACTTCCGGTGTAGCCTGTTTAGTATGATCTCAGAACCTTGAGTGGTGATGTTGAGTTGTTGTACTATCTCCTTTTTAGCAGGATGTCTCATTCTAGGCATTTTACTGTCGTTATGCTGCCGGAATTGCCCTGAGTTTGAGAGTTACTAGTTTCCTTATCCTACATTCTATAGCCTATAGTTGATGTTGATTCCGCCTTGGTTTCGTTTCTCAGGATGTCATCAGTTAAGCAAAGTTCTGTTGCCCGTAGCCAGAACCACGGAGATGGTAGGGATGAGGATCCTCCCGACCAACCTTCGTTGGCAGAGTTCATGTTAGAGATGGAGAGGAACAAGCGCGAGTCTAACCGCTTGTTGGCGCGTGTCGAGAGAACACCTTTGCACATCAGTTCAAAGGGTCTGCAACCATTCATGACTTCATTCGCTTGCACCCACCCACCTTTCATCATTCCATTGAACAACTCGATGCAGATAGTGGCTCCGTAGAATCACTCATAAGTTGCGTTCCGTGAACGTAGCTGAAAATGACAAGGTCACCTATGCCACATACCACGGAAGGTCCTGCTAGTCTTTGGTGGCAGAACTATGAGGCTATGCTTCCAGCTGGCCAGATTCCTACCTGGAGGGATTTCACTGAGGCTTTTCGCGAGCATCACATTCCTGAAGCCCTCATCGATCGCAAGAGAGAAGAGTTCTGTAGTTTCACCCAGGGTAAGATGGCTGTTGATGCTTACAGTAGAGAGTTTGAGAACCTTGCCCGCTATGCTTCAGAAGAGGTGTCCACGGACGCCAAGAAGCAGGCTAGGTTTCGGAAGGGTCTCAACCCCAAGTTGCGTCGTGATCTCCACCTGCATCATTGTGATACATTCCAGGCTCTTGTGAACAAGGCCATCAATGCAGACATTTCGACTCACTTACGAGGAGTCTCGTAAGCACACCCGTGATTTGGGATCTTCTTCCGGTTCTGGTTCTCAGAAGCGCCGGATTTGGGTTCCGAACTCCGCTCTTCCTCCCGGATATTCACCAAGGCCATCTCATGTGGTGCCTCCCCCAGCTCAGTCGTATGTTCCACCCGAGGCCCTCTTGGTAGACCGCTTGTCGGTCTTGGGTCCACGTCCAACTTCAGGGACTTGCTTCACATGCGGGAAGCCAGGAGACTATGCACATGACTGCTCTCAAGCTAGTTATGCTCCACCCCAGCCTGAGAAGTATGTTGGCTGTGTTAAGCCATCAAGCAAGACGATCAGTGCCAAGCCAGCTCCCACTGAACGTGGACGTGTGCATCACGTCTCAGCTAAAGATGCTCATGATGATCTAGATGTCGGTCTTGGTACACTCCTTGTCAATTGTCATCCAGCATCGGTTCTATTCGATACCGGAGCATCTCACTCCTTCATATCTGAAGGCTATGCTCGTTTGCATGACATGTTGAAAAGAAGATATATCCTGTTATTATTAGTGCTAACCTTTCAGAGCAGGAAGAGGAAAGATTATTGAAAACTCTGAAGAAGCACCGTGCTGCTACTGGATATACTCTTGATGACGTTAAGGGCATTAGTCCCACTCTATGCCAACACAAAATTAAATTGGACGAAGACACCAAACCAGTTAGAGACCATCAACGCCGGTTAAATCCTAAGATGAAAGAAGTGGTAAGAAAGGAAATACTAAAGATCCTTGAGGCAGGTATAATCTATCCCGTTGCTGATAGTGAGTGGGTAAGTCCCGTCCATTGTGTCCCTAAAAAGGGAGGTATTACCGTCGTTACTAATGATAAAGATGAATTGATTCTGCAAAGAATTATTACAGGTTATAGCATGGTAATTGATTTCCGCAAATTAAATAAAGCTACTAAGAAAGATCATTACCATTTACCTTTTATTGATCAAATTCTAGAAAGACTATCCAAACATACTCATTTCTGCTTTCTAGATGGTTATTCTGGTTTCTCTCAAATACCTATGTCAGTGGACAATCAAGCAAAGACTACTTTTACTTGCCCCTTCGGTACTTTTGCTTATAGACGTATGCCTTTTGGTTTATGTAATGCACCTGCTACCTTTCAAAGATGCATGAGGGCTATATTCTCTGACTTTTGTGAAAACATTTGTGAGGTATTCATGGATGATTTCTCCGTTTATGGATCCTCTTTTGATGATTGCTTGAGCAACCTTGATCGAGTTTTGTAGAGATGTGAAGACACTAGTCTCGTCTTGAATTGGGTAAAGTGGCCCTTTATGGTTAATGAAGGCATTGTCTTGGGGCATAAGATTTCTGAAAGAGGTATTGAAGTTGATAAAGCTAAAGTTGATGCAATTGAAAAGATGCCGTGTCCCAAGGACATTAAAGGTATAAGAAGTTTCCTTGGTCATGCCGGTTTTTATAGGAGGTTCATTAAGGACTTTTCTAAAATCTCTAGGCCTCTGACTAATTTATTGCAAAAAGATATTCCTTTTGTCTTCGATGATGATTGTGTAGAAGCATTTGAAATACTTAAGAAAGCTTTGATCACTGCACCCATTGTTCAAACCCACCGATTGGAATTTACCCTTGAAATTATGTGTGTTGCTAGCGATTATGTTGTAGGTGCTGTTCTAGGGCAAAGAGTTGATAAGAAATTAAATGTTATTCAATATGCTAGTAAAACTCTAGACACTACCCAGAGAAATTATGCTACTACTGAAAAAGAATTTTTAGCAGTTGTATTTGCTTGTGATAAGTTCGGACCTTATATTGTTGATTCTAAAGTAACTATTCACACCGATCATGCTGCTATTAAATATCTTATGGAAAAGAAAGATGCTAAACCTAGACTTATTAGTGGGTTCTCTTGCTACAAGAATTTGATTTGCATATTATTGATAGAAAGGGAGCTGAGAACCACGTTGCAGACAACTTGTCTAGGTTAGAGAATGTTCTTGATGACTCACTACCTATTGATAATAGCTTTCCTGATGAACAATTAGCTGTCATAAATGCTTCTCGTACTGCTCCATGGTATGCTGATTATGCTAATTACATTCTCGCTAAGTTTATACCACCTAGTTTCACATACCAACAAAAGAAAAGGTTCTTTTATGATTTAAGACATTAATTCTGGGATGACCCACACCTTTATAAAGGAGTAGATGGTGTTATTAGACGTTGTGTACCTGAGCATGAATAGGAACAAATCCTGCGCAAGTGTCACTCCGAGCCATATGGAGGACACCACGCTGGAGATAGAACTGCACATAAGGTATTGCAATCCAGTTTTTATTGGCCTACTCTCTTCAAAGATGCCCGTAAGTTTGTCTTGTCTTGTGATGAATGTCAAAGAATTGGTAATATTAGTAGACGTCAAGAAATGCCTATGAATTATTCTCTTGTTATTGAACCATTTGATGTTTGGGGTTTTGATTATATGGGACCTTTTCCTGCCTCCAATGCATATACACATATTTTAGTTGCTGTTGATTATGTTACTAAGTGGGTAGAAGCTATTCCAACTAGTAGTGCTGATCATAACACCTCTATTAAGATGCTTAAAGAAGTTATTTTTTCCGAGGTTTGGAGTCCCTAGATATCTCATGACTGATGGTGGTTCACATTTTACTCATAGTGCTTTTCGTAAAATGCTTGCTAAGTATGACGTTAATCATAGAATTGCATCTCCATATCACCCACAGTCTAGTGGTCAACTAGAATTGATTAATAGAGAGCTCAAATTAATTTTGCAAAAAAGGCATTAATAGATCTAGAAAGAATTGGTCCAAGAAACTTGATGATGCATTATGGGCCTATAGAACGCATATAAGAATCCTATGTGTATGTCTCCGTATAAGATGGTTTATGGAAAAGCATGTCACTTACCTCTCGAACTTGAACATAAGGCATATTGGGCCATTAAAGAGCTCAACTATGATTTCAAACTTGCCGGTGAGAAGAGGTTATTTGACATTAGCTCACTCGATGAATGGAGAACCCAGGCCTACGAGAATGCCAAGATGTTTAAAGAAAAAGTTAAAAGATGGCATGACAAAAGGATACAAAAGCGTGAGTTTAACGTAGGTGATTATGTGTTGCTATTCAACTCTCGTTTAAGATTTTTTGCAGGAAAACTTCTCTCTAAATGGGAAGGTCCTTACATTATCGAGGAGGTATATTGTTCCGGTGCCATAAAAATGAACAACTTCGAAGGCACAAGTCCGAGGGTGGTGAACGGTCAAAGAATCAAATATTATATCTCAGGTAATCCTAGAAATGTTGAAACTAATACTATTGAAACTGTAACCCCGGAGGAATACATAAGGGACACTTTCCAGAATGTTTCAGACCCTGAAAAGGAATAGGTATGTGGTACGGTAAGTAAACCGACTCCAAAACAATTCTAATGGCAATTTTTCTCCGTTTTGGAATAATTAAGAAAATAGGAAAATAAGAAGTAGTCCGGGAAGGACACGATGCCTCCACGAGGGTGGAGGGCGCGCCCACCCTTACTGGGCGTGCCCTCCTGCCTCGTGGGCACCTCATGTGCTCTCCGGACTCCGTTTTCGTGCACGATACTTCTTTTGGTCGGTAAAAATTCATTATATAATCTCCCGAAGGTTTTGACCACCGTATCACGCAAAAGTCTTCTGTTTTTGTTTCGAGTTGTTTCTGCTGCAGATTAGAGCAATATGTCATCCCAAGATGGAGGGAGAAAGCTATGTGGCTGATTACCTTGCAGACCCTAAGGTCTACGGGGACTTGGATCATTGTGGCTGGACCACTAAGGAAGAAGAAGACTACGAGCCTAAGGGAAAGGAGGAGACGAGCTCACATGAAGATGAAGTCCCATTACCTCAACCCGGGGATATGCATGTGGAGTTTAAAAAGTCAAGCCTCCCTAATAGAGCAAAGAAACCAAAGATCGAGTTTATTCCTTTTCGTCTCTTGCAGGAAAACAAACAGGAACTATGCAAAAGGATATTAAGCCTTGAGGAGGAAATTGATGATCTAAGGGAGCAAAATTCCATCCTCAAGCGTAAATTGAGAAGAAAGCCTACATCACCAACAACTCCATCATCACCACCCCCGAGGACACAATCACATGGGTATGGGCACTCCCCTTGGCAAATGCCAAGCTTGGGGGAGGTGCCCCGGTATCGTATCACCATCACACTCCTATCTTTACCGTTTTACTTAGTTCGATCCTTTTAGTAATATCTTGATCTAGTAGAATAAAGTTTTGGTATGAATTAGTTTTGAGTTTTGCTTTGTGATCCCTCTATGTAATCGAGTCCGTGAGCTATATATAATAAATATTAGTGTTGATTCAAGGGCTTTGCTATCTTGCTATGATCTTGAGTGCATAAAAGAATAAAAAGGAATAAATGAGTTCATATTGATCTTATGGATAGTAATGACTTCACATATAAAGAGTATGAGGCATAAAAGTTGTTGAGAGTTGACAAACATAGTTTTGGTCATCGTTGCAATTAATAGGAAGTAATAAAGAAAGAGAGGTTTTCACATATAAATACACTATCTTGGACATCTTTTATAATTGTGAGCACTCATTGAAGTATGACATGCTAAAGAGTTGATGTTGGACAAGGAAGACAACATAATGGGTTATGTTTTCTCGCATCTCAGTTAAAGTATATTGTCATGGATTATTCAAACATGTTGAGCTTGCCTTTCCCCTCATGCTAGCTAAATTCCTTGCACCAAGTAGAGATACTACTTGTGCTTCCAAATATCCTTAAACCCAATTTTACCATGAGAGTCCACCATACCTACCTATGGATTGAGTAAGATCTTTCAAGTAAGTTGTCATGTTGCAAGCAATAAAAATTGCTCTCTAAATATGTATGACTTATTAATGTGGAGAAAATAAGCTTTATACGATCGTGTGATATGGAAGTAATAAAAGCGACGGACTGCATAATAAAGGTTCATATCACAAGTGGCAATATAAAGTGACGTTCTTTTGCATTAAGATTTTGTGCATCCAACCCTAAAAGCACATGACAACGTCTGCTTCCCTCTGCGAATGGCCTATCTTTTACTTTATATCTTTTACATTATGGAAGAGTCAAGGTGATCTTCACCTTTCCCTTTTTCATTTTATCCTTTGGCAAGCACCTCGTGTTGGAAAGATCCTGATACATATATCCAATTGGATGTAAGTTAGCATGAATTATTATTGTTGACATTACCCTTGAGGTAAAACGTTGGGAGGCAACACTATAAGCCCCTATCTTTCTCTGTGTCCGATTAAAACTCCAGAGCCACAAGTATTGCGTGAGCGTCAGCAATTGTAAAGGACTATATGATAGTTGAGTATGTGGACTTGCTGAAAAGCTCTATTCTTGACTCTTTCCGATGTTATGATAAATTGCAATTGCTTCAATGACCGAGATTATAGTTTGTTAGTTCTCAATGAAGTTTCGAACCATACTTGACATTGTGAATAGATTGTTACTTGAGCATAAGAAAACAAAATACAAAATCTATATATGTTTTTGATATAATAATGAACATGATGCCCTCCTTTCAATATTTAATTTTTATCGACACCTCTATCTCTAAACATGTGGACATATTTTTCAATATCGGCTTCCGCTTTAGGACAAGCAAGGTCTAAGCTTGGGGGAGTTGATACGTCCATTTTGCATCATGCTTTTATATCAATATTTATCGCATTATGGGCTGTTATTACACGTTATGTCACAATACTTATGGCCATTATCTCTTATTTTACAAGGTTTATCATGAAGAGGGAGAATGCCGGCAGCAGGGATTTTGGGCTGGAAAAGGAGCAAATATTGGAAACCTATTCTGCACAGCTCCAAAAGTCCTGAAACTCCACGAAAGTCATTTTTGGGATTAATAAGAATTATTGAGCGAAAGAAGTACCAGAGGGGGCCCACACCGAGCCCACGATGGTGGAAGCGCGCCCCACCTATTAGGCGCGCCCGCCTGCCTCGTGGGCCCCCTGGTGGCCCCCCGGTGCCCATCTTCTACTATATGAAGTCTTTTACCCTGGAAAAAATCATAAGCAAGCTTACAGGACGAAACTCCGCCGCCACGAGGCGGAACCAATCTAGGGCTCCGGCGGAGCTGTTCTGCCGGGGAAACTTCCCTCCGGGAGGGGGAAATCATCACCATCGTCATCACCAACGATCCTCTCATCGGGAGGGGGTCAATCTCCATCAACATCTTCACCAGCACCATCTCCTCCAAAACCCTAGTTCATCTCTTGTATCCAATCTTTGTACCCAAACCTCAGATTGGTACCTGTGGGTTGCTAGTAGTGTTGATTACTCCTTGTAGTTGATGCTATTTGGTTTATCCGGTGGAATATTATTTGTTCAGATCCTTAATGCATATTATACCCCTCTGATCATGAACATGAATATGCTTTGTGAGTAGTTACGTTTGTTCCCGAGGACATGGGTGAAGTCTTGCTATTAGTAGTCATGTGAATTTGGTATTCGTTCGATATTTTGATGAGATGTATGTTGTCTCTCCTTTAGTGGTGTTATGTGAACGTCGACTACATGACACTTCACCATTATTTGGGCCTAGAGGAAGGCATTGGGAAGTAATAAGTAGATGATGGGTTGCTAGAGTGACAGAAGCTTAAACCCTAGTTTATGCGTTGCTTCGTAAGGGGCTAATTTGGATCCACTAGTTTCGTGCTATGGTTAGGTTTACCTTAATACTTCTTTTGTAGTTGCGGATGCTTGCAATAGGGGTTAGTCATAAGTGGGATGCTTGTCCAAGAAAGGACAGTACCCAAGCACCGGTCCACCCACATATCAAATTATCAAAGTAACGAACGTGAATCGTATGAGCGTGATGAAAACTAGCTTGACGATAATTCCCATGTGTCCTCGGGAGCGCTTTTCTCATTATAAGAAATTGTCCAGGCTTGTCCTTTGCTACAAAAAGGATTGGGCCACAGTGCTGCACTTTATTTACTTTCATTGCTTGTTACCCGTTACAAATTATCTTATCACAAAACTATCTAGTACCTACAATTTCAGTGCTTGCAGAGAATACCTTACTGAAAACCGCTTGTCATTTCCTTCTGCTCCTCGTTGGGTTCGACACTCTTACTTATCGAAAGGACTACGATAGATCCCCTATACTTGTGGGTCATCACTTATACACCTTGTTGCAAACGACTTGGGGGTTTTCTGCCCAGGTTTAAAGGTTACCAAAGAGAACTTGCTACAATGTGCAGTTCAAACATAGGTAACCTGCCTTGATGGCTTATGATAGGTCACTTGGGGGCTTCCTATTCAATGAACATAGCTATATTTACCCTTTTGATCGGCTTGGACGCCAGGTGTATTCACCAAAACTCCGGGCTATCCTGCCTTTGTATGTCGGCCACTCCACCCAGGTAATCCTGGAATGATCCGCCATACTCTTGACAGTCAATCTTATAAAGACCTTGAACTTGTCAAAGTTAAAACGACGATTGGTCATGTGAGGCCCAGTTTACAGGTTTGAATAAAGGATTAACTCAGTGGATGTGTGGCCCTTTGAACAACACTTGATGTTCAGGTTTGGCAGCCTACGAAAGCCTTGTTTTTCTGGTTTGTTATTTTATTTGAACATTGTTTGGGTTCATATTTTTTGTACCATATTGACATATGGTTTAAAATGATTCAGGACATGTAGCGTTAATCCTTATGGCTCATATTTGAGCATATTTGGAGGTTTAATAACCCGGTCTGGCTTTGGAAGATAAGTCGCCAGTATGATGTGATTGTGCACTTGGAGTTCTGCGCTCTAAGTTTTTTGAGCTATTACCTTTGCTGCATATGGCGCTGTAAGCCGGCAGTATGAACCGATTTCACAGGCCATGTAGCCTTGATTATATGACTCATCATTGAGCATATTGGGATTGATAACCCGCCCTGATAGTAGACTTTAAGTCGCCAGGATATTTTGCCTTGAGCAATCAGAATGATGTTATTTCATGACTCCGGGTAGATACTGGCTCCGGGTTATAATTGTCAAGGCATCACCATGGTATTAATCTACATGTACGTCTTTGAATAATTGTATGAATATTTGGGGTTTTTGATAACCCGTACTGGCTTTTGACGTTAAGTCGCCAGTGTACTTTGATTGCGCAATAGGTGTTATGCGCTATGAATCCTTGGGCTCTCAACCTCATTGGATATGGTGATGTAAGCCAGCGGTATGAACCAAATTCACAGTATGTTTTGTACTTGTTATATAAAGATGCGTGGTTTGATAACCTGCCCTGGCTTTTGACGTTAAGTCACCAGTATACTTTGGATTGCGCAACTGAATCATGCGCTTATAAATCTTTGGGTTGTCACCCTCACTGGATATGGTAATATAAGCCGACAATATAAGTCAATTCTACAGGTACGATTTTCCTGGTTATATAAATATGTGAGGTTTGATAACCCTCCCTGGCTTTTGACTTTAAGTCGCTAGTATGTTTAGGCTTGAATGGCCTTAATTCTAGTCTTTTCCATGATTGCTTAAGACTATATTATGTTTGGGTTGTTACCCACCCTGGCTTTTGATGATAAGTCGCCAGGACATATGTTGTTTAACTTCATGCAGAACATGCAGAGCTATGTCTTACGTAAATGATTAAGTTCAAGCCCATCATCAAAATTGGTGTTTCAAAAGGTGATGAGTTCTTGATTTTTACAAAGGCTAAAAGCCGTCGGGTTACAAAAATCCCGGATTACCATGGATGCATATTAAGTCGCCATCGGCCAAGAGCCGCCGGGTATCTAACTCCAGATTTACTTGTCAACAGATAAAGTATTCAAATCTTTAATTGCCAAACCTGGCTGATATTTTATTATGATATTGAATGATTGAGGTTTTCATACCGGATTATATTATTCAAATCTTGAATAGCCAACATGGCTGGATTTTTATTATGGTTATCAATAACTAGTATTATGATTGAGGTTTTCAAAGTTGCTTCAGCGCAATGGCTATTATTTCTTTATCAATGGATATGATTTATTCTATAATGGAAGGAATAGTCCTGAGTCACTGCAGGCATGCGACCCGACACTTGGGGGCTACATTGTTCAAGTCAAGATTTTACCAAGTATGCAAGTCCCGTGTCGCTGCAAGCATGCACCATGGCACTTGGAGGCTAATGCAAGTTTCTTTTCAAATTATCACATTGACAACAGACTCTGTTCTTTCAGGAAGATGAGCCGGACTTATATCCTTTTTGCTAAAGTCCCGGCCCAGTATTGTCTTATTGAGCCGGCCCTTGTGGGCTACACTTTGCTCATCAAGTCTATATGATCAGATCTGCAAAAGTCCCTGCTCATTATTGCATAATGACCCGGCCCTTGGGGGCTACACTGGTTGAAGTTTTTATGAGCATAAGGCAATTACAAGTTCCGTGTTCTTTGCAAGCAAGACAACCCAGTACTTGGGGGCTACATATGTGGAATATTCAGTTTATGACTAGTGACTGAGATGAACAACCCGAATTTCTTCAAGGTTGCGATATTTATGTTGAAGCAAGTCTTAAAGCTATAACTACGTTCCCCTCTTAAGACTTCAGGGCTACATGAAATTATAAACCGGCAAGTTCTATGTATTCAAGCCGGCTGAAAATCATATGAGTATTTCAAGACCAATATTTTTGTTAAACATTGGGAGCTGAATCAAAATGAATTATTCTTCACAATTTTTTTCCGTGAGAAACCAATGTCAGCACATTGATTTTGAAGCTGGTCTACTGACCCGGACTTTTCAGAAGAAGGAAATGACAGGGACTTGAGGATGATCAGATGCCAGTTCATAAAAAACTTTTAACCCGGACCACAATATGTAAAATATGTTCTTGTGTTTATTTTGCAGGATGAGTTTAACATGCATAAATCCAAATTAAACTGGGGGCTAATGTCGGGGATATACCCCGCGGTGTAAGCCGGCCGGACGTATGACCCGGCTGGACTTGGCGACTCACTAGTGACCCGCCCTGACCCGGCGACTGACTAGTAACCCACCCAGAGTTGGCAACTCATTGGTGACCCGGCAGGCGGGTCAAAGGAGCAACAAGACCCAGTGGTCCAAAAGGAGGTTCATGGAAGGCCGACTCATATTATGGTGGGCCGGTTTGAGGAGGAAAGCATAAGGAATATTCCCTTGCAAAGGAAGCAAGACTAGGACTCCACTTGTAATAGAGTAATCCTAATCCTACTAGGACTCCTCATATAACCCGCCCCTCCAACTTATACAAGGAGGGGCAGGGCACCCCAAGAGGGACAAGTTTCACAAGTTGAGACAGACAAATCAATAGCTCTAGAGATAGAGGTAGCAAAGGAGCACCCTTGTAAGCGTGAGCATCATCATCAATATCAATGAAGCAGGATGTAGGCTTTTACCTCCACCATGAGGGGCCGAACCATGGTAAAAAACCTCACGTCTATCATCCCAATCAACCCTTCTCAAGCAACCACATAGATGCGTTGGCCTCACGACTAAGTCCTCACACAAAGGACATCTGTCGTGACAAATCCACGACACCATCAATAAACTGGTGGTGTGACATAGCCTGATGATCTAAATAAACCTTTGATAAAGGATAATCATGCTGGCGTAGCTGAATGTTAAAGTGACTCGCTAAACGAGTAGCATAAATACCACCATGTATTTTACCCTTGGATCTGGTAATGTGGAGGCAACGTGCCACAATAGCCCCCAAGCTATAAGTGTTGTCTCCGTAAAGTGCTCGGTGTAAAACAACGAAGTCTGGGGCACTGAGTGCACCTACCTTCTCTCTAGCAAGCAAACACTTTGCAATGAATATAGCAAAATAATGCACGACAGGAAAATGTAAGCTAGTGGCGGTGACACCTGACACCCCTCTCTCATCCCCCATGGTCAGGGTGCGTAAAAATCATCAAACTCCGCGGGCCTAGGTTCTACTAAATCTCCATCAGAAGTGATCAAGCATATGTCACAAAATTCAGTAAGTGGTATCTGACGGGTTTCAGCGTATAAATTAAACTGCACCTCAGGAGGATTATTCCTACTTATGAAATGAAAGCTTTGCACAAAGGAATTTGTGAGGAGATGATACTGTTCGCATTTAGCTGCAATGAAGTCGGTGAGGCCGACATTCACAACATATTGTGCAAACTCTTGATGGATTCCGGCCCCCTCCATGAATGGGTTATGCGGCCATTCGCACAGCCGTACCTCCACCATTCTCTGGGTGCGGAGATCACTATTAGATGACTCCCCAATAACTCCCTTGGAGTTCTTCTTGGAAGCAAACTTCCTAAAGATACTCATCTTTTTCCTATGAACAAAATTCTGAAATTTTTAGTCTACAAAATTTTTCTCAACAAAACTTTATAAGAATGATAGCAACTACTCATAGGGATGCATAGAGGCCATATCAAGCATTCAAACTACATAGAACTCTAAGAATTTAACATGCAAGCTCATCTATAGCAGCACCAAGAGCAACTAATTACTCAAAATATAAACCACTAAAGCAAAAACTAATTGGACCAATGGAGGAGGCACATACCCAGCAACAATCCCCTGAAACAGTTTCGGAAATGGAGCTTCGAGCAAAGAGATCGAAATCCGCGGGTTTGAGTGCAAGAACACGAGAGAGAGAGAGAGAGCAATGGTGAATTTTTTCGGGAGGTAGGTGGTGATATGGGATGAAGAGATAAGTGACGGGTGTTCATGTGGGGACCACAACCACAAGCCGCTGAAGTCTTTGGCGGCGCCAGTGGGTTGTGCCCACCTGGTTCACCCCCCTCTAATGTTATTTGCACCAAAATTCTTAAATATTCAGAAAAAGTCGTATTAAATTTTCAGAGCATTCCGAGAACTTTTATTTTTGGGTCATTTTTTTTATTGCACGGGATATTCAGAAAACAGACAAAACATGTCATTTTATTTTATTTAACTAATAAAAATAGAAAACAAAAGGTAGGGATAGAAGTTAGTGCTTACTAAATTCATCAACTTCATACTTCTCAAAAATGATCCATTAAAAAGTTTGATCAAGTCTTATTAACAACCACTTCCGATTAGCATGAAACCGAAGAACTTTCGTGAAAAACTAAGTTACCTCAACGGGGATATGAATGTCCCCAACAATAAGCATTTCATATTTCTTTTTGGCAGTAGGTAGAGGTAGTTGAAAGCTTCCAATAGTGATTGTCGGAGAATTTTCAATAACATTAATATAATTCACTTGGAATTGTTTCTTCGGAAAGTGCACCGTATGCTCATTACTATTTATATGAAAAGTGACCTTGATTTTATTGCAATCAATAACAGCCCCTACAGTATTCAAGAAGGGTATACCAAGGATAATCGACATGTTGTCGTCCTCGGGCATCTCAAGTATAACAAAGTCAGTTAAGATAATAACGTTTGCAACAACAACGGGCACATCCTCACAAATACCGATAGATATGGCAGTTGATTTGTCAGCCATTTGCAAATATATTTTAGTAGGTTTGATTTTATTCAAATCAAGTCTTTTATATAAAGAGAAAGGCATAACACTAACACCAGCTCCTAAATCACATAAATTAGTTTTCACATAATTTCTTTTGATGGAGCAAGGTATAGTTGGTATTCCCAGATATCCCAATTTTTTAGGTACTCCACACTAAAAATTATAATTAGCAGGCATGGTGGAGCTTTCAGCTTCAGGTATTTTTCTCTTATTGGTGATGATGTCTTTCATGTATTTTGCATCAGGAGACATTTTTAAGATATTAGTCAAGCAAATATGCAAAAAGACTGGCCTCAGCATTTTAGCAAAGCGCTCAAATTCTTCATCATCTTTCTTCTTAGTTGATTTAGGTGGAAAGGGCATAGGTTTTTGAATCCACGATTCTCTTTCCTTACCGTGTTTTCTAGCAACAAAGTCTCTTTTATCATATCTTTATTCTTGGGTTGTGGGTTATCAAGATCAACAACTGGTTCTATCTCAACATCATTATCCGGTTCTTTATTATTTGTTTGAGTATCTTCATGAACCTCATCATTGTCTTTTTCATTATCAGAAGGTGAGTCTTCATTACCAGATTGAGTTTCAACATCAGAAATAGAGACTTCATTATTATTATCAAGAGGTTTTTGTACTTCAGGTTCACTAGAGGCATGCAAAGTCCTATCGTTTCAGTTCTTTTTGGGTGTCCCTCAGGATAAAGTGGTTCCTAAGTCATTCTACCTCCTCTAAGTCATTACTCTAACAACATGATCATCGATATTATTATTCATTTCATCGAACAACTCTCTTTGAGATTTAGCAACTTGTTCTAATTGAGTTTGAACCATAGAGGCATGCTTTCCTACACCTTTAACATCATTGGAGATTCTAAATAGCAAGTCACTCAAGCAAGAAATCATATCAGAATTGTATTTCAATTGTTTCATAACATTTGCATTGAAATAATCTTGCTTTCTAATGTAATTATCAAACTTATAAAAGGCATTGACTAGGATGTTTATTATAAGGAATATCACCTTCATTGAACTTTAGTAAATAATTTACCTCTACCACCTTAGGTGGTGGTGGTGTTTCAAGCCCATGTATTTCTTCAATAGGTGGTAAATTTTTAACATCCTCTGCTTTAATACCTTTTTCCTTCATAGATTTATTTGTCTCCTGCATATCTTCAAGACTGAGATATAAGATACCCCTATTGTTTGGAGTAGGTTTAAGTGGTGGTTACGGAAGGATCCAATCATCATAATTTTTTAATATGTTATTCAATAATTCTTCAACTTGTTCAACAGTTTGTTCCCTGAAAACACAACCAGCACAACTGTCTAGGAAATCCCCAGAAGCATCGGTTAATCCATTATAGAAGATATCGAGTATTTCATTTTTCTTAAGAGGATGATCAGGCAAAGCATTAAGCAATTGGAGAAGCCTCCCCAAGCTTGTGGGAGACTCTCTTCTTCAATTTGTACAAAGTTAAATACTTCCTGTAAGGCAGCTTGTTTCTTATGAGTCGGAAAATATTTTTCTCAGAAGTAATAAATCATATCCTGGGGACTACGCACATAACCAGGAGCTAGAGTATTATACCAAGCCTTAGCATCACCCTTTAATGAGAACGGAAATAACTTGAGAATATAATAATAGTGAATCTTCTTATCATGAGCAAAAAGGGTGGCTATGTCATTCAACTTAGTAAGATGTGCCACAATAGTATCAGTTTCATAACCATGGAAAGGATCAGATTCAACTAAAGTAATTAACTCTGGGTTGACAGAGAATTCATAATCTTTATCATCAACAAAGATAGGTGAAGTAGCAAACTTAGGATCACATTTCATTCTAGCATTCAAAGATTTTTCTTTCAGTTTGCATAATAATTTCTTAAGATCATGCCCATCATTGCAAGCAAGAAAGTCTCTAGTTGTCTCCTCGTCCATAACATAACCTTCAGGTACCTTTGGCAATTCATATCTAGGAGAACTAGGTCTAATAGGTGTTTTAAGATTTTAAGTTGCAAGCTCTTCATCAGTTCCAACAATTTCATTAGTTTAAACATTTTCAAAAGCTTTAGTTCTAGCAAGTTGTTCATCAAGAAATTCACCTAGTGGCACATTATCATCAAGTAAGGTACTGGCATCATCATGACTAGCATTCATAGCGGAAGTAGAATCATCAATAACTGGTGTGTTGTGCCCACCCAGGTGCCCCCCTCCGATGGTTCTTGGCTCCAAAAAATTTCTTTATTTGTATAAAAATTCCTTGCAAAGTTTCGTTCCAATCCGAGAACTTCTATTTCGCACAAAAAACAACACCATGGTAGTTCTGCTGAAAACAGCGTCAGTCCGGGTTAGTTTCATTGAAATCATGCAAATTAGAGTCCTAAACAAGAGGAAAAGCGTTAGGAAAAGTATATACGACAGAGACGTACCATCATCCACTATATTGAATAAGAGAGGAAACATCGAATCACCTTGTCTCAATCCCTTATAAGTTTGAAAATGGTGACCGATATCATCATTAACCTTTACTCCGACACTACCTTTTTGGACCAGAGAATCCACCTGATTCCTCCATGTCTCATTAAAACCCTTCATGCGCATTGCCGTCTGAAGGAAATGCCACTTTACTTTATCATATGCCTTTTCGAAATCCACTTTGAAGATGACCCCATCTAGTTTCTTTGAATGAATTTCACTGAGAGTTTCATGTAAGACAACAACCCCTTGTAGGATATGTCTCCCTGGCATAAAAGCCGTCTGGCTCAGTTGCACCACCGAATTGGGAGGTCCATGTCAGTCCATTGGTACCCACTTTTGTGAATATTTTGAAAGTCACATTTAAAAGACATATTGCCTGAACTGCTCAATGCGAACTGCTTCTTCTTTCTTTGGCGACAATGTTACCGTACCAAAGTTAAGATGGAAGAGTTCTAGGTGACCATTGAAAAAATTGTGAAACATAGGCATAAGATCATCCTTTATAATATACCAACATTTCTTATAAAATTCCACAGGAACCCATCTTGTCCCGGTGCTTTATTCGGTTTCATTTGTGATATTGCATCGAAAACCTCTTTCTCAATAAACGGTGCAGATAAAATATCATTTTTCATCTGACCAAAGTTGAGGAATATCCCTAATAACAGACTCATCCAGATACCGCATTACGTACTGGAGGCCTAAATAGTTGTTTATAAAAGTTAGAAATATATGACTTGAGGTTCTCATGACCCACCACGGTTTCGATTCACTACGTGCACCCCTCTAGTTTTGCATACCTGGTCTTCGGTGTTTGGCGTCATCTCTGTCCCAGCGGAGTGATGCCGAGGTACAAAGTGTTCCAGACACCATTTGCGGGTATAGTATCGATATCTTTCCGCCAGCCACCCCTATCATTTCGGTGATGGACATGTTTCTATCCCGAATCGTGCCTTCCGACCTTCCGCTTTGGTAACCCTCAATGACCTTTGTTGTCAGAAAAGGGCAATGCCAGCAAGCCCTGCTTTTCCACTTCTACCCTACCTTGTCACCCCATTCTTTGGACGTGTACGGTTCCATTTCATACGCTTGATGATGGTGTGGTCATGACCTCCGTGTTCCGCCACATGATCACCAAGTCCGCCCTCACCTCCGTGTCCACCCAGATGTGACTGGTGCTAAGCTAGCGCTTGGTGTAGTGTTTACACCAACTCCTTCCACATGTGGATTCACTTTCGTGCACACTGCCACGGCATATTAGATCATAGAACCGAAGTTTTCATGAGATCTATGTGCTTAAGTATGCATGCATATTATTGTTGTGAGTAGAAGTAATATGTGATGTTGCTTGTATATAATCTTGATTGCCTTGTGTGCTTTTGTTCCATTCGTTTCTTTCTTTGGGCCCTCGGTGTTACATTATTTTCCCCTTATTAAAGTTGCTCATCAACCAACACTGGACCCGAAGAATCAGCACGGAGTTCAAATATTGGGAAGCTCAGCCAAATATTATGAAATTCTCACCTGACTGTATTGTATTGGCACTATTTGGTCTGAATACAAATGATATCCTGGCTTGAATATCAGCATCAAGTCCACATTATTGTGAAATCTTCACAACAGTAATGATGGAATCAGTCGGAAGACAGCTTTGGGTGCATAACTAACAATATATTATCGGTAAATGGTATGTTTCATATGCACGGTTTGATTCTGCAATGAGTACGATTTTGAAACATGCTATAACCCGGAAGCCAACCAAAATATGCCATGTGCCTAACACTCAGCAAGAAGGATAATCGAACACCCTTTTCATACAAGTAACCGGCAGCAAAAATATAAAAGGGTATATATATATGACATTGAGTCCACATATTTCAGATAGAATCTTCTGGTGTAAGCAACCCAGTCTTCCCTCACAAGCTACCAAAGAAGTTTACCATGCATGTCTCCTCAGACTTCCTCAGTATGATATGTGGATGACTTCTAGCACAAGATACTCCGCCTTCCTCAGTAAGCCACCGCAAAAGCTTCCAGCATAAGATATCGAGTCTTCCCCAGCAAGCCACTAAGGGGGGAAGCTTCTGAAGTACGGTACCCAACCTTCTTCAGCAAGTTGTCTAACGAAAGCTTCGAGCACAAGCTCTCCAGTCTTCCTTGGCGCGATGGCTTTCAGCACAACCTTCCTCAATATGGCACTAGTATAAGGTATCACACAGCGAGTTGACATCATATGGCAGTGCATCTGAAAAATCAGATCCTCAACAGTTTGGCCAGGAACATGGCCCAATCTGGACACAAGTGTCTCCCTCAGGAACCAAATGCGCAGCTACACATGCTTTCATTGTGAGCATACAACCAAGGTCTTGCAAGTCACTCGAACGATGATGTAAATAGAATCTGACAACCACATGAGTACTGTTAAAAGAAGGAAGCCAGTTATACACCTCAGTGTGACAAAGGAATATGAAGATTGACGACAACATTGAGCTATGTACAAGTACTTGTGAACCTGGTATATGATCCAGATGAGCCCTTGTCTACTTTTCTTCGGTGACGGCACCGCGCCTGTGTTCTGAGTTGTTTTTGGCCGTCCAGGGTGGATGCCGATTTTATATTTCTCTATTCAACAACTATCACGAAGTTCTCGAAAGTCGCTTCCCGCCGTCTGCATAACTGGTGATTTTCTTTTTGTGACAGTGGCCCTATGCTCTGAGCTGCTTTTCGGCCGTCTTAGGGAACTGCCACTTTCTTGTTATCAACACGGTCTCATGCTCTAAGATGCTTTTCAGCCGTCTTGAGCCGTTGTTGAGTTATTTCAGTAATGTCCCAAATCTGAGTTGTAAAGACCGTTCTGGTGGCTACTGATTTATTTGCCGATTGCTTGCAAGGGTTCGGATGATCATTTCCCTACGGCTAAAACTTGATAGACGACGAACCTTTCATTTAAACGATGTTACCATGTCAGGAGATGAGGATAAAAGAACGTTTGTCGAAATATTTCCCCTGAATGTACCTATGGTCCCATAAAGAATATATATGGCTAAGCTCCTTCCAGAAAAGGATCCAGACAAAGAAACCAATAATGAAGGATCAAGATCGGCAATACAGGTATGATAGTTGTTGCATGATTCACATGGATATACCAAAATGATGAGTAATTAGAATGTTGAACACTATTCTCGAAGCATGTGCCCTTGCATATGGAAATCAGTTAAAGGATAGGCTACCGGAACCACCGCCAGTCAAATATGTGGATACTATCGTTACAAGGCCCTACCCCTTTATGTTGGTCACGAAAGACGACAGTCAAACCTTTGGTATGGACTTTATACTCAAGACAGTGGAGCTAGCCAAGATGATTCTGGAATCCCTGCGAAAAGTCAGACCCCGTGAGGAAAAAGGATACCCGAGTTGGAAACGGTTTCCTTAAGTCAGATATATTCATACTTGTCCCCTGAGCAACCAAATCTCAAGGACGAGATTTCTTTAAGGGGGGAAGGTTTGTCACACCCTGATTTTTTTACCCTTTCTTTTTCTATTGATTTTCTGTGGATTTTGCTTGAGATTTCCTTTTTCGTGGGCTATGTGGTTTGGAAACTTGGGAAGATCACCTCTTCTCAGTTTCTGAAGTGGCTTGTACTCCTCAGACCCCTCCCAGGACCTTGTCATTTTCATCTTAGCCCAATCCCAATATTCTTTTTATTGAGAATATTCCTTTTTCTATTAAAGGAATAATCCTTTTTGCCCTAGGTTGTGAAGGAAGCTATATTTCTGCCACTCCTAAAATTCCCAAATAATTCTCATAAATGGTTTGGGTCATATGTTCCACATGTATGTCAAAACCCTTCCTTGGCATCATCAAAAATAATTCAGAAATATTCATTTCCCTATTTTGCCCTAGCTAGCACTTGGTGAAGGAAGTGCCATCTATCTTTACTTGATTGACCCCAAACTTTTTGGACACCTTTTCCTGTCCATATCATGGCCACATAACAAAATTCAACTCAATTTTCCTAGTGAACCTTCCTCAACAAATTTCCAAAGTTCCTGTCTGAGGGAAGCCTTTGTGAAGGAAGTACTAGCTAGGATGTGAAGATCAAATCACAACTTTCCTCCAAATTTTAGCTCATGTCAACACTCTACATGAGGACACCTTCAAATCTTGGTTTCTGGTCAACTTTTCAGGTTGTGAAGCAACTATATTTTATATTGCTTCACTATTGCTGAAAATTTACCAGGACATGCTCCTATCCATATTAACCCTCTCCACAAAATTTGGACTCATTTCATCAAGCCATTTGCCCTATACATTTTTTCCAATTTTCTGTCCAGAGAACTGCATTGTGAAGCAAGTACTATTTTGGCAAGTCCAAATAGTATGAAACTTTTATAGGATCTTCATATGTCCAAATCATTGTGCCTTGCCAAATTTCAGCTCAATATGATTTGATTTGTGAGTGCCCCTTCAAGATTTGCATTTCTGACCAGTGGGGCACTTTCTTCAGCAAGTGCCATCTAGAAATCTCTGTTTCGTCTGATTTTTGGCCAGCACAGTCCTCTTAGCATGTGATATACCCCAGACAAACCAGTTCCTTAATCCTCAAGCGTGTGTCCCCCCAGCACAGAACAAACAGGTTGCTTCTGCTCTGCTTTGGAGCCAAGTGCTTTTCTCTTCTTTGCCCCTGACCTGTATTGTTTCTTCCTTGACACTCAGGGTAAGATGGTCTATCTCCTAGACATCGTTTGGCAACCCAGAGCGCGTGTCACCGCCATGTTCACGTGACGACCATGGGGCAGACAAGCCAAATAGCGCACTCTTGCAAACCCCGTCGCTGTGCTCGTCCGCTACCTCCTCTTCTCGAGTCCTCCCCGTTCCCTGGAGATTCCCTGTGATCCCATGCCTCGTCCTGTGTCCCTGCCCCGTCTGGCCTCGTCTCCGTTGAGTTGCATCGGCCGTGCCCATGACACAAACCTCCCCTGCTCCTCCTTGTTCAGTCGGACGAGCCCACTAGAGCGCTCCCAAGCTCGCCCCACGACTATAAGTAGCCCCTTGACCTCCAACGCTCCTAATCTCCCCCTCTGCCCTCCCCCTCGAGCACTTGAGCTCCTCTCCCTCCTCTCTGTCCGCCATTGCCGCTGTGGGCCTCACTCGAATTCGAGCTAGGCAGAGCACCTCCCCTCCCCATTCCACCTCCAGTAGAACCCCTCCACCCTGGCGAACCTCCCCATCTCTTCTCCTCGTCCCTGGAGCAACCATGGCCTCGCCCCCAACTCCAACCGATAGCCTCGTCCACGGCCACCACGCGCCACCGCAGCTACAGCCCTCCCCGGCGAGGCTTCTGCACTCGGGCGGGTGCGCCGCACCTTCCCGCACGCCCCGGTGGTCCAAGCTCCATCGGGGGTGGCCTGTGCTGCCGGCGGGCGCCCAGCCAAAACCCCCTCTGCCGCCGCGGCCCCTACCTTCCTCTATGTCTGTGAACGAGCCAGACGGGGGCGATGTCCCTTCCCGAGCTTGCCAGTGTCATCAGCGTCTCGGGAGATGGTCGGAGCCGGTCGGACGGGCGCCTGCGCCTCTGTTCTCTGTCACGAGCGAGCACGAGAGGAGGAAGAAGATGACCAGGCGGCCCCCCTCCTCCTTGCGGACCCCACCAGTCAGCTCTCCGCGTTGACCCCACGGCCTTGCTGACGTGGTAAGTGGAGACACATTTCTCAGAATGCCCTTTCGATTAAAGGAAGCGTATTCTCTTTACTCTTCGGACCAAAATGCGTTTCCTCAGTTCTGAAAGCGTATCCTATTTCCACTTTGGCTCAAAATGTGCTTTGTCCGTTCTGAAAGCGTATTTTTTGAAATGCGTTTTCTGTATTATCCACCATGGGCCTGTCTGTGAAGATATTTTTAGAGATTAGTCCCTGATCTTCCACCTCTCGTATTTTTGTGACCCTAACTCCGAATGAGGTGATTCCAAAGCCCACTTCGTATCGTCGAGCCCGTTGTGTTGTTACCATTTCCATAAGGTGTTCACACTATGAAAATGACCATTTTGCCCTTGCCCCTTATCAGCCCCCTCCGAGAGAGAAGCATTTCCAGCAATTCTTTTCATGAGCTTTCCTCACTTCTTCCCGATGACTTCTTCATCCCCAGGCAAGCCACGACAACCACTTGCATGATGGATTAGCAGTAGCCATGGTTTCTACTTGAATGCTTAATAAATTTTTGCTCACTTACTACCGATGTTGCTGTTTCGATCACGCTTGTGGATCCCTGCTTATCATCATGCTATGCTTTTTATGCACTCTATTAGTTATATGGTTACTTGCTAGTAGTATTGTTCTCGTATTTCATGTTGATATTTATGTCATGCTAGTGATAGTGATGTTAATTTGATGCATGATTATCATCAGTTATGAAAAGTATCTGTGTATGCATGATCATCGATATGCCATACTCATGTGTAGTGTTATACTTGTGCTCCTTATGCCATGATCATTTACAGCTAGTAGAGTAAATGATTTATTGTTGTTCACATGTTAAATGGTTATGCTTCCCATCCACGCTTACATTGATATCATGCTAATGTGCATTGTTGTGTTAGTATGGCTCAACTATTTACTTTTCAAGTTTAACTGGACATTAATCAAACTTGAACAACTGTTGGCTGAGTCATAGTGCCATCGAATTGAGTTGACCAGTTGATACGTCTCCAACGTATCTATAATTTATGAAGCATTCATGCTATTTTATTATCTGTTTTGAATGATTACGGGCTTTATTATACACTTCTATATTACTTTTGGGACTAACCTATTAGCAGGAGGCCCGGCCCATATTGCTATTTTATTGCTCTGTTTGATTATTTCAAGAAAAGGAATATCAAACTGAGTCCAAAGCGGAATGAAACCTTGGCGTGATTTTTGGAGCAACGCGTGACCCAGGAGACTTGGAGTTGAAGTAAAGGAAGCTTCAAGGAGGCCACGAGATAGGGGGGCGCACCCACCCCCTGGGTGCGCCTTCCACTCTCGTGGGCCCCTCGAGGCTCCCCCTACCGACTTCTTTTGCCTATATATTCCCATATACCATAAAAACATTGAAGATGAAGATAGATCGGGAGTTCCGCTGCCACAAGCCTCTGTAGCCACCAAAAACCTCTCGGGATGCCGTTCCGGCACCCTGCCGGAGGGGGGATCCCTCACCGGTGGCCTTCTTCATCATCCCAGCGCTCTCCATGACGAGGAGGGAGTAGTTCACCCTCAGGGCTGAGGGTATGTACCAGTAGCTATGTGTTTGATCTCTCTCTCTCTCTCGTGTTCTCTCTATGGCACGATCTTGATGTATCGCGAGCTTTGCTATTATAGTTGGATCTTATGATGTTTCTCCCCCTCTATTCTCTTGTAATGGATTGAATTTTCCCTTTGAGGTTGTCTTATCGGATTGAGTCTTTAAGGATTTGAGAACACTTGATTTATGTCTTGTCGTGCTTATCTGTGGTGACAATGGGATATCACGTGCCACTTGATGTATGTTTTGGTGATCAACTTGCGAGTTCCGCCCATGAACCTATGCATAGGAGTTGGCACACGTTTTCGTCTTGACTCTCCGGTAGAAACTTTGGGGCACTCTTTGAAGTACTTTGTGTTGGTTGGATAGATGAATCTGAGATTGTGTGATGCATATCGTATAATCATGCCCACGGATACTTGAGGTGACAATGGAGTATCTAGGTGACATTAGGGTTTTGGTTGATTTGTGTCTTAATGTGTTATTCTAGTACGAACTCTTGAATAGATTGATCCAAAAGAATAACTTTGAGGTGGTTTCGTACCCTACCATAATCTCTTCGTTTGTTCTCCGCTATTAGTGGCTTTGGAGTGACTCTTTGTTGCATGTTGAGGGATTGTTATATGATCTATCTATGTTATTATTGTTGAGAGAACTTGCACTAGTGAAAATATGAACCCTATGCCTTGTTTCCTACCATTGCAATACCGTTTACACTCACTTTTACCATTAGTTACCTTGCTGTTTTTATTATTTCAGATTACAAAAACCTATATCTACCATCCATATTGCACTTGTATCACCATCTCTTCGCCGAACTAGTGCACCTATACAATTTACCATTGTATTGGGTGTGTTGGAGACACAAGAGAATCTTTGTTATTTGGTTGCAGGGTTGCTTGAGAGAGACCATCTTCATCCCACGCCTCCCACGGATTGATAAACCTTAGGTCATCCACTTGAGGGAAATTTGCTACTGTCCTACAAACCTGTGCACTTGCAGGCCCAACAACGTCTACAAGAAGAATGTTGTGTAGTAGACATCAAGCTCTTTTCTGGCATCGTTGCCGGGGAGGTGAGTGCTTGAAGGTATATCTTTAGATCTTGCAATCGAATCTTTTTGTTTCTTGTTTTATCACTAGTTTAGTTTATAAAAGAAAACTATAAAAAAATGGAGTTAAGTTTGTCTCATACGCTTCATCTTTTTAAAATCTTTCGTGAGAATGATGGAAAGGAAAATTGTGCTCAAGTGCTAGAAGAAGAATTACATAGAATGCTTAACATGAAATATGTGAATGATGAGCGTGATTGCAATGTTGTTAGTATGAATTCCTTGAATATCCATGATGCTAATGATATGCAAAGCCACAAGCTTGGGGAAGCTATGTTTGATGAAGATGATATTTTTTGTCCCCCAAGTTTTGATGAGCAAATTTGTTATGATGAAAGCATGCCTCCTATTTATGATGATTATATTGATGAAAGTGGATTTGGAAGAGTGTCAACTTTATTTAGTGATGAATCCACTATTTCGGAAGAGGTTCCAATTGATTATGAGAACAAAGTTGCTCTCTATGATGATTATTGTGATGACTTGTATGCTATTAAGAATAATGATAACCATGAAGCTTGTCATCATGATTTTAGTTTTCGATTGGATTATGCCTCACATGATAATTATTTTGTTGACTTTACTCCCACTATTCCGAATGAGAAGAATTTTGCTTTTGTGGAGAGTAGTAAATTTTCTATGCTTGTAGATCACGAAAAGAATGCTTTAGGTGCTGGTTATATTGTTGAATTCATTCATGATGCTACCGAAAATTATTATGAGGGAGGAACATATGCTTGTAGGAATTGCAATAATATCAAGTTTCCTCTCTATGTGCTTAAAATTTTGAAGCTATGCTTGTTTTACCTTCCTATGCTAGTTGATTATTATTACCATAAGTTGTTTGCTCACAAAATCCATATGCATAGGAAGTGGGTTAGACTTAAATTTGCTAGTCATATGCTTCATGATGCTCCCGTTATGTTTCAATTCTTATCTTTTATGTGAGCATCATTGTCATCATCATGCCTAGCTAGAAAGGCATTAAAGAAAAGCGCTTGTTGGGAGACAACTCAACATTTACCCTTACTGTTTTTGTGTGTCCACATGATTATTCTACTGTAGTAATCATGTTTTACAGCTTTCGTTTCAATAAAGTTCCAAGTAAGACCTTTAGGATAGCTTACGGTGATAGTTGTGTTGATCCTGCTGAGAATCAGAAACTTTTGCACCCAGTAAATTAGTTTTGATAAATCACAGAAACATTCTTCTGATCTGATTCTTTTTTCTCTTGATTTTTACACAAATTGCTTAGGTCTTCCTAATTTGGTAGGATTTTTGTAGTTCCATAAGTATACGTTTGATACATATTACTACAGACTGTTCTGTTTTTGACAGATTCTGTTTTCTACGTGTTGTTTGCTTATTTTGATCAATCTATGAGTAGTATCGGAGGGTATGAACCATAGATAAGTTGGAATCTGATAGATATTACACCAGTATGAATTTAGAATGAGTTCATTACAGTACCTAAGTGGTTATTTATTTTCTTATACTAGCAGACTTACGAGTTTTCTGTTGAGTTTTGTGTTGTGAAGTTTTCAAGTTTTGGGTAAAGATTCGATGGACTATGGAATAAGGAGTGCCAAGAGCCTAAGCTTGGGGATGTCCAAGACACCCCAAGGTAATATTCAAGGACAACCAAGATCCTAAGCTTGGGGATGCTCCGGAAGGCATCCCCTCTTTCGTCTTCGTTTATCGGTAACTTTACTTGGAGCTATATTTTTATTCACCACATGATATGTGTTTTGCTTGGAGCGTCATTTTATCTTGTTAGTATTTGCTTTATGTTATTTAGAATAATGTTTTGCCTCTTTAGTTTCAATAAAAATGTCAAGGATAGCCTTTGCCATGCTTATTTTGCTAGTATACATGTTGCTGTTTGAAAACAGAAAGTTTACCGCTGTTGCAAAAATTCCCTAGAAAAGTCAGAGAATGATATAATGTTGAAACTTTTTGCATATTGAGCTATGATAAATCTTCTACATCGTAGTACGTTTCTCATAATTTTTGGAGTTAGGGAAGTATGATGAATCTTGCATTCTTTACAGACTATACTGTTTTGGCAGATTGCTGTTATGGTTGCATTGTTTGCATATGTTTGCTTGCTTAATGATTCTATTTGAGGATAGGAGTATTAAATATGAAGAGACATTTAGTATGCAATGTGGAATAATAATTTTAGTGATTTTTTGCAGTAGAAAATGATAAGGTTTTTGCATTGGTTTATACTAACTTATCTCACGAGTTCTTGTTGAGTTTGTTGTGGATGAAGCTTTTGAGAAATAGAGAAACCATGATATGAGAGGAATTAAGAAGACAAAAAAGTTCAAGCTTGGGGCTGCCCAAGGCACCCCAAGATAATATTTCAAGAAGTCTCAAGCATCTAAGCTTGGGGATGCCCCGGTAGGCATCCCACCATTCTTCTTTAACAACTATCGGTTAGTATCGGTTGAACCTAAGTTTTTGCTTCTTCACATGAGTTGTGCTATCCTTGCAATGTCATTTTATTTTGCTTTGCTTGCTGCTTGAATAAAGTACTTAAGATATGAAATTCTTAAATGAGAGAGAGTCTTCATATAGTTACATAATTATTTAGCTACTCATTGATTTTCACTTATATCTTGTTGGAGTAGTTTGTCATTTACTCGTGCGCTTCACTTATATCCTATGAGTAAATTGTTAAATGAGTTGATTGTCATAAATCTGAAATTATATATGTCTCATTTGCTTATCCCATGGGGAGTAATGACTTCACATCTAAAAAGTAGAGGTTGTAAATTTATTGAAGGTTAGCAAGCACTGTATTAGTCACCTGAACAATTCATGAAATAATATTGAAGGAAGAGAGATTCCACATGTAAATATACTATCTTAGACATCTTTTATAATTGTGAGCACTCATTAAGTATGACATGCTAAAGAGTTGATGTTGGACAAGGAAAACAACGTAATGGGTTATGTTTTCTCACATCTCAGTTAAAGTATATTGTCATGGATCATTCAAACATGTTGAGCTTGCCTTTCCCCCTCATGCTAGCCAAATTCCTTGCACCAAGTAGAGATACTACTTGTGCTTCCAAATATCCTTAAACCCAGTTTTTGCCATGAGTGTCCACCATACCTACCTATATGGTATTTACCGCCGTTCCAAGTAAATTTGCATGTGCCAAACTCTAAACCTTCAAATAATAATCTGTTTTGTATGCCCGAATCGCTCATGTAGCGACTAGGGGCTGTCAGTATCTTCCATGCTATGTGGGTTATTCTCAAGGTGAGTGGACTCCACTCATCATTCACAAGAAAAATGGCTGGTCACCGGGATGCCCAGTCCCATGATCAAAAGATCAAAATCAAATCAAAAATAATTGCAAACAAAACTCCCCCAGGTTTGATGTTAGTTGGAGGCACCCGTTGTTTGGGCAAGCCATGGGTTGATGATTGTTGGTGGAGGGAGTAAAAACTTTTACCATTCTGTTTGGGAACCGCCTATAATGTATGTAGTATGGAAGATATTGGGAACTCTTGGTTGTTATGTTGACAATGAGATCATACCTCTCAAAATTATTCATCTCTATTTCAAAATTGAGCTCTGGCACCTCTCCAAATCCCTGCTTCCCTCTGCGAAGGGCCTATCTTTTACTTTTATGCAAGAGTCAAGGTGATCTTCACCTTTCCCTTTTTCATATTATACTATGGCAAGCACCTCGTGTTGGGAAGATCCCGATATATATATCCAATTGGATGTAAGTTAGCATGAACTATTATTGTTGACATCACCCAAAGGTGAATACATTGGGAGGCAACACTATAAGCCCCTATCTTTCTCGATTGTCCATTGAAACTCCATAACCATTAGTATTGCGTGAGTGTTAGCAATTGTAGAAGACTATATGATAGTTGAGTATGTGGAGTTTGCTAAATCAAAGCTCTGACATAGACCCTTCCTGAAAATAAGATGAATTGCAATTGTTTGATGACTAAGAATGAAGAAAGTTTATGGTCTATGCTTTAACATGTGAATTGCTTGTTACTTGTTCGTCAGAAGTTTTATGAGATGAACTACTGTTATGACACATATAATCATGCTAGAAAAGGTGATTGAAATTATCATTGATCAAACTTGTGCACCTGCTAGCATTCACACTTCATAAATTCTTTCTTTATCATTTACCTACTCGAGGAATGACGGGGAATTAAGCTTGGGGATCTTGTCGTCTCCAACGTATCTATAATTTATGAAGAATTTATGCTATTTTATTATCTGTTTTGAATGATTACGGGCTTTATACACTTCTATATTACTTTTGGGACTAACCAATTAACCGGAGGCCCAAATTTATATTGTCTTTTATTGTTACTGTTTCATTATTTCGAAGAAAAGGAATATCAAACGGAGTCCAAACGGAATGAAACCTTTGGCAGCGTGATTTTTGGAACGAACGTGACCCAGGAGACTTGGAGTTGAAGTAAAGGAAGCTTCAAGGAGGCCACGAGATAGGGGGCGCCCACCCCCCTGGGCGCGCCCTCCACTATCATGGGCCCCTCGAGGCTCCCCCGACCGACTTCTTTCGCCTATATATTCCCATATACCCTAAAAACATCGAAGACGAAGATAGATCGGGAGTTCCACCGCCGCAAGCCTCTGTAGCCACCAAAAACCTCTCGGGAGCCTGTTTCGGCACCCTGCCGGAGGGGGGATCCCTCACCGGTGGCTTTCTTCATCATCCTGGCGCTCTCCATGATGAGGAGGGAGTAGTTCACCCTCGGGGCTGAGGGTATGTACCGATAGCTTTGTGTTTGTTCTCTCTCTCTCTCTCTCTCTCTCTCTCTCTCTCTCGTGTTCTCTCTATGGCACGATCTTGATGTATCGCGAGCTTTGCTATTATAGTTGGATCTTATGATGTTTCTCCCCCTCTACTCTCTTGTAATGGATTGAGTTTTCCCTTTGAAGTTGTCTTATCGGATTGAGTCTTTAAGGATTTGAGAACACTTGATGTATGTCTTGCCGTGCTTATCTGTGGTGACAATGGGATATCACGTGCCACTTGATGTATGTTTTGGTGATCAACTTGCGGGTTCCGCCCATGAACCTATGCATAGGGGTTGGCACACGTTTTAAATCTTGACTTCATGGGGTAGAAACTTTGGGCACTCTTTGAAGTAATTTGTGTTGGTTGGATAGATGAATCTAAGATTGTGTGATGCATATCGTATAATCATGCCCATGGATACTTGAGGTGACAATAAAGTATCTAGGTGACATTAGGGTTTTGGTTGATTTGTGTCTTAAGGTGTTATTCTAGTACGAACTCTTGAATAGATTGATCCGAAAGAATAACTTTGAGGTGGTTTCGTACCCTACCATAATCTCTTCATTTGTTCTCCGCTATTAGTGGCTTTGGAGTGACTCTTTGTTGCATGTTGAGGGATTGTTATATGATCTATCTATGTTATTATTGTTGAGAGAACTTGCACTAGTGAAAGTATGAACCCTATGCCTTGTTTCCTACCATTGCATTACCGTTTACGCTCACTTTTACCATTAGTTACCTTGCTGTTTTTATTATTTCAGATTACAAACCTATATCTACCATCCATATTTCACTTGTATCACCATCTCTTCGCCGAACTAGTGCACCTATACAATTTACCATTGTATTGGGTGTGTTGGAGACACAAGAGACTCTTTGTTATTTGGTTGCGGAGGGTTGCTTGAGAGAGACCATCTTCATCCCTCGCCTCCCACGGATTGATAAACCTTAGGTCATCCACTTGAGGGAAATTTTCTACTGTCCTACAAACCTGTGCACTTGCAGGCCCAACAACGTCTACAAGAAGAAGGTTGTGTAGTAGACATCACCAGTAGAGCCACACTTGGCTTATGGGGGGGCTGATTGGGTCTATTTTCATGCCTCTCGCCGGTGCCTCCAACTAGGGAAGGTTACTTGCGCGCGGTACCCTGATCAAGTAGGCAGCCATAAGCCTTGTGAGCCCGAGTTTGGTAATGTGCACATGTCCTTGTTTGGGACCATTTTTGTTTTGCCACGATGGTGGCCGTTGGGCGTCACAAGGTGACATCGAGGCCACCCATGACTTAGCCCAAAGGGGAGTTTGTCGAAGTGTCTCCTAGTGCTTCCACTGAGCCATGGTAGCTTGCTACTGCTCCAGAACACTTAGGCTGGCCGGCATGTGTCCTTCTTCGTTCACGTATACATCCCTCGAGAAATGTCACTTGATGAATCTAGGAGTCTGTTAGCCGCTTCTGACCGGTTCACCGAGTCTGCTAGCCCGTACTTTCTGACACTGGATTCACTAGTTGATGACCGACACGTTCGATCTTTGAGTCATGGATACTGTCCTGTAAGTTTGTGCCACTTTGGGTTTATGACTAGCCATGTCGGCCGGGCTCCTTATCATATGGATGCTAGCGACACTATCATATCGTGTGCCAAAAGCGCCAAGCGGTCCCGAAAAGGTAAGGCGACACCGTAGAATACCGTCGTGAGGCCGCAAAGTGATATGGTGTTACATGCTAGATCGATGTGGCATTGAGTCGAGGTCACGGCTTTCTGGTACCAAGGCCGTCAGACCCCGATCCTAAATCACACCGATCTAGCATGTAACACCTCATATCACTTTGCTCACGCACGGTATTCCCACGGGTGTCGCCTACCATGCCCGGACCGCTTTGCCTTTTGGCACACGATATGATAGTGTCGCTAGCATCCATATGACAAAGAACCCGGGCCGACATGGCTAGTCGTGAACCCGGCGGCACTAACTTGTGGACAGTATACATGACCCAACATCGAACGTGTCGGCCATCAACGAGTGAATCCGGGCTGTAGCAACTGGGTTAGGGACTCCGTAAACCTGGCAGATGCTAAGAGGACTCCGTAGACACCAGCGTGACATTTCAAGGGAGAGACACAGAACGGAAGAAGGACACATGTCGGCCTAAGTGTTCCGAGCGATGAAAGCTACTGTGGCTGCTGGAAGAGACATTTCGAAGAAGAGGCTACTAAGGATAAACAACTAGATAGTCCGATCCCACACATAGCAATACACATTACACATATGCATAACATGCAAGTATGTGCCGTACAACATGGCATCACAAAGATAACTCAACAACTCATATAGATAAAGACTGGAAGAGCCATCATAGCATTATTACAAGCGGGGGTCACATGACCCAACATTGAAACAAACAAGCAACAAGAGGAAGCATTACATGTCGAGTACTGAGACATCTACAAATGAAAAAGGCTGAAGAGCCCGACTATCTACAACATCCGATCAAGATCGTAGGTGAGGTACAAGCTACTTGTCAAGCCCACGAGAACACTAGTAAGACCGAAGTCTCCACCGCAAAAACATAAATAAAGCAACATGAGTACAAAGGTACTCAAAGAAGACTTACATCGAGATCCTATCATACATGCATTTGTATCAAGAAGAGGGTATTGTGGGGTTTAGTTGCAGCAAGCCGGCTTTGACTCGGTGGCTATCACTTCTCTGACTACGAGAACTTCTTTGAGGTGATATGGTGCACATGAGTCCACTAATCACCACACAATACACTACTATGGATTCATCCCCGTCTCCCTACGAGAAGGCCATCCATAGTACTCACACTTGTCTTGAGCATTTTATAGTATCCACTTCAAGTTGTCTATGTACCATGTAAGCATCCAAGAAATCCATAACCGCATGAGACCCGGCTATTTGAATAGATCATGTTAACCCTGCGAGGGTGTACTTCTTCACCTGCGCTCTCGCCACTTACCGCCATGTACACGTCATGTATCTCGGCAACCTTCAAGCGGAAGCCTGGCGAGGGTGTCGGCCACGACCTGACTAACCACACAAGACTCTAGCCTAGGTTTATCGCCTATTCGGGTTCCATCCGCAAGGAGATCCGGTCGGGGTGTCGCTCACGGTCCCAAACAATGTGTGCAGGGTTCCCGAGCCCACCATCCGGGTGCCACTCGGTACGACAGGCCACGTGTGCCTAGTCTGTCCCAAGCCCACCCTACCGGGTGCCACTTGGTAGAAAAATAGCACTACCTACAAACACCAGAGACTAGTTGCGACTCCCGGGCCAGAGATCAAGTTGGTTAATAAGTCGAGAGGGCACTTAAGCATTCCAATGCGTGGTAGTACCTAGTCATTGGACAACATACGTAACTTCGATTAGCTTAGGGCCGGTTCCGGTGAGACAACCCACCATGTACTCCTACATGGCCTCTCACCGCTACCTTTACCAAATCGTGTTCGCACACCTCACTCTCAGCATCAGAACATCGAACACTGCACTCCAATTCATTCCCAATGAATCAGACCTGACATGACTCTAAGCAATAGCAGGCATGGCATGGTAGGAACACATCATGGCTCAATCAACTCCTACACATGCTAGTGGGTTTCAACTATTTACTGTGGCAATGACAGGTCATGCAGAGGAATGGGTTCAACTACCGCAAAGACAAAGTAGCAGATGAATCGTTGTTGTCCTAATGCAATAACTGAGAGAGGGAGCAAGAGAGTAGGATTGTATCAGAATGAACAAGGGGGGTTTGCTTGCCTGGTAGATCAACAGGGGGGCACTGCTCCTTAGACAGGTACTCTGGAACACTCTCCGGAGCAGGACCTATCGAGAAGAAACGGTGTCGGCAATCAATACTCAAACATATGCAACAATATGATGCATGATCATGGCATGAATATGTGATGTTGTTTGAGCTAATGCAACTAGTATTACATTTGAATGAAGTCCATTTGAATCAAGGATTCAAATGCAATTCCAAGTAAGCTCTTTATAAATGCCATTTTAGTGTTTCACTTATACAGTAGGTATAAGTTGGTTTGTCATTCATGAAACTAGAACAGATGGAAAGATTGCATTTTTTTGATAATTTTTCATATATAAATTATCTCAATCTGAGCTACGGTTGAATTTCTATGATTTTTAGAAGTTTTACTAATTTTCTGGAATTTCCTGAGTTAAAATAATTCCAGAAATCATTATTGCGTCAGCTTGAGGTCAAACCTTTGTCGACAATCAACCTTTGAGTCAAACCCGACGTGGGGGGCCACACGTCGATGACACGATGGTTAAGCCGGGTCAAACCTTGACCGAGTTTGACTTAGCCTCTGGGGCCCACGGGCCGGTATTTGGTGGGGTGGTTTAGGCTGCGGGATTAGGCGCTAATGACAGCCACGTCGAGCTCGCCGGAGTTCGGCCGGCGATGACCTCGAGCCGCGGCGGTGACTCGCCGGACTTGCGCTACGAGCAGCGGATGGACGCGCGGAGACCACCGGGGCGTAGCCCGTCGTCGTCCGCATCCAGGGGAGCAGGTGGGAGGCTGCGGGGGCACGGGGAGGCCACCTGAGGGGCTCTGTGGCACCCTCGTGGCACCAGGAGCACGACCTTGTGCTCAGGTGCGACTTACTGGCGCTAGAACGGCAGCGGCGACATGGCCGGCAGCGAAGCTACGGCCATGGCGGGGAAGGGGCTACTGGCGAGAACGGAGGAGCAGGAGAGGAGAGAGCAGAGGCTCACGGCGGACTCAGCAGGCTTGTCGGCGAGCTTCGAGGGCCTTGTTGAAGAAGGCAAGCGGCGAAGATGATCTCCGCGACCGGAGATGAAGACAGCGGCGATGGCGACTCTCGAGGCCTCCCGAGGCGTGACAGCGGAGGTAGCCGGCGATGTGGCGGAGCTTTCTGGCCAGCGGCAGGGCGAGGTGGCCGGAGGGCAGTGGTGCTCACGGGTGGCAAGCGCATTCGGACACGAGAGAGAAAGCGAGAGAGGAGAGGAGAGGACCGGGGAGAGTGAGAGAAGTGCAGGCGGCGTGTGGGCGTCAGGGAGCATCCAGAGCGACGAGAGGGAGGACATGCAGGCGGGGAGGGAGGAGGTGGCGGCGGGCAAGGTCTTGTGCGTCAGGGCAGCGCCCATCCTCCCGGCAAGGAGGAAGACGACAGAGGAGGGGGCCGGGTGGGGTGGGGTGGCCAAGCCCAGGCCGGCCGGGCCGCCTGAGGAAGCAGTGCCTGCAGGGAGGTAAGCGCCAGGTAAGTCTCTTCTCCCTTTTATTTTCTTTTTCTATTTTTCTGACATTTGTTTGGTTTAATAAAAATACTAAACCATTTTATTTTCTTATGCCAATTTTTGTAGGGGCTAGTGGCATTATTCCAGAGCTCCTCAACAACTGGCATAATTTTTGGACATATATTAAATATATAACGAATATATTTCCAATGCAAATATTTATGCATTAATTCCAAATGGCCAAAATAAATACTTGTGAGCTCCTAAAAATATTGGTTTGATTTTTATCTCTGTCCAATATTTTCAGAGAGCAACATGAGCATTTTCTTGGACCCTTTTGGAGCAATTTTTATCTAGGTCATTTCCAGAAATGATTTCTGAGGGTTTCACAATCCCCATTTCAAATTTAAATGGAATTTAAACATGATGCACACATGACTAGCTAGTCTAGGTCATACCAGAACTAGGGATGTGACAACTCGCCCCCACTTGAAAGAATCTCGTCCCGAGATTCGTGGGTCGACAGGAAAGAAAGCGGGGTATTCCAGTCGAAGACGATCTTCTCGCTCCCAAGTAGCTTCTCTCTCGGAATGATGAGACCACTGAACCTTGAGAAACTTGATGTTATGACGTCGAGTGACGCGCTTTGCTTGATCAAGAATGCGAACTGGATACTCTCGATATGTGAGGTTATCTTGGAGATCAAGCGTTTCGTGGTCCACTCATGGATAGGATCCGAGAAGCAACGCCTGAGTTGAGAAACATGGAAGACATCATGAACTCGAGAAAGATGTGGGGGTAGTTCAAACTGGTAGGCAACCTCTCCTCGTTTAGCAAGAATGCGAAAAGGACCAATGTAACGAGGAGCCAACTTGCCCTTGATACCGAATGGATGGGTACCCTTCAAAGGAGTAACTTGAGAAGGTAAGCTTTGTCGCCAACTTCATAAGTCATATCCTTATGATGACGATCATCTTGGCTCTTTTGACGAGGCGGGCTGTTTTCAAATTCTCATGAATGATCTGAACTTGCTCTTCGCCTCTGGATCATGTCCGTCCAAAGAATTGTCTTTCACCGGTTTCGACCAGTTCAAAGGTGTTCGACATCTTCGTCCATAGAGAATCTCAAAAGGAGCTTTCTTGAGACCGGATTGATAGCTATTGTTATAAGCAAACTCGGCAAAAGGAAGACATTTCTCCCAATCCATACCGAAAGAGATAACGCATAAGCTCTAAGCATGTCTTGAGAATTTGGTTGACCCGTTCCACGACCACTTGATTGAGGGTGGAAAGCGATGCATGAAGGAAAGATGGGTTCCCATGGCAGTTTGGAAACTCTCCCGAAATGAGAAGTGAAAAGAGCGCCCACGGTCTGAATTGATCTCTAGTGGAACACCATGAAGTGATACTATTCGAGAAATATATAAGTCGGTGGTGACTAGCGATGATACCCTCTCGAGCAGGTAGGAAGTGCGCCACTTTGGAGGCGATCAACAACTATGAAGATAGCATTATTCCCTCTCTAGGTCACAGGAAAGCCGGTGATGAAATCCATACCAACTTTATCCCATTTCCACTCGGGGAATAGCTAAAAAGGTGAAGGGTGCCGGAGGTCTTTGATGCTACGCTTGCTTAACGCGACGACAAAGCGTCACGATTAGCGATAAACCGAGAAATTTCTCTCTTCATCCTAGTCCACGGGACCTCTGGCGTGGAATCACGATACATCTTAGTACTACCGGGATGAATCGTGAGAGGAGATTCATGCGCCCCCTTAAGGATTAGTTGTCGTAGATGTTGATTCTTGGGAACCACCAAGCGATTCTCAAAGAAAACAACACCTCGATCATCCATAGAGAAACATCCACCAACTCCCTTCTTAATGTTTCTCTTGATGCGAATAACACGCTTATCAAACTTCTGGTCAGTAATGATCTAATCCTCGAGGGTAGGTTTCGCCACCAAGGTAGAAAGGAATCCATGAGGAGCAATGTGAAGGTTAAGCTTACAGAATTCCTCATGGAGAAGTGGTTGGCCCTTGCAACATGAGATTGTTGCAATAGGATTTCTGACTTAAGCGCATCAGCCATGACATTGGCTTTGCACAGGTGTAGGTAATCCCTAAGTCGTGTCTGAGATCAACTCCAACCAACATCTTTGCCTAAGGTTCAAATCTGGTTGGGTGAAGATATACTTGAGACTCTGGTGGTCGGTGTAGATCTCGCAACGTTTACCAAGGAGGTAATGTCGCCAGGTCTTGAGTGCATAGACTACGACTGCAAGCTCTAGATCATGTGTAGGATAATTCTCCTCATGTGGATGCAACTGTCGAGATGCATAGGTAATCACATGACGATCCTGCATAAGAATGCAACCTAGTCCTGTCGTGAGGCGTCATGATGAATAACAAAGTCTTTAGTGAAATCCGGTGGCATAAGTATGGGAGAAGAAGTCGGCGTCTTTTTCGGTTCTGAAAACTATACTCACACTGGGGACCACTCAAACTTTTTATCTTTCTTGAGAAGTTCCGTGAGAGGTTTGGCTACTTTGCGAAGTTTTCAACAAAGCGGCGACAATAGCTGGCTAGACCAAGGAAACTCCTAACTTGTTTAACGGTTTCGGTGGAGTCCAATCAAGAACGGCCTTAACTCTCTCGGGATTGACGACAATGCCCTTACCCGGAGATTACGTGGCCTAGGTAGGTCACTTACGGCAACCGAAATTCACACTTGGAGAACTTGGCATAAAGGCAATGCTCTACGAGTTTTCTAATACAAGTCTAAGATGTTCGGCATGCTCTTCCTCGTTCTTTTGAGTAAATAAGAATATCATCGAGGTAAACCACGATGAATTTATCTAAGTACTCCATGAAGATCGAGTTCATCAAGAGGAGAATGTAGCTGGAGGCGTTGGTTAGACCAAAGGACATGATGGTGTACTCGTCTTGGCCATAACGAGTGACAAAGGCTGTCTTGGGGATGTCCCCGTTTACGATCTTGATCTCGGTGGTAGCCTAACCTCAAATCCATCTTGGAGAAGGCGAGGATCCGGCGAGCTGATCATCTGGTCGTTGATCCGGGAGCGGATATTTGTTCTTTATCGTGACAAAATTAATGGGACGATAATCTACAACCATCTGGTTCGTACCATCCTTCTTCTTGACGAAGAGGACGGGGCAAGCCCAAGGAGAAGAACTAGGACGGATGAAACCCTTTTGCAAGGACTCATCAAGTTGTTTCTTAAGCTCGGCTAGTTCTAAGGGTGCCATTTTGTAAGGTCTCCTAGAGATTGGGGCGGTTCCTGGGATAATATCTATGATTTAACTCTACATCTCTGTCGGGTGGAACACACAGCGGTTCCCTCTGGAAAGACATCCGGAAAGTCACGGACTACCGGGATATCTTCAAGGTCAGGGAGAGGGTTGGCATTAAGAGAATAGAGCTGACGCTTTGCAACTCTGGTGGAGACAGTGACTATCTTGCCAGATGGGTGTGTTAGCTGAACAGATCTGGTGTAACAATCAATCTTGGCATGATGAGTTGTCATCCAGTCCAAACCCAAGATGATGTTAATATCCGAGGACTTGAGGGCTGCAAGTGATGCAAGAAATACAAGTCTATCAACAAGGATTTCATTACCATAGCTGATTCTGGTAGTTTGCCATCTAGACCCTGGGGTTTGGATTTCAAGTGGTGTTGGCATATCACAAAATGACATGTCGTGCAAACGAGCATAGCCTTCGGAAATGAAGGAGTGAGATGCTCCGGTATCGAATAGAACCAATAGGTAAGTTGTGTTTCAGAATAGGACCCTGTTTAAGGAATAATTCATTTATCTCCCTTCTTTCATTCATAAACATATCATTTTCATGGTCTACAAATATTGTTCTAAAGGATCGATGGGGACGCACGGTAATAGAAGCAAGACCAATAGTTTCATCCTTATTAGGAAATTCTTTATCATGGGGTTGTCTACGAAATTTAGCAAAATTAAACTCATGTGTCGTATTCCCCAGACCAATAGTAACCACATCCTTCTTGCAATCTATCTTAGCATTAACAGTATTCAAGAAGGGTCTACCAAATATAATGGGGCAAAAGCTATCTTGTGGGGAACCAAGAATAAGGAAATCAGCAGGATATTTAACTTTCCCACACAAGACTTCAACATCTCTAACAATCCCAAATGGTGAAATATTATCCCGATTGGCAAGCTTAATGGTAACATCAATATTTTCTAACTGAGCGGGTGCAATATCATGCATAATTTCATTATATAAGGAAATAGGTATTGCACTGGCACTAGCATTCATATCACATAAGCCATGATAACAATGATCTCCTATTTTAACAGAGATAACATGCATGCCTACAACAGGTCTATGTATCTTAGAATCGGGTCTAGCAATATTAGCAGCTTCCTCATAGAAGTAAATAACATGCCCATCTATATTATCAGCCAAGAGATCTTTAACCATAACAATACTAGGTTCAACTTTAACTTGCTCAGGAGGTGTATATGTTCTAGTATTAATCTTACGAACAACGGTTGAAGCTTTAGCATGATCTTTTATCCTAAAAGGGAAAGGAGGTTTCTCGACATAAGTAGTAGGAACAATAGGATCATTATAAGTGATAATGTTTTCTTCAACTGTAACAGGTGCAACTACTTTTACTTCAATGGGGGGATTATATTTAAACCACTTCTCCTTAGAGAGATCAACATGAGTAGAAAAAGATTCACAGAAAGAAGCTATTATCTTAGAGTCAAGTCCATATTTAGTGCTAAATCCACGAAAAGCATCGGTATCCATAGAAGACTTAACACAATCAAACTTAGGTGTCACACCTGACTCCTTACCATCGTCGGAACCCCATCGGAGTTGCGTTTAATTCTTTCCAATAAGTCCCACTTCAATTCAATAGTCTTCAGCATATAAGAACCAACGCAGGAAGTATCGAGCATGGTGCGATCACTGAGAGAAAGCCGAGCATAAAAAATTTGAATAATCATTTCTCTTGAGAGCTCATGATTGGGGCATGAATATAACATTGACTTAAGCCTCCCCCAAGCTTGAGCGATGCTTTCTCCTTCGCGAGGCCAAAAATTATATATATAATTACGATCACGATGAACAAGATGCATAGGATAAAAGTTCTGGTGAAATTCCATCTTCAATCGTTTATAGTCCCAAGATCCCGTATCATCACATAGCCTATACCATGTCAATGCATATCCCTTCAAAGATAAAGGGAAGACCTTCCTCTTAATAACATCATCGGGAATACCTGCAAGCTTAAATAATCCACAAACTTCATCCACATAGATAAGGTGTAAATCGGGATGCAATGTTCTATTGGGGAACGTAGCAGAAAATAAAAATTTTCTACGCATCACCAAGATCAATCTATTGAGTCATCTAGCAACGAGAGAGAGGAGTGCATCTACATACCCTTGTAGACAACGAGCGGAAGCATTCAAGAGAACGGGGTTGATGGAGTCGTACTCGTCGTGATCCAAATCACCGATGATCCTAGCGCGACGGAGCAAGGCACCTCCAGCGTTCAACACACGCACGGTTGGGAAGACGTCTCCTCCTTCTTGATCCAGCAAGGGGAAGGAGAGGTTGATGGAGATCCAAGAACACGGCGTGGTGGTGGAAGCAATGATGATCTCGGCAGGGCTTCGCCAAGCTCAGCGAGAGGGAGAGGTGTTATGAGGGGAGAGGGAGGCGCCAGGGGCTAGGGTGCGCAGCCCTCCCCCCCTCTTTATATAGGGTCCCTGGGGGTCGCCGGCCCTAGATATCCCATCTCAAGCGGGGCGGCGGCCAAGGGGGGGGGGACTTGCCCCCCAAGTCAAGTGGGGCGCCCCCCACCCCTAGGGTTTCCAATCCTAGGCGCAGGGGAGGCCCAAGGCGCACCAGCCCACCGAGGCTGGTTCCCTTCCCACTTCATCCCATGGGGCCCTCCGGATAGGTGGCCCCACCGGTGGACCCAGGGACCCTTCCGTGGTCCCAGACAATACCGTGAACCGAAACTTTCCGGTGGTCAAACTGGACTTCCTATATACAAATCTTCACCACCGGACCAGTCCGAACTCCTCGTGACGTCAGGGATCTCATCCGAATCTGAAAAACTTTAAGATTTACGCATAATAATATCTCTACAACCCTAAGCGTCACCGAACCTTAAGTGTGTAGACCCTACGGGTTCGGGAGACATGCGCAACATGACCGAGATGACTCTCCGGTCAATAACCAACAGCGGGATCTGGATACCCATGTTGGCTCCCACATGCTCCTCAATGATCTCATCGGATGAACCACGATGTCGAGGATTCAAGTAATCCCGTATACAATCCCCTTTGTCAGTCCGTACGTTACTTGCCCGAGATTCGATCGCCGGTATCCCAATACCTCGTTCAATCTCGTTACCGGCAAGTCACTTTACTCGTACCATAATGCATGATCCTGTGACCAACCACTTGGCACATTGAGCTCATTATGATGATGCATTACCGAGTGGGCCCAGAGATAACTCTCCGTCATATGGAGTGACAAATCCCAGTCTCGATTCGTGTCAACCCAACAGACACTTTTGGAGATACCTGTAGTATACCTTTATAGCCACCCAGTTATGTTGTGACGTTTGGTACACCCAAAGCACTCTTACGATATCCGAGAGTTACACGATCTCATGGTCTAAGGAAATGATACTTGGCATTAGAAAAGCTCTAGCAAACGAACTACACGATCTTGTGCTATGCTTAGGATTGGGTCTTGTCCATCACATCATTCTCCCAATGATGTGATCCCGTTATCAATGACATCCAATGTCCATGGTCAGGAAACCGTAACCATCCATTGATAAATGAGCTAGTCAACTAGAGGCTTACTAGGGACATGTTGTGGTCTATGTATTCACACATGCATTATGATTTTCGGATAACACAATTATAGCATGAACAATAGACAATTATCATGAACAAGGAAATATAATAATAACCATTTTATTATTGCCTCTAGGGCATATTTCCAACAGTCTCCCACTTGCACTAGAGTCAATAATCTAGTTACATTGTGATGAATCGAACACCCATAGAGTTACGGTGTTGATCATGTTTTGCTTTCATGGAAGAGGTTTAGTCGACGGATCTGCGACATTCGATCTGTGCACTTTACAAATATCTATGTCTCCATCTTGAACATTTTCACGAATGGAGTTGAAGCGATGCTTGATGTGCCTGGTCCTCTGGTGAAACCTGGGCTCCTTGGCAAGGGCAATGGCTCCAGTGTTGTCACAGAAGAGAGTCATCGGCCCCGACGCATTGGGAATAACTCCTAGGTCGGTAATGAACACCTTGATGCAGATTGCTTCATGTGATGCTTCCGAGGCTGCCATGTACTCCACTTCACATGTAGATCCCGCCACGACGCTTTGCTTGCAACTACACCAGCTTACTGCCCCACCATTCAAAATATACACGTATCCTGTTTGTGACTTAGAGTCATCCGGATCGTGTCGAAGCTAAGCGTCGGCGTAACCCTTTACGACGAGCTCTTCATCACCTCCATATCTGAGAAACATATCCTTAGTCCTTTTCGGTACTTCAGGATATTCTTGACGTATCCGATGTTCCATGCGGGATTACTTTGGTACCTTCCTACCAAACTTACGACAAGGTTTACATCGGGTCTAGTACACGGCATGGCATACATGATAGATCCTATGGCGAGGCATAGGGGCGACACTCATCTTTTCTCTATCTTACGTCGTGGTCGGACATTGAGCCGAGCTCAATTTCACACCTTGCAACACAGGCAAGAACCCCTTCTTGGACTAATCCATATTAAACTTCTTCAATATCTTATCAAGGTATGTGCTTTGTGAAAGACCTATGAGGCGTCTTGATCTATCTCTATAGATCTTGATGCCTAATATATGTAAGCAACTTCTCCAAGGTCCTTCATTGAAAAACACTTATTCAAGTAGGCCTTAATGCTGTCCAAAAGTTCTATATCATTTCCCATCAAAAGTATGTCATCCACATATAATATGAGAAATTCTCTGATCTCCCACTCACTTTCTTGTAAACGCAGGCTTCTCCATAAGTCTCGCATAAACTAACGCTTTGATCATTTCATTAAAGCGAATGTTCCAACTCCGAGATGCTTGCACCAGCCGGAGATGGAGTAGCTGGAGCTTACATGCCTTGTTAGCATTCTTAGGATCGACAAAACCTTCCTGCTGCATCATATACAATTCATCCTTAAGAAAGCCGTTAAGGAATGCCGTTTTGACGTCCATTTGCCATATCTCATAATCGTAGAATGCGGCAATTGCTAACATGATTCAGACGGACTTAAGCTTCGCTATGAGTGAGAAGGTCTCATCGTAGTCACCCCCTTGAACTTGTCGATAACCCTTAGCGACAAGTCGAGCTTTATAGATGGTAACATTACCATCTGCGTCCGTCTTCTTCTTAAAGATCCATTTATTCTCTATCGCTCGCCGATCATCGGGCAAGTCTGTCAAAGTCCATACTTTGTTTTCATACATGGATCCTATCTCGGATTGCATGGCTTCAAGCCGTTTGTTGGAATCGGGGCCCGCCGTCGCTTCTTCATAGTTCGAAGGTTCACCGTTGTCTAACAACATGATTTCCAGGACAGGGTTGCCATACCATTCTGGTGTGGAACGTGTCCTTGTGGACCTTAGAAATTCAGTAGCAACTTGATCCGAAGTACCTTGATCATCATCATTAAATTCCTCTCTAGTCGGTGCAGGCACCACAGGAACATCTTCCTAAGCTGCGCTACTTTCCGGCTCAAGAGGTAGTACTTCATCGAGTTCTACTTTCCTCCCACTAACTTCTTTCGAGAGAAACTCTTTCTCCAGAAAGGACCCGTTCTTGGCAACAAAGATCTTGCCTTGGATCTGAGGTAGAAGGTATACCCAATGGTTTCCTTAGGGTATCCTATGAAGACGCATTTTTCCGACTTGGGTTCGAGCTTTTCAGGTTGAAGTTTCTTGACATAAGCATCGCATCCCCAAACTTTTAGAAATGATGACTTAGTTTTCTTCCCAAACCATAATTCATATGGTGTCGTCTCAGCAGTTTAGATGGTGCCCTATTTCAACGGAATGTAGCTGTCTCTAGAGCGTATCCCCAAAATGATAGCGGTAAATCGGTGAGTGACATCATAGATCGCACCATATCCAATAGAGTGCGATTACGACGTTCGGACACACCGTTACGCTGAGGTGTTCCAGGCGGCGTGAGTTGTGAAATGATTCCACATTTCCTTAAGTGCGTACCAAATTCATGACTTAAATATTCTCCCCCACGATCTGATCATAAGAACTTTATCTTTCGGTCATGTTTATTCTCTACCTCACCCTGAAATTCCTTGAACTTTTCAAAGGTCTCAGACTTGTGTTTCATCAAGTAGACATACCCATATCTACTCAAGTCGTCAGTGAGAGTGAGAACATAACGATAGCCTCCATGAGCCTCAACGCTCATTGGACCGCACACATCGGTATGTATGATTTCCAATAAGTTGGTTGCTCGCTCCATTGTTCCGAGAAGCGGAGTCTTGGTCATTTGCCCATGAGGCATGGTTCGCATGTGTCAAATGATTAAGTAATAAAGAGACTCCAAAAGTCCATCAGCATGGAGCTTCTTCATGCGCTTGACACCAATGTGACCGAGGCGGCAGTGCCACAAGTATGTGGGACTATCGTTATCAACCTTACATCTTTTGGTATTCACACTATGAATATGTGTAACATCATGTACGAGATTCATTAAGAATAAACCATTGACCAGCGGGCATGACCATAAAACATATCTCTCATATAAATAGAACAACCATTATTATCGGATTTAAATGAGGAGCCATCTCGTATTAAACAAGATCCAGATACAATGTTCATGCTCAAAGCTGGCACTAAATAACAATTATTGAGGTTTAAAACTAATCCCGTAGGTAAATGTAGAGGTAGCGTGCCGACGGCGATCACATCGACCTTGTAATCATTCCCGACGCGCATCGTCACCTCGTCCTTCGCCAGTCTACGCTTATTCCGCAGCTCCTGTTTTGAGTTACAAATATGAGCAACCACACCGGTATCAAATACCCAGGAGCTACTACGAGTACTGGTAAGTTACACATCAATTACATGTATATCACATATACCTTTGGTGTTGCCGACCTTCTTGTCCGCTAAGTACTTGGGGCAATTCCGCTTCCAGTGTCCGCTTCCCTTGCAATAAAAGCACTCAGTCTCATGTTTGGGTCCATGCTTTGGCTTCTTCCCGGCAACTGGCTTACCGGGCGTGGCAACTCCCTTGCCGTCCTTCTTGAAGTTCTTCTTACCCTTGCCTTTCTTACAACTAGTGGTTTTATTGACCATCAACACTTGATGTTCCTTTTGATCTCCACCTCCGCTGATTTCAGCATTGAATATACCTCGGGAATGGTTTTCACCATCCCACGCATATTGAAGTTCATCACAAAGCTCTTGTAGCTAGGTGGGAGCGATGGAGGATTCTGTCGACCATCAAGGCCATCCGGGAGATTAACTCCCGGTTGAGATAAGCGGTTGTGCAACCCAGACATTTTGAGTATGTGCTCGCTGATAGAATCATTCTCCTCCATCTTACAACTATAGAACTTGTCAGAGACTTCATATCTCTCGACCCGGGAGTGAGCTTGGAAAAACATTTTCAGCTCTTGGAATTTCTCATATGCTCCGTGCTGCTCAAAACGCTTTTGGAGCCCCGGTTCTAAGTCAGTAAAGCATGCCGCACCGAACAGGGAGTAATCATCACTCTGCTTGTTGCCGAGGCGTTCATAACATCTTGAGTTCTTTGGGAAAAGCAGATTGCTTCACCTAGCGGTGCATCTAGGACATATGCTTTCTTGGCAGCTATGAGGATGATCCTCAAGTTCGGACCCGGTCCGTATAGTTGCTGCCATCGTCTTTCAGACTTGGTTTTCTCTAGGAGCATTGAAGTTGAGGGTAACATTAGCGTGGGCCATTTGATCTACAAGACATATTGCAAAGATTTTAGACTAAGTTCATGATAATTAAGTTCATCTAATCAAATTATATAATGAACTCCCACTCACATAGACATCCCTCTAGTCATCTAAGTGATCCATGATCCGAGTCGACTAGGCCGTGTCCGATCATCACGTGAGACGTACTAGTCATCATCGGTGAACATCTTCATGTTGATCGTATCTTCTATACGACTCATGTTCGACCTTTCGGTCTCCACGTGTTCGAGGCCATGTATGCATACATGCTAGGCTCGTCAAGTCAACCTAAATGTTTTTGCATGTGTAAATCTGTCTTACACCCGTTGTATGTGAGCGTTAGAATCATCACACCCGATCATCACGTGGTGCTTGAAACAACGAACTTTACATAGCGGCGCATAGTTAGGGGGAACACTTTCTTGAAATTATTATGAGGGATCATCTTATTTACTACCGTCGTACTAACCAAATAAGAAGCAAGACATGATAAACATCACATGCAATCAAATAGTGACATGATATGGCCAATATCATTTTGCTCCTTTTGATCTCCATCTTCGGGGCGCCATGATCATCATCGTCACCGGCATGACACCATGATCTCCATCATCGTGTCTTCATGAAGTTGTCACGCCAACGATTACTTCTACTTCTATGGCTAACGTGTTTAGCAATAAAGTAAAGTAATTACATGGCGTTATTCAATGACACACAGGTCGTATAAAAAATAAAGACAACTCCTATGGCTCACGCGGTTGTCATACTCCTCGATATGCAAGTCGTGATTCCTATTACATGAACATGATCAATCTCATACATCACATATATTTCCTTCCTCACATCCTTTTGGCCATATCACATCACAAGGCATATGCTGCAAAAACAAGTTATACATCCTCTAATTGTTGTTGCATGTTTTTACGTGGCTGCTATAGGTTTCTAGCAAGAACGTTTCTTACCTACGCCAAAACCACAACGTGATATGCCAATTTCTATTTACCCTTCATAAGGACCCTTTTCATCGAATCCGATCCGACTAAAGTGGGAGAGACAGACACCCGCTAGCCACCTTATGCAACTAGTGCATGTCAGTCGGTGGAACCTGTCTCACGTAAGTGTACGTGTAAGGTCGATACAGGCCTCTTCATCCCATGATGCCGCCGAAACAAGATAAGACTAGTAGTGGCAAGAAAATTGACAAAACCAACGCCCACAACAATTTTGTGTTCTACTCGTGCATAGAAACTACGCATAGACCTAGCTCATGATGCCACTGTTGGGGAACGTAGTAGAAAATAAAAAATACCCTTGTAGATCGCGAGCAGAAGCGTTCAATATATGGAGTCATCTAGCAACGAGAGAGAGGAGTGCATCTACATACCCTTGTAGATCATGACGAAGCGTTCAAGAGAAGCAGGGGTTGATGTAGTTGTACTCGTCGTGATCCAAATCACCAATGTTGGTAGCGCCGAACGGACGGCACCTCCGCGCTCTACACACGTACGGTTGGGGAAGAAGTCTCCTCCTTCTTGATCGAGCAAGGGGAAGGAGAGGTTGATGGAGGTCCAGCCGCGATGGCGTGGTGGTGGAAGCGGTGATGATCTCGGCAGGGCTTCGCCAAGCTCGGCGAGAGGAGAGGTGTTACGAGGGAGAGGGAGGCGCCGAGGCTAGGGTGCGCAGCCCTCCCCCTCTTTATATAGGGGCCCTGGGAGGAGCCGGCCCCTAGAGATCCCATCTCAAGGGGGGCGGTGGCCAAGGGGGGGACTTGCCCCCCAAGTCAAGTGGGGCTCCCCCCACCCCTAGGATTTCCAACCATAGGCGCAGGGGAGGCCCAAGGGGGGCGCACCAGCCCACCAGGGGATGGTTCCCTTCCCAGTTCAGCCCATGGGGCCCTCCGGGATAGGTGGACCCACCCGGTGGACCCCCGGGACCCTTCCGGTCGTCCCGGTACAATATCGGTGAACCCCGAAACTTTCCCGGTGGCCGAAACTGGACTTCCTATATGCAAATCTTCACCTCCGGACCATTCTGCAACTCCTCGTGACATCCGGGATCTCATCCGGGACTCCGAACAACTTTCGGGTTACCGCATACTAATATCTCTACAACCCTAGCGTCACCGAACCTTAAGTGTGTAGACCCTACGGGTTCGGGAGACATGCATACATGACCGAGACGACTCTCCGGTCAATAACCAACAGAGGGATCTGGATGCCCATGTTGGCTCCCACATGCTCCTCGATGATCTCATCGGATGAACCACAATGTTGAGGATTCAAGTAATCCTATATACAATTCCCTTTGTCAGTCGGTATGTTACTTGCCCGAGATTCGATCGTCGGTATCCCAATACCTCGTTCAATATCGTTACCGGAAAGTCACTTTACTTGTACCGTAATGCATGATCCTGTGACCAACCACTTGGTCACATTGAGCTCATTATGGTGATGCATTACTGAGTGGGCCCAGAGATACCTCTCCGTCATAAGGAGTGACAAATCCCAGTCTCGATTCGTGTCAACCCAACAGACACTTTCGGAGATACCTATAGTATACCTTTATAGCTACCCAGTTACGTTGTGATGTTTGGTACACCCAAAGCACTCTTACGGTATCCGGGAGTTACACGATCTCATGGTCTAAGGAAATGATACTTGACATTAGAAAAGCTCTAGCAAACGAACTACACGATCTTGTGCTATGCTTAGGATTGGGTCTTGTCCATCACATCATTCTCCCAATGATGTGATCCCGTTATCAATGACATCCAATGTCCATGGTCAGGAAACCGTAACCATCCATAAATGAGCTAGTCAACTAGAGGCTTACTAGGGACATGTTGTGGTCTATGTATTCACACATGCATTACGATTTCTAGATAACACAATTATAGCATGAACAATAGACAATTATCATGAACAAGGAAATATAATAATAACCATTTTATTATTGCCTCTAGGGCATATTTCCAACATGTTCCATCTCCTGCAAAGGGATTAGCTAGCAGTTTCTTTATCATACTTGAAGGAATTTCAAAGTAAACATTTTCAGTAAGTTCAGTAGGATGAGGAGCAACTCTTTGCTCTCTTGGTCGAGGGTGAAGATGCCCCGAACAAAGCCCTCAAAGGATTAGTTTCCATAGTAACAAGTGACGATGAAATTTCAGCACACTATATAAATGTTTCCTTACCAAGTTCCACTCACCAAAGGCGCTCCACCCCCCGGCAATGGCGCCAGAAAAGAGTCTTGATGACCCACAAGTATAGGGGATCTATCGTAGTCCTTTTGATAAGTAAGAGTGTCGAACCCAATGAGGAGCAGATGGAAATGACAAGCAGTTTTCAGTAAGGTATTCTCTGCAAGCACTGAAACTGTAGGTAATAGATAGTTTTATGATAAGATAATTTGTAACGAGTAACAAGCAATGAGAGTAAATAAAGTGCAGCAAGGTGTCCCGATCCTTTTTGTACCAAAGGACAAGCCTGGACAATTTCTTATAATGAGAAAAGCGCTCCGAGGACACATGGGAATTATCGTCAAGCTAGTTTTCATCACGCTCATATGATTCACGTTAGATTTACTTTGTTAATTTGATATGTGGGTGGACCGGTGCTTGGGTACTGCCCTTTCTTGGACAAGCATCCCACTTATGATTAACCCCTATTGCAAGCATCCACAACTACAAAAGAAGTATTAAGGTAAACCTAACCATAGCATGAAACTAGTGGATCCAAATCAGCCCCTTACGAAGCAACACATAAACTAGGGTTTAAGCTTCTGTCACTCTAGCAACCTATCATCTACTTATTACTTCCCAATGCCTTCCCTTACGCCCAAATAATGGTGAAGTGTCATGTAGTCGACGTTCACATAACACCACTAGAGGAGAGACAACATACATCTCATCAAAATACCGAACAAATACCAAATTCACATGACTACTAATAGCAAGACTTCACCCATGTCCTCAAGAACAAACGTAACTACTCACAAAGCATATTCATGTTCATGAGTAGAGGGGTATTAATATGCATTAAGGATATGAACAAATAATCTTCCACCGGATAAACCAACTAGCATCAACTACAAGGAGTAATCAACACTACTAGCAACCCACAGGTACCAATCTGAGGTTTGGGTACAAAGATTGGATACAAGAGATGAACTCGGGTTCGAGAGGAGAGGGTGCTTTGGTGAAGATGTTGATGGAGATTGACCCCTCCGATGAGAGGATCGTTGGTGATGACGATGGTGATGATTTCCCCTCCGGAGGGACGTTTCCCGATGAGAACAGCTCATGGGAGCCCTAGATTAGTTCCGCCAAGGTTCCGCCTCGTGGCGTGAGTTTAAATCCGTAAGCTTGCTTATGATTTTTTTCCAGGGTGTTGGGGATATGAATATTTGTGTAAGCCGCCCAGGAGGGGCCGGGTTACGCAAAGAGGACTCATCAAAGGAAGCCCAAGACCAAGTGAAGATGGCGGTTTATAAAGGGTCCAAGGCCCACAGGCGACTTAAGGCCCGTTGTATTAAACCGCCATGATGGCATGACTTGTAACATAAGGTAGATTTAACTAGTCACCGAGCCGGACATTGTTTATAAGCGGCGGGACTACAGAAGCCAGGCGTCAACCCGTGTGTATAAGGGGCGACTGGCTGGCGGCTTATGGTAAGAAACAACTCATCGAGAGCCGGGCATAGCGTATCTCGCTCCTGGTCATCGAAACATCAATACCAACCCAACTAGGCGTGGGCCTTACCTTCACCGTAAGGGGCGAACTAGTATAAACCCTCTCGTGTCTCTTGTCCCGATTTAACCCCTTCAAGCTTCCTGGTTGCGATGGCTCCACAACTAAGTCCTTTCACGAGGACATCGGCGTGACTATTCCACGACGGTTGGCGCCCACCGTGGGGCGGCCGCAGTGGATTTGAGTTCTTGAAGGGCAACCGAAGGGCTCAAAGTGCGTAGTGAGCCGGATGACCAAGAGTCGTCGCGGCAAGATCTACATCGGCAACCGAGAAAGGCTGGGGTCTCGGCCTTGGCTCAATTGTGTACGGATACCGGGTCCCCTTTGGCGGAATCCACGTCTTCATCGGCCGGATCGGTGAGCCGGGCCCTGAGCCGGACAACTGCACCGACCTCGTCGAGATGGCTCAGCGTGCGAGGAAGACCCGGACTCAGCCGGTCATGAGGCATGCCTTCGTGGGCTGCGTCCACGGAGAGGAATTTTCTGGATCTGAAGATGGGGGTGAGACGGCCGTCCTATCAGACGGTGATTCGTCCGCCAGCTCAACAGATTCGTTGTATCAAGTACAAGACGGCGCGCTCAGGGGCTGTTCCGATGGCATCAGTATTCTGGACCCCGATGAGCCGCCAAGATGGGACAAAATCTTTATGGCTGGAACCCAGCCCGGTTCAAACTCTATAGCAGCCGCAGCGATCACGTCCGGATCAGGAGCAGCCGGGGCAGGCGACCCCGTGCGTCCACCGGCTCAGGTGCTGATAGATCTTATGGACAAGCTTACGGCTCTGTTAACCGCCACGGTTATTCCTACAGACAAAGATGAGCATCACGCAGCAGTAGCACAGGTGCGTGAGGAGATAGCTCAGGCCAAGGAGGCCTTGGCAGCTGAGGATACTAGACTGGCTACAGAGCGGGCGGCTCTCGACGCTCGGGCACAGCGCTTGCAGTCAGAAGCTTACCAGCTCACGATGAGCCTAAACCCATCCAATGAGGTAATGAGGAGAAGACATCAGAAAACGCAGTCTCGTTTACCTCTGAATTACGACCCCCGGGTTCTCTTTGCTACACCCGGAGCCGGCCCTAGTAACCCGCCCGATGCCGATCAGCTTATGACAACTGGAACAGGAGGACCGGCTCAGCCTCGGGATATGGTGCCGCCTCACGTGAGCATGCCACCGCCGCGTTATGTGCCGATTCCACCGGGTCACTTTTCTAATCCCATGGAGAACTTGATCGCAGCCTCAGCACGTTTAGCGGCTCTTCCTATGGAAGGTGATGACCCGACGGCGATGGAAACCTGGAGGGTCAGAGAGCTCCTCCAGACAGCCCTAGCTCAGCAGGAGACCTACTCTTATAGCCAGGACAGGATTCATTCAACTCCCACAGGTAGCACCACCTCGCCGTAACCAGAGCCGGAGAGTCTGGCAGACGCATGGAGTCGGAAGCTTTGTCAAGCAATGCCCAACGACGTAACCAGCCCGGGGGCTATAACCCGGCGCAGGACCAAATACATCAGGAGAACGATCATCCGGAATATCCAGTGACATCTGTTGAGGCAGGAGTAGCCACTAGAACCGGCGGTGTCCCTTGCCTGTTGCCGGCTCTGCGTGATGTACGTCTGCCCAAGGACTTCAAGGGACCTCGAAAGGTACCAAATTACACGGCCGACTTACAGCCCGGGGTGTGGATCGAGAGTTATGAGATGGCCATGGAGCTGCTAGAGGTCAGTGACGCGGCAATGGCTAAATATTTCACCATGATGTTAGATGGAACAGCCCGGTCTTGGCTGAAGGGCTTGCCACCCAATTCCATTAGTTCACGGGGCGAGTTAAAGGCCCGGTTCATCCAGAACTTTAAGGACACCTGTAAGCAATCTATGTCGATTGTGGACTTGATGGATTGTAAGCAAGAGGAAGGTGAATCCACCACCCATTGGGTGCGCCAGGTCAAGGAGATAATTCATTCCTCCGATAAGATGGATGCCTGTTCTGCAGTTCTTATGCTGGAGAAAAATTGCCGTTTGAGTCACCGAGGCGTAAACTGGGCGCCTTAAACGTGACCTCACGGATATGGGTACCGATGGCGGCTTTAGTCAAATACGCCGATTACGATAGTACCAAGGATCCCTCGTCGATGATGAGAAGGCAGGAAGGGAAAAAGGAACGGCAATGGAAAGGGTCGGCATAACCCGGGGAATCAAGGCGCCAATAAGCGTAAGGCGGATGGTAACCCGGAGTTTGTGGCCAATGCCAACGTACGGGGTAACAATCCGAGACATAAGGGTAAACCGCCTCGATCCGGCGGGTCAGGCCCATCTCTGGAACAACTACTCAATGAGCCCTGCCCGAGACACGGCACCAGGGAGCGGCCCGCCACACATCTATGGAAGGATTGCGCGATCATGAAGGCGTTTAAAAATTCCAACACCTTTGATGGCGGTCATGGATCTGGCGGCGGCTCAGGGGCCGGCGGTTTTCATGGCCCGGGCGGCGGCTCAAATTCCGGTTTTCAGGGGCATCCATGTGGTAATAATCAGCAGCAATCTGGTCAAGGTGGACAGCAGCAGCAGTCAGGTTATCAAAGCCATCCGAAGCAGTTGAGTGGTGGACAATATCACGTGTTTACCACTAGTTTGTGCAAACGTGACCAGAAGGTTCATAAGAGGGCTGTGAATTCTGTTGAGCCAGCAATTCCTCGTTATCTAAGGTGGTCAGAGCAGCCCATCATATGGAGCAGGGAGGATCATCCTCCGCGGGTCGATAACCCGGGTCAGTTGGCTTTGGTAGTGGCACCTCAGGTTGGTGGGTATAAGTTCACCAAGGTGCTCATGGATGGGGGTAGTAGCATCAACATCCTCTACTACGAGACCTTTTCAACATGGGATTGGTGATAAAAATCGAGAACATCCAACACTATTTTCCATGGAGTTGTCCCTGGTAAGTCGGCTTACCCAGTTGGCAGAATTGAGCTGGAGGTGGCCTTTGGAGACGAACATGACTCCAGAGCTGAGAAGTTGACGTTTGAAGTGGTCAAGATCAGGAGTCCATACCACGCTCTGTTTGGACGGCCGGCTTATGCTAAGTTTATGGCCCGGCCATGCTACGTTTATTTACAGCTCAAGATGCCGGGTTACAAGGGCACCATCACTGTACATGGCAGTCGTAAGGTAGAATTGGAGTGTGAAGAAGGTGACGCGGCTTATGCTGAGTCGGCCTGCGCAGCAGAAGAGCTCAAATTTTATCAAGATAATGTCGACCCGGCGGATATGACGTCCCTGAAGAAGCCAACTACAGAGCACGACCCGGCGTTGAAGTTTAAATCGGCAGCTGAGACGAAGCTTGTTGAATTTACCCCGGGTGACCCTTCTAAACAGCGATTCGACATCGGACAACTTGGATCCCACCGAGGAAAGCGTGCTCATCGAGTTCATCCGTGAGAACCGGGACATCTTTGCATGGAAACCTTCTGACATGCCGGGTGTACCGAGGGAACTCGCTGAGCACACTCTTAATATTGATCCAAAGTATAAGTCGGTCAGGCAGTTTCTTCGCCATTCTAATGAAGAACGACAGAAAGCTATTAGGGAAGATGTCGCCCGGCTCTTAGCGGCCGGGTTTATCATTGAAGTTTTTCACCCGGAGTGGTTGGCTAACTGGTGCTTGTCCTCAAGAAGAAAGGCACCTGGCAGATGTGTGTGGACTACACGGACTTAAACAAGGCTTGTCCGGCTGACCCTTTTGCTCTTCCCCGTATTGATCAAATCATTGATGCTACGGTGGGTTGTGAGTGTTTGAGCTTTTTGGATGCTTACTCCGGTTATCATCAGATTAAGATGGCAGTTAAGGACCAGGAGAAGACGGCTTTCATCACTCCGTTCGGAGCCTTCTGCTATGTATCTATGCCATTTGGGCTCAAGAGTGCCCAGGCGACTTATCAGCAGTGTGTGCAGAATTGTTTGCACGACCAAATTGGGCGTAATGTCCATGCCTATGTGGATGACATTGTGGTGAAGTCCAGAGAAAAGGAGACCTTGATATCTGACTTAAAGGAGACCTTTGATAATCTCCGGGTTTACAAGATGATGCTTAACCCGGCCAAGTGTGTGTTTGGCGTTCCTGCAGGCAAGCTCTTGGGCTTTCTGGTGTCCAACAGAGGCATCAAAGCTAACCCGGAAAAGATTAAGGCGATTACCTCCCTAGCTAAACCGGCATGCATCAATGATGTTCAGCGACTGGCGGGTCGCGTTGCCGCCTTAAGTCGATTCATAAGTCGGCTCGGTGAGAAAGCCCTCCCATTGTATCAGATGATGAAGAAAACTGACACTTTTGTTTGGAATGAGGCTGCTGATGCTGCTTTTGAAGACTTAAAGAGACAATTGTCTGAGCCGCCGGTTCTTGCGGCTCCAATTGACAAAGAGCCTTTGCTGTTATATGTGGCTGCCAATTCACGAGCCGTCAGCGTTGCCATCATAGTGGAACGTAAGGAAGCCGGTAAGGAGCATCCGGTTCAACGGCCAGTTTACTACATCAGTGAGGTGCTCATTGAATCCAAGCAAAGGTACCCGCATTGGCAGAAGCTTGTGTATGGGGTGTTCATGGCAAACCGGAAGTTGAAGCAGTACTTTCAAAGCCACCCTATAAGCGTGGTAAGTTACGCCTTTGGGAGATATCATTCAGAACAGGGAGGCCACAGGACGAGTCGCCAAGTGGGCTATTGAGCTTGGGCCTGATGGTTTGAAATACATGCCTCGGACGGCTATTAAGTCTCAGGCCTTGGTGGACTTCATCAATGATTGGACAGAGCTGCAGGCCCCTGAGGAGAAGCCGGATAACACATACTGGACTATTCACTTTGACGGGTCCAGGCAGCTAGAAGGCTCGGGGGCTGGAGTGGTGTTAGCTTCCCCTCGAGGTGACAAATTTTGTTATGTGCTCCGGCTTATGTTTCCATGTACTAACAATGCAGTTGAATATGAGGCATTACTCCATGGTCTCCGGATGGCTAAGGAGATGAACTTAAGCCGGGTACGATGCTTGGGCGACTCAGATTTGGTGGCTCAACAAGTGTCAGGCAAGTGGGATTCCAAAGACCCACTATTGGCGGCTTATTGTCGTGAAGTAGATGTTAATAATTTGGTCACTTCACGGGTTATCAAGTGGAGCACATTGATCGAAGGAAGAATGAGGCGGCTGATGCTTTAAGCCGGTTGGGATCCCAACGTAAGCCGGTGCCGCCCAATACCCTTCTCGATGTGTTACATAACCCTTCTATCAAGGTGCCTACCGAAGAAGAATTAGCAGTGCCAGACCCGGAGGCACAGCTGGTGGCGGCTCTTCATGTTATCCCGGATTGGACGGTGCCTTACTTGGCTTATATGACCCGGGGTGAATTGCCGGAGGATGAGACATTGGCGAGACAAATCGTCAGGCGCTCCAAATCCATGACGATTGTTAACGGCGAGTTACATCACCTCAGCATCACGGGGGCGTTTCAATGCTGTGTGTCACCTACAGAAGGCCAAGAAATACTCCGTGAGATCCATGAAGGAGATTGTGGACATCACGCCGGGTCAAAATCCCTCGTAGCCAAGGCTTTTCGTCATGGTTTCTATTGGTTGACGGCTCATGCTGATGCGGAGGATCTGGTCAGTAAATGTGATGGGTGTCAAAAGTTCTCACGACGAGCTCATGTGCCGGCTCAAGAATTGAGGATGATCCCAATCACTTGGCCGTTTGCAGTCTGGGGGCTTGACGTGGTTGGACCTTTCAAAAGGTCTAAAGACAAAACGACACATCTACTGGTGGCAGTGGACAAGTTTACTAAGTGGGTTGAGGCAGAGCCGGTCAGTAAGTGTGATGCAGCCACGGCGGTTCAGTTCATGAAAAAGGTGATCTTTCGTTTTGGTTTTCCACATAGCATCATAACTGATAATGGCACTAATCTCTCTAAGGGTGCCATGGAAGAGTTACATCCAAAGAGAACATATCCGGCTTGATGTTTCGGCTGTTGCTCATCCTCAATCCAATGGTCAAGCAGAGAGAGCTAATCAAGAGATCCTGAAAGGTATCAAGCCCCGGCTCTTGGTCCCTTTACAGCGGACTCCGGGTTGTTGGGTAGAGGAGTTACCCTCCGTGTTATGGAGCATCAACACTACGCCTAACAGATCTACGGGATACACACCTTTCTTCATGGTTTATGGAGCAGAGGCGGTTCTGCCAAGTGACATCCGGCATGATTCACCCCGTGTGGCGGCTTACGTTGAAGCGGATAACGAAAAGGCTCGTCAGGATGCACTTGACTTATTGGACGAGGAGCGAGACTTGGCAATAGCCCGCTCGGCGATTTACCAGCAAGACCTGCGCCGCTATCCACGGCCCGCGGGTTAAGAGCAGAACCTTTCAGGAAGGCGACTTGGTGCTCCGGCTCATCTAGGATCAGTCTGACATGCACAAGCTATCCCCGCCTTGGGAAGGGCCCTTTATGGTCAGCAAGAATCTGCACAACAGGTCATATTATCTCATCGATATTCGAGAGCACAAGGACTCACTTAAATCGGAGGATGAGACCCGCCGGCCGTGGAATATAGCTCATCTCTGGCCTTACTATACTTAAGTTACTTCTTAAGATACTTTTTATAATGTACATATTATATAAAGAAATAAAGCAGGACCTCTGTCCTTTTTTCCCATAAAGAATGTTTCATGTTTTCTTTATCAGGTAATGGACCTTTATAGCGAGGGACGGATCATATCTGAATCTGGCTTTCCCTTTGGTCAAACATGATCATATCTGAATCTAGCCATGGTCACTTGGGGGCTTCTGTTCAAACATAGGTCGTATTCGAACCAAAGAGGACATAGGCTGTCGATACCCACTTGATCGACATCTTGCCAAACCCACTTGGGGCTTCGATCATATTTGAATCATAGCTTAACCCCTTTAGATTACGGCGTGGATTGTATTCGAATCAGCGTCATTAAACAACTCTTAAGTTCACTTGGGGGCTTCCTGTTCAAACATAGGTCGTATTCGAACCAAAGAAAACATAGCTGTCAATACCCACTTGATCGGCATCGCCAAAGCCACTGGGGGCTATATGATCGTATCCGAATCTTAGCTTAACCCCTCTGGAACGGTTCTTTGATCGTATTCGAATCAGGAGCCTTTGAACATTGCAAGTATGATTATTTTAATTATCATCGAAACCTTCTTGAGGAGATGGTTCTTGATCTTTCTGGTTTTATATTGGTTACTTCAGGTTCTAAAAAGTGCCAGGTAAAAACTTATATGAGGCGGAGAAGTTATCAAAAGGGTCGCAGGTATGTTGTTATGATTTTGTTTTAACTAATCATGAACCAGCTTATACATATGTTTTTTTGATCATGTCCGGGTTATCAATATTATATAACCCACTGGCGCAGTGAACCGTCCAGGAAACCTTGCCTATTTTAGGTGCAAGATAAAACGGAGCAAGGTAAAATATCAAGGAAACACATGATTAATATAAGCAAGGGGAATTTAGTGCTGGCGGCTTAACAAAAGCAATAAGTACCATAAGGCATGACAGATATTGAGGAGTTTTCTCTATCCTATTACAAGACTCCCCGATTCTAAACAAGTGAAGCATTGTTCTTTGCAAAGTCATAACCCGGCTGGCGGCTCATTCCTCCGGCTGGCTTGATGACTCCGGGTTATCCTTCCCCGCCTCTCCTTCGGTGTTTTTGTCCTGGAAGGTGGACGAGGCCCAGTCAATGCCGCTCAAAGCTTCAAATTCAGCTTCATCATCTATTAAACTGGCCGGGTCCACTTCAGGGGCAAAGGTATGCTTACGCGTTGGAGGGATCGGGCTGACTTGGTCATATGGGGCGTTTGGGATTCTCCTATTCTCGCTATCATAACCCGGTGAATATTTAGTAAGATCAGTATCATCCCCAATGAGAGTCGCCAGGGGGCGTACGACTTTAACACAGGCAGTGAAGTCTTGTTCGCCAAAAGCAGTGTCGTCCTCCTTAAGGCTTGGATATCCAAGAGAGATCGGCAAGGTCAAGTTACGCACCCATGCTCTTGCCCGACTCAAAGCAGCCACGGCTCCGGCTCTCGCAGATGCCCGCCTTAAGTCTTGAATGCGTTGAGGTAGCACCGAAAGATGCCTCAACATGTCTTGCAGGAACCGAGGAGCGGTATTTGATAAGGCCAAAGCGGCCAACGCACGCTGTGACCCGGAGTACATCTGCTCTATTATGGTATACACCGCCTTAAGCTTGACCATATTTTCCTTGATTGGTACTCACAGGGCCTGCGAGGTTCACAGTATAACGATGGCCGGAGGTAACTATTACAATAACTCTTGAAAGATTACAGTATTTATGAGCGACTTACCGAAGATGGCTGAGACCATTTGGGATATCTGTCGTTTTAAGTCGGACAGCTCATTTGTTGCCTCGGCAAGAGATGCCTCTGTTGTTTCAGCCCGAGTCACAAGTGCAGCCCTTTCATCAACCCAAGTTTTCTTCTCCGATTCAAATTTTTTCTTCAGTTTATCTTGTTCAGACACACTGAATTCAAACTTGGAGTTGGCTTTCTGAGCTTCGAGCTCTTGGGTTTTCAACTGACTCTTCAGATCGGCAATCTCCGTCTCAAATTGACTTATGGTGGCCTGCATTTGACATCAGGCTATGGTAAGAATCTTGGTAAGATTACATTCAAGTCCCAAGCATTTTACAAGTAAAGATGCTTGGCACTTGGGGGCTAATGTATGCTTAAAGAATTTTTTAAATCTATTTTACCGAGTCACACATATTAAGTCTCAAGCACTTTACAAGTAAAGATACTTGACACTTGGGGGATAATGTGTAACCCAAATTCAAAGTTTCATGTTATCGCCGGGTTAAACATATTCAATTTAAACCGGCTAAAACTAATAGTAAGCATATTATTAAGTCTACAGCATATTCATTCATAAGCAATAGACTTGGGGGCTAGTACAGTAAGTAAGATTCAGAGTAAAAGGTCAAATTTTACCTCAGATTTTTGCTGTATTTGCTTCACCATATCAATTTCTAGGTCACGACTATTGTGCACTTGGTTCAGATAGCCCGAGACGATATCACCGATACTTAGGTGAGAATAATCAGTGATATCTTGTTTGGCTTTCCGGCGCTGGGCAAACTCCTCCTTGGCGGTGCATTGGGCAAGAGCAGTGGGCCGACCCGGTTCAACATATTGGCTCTTCACAATCTCAACCTCCGGGTGAGTCGTCTTGGCCGGGCTAGGAGTTTCCGGGTCATCCGAGTTGTGGATAACATCCTCTGCAGGCGGGTGAGAAGTTGGCACCGGAATATCCGAAGCCGGTTCAGGTGGTGGCTGGTGAGTGGAGCTGTCAGGAACGGATGAGTCAAGCACCGGCTCAGTTACCACCGGGTCTCGGGATGGTTTATCCTTCTTTGCCATCTTGCCGGGCTTTACTTGCAAGCTGTCAATCAAAGCGGAAGGATAAGCATCAAAGTATAAGCATGGAAAAACTTAAAGGTAAGAAAGGTTATATTACCGGGAGCCGTTTTGAAAGCCAGCATGTTTGATTGCATCGACTCATCAGAAGAAGGGGAGGTATCCTGATAGTTGGAGTCAGATGAATTGAGAGGTTGGCAAATCAAACCCATCAAGGGTAAAACAAAATATAAATCGGAGATAACCTCAGTCCGACGCTTCCTGGTTACGTCGGGTAAGCCGGAAGACAGCTCTGCGTCCTGGTTGGCCGAGTCTGCCGCCGATTTTCAAGCTGTTGTTGCTTCAAAAGAAATTGAGGATCTTGGTAAGCTAGAGGGTGTGAAAACCTTACTTTCCGGGTCACCCTGCGGATTTTTTGTGTTGGCAAAGGCTCTGAGTCGGAGGAAATTATAGTTACCTCTTCGCCAACTGGTTGACTGGTCCCAGTATCCTCCTGAAAGGATCAAATATCAGTAAAGTAATAATAAAGGAGTTAGAGAAAATCAAAAAAGATTACTCTTCCTCATCCGAAGAAGAATCATCTAGTTTCATCATATCGGAGGCGCTCGGCTTCTTCTTTTTAGAGGTGCCCGTCCTGGCGGTTTTCCTTTCAGTCTTCTTGGCCGCCCTGGCCAGTTTGGCAGCCTCATGGTCATACTTGACCTTCCAGAAATTATCATCGGCCTGTGGAAAAGATAAAGAATCATAAGTACCAGAAGGTAACATGTTAAAGAGTATTTGTGAAGATTAGTAACTTACCGCAGGAGCCGGGTTCTCCTTGCAGAAGGGAAGTAAGCTGAAGGTATTACTGGTTATAGTGCCCTCCTTCAATAGCGACTGGACTGTAGCATCTATTACATCATCTGGTAAGTCCTCAGGGTTATGACGCATTGGGTCTTCCTTTTCGCCTGTGTAAGTACACATTAAGCCGGAGCGGCGGCTTAATGGCAGTATCCGCCAGGTGATCCAGACCCGGACCAAATCAATGCCAGTTAATCCGTTGCCTAAAAGGGCTTTGATCTTCCGGATGGTGGGGTTAAGAGGCAGGCGCTCGACAGCAGTTAACTTGTCCGCCAGATGATGGTTGGACTCAAGGCCTTGAGAACGGAAAAGCCAGGACGAGAGAGGCTTCTCATTAGGCGGAGAGGTGTCTTGACAATAGAACCATGTCTGGTTCCAGTCTTTGGGGTGACTCGGCAGCTCAGCGTAAGGGAAAAGGCAATCTCTCCGCCTCTGGATTGAGATGCCGCCAAGTTCAAGACTAGGCCCGTTGGCACGTTCATTCTGCCGGTTCAGGTAAAAAAGCTCTCTGAACAACAGCAAACTTGGTTCTTCTCCTAGGTATACCTCGCAGAAGACTTGGAAATTACACAAATTTGACACGGAATTGGGTCCGATGTCTTGCGGCCTCAGGTCAAAGAAATCCAAAACTTCCCTGAAGAATTTTGAGCCGGGAGAGGCAAATCCCCGGTTCATGTGATCGGTGAATACTACTACCTCCCCATCCTTGGGTTGAGGTATCTCCTCCGACGGGTGAGGAGCATGATAGGACATAACTTCTTTCTTTGGCAAATGGCCAGACTTTACAAACTCGGCAAGTTTGCTTTTGGTTACTGTGGATGGAACCCAATTGCAAGTCACAGGGGCCTTGGCCGCCTTAGGAGCCATAATAGCAGTGGCCTACGACAAAGTAAGAAAGCTCCGGTTCAAGTTTAACCCGGGAGAAATATTCAAAATTATTTAAAGTAGCGGCTTAAGCAAGGGGCCGAATGATATAAGGGTGATTGTGCACTAAAGTTTAAGCCGCTATCAGGATCAACAGTCATTCAAAGATTTCTAAGATCATAAGAGGAAGGCAAGGCTTACAGTTCAGTGTCACTTATTTAAACCGGACACCTAGACAGTGGTGATGAAAGTAAGTTTTCCAGAAGAAGCTTTCCGGGTGATAGAAACAAGTTTCACGGACAACAGCTCTTATTATGGATCAAACTATTGCTCTAAAGGAGAAATTTTCTAGACCTAAAAACAGGGCAGAGAAGTTCATGCATTCAAAGGAGGTTTCCAAATAAGAGAAATGAGATCTATTTCTATGCAAGATCAACACAAAACACTACCGCAGCAGTTCTGCACAGTTTTTACGATCTAAACAGGCTGTGGAAGTGCAAACTAGCAAGGGTTTGCATTGGGCGGTGATGAACCCGACGAACTTGACAGAGCTTCAAGATAGATCTAAGAAAGAGGAAGAAAGGAACTCACAGATGAGGAAGACCTGGGGAGGCTCCCCGTCGATCTCTGGTCAAAGTCAGGTCGATGCAACGGCCTGAGTCGATGAAGATGAGGGGGTCGATGGTGATGGTGGCGGAGCTTGAGCGGTAGAGAGGAGAGGAAGAAGACGACTGAAAAGGTAAAAAGGAAAAGACCCAAGTCGTGGCTATTTATAGGGAGAAGATAACTGAGATGGCGCGGGAAACGAGGAGATAACAATTATTATCCAGCGGCCCCGACGCCTCGATTTTTGGAGCAATCAGTAAAGAAGAGATCCGTTGAAGGATTTGATGGAATAAAAAATGAGTTAAAGGAAGAATGACGTCACGCTGAGTTAAGACGGATTCAGAAGATGACATCATGGCGGGTTAACAAAAACCCTCTATATAGTCAGAAGACTGAAGATTTAATTCTTTAAAAATATTTTTTAGATTGACATGAACATGTTCAAATCAATCTGCGGCCTAATGTTGGGGATATGACTATTTGTGTAAGCCGCCCAGGAGGGGCCGGGTTACGCAAAGAGGACTCATCAAAGGAAGCCCAAGACCAAGTGAAGATGGCGGTTTATAAAGGGTCCAAGGCCCACAGGCGACTTAAGGCCCGTTGTATTAAACCGCCATGATGGCATGACTTGTAACATAAGGTAGATTTAACTAGTCACCGACCCGGACACTGTTTATAAGCCGGCCGGCACTCTGTAAGCCATAGGGCGTCAACCCGTGTATATAAGGGGACGACCTGCTGGCGGCTTAGGGTAAGAAACAACTCATCGAGAGCCGGGCATAGCGTATCTCGCTCCCTGGTCATCGAAACATCAATACCAACCCAACTAGACGTAGGCCTCACCTTCACCGTAAGGGGCCGAACTAGTATAAACCCTCTCGTGTCTCTTGTCCCGATTTAACCCCTTCAAGCTTCCTAGTTGCGATGGCTCCACAACTAAGTCCTTTCACGAGGACATCTGACGTGACTATTCCACGACACAGGGTAAAAGACTTCATATAGCAGAAGATGGGCACCAGAGGGCCACCAGGGGGCCCACGAGGCGGCGCGCCAGTGAGGGTGGTCGCCCCCCACCCTAAATGGCAGTGTGAGCCCCCTCTAGTACTTCTTTCGCTCAATAATTCTTATTAATCCCAAAAATGACTTTCATGGAGTTTCAGGACTTCTCGAGCTCCTTTTCCAGCCCAAAATCCCAGTTGGCGGCATTCTCCCTCTTCATGATAAACCTTGTAAAATAAGAGAGAATAGCCATAATTATTGTGACATAACGTGTAATAACAGCCCATAATGTAATAAATATCGATATAAAAGCATGATGCAAAATGGACGTATCAATAAGCCAGATCAAAGGGTAGTCATAGCTATGCTCAGTGAGCAGGAAGCCCCCATGTAATTTGTAATAAGCCGTGCAAGCCAGATCAAGAGGGTACTCATAGCTATGCACAGTGGGCAGGAAGCCCCCAAGTGATCTGCAATAAGATAAGCCAATAAGGCAGGATACCCATGTTTGAACCGCTCTTCATGGCAGCAAGTTCTCTTTGGCAACCTTTAAATTTTTTTCTGAGAACTCAAACTTTGCGAGAGATAAATTTCTTCTTGAGCCGTGATTTTAAACCGGATATTGAGAGCTTCAAAGCTTTGTGGGAGACAAATTTCTTTTGAACCGGATTTTGAACCGGAATCTTTCCTGATAACCCGGAATTCTTCTATTGAGCCGGAACTCTATGATTGCCAGACACTTTTTTAAGCCGAAAATTTTCTGACGGCCTTGAAATTTTCACCAATAAGGCAGTAACCTCCAGGGCCGGGTTATTTTTTCCTCCATTGATCTGGGAACTTTGAATATTGCTGAGACTGGCAACATTTGTTTTGTCATGTCAATGTAGCCCCCAAGTCTTAAGACGACTCGAGGAGTTGGCATAAGACCCTCCATACTTGACCTTGATATGAACCAGCATAGAATTTAAACAATGAAACACTGAAATTTATGTAAACCAGAAGCTTTAAGCGAGTTGATGATCCTCGCAATATATATTCCAAATATGAGTCATTCGGCAACTCAGTGCCATAAAGTTCCTTTTTGCAGTAGAAAACTTGTCCTGCAATAAAGAATTTGCGAGCCAGAGTAATTGCTCTTTTAAAGACCTTAATATGTAATATAAAAATATACCGAATGGATTTCACCTGATATGTTATGCCGGAAATTATCCGCCGTGGAGTTAATGATCACTAAAGTGAAGTTGAAATCAATCTCAGGCGAGCCAACCCAGCGGGAAGCGAGCGGATGAGTCGACAGCGGTGTTTGCAAGCAACGCAGACAGGCGGAAGTCAATCGCATAACGTTGTAAGCCAAACCGCAGACGCACGAGTCGGCCGTAGGCGCGGACAGATGTAAACTGAAGAACGGGGGCGCGACTTGCACGTATATCCATCGAGCAGCATGGCACGGACAAGTGCTAGTGCAAAAATAATGTTTGATGCATGCCCCTTTGAGACACCTTTGTAAGGAATAATGCTTCTAAAAAAATACCACAGACCAGAGTAATTATTCTCAAACAATCTAATATGTGCTAATAGGGCACATCCATAGAAAGGATAGCACCTGGTATTTTCGTCAGATGAATGTCGACATGTAGCCTTATCCTCACGTGGAGTAGTAGCAGCCGGCTCACAGTGATGCCACAGTAACAACAGTAACACGTCGCCTTTGCTTTTCTCTTTCAGTCAATACCCCTTGTCTTTTCTTCAGCCAATCAGGGGGGCATATAGGAGCAGAAGCCAGGGCCTGCAGCCTGCTGATGCAACGCGGCAGCAGCCGATGGCAGGTCAGCGCTGCACACCGTGCGGGCGGCACATCCAGCGACGATGTGCGGGGCGGATCAGGTGAGCGAGGCCTTCCAGGGCGGCTTGGCGAAGCAGCTCAAGGTAGCAACTTGAGACAGACCGCAGCGGTGTCTTTGCGCAAGGAAGCAGAGCCACTTGACAGCGGCGAAGTGCACATGGGGGTGGCTCAAAGTGAGGTAGCGGCGGCTCAGCGCGACGCGAAGCGAGGCGGCTGATGGAGGCCTCCAGTGAGGTGGAGCACGGCGGATTGGCCAAGGTGGCAGGGCTGCGGTGATGACAGCGTTCGGTGGTTCAACGAGGCCGAACAAAGGACCGCTCGAGGCCACAGAAACAGAGGTGGAATCCGGCGGAGCACGGGCGGCTCGTGGTGGTCGGAGGCTCGACCGAGGCCACCCGAGGCAGACGGCGAGGTCGATAAGTTGCACCGGTGACCTCGGAGATGAGGTGTACCAGCTGACTCTGAGGCAAACGGAGGCGGTGACTTGTAGGCGGCTGAACGGAATGGCGACTCGGGGAGGAGGGAGGCCGAGGTGGGCCGTAGCAGCGACTCGGCGCGTCAGTATTGGCGGCTCAACATCGCAGGGCTGCGGTAGAAGCAGAGTGTAGCGGCAGCTCTCCGGCGGCGGCTCTCCGGCGACGGCTCAATGCGCGAAGGCTCTCCGGTGGTGGCTCAAGGCGGGACAGCCCAGACGCGGCGAGGGCGGCCCAGGGCCGGCCACAGCGGAGCAAGCGCTCATCGAGGTAAGCGTCATGGAGGCGGATGGATATGAGCCATGACGGATGCTTGTCGGCGACGGGAACGGGTTGGTGATGGTGACCCAGGGGAGGGGAGGCGCGACGACGACTCGGACGGGAGACGAGGCGCGGTCGGATGAGAGGCGGAGTCCAAACCAGCCACGGGTCGTGGCCGTATTTTCCGGGTCGTGGACGCGGAAGCCGCAAGGGCAGCTCAAAGCAGAGGGACATAGACGACAGAGGAGTCCGGCTTGTGGCCATATGAACAAATCCACCTCCGTGTTTTTTCTCCACATCGTAGTTTGACTTTGTTTCTTCCAATTAACATGAACGTGGAAGCAACACTTCCGACTAGGAGTCAAATCACTAAACTTTTTGGATCCAAAAGCAACCGTCCCCTACAAACAGCATAGTCCTGCGTAGCCACTCCTGCTGCGATTTTATTCACAGAGCGTCTTAGAAAATCTTGATTTGATGAGTCACATGGGCAGCTTGACGTGGCCACGGCAGAGGGGCGCCGACAGTTCTGAGGTGGAGGATACCAGCGGAGGTGACTCGCCGGCCTAGAGGCGTTCGGGCTTTGTACTCATGACCAAATCCGTCCTTGGGTCGTTCAAGAACACCATCTATTTTTATTTTTTACCTCTGTTATCCTGCTCCTTCAGCTGACGTACTCTGCTACCGTCGAAGTTAACTTTTGACCCGGATCTGACTTGTACCGCCGTCAAAACCTTTTCAATCTCAATTGATAAAAACGGAGTTGATGCAGATTCCTTCCACACCGGCTCTTCTTCATCCAGAAATTCACAAACTTCTCGAAACCCTGGGAAAATTCCCTCCAAGAACTCAACACCACCGTGCGCAGGCCCCACGGTGGGCGCCAACTATCGTGGATTTGTCACGGCAGATGTCCTTAGTGTGAGGACTTAGTCGTGAGGCCAACGTATGTATGTGGTAGCTTGAAAAGGGTTGAGTGGGATGAGAGACGCAAGGTTTTTTACCCAGGTTCGGCCCCTCACGATGGAGGTAAAAGCCTACATCATGCTTTATTGATATTGATGATGATACGATTACAAGGGTGCTCCTTCGCTACCTCTATCTCGAGAGCTATTGATTTGTCTGTCTCAACTTGTGAAACTTGTCCCTCTTGGGGTTTCCTGCCCCTCCTTATATAAGTTGGAGGGGCAGGTTACAAGAGGAGTCCTAGTAGCATTAGGATTACTCTATTACAAGTGGAGTCCTAGTCTTGCTTCCTTTGTAAGGGAATATTCCTTATGATTTCCTCCTCAAGCCGGCCCACCATAATATGAGCCGGCCTTCCATGAACCGCCTTTTGGGCCACTGGATCTTGTTGCTCCTATGACCCGCCTGCTGGGTCACCAATGAGTCGCCAACTCTGGGCGGGTTACTAGTCAGTCGCCGGGTCAGGGCGGGTCACTAGTGAGTCGCCAAGTCCGGCCGAATCATACATCCGGCCGGGTTACACCGCGGGGTATATCCTCGACAAATGGCAAGAACACTGAATCCATATAACCTGGTTTTCAGTGTGGACACTCATGATATTATTCCATTGTCTGCACCTGCTTTGTTTGATCCTATTGCCAGGGGCGAATACAGGATCTTGCCTGAGGACATTGTCTCCTACCGGAATAACTTGGCTGCGGCAAAGAGGGAGCTTCAGGAGTGGGACCCTCGGGTGCCCGCTCCCCAGCACTTCAACATAGGACCCCATGGTTTCTTCGAGTGGTGATTACCAAGTTAGGCCAAAAGCCTAAGTTTGGGGGAGTACATACTTCCACCGACATTACTTTCATGTTCACACATTTCATTCCACTTGTCGGTGTCCACACTTTTTCATTGTATTATCCATTGCCTTCTTCTTGTGTGTTTGAAAAACTCTGGGAAAATAGAAAAAATATATTTCCTGCTTCTTTTTTATTTTTCCTTCTAGTGTAGTTAGTTGTAGTATTTAAAAAGAAAACCCAAAAAGATTTCCTTCTTCTTCTATTGCTTGTTGGGAGCTCTCCCGTGTAAATAGTTTTTCTCGTTTTTGTTTTTCTTTCTTTAATTTGTTTCCTTCCAGATAAAAACCAAAAACTCCAAAAATACTTCAGTGTGTTTCTCTGAATTTCTTTTCTTTTTATTGGGTCGTACCAAGGAGAAGACCACGATGAAAATGTTGAGTAGCTCTCATATGCATTATTGTTGATTGATATGTCTCCAATGTATCTACTTTTCCAAACACTTTTGCCCTTGTTTTGGACTCTAACTTGCATAATTTGAACGGAACTAACCACAGTAGCGTTGTTTTCAGTAGAATTGCTATGGTGTTATTTTTGTGCAGAAATAAGAGTTCTTGGAATGACCTGAAACTTCACGGAGTCAAGGTTTGGAATTAATAAAAAATATTGGCTAAAGAATCAATGGAGGGGGACCCACACCCTGTCCACGAGGGTGCAGGGCGCGCCCACCCCCCTGGGGTGCACCCCCTGCCTCGTGGGTCCCCTGGACCTCCACCGACCTCAACTCCAACTCTATATATTCACGTTCGGGGAGATAAAAATCAGAGAGAAGGATTCATCGTGTTTTAGGATACGGAGCCGCCGCCAAGCCCTATTCTTCATCGAGAGGGCTGATCTGGAGTCCGTTCGGGGCTCCGGAGAGGGGAATCCGTCGCCATCGTCATCATCAACCATCCTCCATCGCCAATTTCATGATGCTCACCATCGTGCGTGAGTAATCCCATCGTAGGCTTGCTGGACGGTGATGAGTTGGATGAGATTTACCATGTAATCGAGTTAGTTTTGTTAGGGTTTGATCCCTAGTATCCATTATGTTCTAAGATTGATGTTGCTATGACTTTGCCATGCTTAATGCTTGTCACTAGGGCCCGAGTGCCATGATTTCAGATCTCAATCTATTATGTTTTCATGAATATATGTGAGTTCTTGATCGTGTCTTGCAAGTTATAGTCACCTACTACGTGTTATGATCCGGCAAACCCCGGAGTGACAATAGTCGGGACACTTCCCGGTGATGACTGTATTTTGAGGAGTTCATGTATTCAGTAAGTGCTAATGCTTTGGTCCGGTACTCTATTAAATGGAGGCCTTAATATCCCTTAGTTTCCAATAGGACCCCGCTGCCACGGAAGGGTAGGACAAAAGAAATCATGCAAGTTCTTTTCCATAAGCATGTATGACTATATTCGGAATACATGCCTACATTACATTGATGAACTGGAGCTAGTTCTGTGTCACCCTATGTTATAATTGCGGCATGATGAATTTCATCTGACATAATTATCCATCATTGATCCATTGCCTACCAGCTTTTCACATATTGATCTTCGCTTAGTTACTTCTCCGTTGCCACTGTTACGATTGCTACAAAATTGTTACTGTTACTTTTGCCATCGTTGCCTTTATTTCCATACTACTTTGCTACAAAACACTTTGCTGTAGATATTAAGTCTTTAAGGTGTGGTTGAATTGACAACTCAGCTTCTAATACTTGAGAATATTCTTTGGCTCCCCTTGTGTCGAATCAATAAAATTGGGTTGAATACTCTACCCTAGAAAACTGTTGCGATCCCCTATACTTGTGGGTTATCAAGACCTTTTTCTGGCGCCGTTGCCTGGGAGCATAGCTCTATTCTTTGAGTAACTTGGGATTTATATCTGTTGATCACTATGAGGAATTTGAAAGATGAAAGAACCAAGATTTTTTCCTCAACTACGAGGGGAGGTAAGGAACTGCCATCTAGCTCTGCACTTGATTCACCTTCTGTTTTGAGTAAACTTGCGACACCTACACCTGCACCTGCTATTGATTCTGATATGTCGCATATTATTGATGATCTCACTTCTGCTATGCATGATGGTTATGATGAAACTACTTCTCTGTTTGATAATAATGTGCCATTGGGTGAATTTCTTGATGAACAACTTGCTAGGGTTAGAGAGAATGAAATTATTGAAACTAATGATATTGATGAAAGTGATGATAAAGATTCTCCCCCTAGATATGAATTGCCTGTTGTGCCTGAGGGTTATGTTATGGATGAAGAAACTGCTAGAGACATTTTTGCTTGCAATGATATGATCTTAAGAAACTGTTAGCTGAGCTGAAAGAAAAGTCTTTGAATGCTAGAATGAAATATGACCATGCTTTTGCTACTTCACCTATTTCTGTTACTGATAAGGATTATGAATTCTCTATCGATCCTAAGTTAATCACTTTGGTTGATTCTGATCCTTTCTATGATTATGAATCTAAAACTATTGTCGCACATCTTACTAAATTGAATGATATAGCCACCCTATTTACTCATGAGGAAAAAATTCGCTATTATTATATCCTTAAATTGTTTCCTTTCTCATTAAAAGTTGATGCTAAGATGTGGTTTAATTCTCTTGCTCCTGGTTGTGTGCGTAGTCCCCGTGATATGATTTATTACTTATCTGCAAAATATTTTCCCGCTCGTAAGAAACAAGCTTCCTTAAGGGAAATATTTAAGTTTGTGCAAATTGAAGGAGAGAGTCTCCCACAAGCTTGGGGGAGGCTTCTCCGATTTACTTAATGCTTTGCCTGATCATCCTCTCAAGAAAAAATAAATACTTTATATCTTTTATAATGGACTAACCGATGCTTCCAGAGACCACCTGGATAGTTGTGATGGTTGTGTTTTCAGGGAAAGAACTGTTGAGCAAGCTGAATTTCTATTGAATGATATATTGAGCAATGATAATGATCGGACACTTCGTGAACCAACTCCTAAGCTAACTCCAAAGAAAAGGGGTATTCTATTTCTCAGTCCTGAAGATATGCAAGAGGCAAAGAAATCTATGAAAGAAAAAGGTATTAAAGCTGAAGATGTTAAGAATTTACCACCTATTGAAGAAATACATGGTCTTGATAACCCGACACAGGTACTAAAGGTAAATTCTCTCCATAGGTTTTATGAAGGTGATATTCCTTGTAATAAGTCTGCTAGTCAAAGCTTGGATGACTTTGATAATTTCATTGTTAAACAAGAGAACTTCAATGCTTATGTTGGTAGACAATTGAAACGTAATGCTTATATGGTTGAACACTTGAGTGATTATATGTCTAGAGTTAAAGGTGACCTTAAGCTTATTAGTAAACATGCATCCATGGTTACCACTCAAGTAGAACAAGTACTTAAAGCACAAGATGATTTGCTCAATGAGTTAAATAATAAGAACAATGATAATGTTGTTAGAGTTATGACTAGACCCAGGAACCTTTGTATCCTGAGGGCCATCCTAAGAGAGTTGACCAAGATTCTCAGAGAACTAATGTTGATGCACCTAGTCCTTCTAAGAAAAACGAAAAGAAAAATGATAGGACTTTGCATGCTTCTAGTGAACCTGTTATAGACACACCTGAGAATCCCAATGATATTTCTATTTCTGATGCTGAAACACAATCTGGTAATGAACATGAACCTAGTGATAATGTTAATGATGATGTTCATGTTGATGCTCAACCTAGTAATAACAATGATGTAGAGATTGAACCTGTTGTTGATCTTGATAACCCAAAGAATCAATGTTATGTTAAGAGAGACTTTGTTGCTAGGAAGCACGGTAAAGAAAGAGAACCATGGGTTTAGAAACCCATGCCTTTTCCTCCTAAGCCATCCAAAAAAAAGGATGATGAGGATTTTTGAGCGCTTTCTTTGAAATGATTAGACCTATCTTTTGCATATGTGTTTGACTGATATGCTTAAAATGAATCCCTATGCTAAGTATATGAAAGATATTGTTACTATTAAAAGAAAGATACCGGAAGTTGAAATTTCCACCATGCTTTCTAATTACACTTTTAAGGGTGGAATACCAAAGAAACTTGGAGATCCAGGAGTACCAACTATACCATGCTCCATTAAAAGAAACTATGTTAAAACTGCTTTATGTGATCTTGGAGCCGGTGTTAGTGTTATGCCTCTCTCTTTATATTGTAGACTTGATTTGAATAAGTTGACACCTACTGAAATATCTTTGCAAATGGCCGATAAATCAACTTCTATATCCGTCGGTATTTGTGAGGATGTGTCTGTTATGGTTGCAAACGTTACTATTTTAACGGACTTTGTTATTCTTGATATTCCTGAGGACGACAGTTTGTCGATCAACCTTGGTAGACCTTTTCTAAATACTGCAGGGGCTGTTATTGATTGCAATAAAGGCAATGTCAGTTTTCATGTTAATAGTAATGAGCATATGGTACACTTTCTGAAGGAACAACCTCAAGTTCATAGTATCAGTTCTATTGGAAAAATTTCAACTATTACTATTGGAGGTTTTGAATTCCCTCTTCCTACTGTTAAAAAGAAATATGATATTCTTATTGTTGGGGACATGCATATCCCCGTTGAGGTAACTTAGTGTTATTCAAAAATTCTCCGGTCCCATGTTATTCGGAAGAAGTTTGTTAACAAGACTTGATCAACCTTGTTAGTGGATTCCTTTTGATGAGCATGAGATGGATGAAGTTAGAAAGCACAACCTTTCGTACCAACCTTTTACTCTCTGTTATTTAGAATAAATAAAGCAAGAATAGTATTTTCCGTCTATTTTCTGAATTATTTGTGCAATAAAAAATTACCTCGATAATAAAGGTTCTCCAAATGCCCTGAAAATGGATTATGATTTTTTGTAGAATATTTGAGAATTTCTGGCACTTAGAACACACCAGGGGGACCCACCATTTGGTCACGAGGGTGGAGGGCGCGCCCTACCCCCTAGGCGTGCCCCCTGTCTCATGGGCCCCACGTGGCCCCCCTCCACTTATTCCAGCACCCACACACTTCGTCTTCCTCCAGAAAAAATCATCCCGTAGCTCAAACCTGTGTTCTAGCTCGTTTTGCTGCCATTTTCGATCTCCTTGCTCAAAGCTCCATTTACAAAACTGCTTTGAAGGATTGTTTTCGGTATGTGACTCCTCCAGTGGTCCAATTAGTTTTTGTTCTAGTGCTTTATTCATTGCAAATTTTTGCTGCTGAGATGACCCTGTTCTTAAGCTTGCATGTCAAATTTATATGGTCCAAAGTAGTTTTAATGCGTGATATAGCCTCTAGGCACTTGTGGGAGTAGTTGCTTTCAATCTTGTTGAGTTTGCTTCACTTTTATTTTGAGTCACTAAAAATTTCAGAAATTTTTCAGAGAAAGAAAATGATGAAGAGATTGTTGAGAGGCTCCTCGAGCTGAAGCTCGAAGGAAAAGCAGAATGAGGAGAATAAGAAGCCCAAATACAACCTTCCTCGCACCGCGGAGGTTCGGCCGTGTGAATGGCCTTGTGAAGCATTCTTGAGAGCCGCCGAAATCAACGACGACTTTTATTATTTGGCTGAGAATGCAGGCCTCACCGACTTCCTCCACGACCAGTGTGAACAGTATCTCCTACTCACTAATATTTTGATGCAAAACTTTTATTTCCATGCTAGAAGATCACCACCTTCAGTGGAGTTTTATTTATATGATGAGTTTAAGGAGATGTCACTATATGATTTTTGCGTAGCTTGCAAGTTTCCCTTTGAGGGTAGCGTCGAGGAACCGCATCCTAGTGATGTGGATGAATTTATTGATCAAATTGCTATAGGGGAAACGAGAAAGGTTTCAGATGCTAGGATTACTAGTGTACATTTTCCTATCCTATGTTACTTTGCAATATTTGCTAGCAGATGTTTAATTGGTCGTGGGAACAGTGGGGGCCTAAGGGCTCCGGACCTTGCTATTTTGCGCCATGCTTTATTTCGTGATACAACTTTCAGTTTAGGCACTATTGTTGCTAAACGGTTAAGTCTGAACCGTACAAAGGGCCCTATCTTTGGAGGTATCTTTGCTTCACGCCTTGCTACACACTTTGAGATACCTATTAGGCATTATGAGAAAGATGAAAAGTTGTTGTCCAGTATTTTGCTAGACTATAAGAGTATGGTAGCACATGACTTTATTGCTAAAAATAGGAAGAAGATACTTAAGTATAACTTGATATTTGCCAAAACTAAGTGTGAGGCTATTATCTTGCCTGCAACTTCTTTGTTTAATATACATTCAGGCACGTACCACATCATGCCCGAGGACTTTTATGCATAGGAGCTGACACTAGTCCCAGAGCCTGAGCCTGAGCCACCACTTGACCCATATCATGAGTCTGTTTATCAGTGGGATCTGGAGGAGCTCGCTAACCAGTGGCACCCTGAGGACCCTCCTCAGTACACCGAGAGGATTGCTTCGATCCACGGGCATAGACCAACTCAGGCCAAAAGCCTAAGCTTGGGGGAGTACGTATTTCTCACCGACATCACATTCATGTTCACACACTCATTCTAGTTGTCGGTGTTCATACTTTTTCATTGTACTATCCATGCTAGTCTTTTCTTTCTTTCTTCTTGTGTGCTTGAAAAACCTTGAGAAAAAAATTAGTTGTAGCCTTTAGCTAGTTTACTCTCCATGCTTGTAGTGGTAATAATAAAATAAAACCCAAAAAAATTTCCAGTTCTTCTTCTGCTTGTTGGGAGCTTTCCCGTGTAAATAGTTTTATTTTTCTTTGAATTTCTTTTCTTTTCTTTGGGGGTCGAGAGGAGAAGACCACGATGAAAATGATGAGTGGCTCTCATATGCATTATTATTAATCTAACCAAGAGCCCATATTACCTTGTCTTCTCCCTTGAATTAGATGTTTGCAGATTCCAGCTTAGTCCAATGCACGTGCACTGTTATTATTATCTACAATGTTCGGCCGTGCAAGTGAAAGGCAATAATGACGATATATGATGAAATGATTGAGATGAGAGAAGCTGGTATGAACTCGACCTATCTTGTTTTTGTAAATATGATTAGTTCATCGTTCCTGATTTAGCCCATTATGAATGAAACATGTTTGCAATGATAATTAGAGATTATAGTTGCTCATGACATGCTTAATTAGCTAGGAATTTATAACGGTTTACCTTGCGTGCAAACATGCTATTAAAATGGTTATGATGTGGTATGATAGGGTGGTATCCTCCTTTGAATGATTCGAGTGGCTTGATTTGGCACATGTTCACGCATGTAGTTGAAACAAAATCAACATAACCTCGATGATATTTATGTTCATGGTGATTATATCCTACTCATGCTTGCAATCATTGTTGATTAAACTTAATGCATTTTCGTGACTGTTGTCGCTCTCTAGTTGATCGCTTCCCAGTCTCTTTCTAGCCTTCACTTGTACTAAGTGGGAATACTTCTTGTGCATCCACTTCCATAAACCCCAAAGTTATTCCATATGAGTCCACCATACCTACCTATATGCGGTATTTACCTGCCGTTCCAAGTAAATTTGTATGTGCTAAACTCTAAACCTTCAAATGAAATTATGTTCTGTATGCTCGAATAGCTCATGTATCAACTAGGGTTGTCTGTATCTTTCGTGCTAGGTAGGTTATTCTCATGATGAGTGGACTCCGATCATCATTCACGAGAAAATGGCCGGTAACTGGGTTGCCCAGTCTCATGCTCAAATCAAATCAAAATAATTGCAACAAACACTCCCCCAGGATTGTTGTTAGTTGGACGGTACCCGTTGTTTCGGACCAGCCGTGGAATGTGCTCGTTGGTGGTGGGGGAGTATAAACTTTACCATTCTGTTTGGGAACCGCCTATAATGTATGTAGCATGGAATATATCGAGATCTCTTGGTTGTTATGTTGACAATGAAAGTATGCCGCTCAAAATATTATTTATCTCTGTTTTAAACCTCGAGTTCTGGGACCTCTGCAAATCCCTGCTTCCTTCTGCGAAGGGCCTATATCTATTTATTTTTATGTTGAGTCATCATCCTCTTATTAAAAAACACCAGTTGGAGAGCACCGCTATCATTTGTATGCATTGCTATTAATTTACATTGAGTATGACTGTGACTGGATCTCTTTTACCATGAATTACAATGTCTAGTCAGTCCTTGATCTTCAGGGGTGCTATGTGTTTATGTTTTGCGGTCTCGGAAAGGGCTACCGGGATACCATCTTGTTATATCGTATTATGATTATTTTGAGAAAGTGTTGTCATCCAAGATTTATTATTATTGCTCGCTAGTTGATTACGCTATTGATATGAGTAAATGTGAGACCTAAGTTTATTGTGAATATGGTTAGTTCATAATCTTTGCTGAAAACTTGAATGTTGGCTTTACATATTTTCAACAAGACAAAACAGAGTTTGTAGAAGTTTTTTCTTTATCACTTTCAGTTTGTCAACTGAATTGCTTGAGGACAAGCAAGGGTGTAAGCTTTGGGGAGTTGATACGTCTCCAACGGATCTACTTTTCCAAACACTTCTGCCCTTGTTTTGGACTCTAACTCGCATGATTTGAATGGAACTAACCCGGACTGGCGCTGTTTTTAGCAGAATTGCCATGGTGTTACTTTTGTGCTGAAATAAAAGTTCTTGGAATGACCTGAAACTTCATGGAGTCAAGTTTTGGAATTAATAAAAAATATTGGCGAAAGGATCAACAGAGTGTTGGGGAACGTAGCAGAAATTCAAAATTTTCTACGCATCACCAAGATCAATCTATGGAGTAACTAGCAATGAGAGAGAGGGGAGTGCATCTTCATACCCTTGCGGATCGCGATGCGGAAGCGTTGCAAGAACGCGGTCAGTGGAGTCGTTCACTAAGCGATTCAGATCGCGGCCGAATCCGATCTAAGCATCGAATAACGGTGCCTCCGCGTTCAACACACGTACAGCCCGGGGACGTCTCCTCCTTCTTGATCCATCAAGGGGAGAGGAGAAGTTGAGGGAGAGCTCGGGCAGCACGACAGCGTGGTGATGGAGCTTGCAGTTCTCCGGCAGAGCTTCGCCAAGCACTACGGAGGAGGAGGAGGTGTTGGGGAGGGAGAGGGCTGCGCCAGGGGAAGGGTTGCCTCTCCCATGCGCCTCCCCACTATATATAGGGGTCGAGGGGGCTGGTTTCTTGCCCTCCAAGTCCATTGGGGCGTTGGCAAAGGTAGGGGAAAGAAATCCCATCATTTCCCTTCCCCACCGATTGTTATCCCCCCTTTTTAGGGATCTTGATCGTCTCCCTTCGGGATATGATCTTATTCCTTCTAAGGGGGATTTTGGTGCGCCTTGACCAGGGGTGTGGGGCCTTGCCCCCACTACCTACGTTCATGTGGGTCCCCCATGCAGGTGGGCCCCACTCCGGAACCTTCTAGAACCTTCCTGGTACAATACCGAAAAATCCCGAACTTTTTCCGGTGGCCAAAATAGGACTACCCATATATAAATCTTTACCTCCGGACCATTCCGGAACTCCTCGTGACGTCCGGGATCTCATCCGGGACTCCGACCAACATTCGGTAACCACATACTATTTCCCATAACAACTCTAGCGTCACCGAACCTTAAGTGTGTAGACCCACGGGTTCGGGAACCATGCAGACATGACCGAGACATCTCTCCGGCCAATAACCAATAGCGGGATCTGGATACCCATATTGGCTCCCACATGTTCCACGATGATCTCATCGGATAAACCACGATGTCGGGAATTCAATCAATCCCGTATACAATTCCCTTTGTCAATCGGTATGTTACTTGCCCGAGATTCGATCGTCGGTATCCCAATACCTTGTTCAATCTCGTTACCGGCAAGTCACTTTACTCGTTCCGTAATGCATGATCCCGTGACTAACTACTTAGTCACTTTGAACTCATTATGATGATGAATTACCGAGTGGGCCCAGAGATACCTCTCCGTCATACGGAGTGACAAATCCCAAAGTGTCGATTCGTACAACCCAACAGACACTTTCGGAGATGCCCGTAGTGCACCTTTATAGCCACCCGATTCGTTGTGACGTTTGGCACACCAAAGCATTCCTACGGTATCCGGAGTTGCACAATCTCATGGTCTAAGGAAATGATACTTCACATTAGAAAAGCTTTTCGCAAACGAACGACACGATCTTGTGCTATGCTTAGGATGGGGTCTTGTCCATCACATGATTCTCCTAATGATGTGATCCCGTTATCAATGACATCCAATGTCCATGGTCAGGAAACCATAACCATCTATTGATCAATGAGCTAGTCAACTAGAGGCTCACTAGGGACATGTTGTGGTCTATGTATTCACACATGTATTACGGTTTCCGATTAATACATTATAGCATGAACAATAGACAATTATCATGAACAAGGAAATATAATAATAACCATTTTATTATTGCCTCTAGGGCATATTTCCAACAGTCTCCCACTTGCACTAGAGTCAATAATCTAGTTCACATCACTATGTGATTGTAATGAATCCAACACCCATTGGGTTTGATCATATCTCGCTTGAGAGAGGTTATTAGTCAATCGGTCTCAGATCTTTCAGATTTGTGTCTGCTTTACAAATCTCTATGTCATCTCCTAGATGGAGCTACCCACGCTATTTGGAACTATTCCAAATAAGCTGCTCTACTATACGAATCCGGTCTACTACTCGTAGTCACCCAGTTAGTTTTAAAGTTTGCATCGGCGTAACCCTTTCTGACGAACTCTTTACCACCTCCATAATCGAGAAAATTCCTTAGTCCACTAGTTACTAAGCATAACATTGACCGATCATCATGTGATCCATTCTGGATCACACTTGTACCTTATATCGACTCATGGCAAGGCACACTTTAGGTGCGGTACACGACATAGCATCTTTGTGGAGCCTACGTCTAAAGCATAGGGAACGACCTTCGTCCTTTCTCTCTCTTTTGCCGTGGTCAGGTCTTGAGTCTTACTCAATACTCACACCTTATAACACAGACAAGAACTCCTTCTTTGCCGATCTATTTTGAACTCCTTCAAAATCTTGTTAAATGCGTACTCATTTGAAAGTACTATCAGCGATTTTGATCTATCCTTATAGATCTTGATGCTCAATGTTCAAGTAGCTTAATCCAGGTTTTCATTGAAAAACACTTTTCAAATAACTCTATATGCTTTCCAGAAATTCTACATCATTTTCGATCAACAATATGTCAACAACATATACTAATAAGAAATGCTATAGTGCTCCCACTCACTTCTTTGGAAATACAAGTTTCTCATAAACTTTGTATAAACCCAAAATCTTTGATCATCTCATCCAAGCGTATATTCCAACTCCGAGATGCTTACTCCGGTCCTTAGAAGGATTAAGGGCTTTGCATACTTGTTAGCATCTTTAGGATTGACAAAACCTTACGGTTGTATAACATACAACCTTTCCTCTAGAAAATTGTCGAGGAAACAATGTTTTGACATCCTATCTGCCAGATTTCATAAATAATGCAGTAACTGCTAATATAATTCCAACAGACTCTTAGCATTGCTACTAGTGATAAAGTCTCATCGTAGTCAACTCCTTGAACTTGTCGGAAAACGTCTTAGCGACAAGTCGAGCTTTCTTAATGGTGACACTTACCATCATTGTCCGTCTTCCCTTTTAAAATCCATCTATACCCAACAGCCTTACGACCATCAAGTAGTTCTTCCAAAGTCTACACTTTGTTTTATACATGGATCATTTCTCGGATTTTATGGCATCGAGCCATTCGTCGGAATCCAGGCCCACCATCGCTTCTCCACAGCTCGTAGGTTCATTGTTGTCTAGCAACATGATCTCTAAGACGGATTACGTACCACTCTGGTAGTACGCATCCTTGTCGACTCTACGAGGTTTGGAGTGACTTGATCTGAAGTTTCAAGATCACTATCATCGACTTCCACTTCAATTGGTGTAGGTGACATAGGAACAACTTCCTGTGCCCTGATACACACTAGTTGAAGAGATGGTTCAATAACCTCATCAAGTCTCCACCATCCTCCCACTCAATTCTTTCAAGAGAAACTTTTCCTCGAGAAAGGACCCTTTTCTGGAAACAATCACTTTTGCTTCCAGATCTGAATTAGGAGGTATACCAAACTGTTTTTGGGCGTCCTATGAAGATGCATTTTATCCGCTTTGGGTTCAAGCTTATCAGGCAAAACCTTCTACATAAGCGTCACAGCCCCAAACTTTTAAGAAATGACAGCTTAGGTTTCTCTAAACCATAGTTCATACGGTGTCATCTTAACGGAATTACGTGGTGCCCTATTTAAAGTGAATGCAGTTGTCTTTAATGCCTAACCCATAAACGATAGTGGTAATTCGATAAGAGACATCATGGTATGCACCATATCCAATAGGGTGCATTTATGATGTTCGGCCACACCATCACACTATGGTGTTCCAGGCGGTATTAGTTATGAAACAATTTCCTCAAGGTCTTAATTGTGTACCAAACTCATAACTCAGATATTCATCTCTATGATCATATCATAGACATTTATCCTCTTGCCATGATGATCTTTAACTTCACTCTGAAATTGCTTGAACCTTTCAATAATTCAGACTCGTGTTTCATCAAGTAAATATACTTAGAATCTACTCAAATCATCTGTGAAGTAAGAGCATAACGATATACACTGCGTGCCTCAGCACTCATTGGATTGCACACATAAAATGTATTACTTCCAACAAGTTGCTCTCTCGTTTCATCTTACTGAAAAACAAGGCCTTTCAGTCATCTTTCCCATGTGGTATGATTTGCATGTCTCAAGTGATTCAAAATCAAGTGAGTCCAAACGATCCATCTATATGGAGTTTCTTCATGCATATATACCAATAGACATGGTTCGCATGTCTCAATTTTTTCAAAACGAATGAGATCAAAGATCCATCAACATGGAGCTTCTTCATGCGTTTTATACCAATATGACTCAAATGACAGTGCCACAAGTAGGTGGTACTATCATTACTATCTTATATCTTTTGGCATGAACATGTGTATCACTACGATCGAGATTCAATAAACCATTTTATTTTACGTGCAAGACCATTGAAGGTATTATTCAAATAAACAGAGTAACCATTATTCTCCTTAAATGAATAACCGTATTGCGATAAACATAATCCAATCATGTCTATGCTCAATGCAAACACCAAATAACAATTATTTAGGTTTAACACCAATCTCTATGGTAGAGGGAGCATGCAATGCTTGATTACATCAACCTTGGAAACACTTCCAACACATATCGTCATCTCACCTTCAGCTAGTCTCCGTTTATTCCGTAGCTTTCATTTTGAGTCACTAACACTTAGCAACCGAACCGGTATTTAATACCCTGGTGCTACTAGGAGTACTAATAAAGTACACATTAATATAATGTATATCCAATATACTTCTGTCGACCTTGCCAGCCTTCTCATCTACCAAGCATCTAGGGTGGTTCTGCTTCAGTGACCGTTCCCCTCATTACAGAAGCACTTAGTCTCGGGTTTGGGTTCAAGCCTGGGTTTCTTCACTAGAGCAGCAACTGAGTTGCCATTTCATGAAGTATCCCTTCTTGCCCTTGCCCTTCTTGAAACTAGTGGTTTTACTAACCATCAACAATTGATGCTCCAACACGATTTCTACTTTCGCGGTGTCAAACATCGCGAATTGCTCAAGGATCATCATGTCTATCCCTGATATGTTATAGTTCATCACGAAGCTCTAATAGCTTGGTGGCAGTGACTATGGAGAATCATCACTATCTCATCTGGAAGGTTAACTCCCACTCGATTCAAGTGATTGTAGTACTCAGACAATCTGAGCACATGCTCAATTATTGAGCTTTTCTCCCTTTTTGGTTTGTAGGCTAAGAAACTCGTCGGAGGTCTCATACCTCTTGACGTGGGCACGAGCCTGAAATCCCAATTTCAGCCCTTGGAACATCTCATATGTTCCACGAAGTTTCAAAAAACATCTTTGGCGCCACAATTCTAAACCGTTTAACATTACTGAACTATCATGTAGTCATCAAAACGTGTATGTCAGATGTTCGCAACATCCACAGACGATGCTCGAGGTTCAGCACCCCGAGCGGTGCATTAAGGACATAAGCCTTCTGCGCAAAGAATGAGGACAATCCTCGGTTTACGGACCCGATCCGCATAATTGCTACTATCAACTTTCAACTATATTTTCTCTAGGAACATATCCGGATGGGGAACTGAAAGCGTATGCAACGACATAATTTGCAAAACCTTTTGACTATGTTCATGATAATTAAGTTCATCTGGTTATTTAATGAACTCCCACTTAGATAGACATCCCTCTAGTCATCTAAGTGATACATGATCTGAGTCAACTAGGCCGTGTCCGATCATCACATGAGACGGACTACTCATCATCGGTGAACATCTTCATGTTGATCGTATCTACTATACGACTCATGTTCGACCTTTCGGTCTCTTGTGTTCCGAGGCCATGTATGCATACATGCTAGGCTCGTCAAGTCAACCTAAGTGTTTTGGCGTGTGTAAATCTGGCTTACACCCGTTGTGTCACGCGTTAGAATCTATCACACCCGATCATCACGTGGTGCTTCGAAACAACGAACCTTCACAACGGTGCAGAGCTAGGGGGAACACTTTCTTGAAATTTTAGTGAGGGATCATCTTATTTATGCTACCGTCGTTCTAAGCAAATAAGATGTAGACATGACAAACATCACATGCAAATCATAAAGTGACATGATATGGCCAATATCATCTTGCGCCTTTGATCTCCATCTTGAGGCACGGCATAATCACCTTTGTCACCGGCATGACACCATGATCTCGATCATCATGATCTCCATCATCGTGTCTTCAGGAAGTTGTCTCGCCAACTATCACTTCTACTACTATGGCTAACGGTTTAGCAATAAAGTAAAGTAATTACATGGTGTTATTCAATGACACGCAGGTCATACAATAAATTAAGACAACTCCTATGGCTCCTGCCGGTTGTCATACTCATCGACATGCAAGTCGTGATTCCTATTACAAGAACATGATCAATCTCATACATCTCATATATTTCATTCATCACATCCTTTGGCCATATGACATCACACGACATATGCTGCAAAAACAAGTTAGATGTCCTCTAATTGTTGTTGCAAGTTTTTATGTGGCTGCTATGGGTTTCTAGCAAGAACCTTTCTTACATACGCCAAAACCACAACCTGATATACCAATTGCTATTTACCCTTCATAAGGACCCTTTCATCGAATCCAATCCGACTAAAGTGGGAGAGACAGACACCCGCTAGCCACCTTATGCAACTAGTGCATGTCAGTCGGTGGAACACTGTCTCACGTAAGGGTGCGATGTAAGGTTGGTCCGGCCGCTTCATCCCACGATGCCACCAATCAAGATAAGACTAGTAGTGGCAAGTAAATTGACAAAATCGACGCCCACAACAACTTGTGTTCTACTCGTGCATAGAAACTACGCATAGACCTAGCTCATGATGCCACTGTTGGGGAACGTAGCAGAAATTCAAAATTTTCTACGCATCACCAAGATCAATCTATGGAGTAACTAGCAACGAGAGAGAGGGGAGTGCATCTTCATACCCTTGAAGATCGCGATGCGGAAGCATTGCAAGAACGCGATCGATGGAGTCGTTCACTAAGCGCTTCGGATCGCGGCGAATCCGATCTAAGCACCGAACAAGCGGTGCCTCCGCGTTCAACACATCGCAGACAGCCCGGGGCGTCTCCTCCTTCTTGATCCAGCAAGGGAGATGAGAAGTTGAGGGACAGCTCCGGCACCTGACGGTGTGGTGGTGGAGCTTGCGCTTCTTGGCGAGAAACCGCGCCAAGCACTACGGAGGAGGAGGAGGTGTTGGGGAGGGAGAGGGCTGCGCCAGGGGAAGGGTTGCCTCTCCCATGCGCTTCCCCACTATATATAGGGGTGGAGGGGGCTGGTTTCTTGCCCTCCAAGTCCATTGGGGCGTTGGCAAAGGTGGGGGAAAGAAATCCCATCATTTCCCTTCCCCACCGATTGTTACCCCCCCTTTTTAGGGATCTTGATCTTATCCCTTCGGGATATGATCTTATTCCTTCTAAGGGGGGATCTTGGTGTGCCTTGACCAGGGGTGTGGGGCCTTGCCCCCACTACCCCACACGTTCATGTGGGTCCCCCATGCAGGTGGGCCCCACTCCGGATCCTTCTAGAACCTTCCCGGTACAATGTCTGAAAAATCCCGAACTTTTTCCGGTGGCCAAAATAGGACTTCCCATATATAAATCTTTACCTCCGGACCATTCCAGAACTCCTCGTGACGTCCGGGATCTCATCCAGGACTCCGAACAACATTCGGTAACCACATACTATTTCCCATAACAACTCTAGCGTCACCGAACCTTAAGTGTGTAGACCCTACGGGTTCGGGAACCATGCAGACATGACCGAGACATCTCTCCGGCCAATAACCAATAGCGGGATTTGGATACCCATATTGGCTCCCACATGTTCCATGATGATCTCATCGGATGAACCACGATGTCGGGGATTCAATCAATCCCGTATACAATTCCCTTTGTCAATCGGTATGTTACTTGCCCGAGATTCGATCGTCGGTATCCCAATACCTTGTTCAATCTCGTTACCGGCAAGTCAATTTACTCGTTCCGTAACGCATGATCCCGTGACTAACTACTTAGTCACTTTGAGCTCAATATGATGATGCATTACCGAGTGGGCCCAGAGATACCTCTCCATCATACGGAGTGAAAAATCCCAGTCTCGATTCGTGCCAACCCAAAAGACACTTTCGGAGATGCCCGTAGTGCACCTTTATAGCCACCCAGTTACGTTGTGACGTTTGGCACACCCAAAGCATTCCTACGGTATTCGGGAGTTGCACATTCTCATGGTCTAAGGAAATGATACTTAACATTAGAAAAGCTTTTAGCAAACTTAATTCACACGATCTTGTGCTATGCTTAGGATTGGGTCTTGTCCATCACATCATTCTCCTAATGATGTGATCCCGTTATCAATGCCATCCAATGTCCATGGTCGTGAAACCATAACCATCTATTGATCAACGAGCTAGTCAACTAGAGGCTCACTAGGGACATGTTGTGGTCTATGTATTCACACATGTATTACGGATTCCGCTTAATACAATTATAGCATGAACAATAGACAATTATCATGAACAAGGAAATATAATAATAACCATTTTATTATTGCCTCTAGGGCATATTTCCAACACAGAGGGGGACCCACACCCTATCCACGAGGGTGCAGGGTGCACCCCCTGCCTCGTAGGTCCCTTGGACCTCCACCCGCCTCAACTCCAACTCTATATATTCACGTTCGGGAAGAAAAAAATCAGAGAGAAGGATTCATCGTGTTTTACGATACGGAGCCGCCGCCAAGCCCTATTCTTCATCGGGAGGGCTGATCTGGAGTCCGTTCGGGGCTCCGGAGAGGGGAATCTGTCGCCATCATCATCATCAACCATCCTCCATCACCAATTTCATGATGCTCAACTTTGCCCATGCGTGAAATAATAATCCCATCATAGGGTTGCTAGACGGTGATGGGTTGGATGAGGTTTACCATGTAATCGATTTAGTTTTGTTAGGGTTTGATCCCTAGTATCCTTTATGTTATAAGATTGATGTTGCTATGACTTTGCCATGCTTAATGCTTGTCACTAGGGCCCGAGTGCCATGATTCCAGATCTGAACCTATTATGTTTTCATGAATATATGTGATTTCTTGATCATATCTTGCAAGTTATAGTCACCTACTATGTGTTATGATCCGGCAAACCCCAGAGTGACAATTGTCGGGACACTTCCCGGTGATGATCGTAGTTTGAGGAGTTCATTTATTCACTAAGTGCTAATGCTTTGCTCTGGTACTCTATTAAAAGGAGGCCTTAATATCCCTTAGTTTCCAATAGGGCCCCGCTGCCACGGGAGGGTAGGACAAAAGATGGCATGCAAGTTCTTTTCCATAAGCACGTATGACTATATTCGGAATACATGCCTACATTACATTGATGAACTGGAGCGAGTTCTGTGTCACCCTATGTTATAACGGTTGCGTAATGAATTGCATCCGACATAATTATCCATCATTGATCCATTGCCTACGAGCTTTTCACGTATTGATCTTTGCTAAGTTACTTCTTCGTTGCCACTGTTAAGATTGCTACAAAACTGTTACTGTTACTTTTGCCACCGTTGTCGTTACTTCCATACTACATTGCTACTAAATACTTTGCTGCAGATATTAAGTCTTTTAGGTGTGTTTGAATTGACAACTCAGCTGCTAATACTTGAGAATATTCTTTGGCTTCCCTTGTGTCAAATCAATAAATTTGGGTTCAATACTCTACCCTCGAAAACTGTTGTGATGCCCTATACTTGTAGGTTATCACTGATCTAACAGAGAGCCCATATTACCTTGTTTTCTTCGTTTTGAATAAAATGTTTATAGATTCCAGCTTAGTCCACCACACTATTGCACTATTATTATTTTCATATCGTTCGGTTGTGCAAGTGAAATGCAATAATGACGATATTTGATGAACTGGTACGTAGCGGAGAGAAAGCAGTATGAACTCAACATTACATTTTTTGTAAATATGTTTAACCTATTATCCATGATTCAGCCTATTATGATTAAACATGTTTGCAATGACAATTAGAGATTATAGTTTCTCATGCCATGCTTAAGTAGATAGGAGTGGATAATGATTTATCTTGGATGTCAACATTGCGTTAAAATGATTGTGATGTAGTATAATGGCTTCACTTGGCACATGTTCATGCATGTAGTTGAATCAAAACCAACGTAGACTCTATGATATTTATGTTCATGGTGTTCATATCCTACTCATGCTAGTATCCAATGTTACTTATGCATAATGCATGTTCATGATAGTTTTCGCTCTCTAGTTGGCCGCTTCTCAACCTAATGTCTAGACTTCGTCTGTAGTATGCGGGATTTCTACTTTTGCATCAAAACCCTGAAACCCAAGTTATTCTAGATGAGTCCAGCACCTACCTATATGTGGTATTACCCTGCCGTCCTAAGTAAATTTGCATGTGCCATGTCTAAAAAATTCAAATAAATATCATTTTTGTGTGCCTGGATTGTTCATAGAGCGACAGGAGGTAGTCAGTATCTTCCATGCTAAGCGGGTTATTCTCATGATGATTGTTTATTCACTCATCCTTGCACGAGAGGGGCGGTAATAGGGATTCCCAGTCCCGAACTCAAATTGCAAATAATTAAACAAAACTCCCCCATGAATGTTGTTGGTATGGACGGCACCCGTTGTTTCAGACAAGCCGTGTAGTGTGATTGTTGGTGGAGGGGAAGTAAACCTTTACTTTTATCGCTTGGGAACTGCCACTAATGTGTTTAGCATGGAAGATGTTGATAACTAATGGTTGCAAAGTAAACGAGAAGGGTGCATTTCTCAAAATTTCATTTACCTCTTTTTTAAAAACATGAGCTCTCGCACCTCTGCAAATCACTGCTTCCCTCTGCGAAGGGACTATCTATTTACTTTTATGTTGTGTCATCACCTTCTCAAATAAAGCGCCCAGAACACAGGAGAGCGATATTGTCATCCTCATGCATTGTGTGTAGCAAATGTTGGGTGCATCATGACTGGATCTTTTCTACCATGAATTACAATGTTTAGTCGCTGCTTGAACTTTGGAGGTGCTTTGCATTTATGTTTTGTGGTCTCAGAAAGAGCTAGCGAGATACCACTACTGTCATATTATATCATGGTTATTTTGACAAAGTGTTGTAGTTTGACATATCCTATTATTGCTCGCTAGTTGATTATGCCATTGATATGAGTTAATATAATTTTTAAGAGTTATTGTCGACATGGTTAGTTATAATCTTTGCTGAAAACTTGGGTGCTACTTAAGCTTATTTATGTAAACAAGAGCAAAAGAGTTCGTAAAAGTTTTTCTTTTTCACTTTCAGTTTATCAACTGAATTGCTTGAGGACAAGCAAAGGTTTAAGCTTGGGGGAGTAGATACGTCTCTGTCATATCTACTTTTCCTAATGCTTTCCTCCTATTTTGGACTCTAATTTGCATGATTCGAATGAAACTAACCCGGACTGACGTTGTTTTCAGCAGAACTACCATGGTGTTGTTTTTTGTGCAGAAATAAAAGTTCTTGGATTGGAACGAAACTTTGCGAGGAATTTTTATACAAATAAAGATAATTTCTGGAGACAAGAACCACCGGACGGGGGTACCTAGGTGGGCACCACCCACCAGGGCGCCCCCCACCTCCAGGCGCACCCAGGTGGGTTGTCCCCACCTGGTGGCCCCGCAGACTCCAACCCTAATACTATAAAATCACATATTTGGATAAAAAATCAGGGAGAAAGAATTATCGCGTTTCACGAGACGAAGCTGCCACCACCTCCTATTCTTCATCGGGAGGCCAGATCCGGAGTCCGTTTGGGGCTCCGGAGAGGGGATCTTCGATCTTCGTCATCACCAACCCTTCTCCATCGCCAATTCCATGATGCTCCCCACCGGGAGTGAGTAATTCCTTTGTAGGCTCGCTGGTCGGTGAGGAGCTGGATGAGATTCATCATGTAATCGAGTTAGTTTTGTTAGGGCTTGATCCCTAGTATCCATTATGTTATGAGATTGATGTTGCTATGATTTTGTCATGCTTATTGCTTGTCACTTTGGGCCCGGGTGCCATGATTTCAGATCTGAACCGTTTATGTTATCACCATTATATCTATGTTCTAGATTTGATCTTGCAAGTTATAGTCACCTACTACGTGTTATGATCCGGCAAACCCGGATTGGCAAAAGTCAGGACACTTCCCGGTGATGACCGTAGTTTGAGGAGTTCATATATTGACCGTGTGTTAATGCTTTGATCCGGTTCTCTATTAAAAGGAGGCCTTAATATCCCTTAGTTTCCAATAGGACCCCGCTGCCATGGGAGGGTAGGACAAAATATGTCATGCAAGTTCTTTCCATAAGCACGTATGACTATTTACAGAATACATGCCTACATGAAATTTATGAACTGGAGCTAGTGCCCTATCGTCCTAGATTATGACTGTTATATGATGAATATCATCCAACGAATTCACCAATCAAATGCCTATGAATTTCTCTCATGTTGTTCTTGCTAAGTTGCTACTGCTATTGTTACTGTTACGCTTGCTACAAAATTGTTGCTATCACTGTTACTGTTACTATTGATGTTGCTACTACTATTAAAACTATCATACAACTTTGCTACTGATCACTTTGTTGTAGATAATTAATCTCCAGATGTGGTTGAATTGACAACTTAGTTGCTAATACTTGCAAATATTCTTTGGCTCCCCTTGTGTCAAATCAATAAATTTGGGTTGAATACTCTACCCTCGAAAACTATTGCGATACCCTATACTTGTGGGTTATCAGCTGATATGCTGATAGTTCTTATAGGCCGGGCTAAGGAGAATGGCCAAGTTGGTGGACTCGTTCCCCATCTGGTCGATGGGGGAGTATTCATCTTACAATATGCCGACGACACTATTCTTTTCATGGAGCATGACCTTGCAAAGGCTCAGAATATGAAATTGGTGTTGTATATTTTTGAACAATTGTCAGGACTAAAAATAAATTTTTGCAAGAGCGAACTGTTCTGCTTTGGGAGGGCCAAAGAGGAACAAGATGCATAAAGACAATTATTTAGATGTGAATTGGGATCTCTGCCGTTTAGTTATCTCGACATTCCGATTCATCACCGTAAGCTTACTAATAAAGAGTGGAAATGCATCGAAGATCGATTTGAAAAAAACTAGGCTGCTGGAAGGGGAGAGTAATGTCTTATGGAGGTCGGTTGGTGCTCATTAATTTAGTACTAACTAGTATGTCGATGTTCTTGTTATCATTCTTTGAAGTACCTAAAGGGGTACGGAAAAGACTTGGCTTTTATTGAAGGAAATATGCCCTAGAGGCAATAATAAAGTTGATATATTTCCTGATATCATGATAATATTATTCATGCTAGAATTGTATTAACTGGAAACTTGATACATGTGTGGATACATAGACAAAACACCGTGTCCCTGTAAGCCTCTACTAGACTAGCTCGTTAATCAAAGATGGTTAAGTTTCCTAACCATAGACATGTGTTGTCATTTGATGAACGGAATCACATCATTAGGAGAATGATGTGATGGACAAGACCCATCTGTTAGCTTAGCGTATTGATCGTTCAGTTTTATTGCTATTGCTTTCTTGATGTCAAATACATATTCCTTCGACTATGAGATTATGCAACTCCCGGATACCGGAAGAATACCTTGTGTGCTATCAAACATCACAACGTAACTAGGTGATTATAAAGATGCTCTACAGGTATCTCCAAAGGTGTTTGTTGGGTTGGCATAGATTGAGATAAGGATTTTTCACTCCGAGTATCAGAGAGGTTTCTCTGGGCCCTCTCGGTAATGCACATCATAAGAATCCTTGCACGCAAAGTGACTAATTAATTAGTTGCAAGATGATGTATTATGGAATGAGTAAAGAGACTTGCTAGTAATGAGATTGAACTAGGTATGTAGATACCGACGATCGAATCTCGGGCAAGTAACATGCTGATGTACAAGGGAATAACGTATGTTGTCATAACGGTTTGACCGATAAAGATCTTCGAACACTATTGCATGATGCTGCTAACGTGACACTATGATCAGAGACCCTTTGATGAAAGCGTATGCGATCAGAATCACAAACGGGATGTAAAACCGTCAAAAGGTGCAAAACGTTTGCGATGGTGGAGACATCAAACACGGTTCAGATTTTAGTTGCGTGTGCGATGGAGGGCACACAGTTAATCCATTTGAATTGTTTGTGATGAGGCAGAACAACAGAATGGGCAGCCATATCAATGTGTGTGCGATATACGGCATACAGTTCACTCTGATGAACTATTTGCTATTATGGACTGCAAAAGGAACAGTTAGCCAGATCAAGGTGTGTGTGATATACGGCATACGGTTCACTCGGACGAACTGTTTTCGATTAGGTAACACAACAAAAATGGTTCAACTTAACAAGATGTGTGTGATACATGGCGAACAGACGACTCAGATGAACTGTTTGCAATGAGAAATTACAACACAGACGATTAATACAGTTAGTTCATGTGCGATTCTGTGTGTACAAAAAACTTTGAAAACTACAAACTAGTTGCTTGCGGTGGCTAGGAGTATCACACACGATGCGTCTGCGAGTACTCATGTGCGATGATTAGTAAGTTACACATACGTTTCCTTATGTTAGCACGTGTGTGATAAATAACCCGTGGCATCAGATATGGTATTCGGGTTGTGTGTGTGCTCCATTTAGTCTTCCCGCGCTCCAGCGAATGCTTCCTGCGCTCCACATGGGTGAATTGTAAAATCCACACCTCTTCCCTCATCAGTTTCCCGCCACCAGCTAAGGGCTTGCTCCATATAACCCAATCGGGAACGCACCATCGCGACACTCTGCGCAGATCTAGTCCTCACCCGTCTACCATTAGTTATTCCAAGCATGCCAGGCAACGACCAAAGCTTCGACGTCGACGCCTACCGGTGTTACATCTTCGATGAGGAGAAAGAGCCAGAGCAGGTCCGGGAGCAAGAGCTTCATCGGCCGGTGCAGGCACCATGGCCCATCGGCAGCGATATCGGCGTGACAGTCCTTCGACGCACAATCGACATATTGCAAAGGATGTGTGATGAGCAGTTTGCCATCCACCGTGCAAAAGATCTAGAGCTGCTCGACAGCATGATCGACGACCCACCCGAAGAGCCGTTGTCACCAGCGCTCATCGAGAGCCTGATGCCCCGCAAGGAATGGGTAGAGGACCTCTGCGATTTATTCAAGACACAGGCAACCTGTGGCTTCATCATTGCCCGCGGCGGCCGTGTCAACCTCGATCCCGTTGATGTGGTGGCCAGGCTCGAGCGCATCCATGGCGGAGTTGACGTCCCGGACGAAGTAGAACATCGCCAATGTGATATCTTGAGGATGCAGGTGATGGACGAAATTTGCCACCAGGCCAAAGACATGGAAATGGAGCGGTTCCGCGGAGATATCATGCACATGATTGCACGCTGTCAAGCTCTTCTGGAAGAGGCCCAGCAGCCCCAAGAGCCTCCCAGTGCCAGCAGCTCCGTAGGCGGAGGCGGGTCGAGACACTTGGAGTGAACGGCCGCAAGGGTGCTATGCTGATCATGGAGTCCGAGAAGACCATTGTCAGAAGGCCGCCAGCTCAGTCTTTTAGCCTATATTTTATTATAATTGTATGCATATATAGGTTGTGAGTGTTCTGGGCCTTGCCGCATGTGGCATTTTAAATTATCTTGAATATGTAAGACAATTATTAACTGTTGCCATTGTAAATTTGCCTCAGCCAATGGCGAGCGCCTTGTGAGGACGCCATAAAGCGGAAGCGCGCGCGGGCCTTTAATGGCGAAACCAAATCGCACGGACAAACACGAGGCGTAGCGTGCATGGCCGCCTCAATGGCGAAGCAACCACGCGTGGTCAACCTTACGCCATCAATAAATTTTGACCTTGTTTCTCGTCACATTGCAGCGTACAACGCAATAAGTAATTGCAAATTTGTTCACACCTATCAAACTATGTGTTCACACTTAGCACCGGGCTATAAAAACTACCACTCAAAAATTACTTCACAATTCCTCTCCTCATCACCCACAAAGCTGGTCTTTCCTGTCAAGTCGTTCCGCCATGACCGGTAGGAGGAGTTTCGGGTGGACATATAACCAGGCAGCAAAGACCAAGGCCACGGAAGCACTAGAGAGGTCCCGCCGCGAAGCGGCAACCGCAGCAGAGATGTCCCGGCGCGCCGCGGAGCCCTCAAACGAGCTCTCACGGGCACGCGAGGGGTCTCACAAGCGCACTCGCCGCATCGGCCATCGCGACAAGCTCGCGTTCCTGAAGTCCTTGGCCGGTGACGACGACATTCTCGCTGGCGTCATTAAGCAGCAGGAGCTGGTCAACGGCTTGATGTAGCTGCTCGAGATCAGCGATGCCTCGGTTGACAAGGCAACCGGCCTCGTCGAGTAAATCAGAGGTGAAAATGCAAAGCTCCTCAAGGCGCTTGTCGAGAAGGAGGAGGAGGCGTCCAGCTGGAAGATGCTGCATAAGCGCAAGAAGCGATTGCCTCGGGATGGCGCCGACAAACGTCGTTGAGGAAGCGATGGGTGACTTGAGGAAGCTCCGGATCGGCGCGGCGAAGGTGGAGGAATCCATGGCTGCTTTCAAGCAAAGTCGTGAGGAATTGAGGAAGGAGCTGGAGGATGTCGTTGCCCGGCGATCCATCAACGAGTAGAGATAGTAGCGACCCTGATCGTCTTCTGTGATTTCCTTCTTCTCTTTCCCCCGTGTCTTCCGGACTTTGCCGCATGTGGCATTTTAAATTATCCGGAATATGTAAGACAATTATTATCTGCGCCATTGTAAATTTGTTGTCGTATTATCCGTTGCCATTTTATTTGTCGCCGTATTATCCGTTGCCCTATATGGCAATTCAAATTAGGGCGGAATACGAGTTGAAAACACGAACAAAGAAAATGCTGCCATGGGATCACAAGCAAACACGCTCCATCTAGGTGCTCTAATTAACCCATTAATGGAGAAGTTGTGAGCGAGGCAGATGGCGGCTGGTGCATGGAGGTCAAAGAGCTCGCTTCTTGGTGAGCATGGGCAGCCTTGCTTCTCGCACGTGTCCCGTCGAGCCTGCGAGGTGGACAGGATATGCAGCGTCCCTGCCGAAGCTGCTGGCGGATCGTTTCAAGACGCTGCGTCCGTCCCGAGCTTCTGCGGCGTACAAGACGCGCTTTTCCGTTCTAATCAAAACAGGCCGCATACACATGCCACCGAGTATGGTTAAATTTTGACATGGTTCATATAATACAACCATTTGTGATATTAATGTGTCAGCTATTTGTTTCAAAAAGGACTTCATTGGCTATTAATGTGTGCGCCTGTTCTCAAACTGGACGATATTTTTTACCACGGCATATATGTGCCATTTCATGAAACCATGCCAAGTTTCATGTTTTTTGGGTGAGTTTTTGATTTACTGGGATTTAAAAACCGAGATTCTCAATGTTTCAGGATGACGACAAGTTTGTAATTCATTCCCATTCCTTAAATCAGACCTAAACATGCGCCCAATGACACATGTACGATTTCCCACCCATTTTGCTTCACTGGAGCATGTGCTTGTAGTTCAAATTTGAATTATGGACTACATTAATTTCCTAGAAAACTTAATTAATATATACAATGGCCAAGCGAACCACGAAAAGTTTCAAATTTCAGCAGACACTCCTGTTATTCTATGTTGCTGTAGAAAACAAAGTTCAAAGGCGAGAAGAGGCAGCGATTATCCTTTAAGCCCACAAGAGGGCATGTTTCCCCTCTAGGAACCACGAGGGTTGCGACATTCTCCGGTTTGTAAGAGGCTTGTAATATAGCTTCGCCCAAATTGGACAATTATTGTTGGGGAACGTAGCAGAAATTCAAATTTTCTACGCATCACCAAGATCTATCTATGGAGAAACTAGCAACGAGAGAGAGGGGAGTGCATCTTCATACCCTTGAAGATCACGATGCGGAAGCGTTGCAAGAACGCGGTCGGTGGAGTCGTTCACTAAGTGATTCAGATCGCGGCCGAATCCGATCTTAGCACCGAAGAACGGTGCCTCCGCGTTCAACACACGTGCAGCCCGGTGACGTCTCCCATGCCTTGATCCAGCAAGGAGAGAGGCGAGGTTGAGAAGACTCCGTCCAGCAAGAGCACGACGGCGTGGTGGTGGTGGAGGAGCGTGGTACTCGGCAGGCTTCGCCAAGCACTACGAGACGATGAGGGAGAGGGGTAGGGCTGTGCCAAGAGGGAGATCAAATCATCCGTTGGGCAGCCCCCAAACCTCAAGTATATATAGGGGGAGAGGAGGGGCTGCGCCCCCACCTAGGGTTCCCTCCCTAGGGGTGTCGGCAGCCCCTAGATCCCATCTGGGTGGTGGGCAAGGGGGGGAGAGAGGGGGGCGCACCTAGGGTGGGCCTTAGGGTCCATCTGCCCCTAGGGTTTGCCCCCTATCCTCTTGAGGGCGCCTTGGGCCTTGGTGGGAGGTGCCCCAGCCCACCTAGGGGCTGGTCCCTTCCCACTATTGGCCCACGTAGGCCTCTAGGGCTGGTGGCCCCTCCCGGTGGACCCCCAGACCCTTCCTGTGGTCCCGGTACATTACCGGTGATACCCGGAACACTTCCGGTGGCCAAATCCTCACTCCCTATATATCAATCTTTACCTACGGACCATTCCGGAACTCCTCGTGACGTCCGGGATCTCATCCGGGACTTCGAACAACATTCGGTAACCGCGTACATACTTTCCCTATAACCCTAGCGTCATCGAACCTTAAGTGTGTAGACCCTACGGGTTCGGGAACCATGCAGACATGACCGAGATAACTCTCCAGCCAATAACCAATAGCGGGATCTGGATACCAACGTTGGCTCCCACATGTTCCACGATGATCTCATCGGATGAACCACGATGTCGAGGATTCAATCAATCCCGTATACAATTCCCTTTGTCTACCGGTATAGTACTTGCCCGAGATTCGATCGTCGGTATACCGATACCTTGTTCAATCTCGTTATGGCAAGTCTCTTTACTCGTTTCGTAACACATCATCCCGTGATCAACTCATTTGATCACATTGTGCACATTATGATGATGCACTACCGAGTGGGCCCAGAGATACCTCTCCGTCATACGGAGTGACAAATCCCAGTCTCCATCCGTGCCAACCCAACAGACACTTTCGGAGATACATGTAGTGCACCTTTATAGCCACCCAGTTACGTTGTGACGTTTGGTACACCCAAAGCACTCCTATGGTATCCGGGAGTTGCACGATCTCATGGTCTAAGGAAATGATACTTGACATTAGAAAAGCTTTAGCAAACGGACTACACGATCTTGTGCTATGCTTAGGATTGGGTCTTGTCCATCACATCATTCTCCTAATGATGTGATCCCGTTATCAATGACATCCTATGTCCATGGTCAGGAAACCATAACCATCTATTGAGCAACGAGCTAGTCAATTAGAGGCTCACTAGGGACATGTTGTGGTCTATGTATTCACACATGTATTACGGTTTCCAGTTAGTACAATTATAGCATGAACAATAGACAATTATCATGAAAAAGGAAATATAATAATAACCATTTTATTATTGCCTCTAGGGCATATGTCCAACAGTCTCCCACTTGCACTAGAGTGAATGATCTAGTTCACATCATTATGTGATTGCATTGAATCCAACACCCATGGTGTTTGATCATATCTCGCTTGTGAGAGAGGTTTATTAGTCAACAGTGCAGAATCTTTCGGATCCGTGTGTGCTTACAAATCTCTATGTCATCTCCTAGATGCGGTACCACGCTCTATTTGGAGCTATTCCATATAATTGTTCTACTATACGATTCCGGTTTACTACTCAGAGTCATCCGGATTAGTGTCAAAGTTTGCATCGACGTAATCCTTTACGATGACTCTTTTATCACCTCCATAATTGAGAAAACTCCTTAGTCCACTAGTTACTAAGATTAAGTTGGACCGCTGTTATGTGATCCATTCTTGGATCACTCTTGTACCCCTTGTCTAACTCAAGGCACACTTGAGTGCGGTGAAATGACATAGCATCTTGTAGAGCCTATATACGAAGCATAGGTGACGAACTTCGTCCATTCTCTCTCTTCTGCCGTGGTCAGGTATTGAGTCTTACTCAATACTCACACCTTATAACACAGCCAAGAACTCCTTCTTTGCCGATCTATTTTGAACTCCTTCAAAACTTGTCACGGTTCGTACTCATTTGAAAGTACTATCAAGCGATTTTGATCTATCCTTATAGATCTTGATGCTCAATGTTCAAGTAGCTTAATCCAGGGTTTTTTTCATTGAAAAACACTTTCAAATAACCCTTTATGCTTTCTAGAAACTCTGCATCATTTCTGATCAACAATATGTCAACAACATATACTCATCAGAAATTCTACTGATTCTCCACTCACTTCTTTGGAAATACAAGTTTCTCATAAACTTTGTATAAACCCAAAATCTTTGATCATCTCATCAAAGCGTATATTCCAACTCCGAGATGCTTACTCTAGTCCTTAGAAGGATTGCTGGAGCTTTGCATACTTGTTAGCATCTTTCAGGATTGATAAAACCTTCTGGTTGTATCACATACAAAGTTTCCTCAAGAAAATCGTCGAGGAAACAATGTTTTGACATCCTATCTGCAAGATTTCATAAATAATACAGTAACTGCTAATACAATTCCAAAAGACTCTTAGCATCGCTACGAGTGAGAAAGTCTCACTGTAGTCAACTCCTTGAACTTGTCGAAAAACATCTTAACGACAAGTTAAGCTTTCTTAATGGTGATACTTACCATTATTGTCTGTCTTCCTTTTAAAATCCATCTGTACTCAACAGGCTTACGACCATCAAGTAGTTCTTCCAAAGTCTATACTTTGTTTTCATACATGGATCCTCTCTCGGATTTTATGGCCTCGAGCCATTTGTCGGAATCCGGGCCCACCATCGCTTCTCCATAGCCCGTAGGTTCATTGTTGTCAAGCAACATGACCTCCAAGACAGGATTAAGTACCACTCTGAAGTAGTACGCATCCTTGTCGACATACGAGGTTTGGTAGTGACTTGATCTGAAGTTTCATGATCACTATCATTAGCTTCCACTTCAATTGGTGTAGGCGCCATAGGAACAACTTCACGTGGCCTCCGCTACACACTAGTTGAAGTGATGGTTCAATAACCTCATCAAGTCTCCACCATCCTCCCACTCAATTCTTTCAAGAGAAACTTTTCCTCGTGAAAGGACCCGTTACTAGATACAATCACTTTTGCTTCCGGATCTGAAATAGGAGGTATACCCAACTGTTTTGGGTGTCCTATGAAGATGTATTTATCCGCTTTGGGTTCGAGCTTATCAGGATGAAACCGTTTTTTTTCACATAAGCGTCGCAGCCCCAAACTTTTAAGAAACGACAGCTTAGGTTTCTCTAAACCATAGTTCATACGGTGTCATCTCAACGGAATTACGTGGTGCCCTATTTAAAGTGAATGTGGTTGTCTCTAATGCCTAACCCATGAACGATAGTGGTAATTCGACAAGAGACATCATGGTATGCCCCATATCAAATGGGGTGCATCTATGATGTTCGGACACACCATCACACTATGGTGTTCCAGGCGGTGTTAGTTGTGAAACAATTTCCACAATGTCTCAATTGTGTACCAAACTCGCAACTCAGATATTCATCTCTGTGATCATATCATAGACATTTTATCCTCTTGTCACGACGATCTTCAACTTCACTCTGAAATTACTTGAACCATTCAATAATTCAGACTTGTGTTTCATCAAGTAAATATACTCAGTATCTACTCAAATCATCTGTGAAGTAAGAACATAACGATATCCACTGCGTGCCTCATCACTCATTGGACTGCACACATCAAAATGTATTACTTCCAACAAGTTGCTTTCTTGTTCCATTTTACTGAAAACGAGGCTTTCAGTCATCTTTCCCATGTGGTTTGATTTGCATGTCTCAAGTGATTCAAAAACAAGTGAGTCCAAACGGTCCATCTGCATGGAGTTTCTTCATGCGTATATACCAATAGACATGGTTCACATGTCTCAATCTTTTCAAAAAGCAGGTGAGTCCAAAGATCCATCCACATGGAGCTTCTTCGTGCGTTTTATACCAATATGACTCAAATGGCAGTGCCACAAGTAGGTGGCACTATATCATTACTATCTTATATCTTTTGGCATGAACATGTGTATCACTACGATCGAGATTAAATAACCATTCATTTTAGGTGCAAGACCATTGAAGGTATTATTCAAATAAACAGAGTAACCATTATTCTCCTTAAATAAATAACCGTATTGCGATAAACATAATCCAATCATGTCTATGCTCAACGCAAACATAAAATAACAATTATTTAGGTTTAACACCAATCTCGATGGTAGAGGGAGCAGGCGATGCTTGATCACATCAACCTTGGAAACACTTCCAACACACATCGTCATCTCACCTTTAGCTAGTCTCCGTTTATTCCGTAGCTCTTTTATTTCGAGTTACTAACACTTAGCAACAGAACGGTATCTTAATACCACGGTGCTACTAGGAGTACTAGTAAAGTACACATTTAATACAATGTATATCCAATATACTTCATCAACCTTGCCAGCCTTGTAATCTACCAAGTATCTAGGGTAGTTCTACTTCAGTGACCGTTCCCTCATTATAGAAGCACTTAGTCTCGGGTTTGGGTTCAACCCTGGGTTTCTTCACTAGAGCAGCAACAGATTTGTCCTCTCATGAAGTATCCCTTCTTGCCCTTGCCCTTCTTGAAACTAGTGGTTTTACTAACCATCAACAATTGATGCTCCTACTCGATTTCTACTTTCGCAGTGTCAAACATCACGAATTGCTTAAGGATCATCATGTCTATCCCTGATATGTTATAGTTCATCACGAAGCTCTGATAGCTTGGTGGCAGTGACTATGGAGAACCATCACTATCTCATCTCGAAGATTAACTCCCACTCGATTCAAGTGATTGTTGTACTCAGACAATCTGAGCACATGCTCAACAATTGAGCTCTTCTCCCTTAGTTTGCAGGCTAAGAAACTTGTCAGAGGTCTCACACCTCCTGACGTGGGCTCGAGCCTGAAATCCCAATTTCAGCTCTTGGAACATCTCATATGTTCCGCGACGTTACAAAATGTCTTTGGTGCCTCAATTATAAACCGTTTAACATTACGCCTTTGAACTATCATGTAGTCATCAAAAGCGTGTATGTCGATGTTACAGAACATCCACGAGCGACGCCGAGGTTCGCACACCGAGCGGCGCATTAAGGACATAAGCCTTACGTGCAGCAATGAGGACAATCCTCGATATCTGGAACCAGTCCGCATAATTGCTACAATCAACTTTCAACTAAATTTTCTCTAGGAACATATCTTAAAAGCAGTAGAACTAAAAGCGCGAGCTACGACATAATTTGCAAAAACCTTTTGACTATGTTCAGGATAATTAAGTTCATCTTATGAACTCCCACTCAGATAGACATCCCTCTAGTCATCTAAGTGATACATGATCCGAGTCAACTAGGCCGTGTCCGATCATCACGTGAGACGGACTAGTCATCATCGGTGAACATCTTCATGTTGATCATTATCCACTATCGACTCAGGTTCGACCTTCGGTCTCTTGTGTTAGAGGACATGTCTGCATGCATGCTAGGCTCGTCAAGTCAACCTAAGTGTTTCGCGTGTGTAAATCTGGCTTACACCCGTTGTATGTGAACGTTAGAATCTATCACACCCGATCATCACGTGGTGCTTGAAACAATGAACTTTCGCAGCTGATTGCACGATTAGGGGAACACTTTCTTGAAATTACTATGAGGGATCATCTTATTTACTACCGTCGTTCTAAGCAAATAAGATGCATAAACATGAAAAACATCACATGCAATCAAATAGTGACATGATATGGCCAATATCATTTTGCTCCTTTTGATCTCCATCTTCGGGGCTCCATGATCATCATCGTCACCGGCATGACACCATGATCTCCATCATCACGATCTCCATCATCGTGTCTTCATGAAGTTGTCTCGCAGTTATCGTTGAGAATAAAGTAAAGTAATTAAGTAAAGTAATAAAGTAAAGTAATTACATGGCGTTATCGTTGACACGCAGGTCATACAATAAATAAGACCACTCCTATGGCTCCTGCCGGTTGTCATACTCATCGACATGCAAGTCGTGATTCCTATTACAAGAACATGATCAATCTCATACATCACATATATCATTCATCACATTCTTTTTGGCCATATCACATCACACAGCATACCCTGCAAAAACAAGTTAGACGTCCTCTAATTGTTGTTGCATGTTTTACGTGGCTGCTATGGGTTTCTAGCACACTACTAGGAAAAGGGCTATAGATGGGATTGACACTAATGGCGCACCAGAAAGATGGTGCGCCATTAGTATATACTAATGGCGCACCACAATCTGATGCGACATTAGAGTTTAAACTACTAATGGCGCACCATGCTACGGGTGCCATTAGTATCAAATTTTTTTTAACTAGTGCGCCTGTCCAAACATACTAATGGCGCATCCGGGCAAAATGCGCCATTAGTAGTTGTAACTACTAATGGCGCACCAGCAACGATAGGTGCGCCATTAGTATAGAATTTTTTTTGAACTAGTGCGCCTATCCAAACATACTAATGGCGCATCCGCCCAAGTGCGCCATTAGTAGTTGTAACTACTAAATGGCGCACCCAGGCGTTGGAGTGCGCCATTAGTATAGAATTTTTTTTTGAACTAGTGCGCCTATCCAAACATACTAATGGCGCATCCTGCTTATGTGCGCCATTAGTAGTTGTAACTACTAATGGCGCACTATGCAAGAGGTGCGCCATTAGTAAGTGGGCAGCAACAAGATATTTGGGACAGCCTCTCCTACCCACACACTCACTTTCTCCCCACTTCATTCTCTCCACCTCCTCCTTGTCTCGGTGCCTCCTCTTTTTCACCTCATTTCCACCATAGATTCATTCAAATTAAGTGGTTAAATTACCTTGTTTTAATAGGTAAGTAAGGGGAAGCTATATTTAGGTTGTCCTCCTTACAACAATGTGCACATGCACTTTTTACGGCCTAGCTAGATCTATGTATGTTAGGTGGTGTTGCATATGTTTGTGGTGTTGCATATGTGTTTGTGTTTGGAGGTGTACCTGGTATTTGATATGCGATAGTTGCCAATATTTTGCGGAATGTTGATTCATTTCCGTTTGGCGAGAATTTTGGCATTAAGCATTCTTTTGGTCCTATTTTTAGGAAAGTCATGCCAAATTTTTGTTTGGTTCTAAAATATCGCTTTTGCTCTACCTTGAGCGCACCATGGTCCGCACGATGACCGAAGGCATCGTGAATAGGTTTTGAGGTCCGCGAAGGCCGAGATGCTTCAAAAGAACGAGACGGAGATAAGATGTCCGTGTCGAAGATGCAAGTCAAGAGCCTTATTGCGGACCCGGATTCCGGCAGGTCTTGGGACCACCGCTGTTGCGTGGTTTCATGGATGGCTATCGGTGGCAAGGTGATGAAGATGACTACGAAGTCGTCCATGCGGGCCGGGCAAGAAATGAGGAAGGGCAGCAAGACAACCACCGCGGCTCGGGCGGGCGAGAAGACGAAGAATCCCTGTGAGATGATCACGACCGTGATGTCGCATACCGCGATCATCATGTAGAAGATGCAGGACATGATGATGAGGAAGATCTGCGGAGCAGGCGACGGGCATGATCATGAAGATGATGATGCTTGGCGGAGCGACGACTGGACCATCGATGGGCTGGGTGCAGGACCCTCATATTCAAGAGCTGCTTCTCAAGCGCACGGATAACGCAAGAGCTGCCGCCCGAGAGAAAGCCAAGATGGATCAACTTGAGTTAGGCAGCGGTTACTCCATTGTATGAAGGATGCAGGCCGAGGATACCGCTTTGAAAGTAACGCTCATGGCCACGGAGATGAAGGTAAAACACAAAATGACCGACGCGTAGCTTCGACGAGAACATGTCATTACAGCACGACGTCTTCCCAAGGGGAACAAGTGCTCGACCAGCTTTGGAGGAGGCGAAGAAAATCGTGTGTCCTCTGGATTTACCGCACGTGAAATACCATGTGTGCATGAACAATTGCATCATTTATCGGGACGAGCACGCGGAGTCTACCATATGTCCGTGTCTTGGCGTCACTCGATACAAGAAGAGGAAGAAAGCTCCTCGAAAAGTGGTGTGGTACTTTCCGATCACTCCTCGTCTGCAGCGCTATTTCGCGGACCCTAAGGTAGCAAAGCTCCTGCGTTAGCACGCCGGATAGGGAGGAGAAGAAGCGGGAAGATGACGAAATGATCCGGAGATAGATAAAAAGACAAGATGCTTTGAGTCACCCTAAGGATGCGAGCCAGTGGCAAGCGTTGAACTTCAAGACTTCGAATTTGGGAGCGATCCAAGGAACATCGTGGCCGGGCGCGAGCACCGATGGAGTCAATCCGTTTGGCAGCCGAGAGAAGCACACATAGCAACCGGCCTGTGTTTGTGTGGATGTACAACCTTCCCCACAGTTGTGCATGAAGAGGAAGTACATTCACATGAGTATGCTAATTGAAGGGCCGAAACAACGAGGAACGACATCAATCTGTATCTGGGGCTGCTGAAAGAGGAGCTTGACACGCTGTGGAAAACGCCACCAATACGTGGGACGCCGCAGAGAAAGAATATTTCCCTATGAGAGCCGCCTTTGCTCACGACGGTGCCACGACTATCTCGATTCTGACGGATATGTCGCGGGCGGTGTAGTCCACGGATTTTCTCGATGCGTAAAGGTGCATGGATGACACAACGTATCGCCAGCTAGATAGAGATCCGGGTCTTCAAAACCGTGTTCATGGGACATCAAGGTGGCTTCACGACGATGACCCGTGGAGGAAACGCAAGGATCTGTTCGATGGTGAAACCGAACTCAAAACGCCCGTGTAGGAGCGGCGAGGAAATAGACAAGCTGTTGAAAAATTGGAAAGACCGCCCACCGCCGAAAGAAGCAAAAGGCGCCGGTAGCCGAAAGAAGCGGCGCCCGAGCCAGCTGCTGAAGGTATGGAAAAGCAGGTCTGTTTTCCGGGACTTGCCGTCTTGGAAGATCCACCGTGTGCCTCACAGCCTTGATGTCATGCATATCACGAAGAACGTGTGCGAGAGTCTGCTTGGTACCCTGCTCAACATGCCGTAGAGGACCAAAGATGGGCCGAAAGCAAGGCGGACTTGAAATCAATGGGCATCGTGCAGAGCTTCACGCTATATATGATGATGATGATGATGATGATGATGATGATGATGATGATGATGAGGCTAAGCGGGACACGTAAAGTCGTCGCCAAAGGCAAAAGGCCAAGAAGACCGGAAATGACTACCCTCCCGCGTGCTTCACTCTAAGTCGGGAGGAGATCGAGCAGTTTTCACCGCCTCCTAGGAGTAAAACTTCCTTACGATTCTGTGGGAAGATAAGCAGATACCTAGACCCAGCGAAGCGAAGTTCAATGGGATGAAGTCTCACGACCGCCACGTCTTGATGACGCAGATACTTCCGGTTGCAATCCGTGGGATCATGGGCCAGCGCCGCGTCCGTGAAACGCTATTTGGCCTATGCAACTTCTTCGACGTCATCTCTCGGAAGTCGATTGGCGTGAGGCAACTCGAGAAGGCTACGAGGAAGAGATCGTGGTGATACTATGCGAGCTTGAGATGTACTTCCGCCGCATTCTTCGGACGTTATGGTGCATCTGCTGGTCCATATAGTGGAGGATATCATCCAACTCGGGCCGACGCTCCTCGCGGCCAAAGATGATGCCGTTCGAAAGGATGAATGGTGTCATCAAAGGATACGTTCGCAACATGTCACGTCCCGAAGGAAGCATAGCCAGGGCTTTCGATCAAGAGTGCATCTCCTCTTTGCCACGAATTATCTAGGCATCGAGAACCCCGCTGGTCTGCCCATCAACAGGCACCTCGGCGGGCTCGCTGGATGGGGTCACCGTGAGGGTCGCCGAAATGCATGTCGACTTCGAGGTCGACTCGCCCGACTTTGAAAGAGCAAACCTAGTCGCGCTACAACACATAGACGTGGTCGATCCTTGGGTGGTAGAGCACAAAACCTTTATTAAAAAGGCATTACAATGGCCGAGGCCAACAGAGGATGACAGAGATACACTCAAGAGCACAACTCATGTTTCACGCGTTGGTTCAAGCATAAGCTTCGTCATTACCCTTTACATGAGGATTCTTCGCGGAAGAACAACTCATATTCGCCTTGTCACGGCGCCGAGCACAACCTCGATGACCTATGAGGCGTCACGATATCAACGGCTACACATTCTACACCGAGGCCAAGGACATGAAGAGCGATGGTTATCGAATTCCGGGGTAACGATGGAATCCTACACCGGTACGACAAGGACAGATACTACGGAAGGATCGAGGAGATCTGGAGCTGAGCTACGCTGGAGAGAGAAGGTCCCGATGTTCCGTGTCGAGATGGGCCAAGAACGTCATAAAAGAAGACCGGTATTTCACCACCATGGTTATACCCGGTTAAGCCAAATCCAAGACCACAGCGAGCATAAGCGTCACCATGAAAAATGAGCCATGGGTACTGGCTTCCCAAGTGGACCAATGCTTATTCATTACCGACCATAAAGCCCGGTCGTGTTGTCGTGAGGAGAGGCAAAAGGAAGATCATCGGAATGGATGGAGTAGCCAATGAGCAAGACTTCGACAAGTACGGCGACACGAGGATCGAACATGACGCAGCGATGATGAAGTAGCAGCATACACCACAAGAAGAAGCGGGACCACCCTACCTAAAGGACGTCTGTTCCACGGAAGAACTCCATTCGCGAAAAGAAGGGCAAGAAGATTGTGAACAGATAGCTAGCTAAGATCGATTGTATTTAAATCGTAGCCTTCATTTCTCGATTGTATTTCATGGGTACTTTTGAACTATCATGAATATTTTTAAATTTCATGGACACTCGATCTCGATCCCCTCCATCTCGATCGCTATCCCACCTCGCCAGATCCGGCCCCCTCGCCGAGCACCCCCCGATCCACCGGCCGCCATGACCCCCGCACCCTCGATTCCCCTACTCAACCGCCACAGCCGACCCCACTTTTAGCGCGTCTTATAAAAATTAGTATCAAACAGCTTTTTAAATGCTACATCTTATAAAAAAAATATTATTGTTATTATTTAAACAAGTTTGAACATAAATAAGTATCAAACAGCTTTTTTTAAATGCTAAAAAAATTTGTGGAGCACAGGGAGTCGAACCCGGGACCTCCTGAGTGTGAGAACTGCTGCCGACCGATCGAGCTAGTAGAGTGGGCTTGACATAGATAGGTTACGGTACTACATAACCTTTTGGCTCGAGTTGAAATAAAAAAAAATACTAATGGCGCTGCGGTGAGGTGCGCCATTAAATGTGGACATGCTAATGGCGCACCACGGTGAGGTGCGCCATTAGTATTGTGGCCCCCACGATCCCCCCTTCGCCCGATCCCCTTCGCCCGATCCCCCTACCAGTTCTCTCCCTCTCGATCCACCGCCCGCCGCCCGCTGCCCTCGCCCTCACCTACGCCCCTTGCCCTCTCCTCCCTCGCCTCTCCCTCGCCCGCCGGGCCTTGCCCGGGCCTTGCGCCCAGCCCGCCTCGACCCCGCCCGGCCCACTTGCCCGGGCCTTGACCCACCCGCCGCCGGGCCTTGCCCCAGACGCCGCCAAACCCCGCCCGCCCGGGCGCCGCCCGACGCCCTTGACCCGCCCCACTTCCGGGCGCTGCCCCGCCGCCCAGCGCCGCCTCGACCCGCCCGGCCTTGTGCCCACCTCGACCCCGCCCGTCCACACCACCGTCGACCCGCCTCCCTCGACGCCACGGCGCCGCAGGACCTAGACTAGACGCCCAAGGTACGGCCACCTCCTCCTTACTTCTCCATTCCGCAAGTCCATAGCCTCCTCTCACGTGGTTGCTTCCTTCTCCATTCCACTGATTCTGGTCAGTGTGTATGCTTATTGATGGCAAATAACAAAGTTGAATCATATTAGTTTTAGATTCGTTGAAATATTAAGTCCTTAGTTGAAAAGGTTGCAATGAGCAGTTTGCATTGTCCATTTGTGCCATTTTCTGCTTCTAATTTTGTTGGTTCTTCTAGCAAGCATATTCCATTGATCCTGATTGAATTCCCTTACCATTTTGTCTATCTGTGGTTCTTTACTTCGGTGATGTAATCATTTTAAAGTTTGACCTAGATACTATAATTAATAAACAGTTGTGAATAGTATATATCGAGAGGACTCCACTATGCAACCTTTGACATGCTCATCACATCTTTGTTATTTATAGTGAACCTTCTTTACTTGTATTTACGGAAACAATTGGTACAATTCTTGCCCGGGGCCACACGGTAGATGTACTGTATTCAGGAAACCCTAGAAATGTTATAGGTCTCCTGTTGGTAGGTAAAAATTATGCCATGGAGAATTACTCGACGATCTTTCTTTATGTACTTTACTAACTTAGAACCATTTAAATATTATTTAGGTCAAAAGTCTTCTGACAGTTCGTGCTGAAATAGAGACGCCTTGATTAGTGCTGTTTCCATTAGGAGGATTCCAAGGTATATACCCCAATTCTATTTAAATATAAATTGGAAAAATCTCTTTCAAAATTTGGTACAATTGCTTGAATTTTTGGAGTACACGAATTATGGGCTAGTGATGATCATATGCACTAGTTACTAGTAGATGCTTCTCGACCCAATTTGAGCAGCGAGCACTAGCACCAAGCTCTGGGTTTTGTTAGGTACACTCACGAGATGTAGATGCCTCTAAAGATAAACATGTTGTTTGTCTACAAAAAACTTAATTACTATTATGGGCTAGTGATGATCATATGCACTAGTTACTAGTAGATGCTTTTTATCCTCAGTTAGGCGTCTAGTGTTCATAGAAATATATGATTATCTTTGTTGTATAAAGCGGTGGCTGCCAAGTTACAACTTCTTTGGTGAAAGTTCATTTTTTTATCGTTGGCATATGAGTGGCGAGAAAAGTGGCTAGCCTAAATGCGCATATATGAGCATATAGATCAACAAAAAATAAACCCATTCGGCAAGAACATTTATGCACCTATTTACTAGAAGAATGAATAAATGAATGTCGTGGCTAGAGATCATTACTGTTTGTTATCCAGAAATACAAAAGTTTGGATTGTTGAATGCATTCTCAATTCTAGCTATACAAAAGTTTTTTCCTTCGAAATGTGTTTTTCTTCTTCTTCCTGTTTTGAGTAGTTTAAGTAAGTTTTCTGAAATGATGATGTATTTTTCTTAATTCAATGAACCGTGAGATGGACTTAGAAGAAGAAAGCTGTCTCTGATTGCAGTTGATTAATTAGTATATATGTTGTAGACTTGTAGCATACCTACCTCTATATGGTTTTATATTTCAACTTGATTTCTGAATATTCCAAACCACCGCCAAGTCCTTTCTTACAAGAAGAAGTTTCTCTTCATAACAGTGAACAAAACTACTATCAATCAGCTCAGTTCTAGTGCTGTTGGATTTTTTTAATTGGCTTCTTGCAGTTTTGAAAATTCAGTTTATTCGTTCTTGAAAATTCAGTTAATTCAGTTAGGCACACAAATTTCAGAACTTTTGTGTGCCCTAGTACTTGGTGTTTGTAGAAAACCAGAGTGTCAATGGGACTAGAATTCACTTGTTCTTATATGGGTTTGTAAAACTTGTTCATGTCTTGAACTACTAATGCCTTGTGATGCTCTGAATTACTTGTGATGCCTCTCAATTACTTGTGATCACATTGAGAAAGACTTGTAAAGATGATGATCATCTTTAACGAGAAAACAATTTGTGATGATTTTGCTAGTTTGTTGGGTTTTGTCTCCGAGCCATCGTGTCGTGATGATTTTGCAGTACACCGAGAGGCCCTTGAGTTTGCCGGAATGTCGATTAACTTCCGTTCCGCCAAATTCGGGTACTCCATATGTCCTATTTTCAGCAAAGGTCATGCTGAAATTTTCCGTGAATTTTAGCATGACTTTGCTAAAAATAGGACATATGGGGTACTTGTGACTAATGCATAGGCCGGGGTATCTTAGTAGTTAATTAAGTAGGATCAAGTGCCCCGGCGTACTTGTGACTAATGCATGGCTTTTAGGGTGCCTCGGTGTCGATAAAAACCGAAATGATGAAAAGTTAGGCTTTTAGGGTGCCTTGGCGTCGAAAAACCCTCAATGATAAAAGCTTAGATTTTAGGATGCCTCGGTGTCGACAAACCCTAAATGATGAGACCATGATCTTGTTCCTTGACAATAACCAACTTTTTGACCAAACTTTGTTTCTATTTAGAGAGAAACATGGCCCACAACGATGAGGCCGGGCGTTGAGGCGGCAAGGCATTACGGGAGCTGTCCCGGAGATGGAGGAACAACCTCACTTGTATGAGGTCAGCCGCCTTTCCCACCGATCCGGAGACCACCGGATGGTGCCGCCGAGGATGACCACTGATGCCACCACCGATGGTGCCGCCGAGGATGCCACCATCGATGATGGCGGCGCATGCGCACACATAGCAGCCAGCCAAGAGGCAACGGAAGGATCGGCGCCCGATCGTGCTCCGCACCCTCAAGGAGGAAGTTCTTGAAGTGGACTCCAACGGAATCCAACGGCGCCGAGCGAATAGTCAAGGGGTACTGCGCTTAGCTCGGGTGCATTGTCCAGGAGCACCGTCTCGATCAACACCGAGAACCCGAGGCATCCTCGACCGAGGAATTTGCGCAACCTCCTCTTCACGAAGCTGCACGAGCGATACAAGTTCCCGCTGAATTGAAAACACAATCCTCAAAGGGAATAAAAGTGAACAATGCTGCCCTCCACGAAGATGAGCAAGGCCCTGTCTACTTGGAAAAGCAATGTGAAGAGAATGATCGAGAAAGGTGAGAGTTATGAGAAGATCAAGGAGAAAAATCCTTCGATCACCGAAGATGACTACAACGACTTCAAGATCAATTGCTCGAGCACCGCAAGCTCCCAATCAAGTGAGTGGGGGAAACAAATGCGGAGCTGAACATAGGGAACACACACTCGGTCCCGGCTGATTCTGAGTGGCGGAGCCTATATGGGACAAGGAGGAGGCGGACTGCGTCTTAGCAAGGCCTACCGCCCTCTTCGATAAATCTGGTGACAAGCGGACCGGGAACTTTGTCGTGGGCCGGTACAAGATGGACCCGAAAACAAAGGAGCTTACCACGGATCCAAGACCGAGGCGGCTTGAGCTTGTTGCAGTAAGGAATACACCCAGCGTAATTAGCTCCATATGGTTGCATTCTAATTAATGAAGCCGAATTTCTAAATGGTTCACATTCCTTCTGCAGCGATGAAAGCGATGGCGGGGTCGACTTCAGAGCAACCCTTGGGACACCACTCTAAATAGGGGGTTGAATATAATGAAGAACCGGGATAAGCTCGCAGTCGACGTCAACCGGTCGTGGTGGCGGCAAAGGCTTGTCGACAAAATGGGGTCATACTATACCATTGGTGTGCGGAAGGAGAAAAGACCAGCTCGGAAAGCCGGTAGCGAGAGGTTCAAGAACTCAAAGGCACAGGTGGCGCGGATTACGGAGATTGTCCAAGAGCAGGTGGAACAACGACTCGGAGGCGGCGATCACCGCCCTTGTGCCTACCTTGATCTCGGGGTTGAGTCGTGGATTGCGGGCGTACCAGAAGGCCGCCCCGATTCCTAGCTTCACGGCCAGCAACTCGCATAATGCGATGGCGGGGCCATTGAATTTACTCCGGCGGGCGGCATTGGTGTCTCCGGCCGCCGACGGGAGCTTAATGCACCGGGTGTACGCCAGCGGCACCTCTGCAGCAAGCGGCCCCTGCGTCAACTGCACGCCCGCCGTTGGCGGTGCCTCGACATTAGCCGAGCTTGATGCCATCATCACGGTAACTAATTAAGCCTCTCTCGGCCGAGGACTTCATCTCCTTGCCTTTGACTGGGCATCCTCGACGCCCTACATGTTTTCGCAGGCGCGCCGCCGACGTTCCGCACTCTCGCCCACTTCGTGAACAACGAGTTGGTCGATGTCGCCAAGGGCAAAATCGTTCAACCGGCAACCCCTTGTTCCACGGTACCCGGATGCCACCCAACTTGTTTAGGGTTCAAGCTGGTTGGTGCCGCCAGGCTCACGACGACTTATTACCTCCGAATCGACCCGTCGGGGCCGACGATGATGACGTGATGACCCTCGGCGCTCGCTGAGTGGCCCTGCTTTGGCGAAGAGCCAGATTCGTTTGGGGCGGGGACACCACCCCAAAGACAACACCGCCCGTGCCGGGCGCCAAGTCGGCCCCATGGCAAGACCGCCGTAACGGTGCGGACATCCCTATGCCATGGATCCAAACATGCATATGGCACAGGATCGTAATGACGACGACGCATTTACTATGATACATTTGGCAACGTCGATCAAGATTTTGCCGAGCATGGGTACGATGGCGACTTCATGGGGCCTCCTTCTCAAGAACCAAACCCAACAAAAGACGTCGCGATCTAGCTCGCATCATGGAGAAGCCAAGTTGCAACAGCGCCGTCTGGCGTTCAGCTCTCGGAGACGCCTCAGCTGCCGACTTCACCGAGCCTCGGATAGGCGAGGTGCGAAATATTATCAGCCCCAACACACTCAAGAAGGCGGTCTGTGAGCAAAACTCGGTCCCATTACAGGAGAAGAAGAAGGCACGCAAAGAAAGACTAAGAAGGGTGCGAGCGGCCCGGCACCGAAATGCGATCCGTGCTCGGGGCCGGGCCACCTTCACCGCAGGATATCTCGAGGAGGGTGCATGTGGCGGGTAGGCGATGCTACCGACAAATATGCTCAATGCTGCAACCGGTGCTGCGCGGAGTCTCGCATGACAGTGTTCTTTCTTTGGAGAAGCGGCGTCTCGGGGAGAAGGATGTGGCATACCGGTTTTCGCGGCCAAGGTGCCGTGAGGGCAAGGGCTTTGTGGATAACTCCATCGGCGTCTGATGCGTCCTGCGTTTTGATGACATCCACGCTATGTTGAACCTTCATCCGCTGCACTACACCTTCGTTCGGCTATTTTATTTGAGTATGGAGATGCGGATCATTAGCGACAAGACCCCGGACATCGTGATAGTCGACCCCTTCTACATGCGTGCCAAGATCTTGGGCAGCGGCCCTGGGACGGCAAGTCGCGAAGTTCTTACCTCGAAGGCGTCATTCGGCAAACCAAGATAAGGATAACTTCCTCGTGCCTTACTTTCCCGAGTAAGTCCTCCCCTCAACCGCCCGTAACATATGAATTCTTACATTTCGATCGTTTTCTTTTAACATTCCGTGTTTTCTGCGGTGACACCGTTGCACGCTCATCCTCCTAAGCCCCAAATATTCCATGGCCACGTATTTCAACCCGGACCGTCGATTGAGCGTAGACTACACAAATGTCAAGAAGGTTCTTGATGATGTTCTCCCGGCTATGCAAATCTGGAGGCACCTTCACCGAGCCTATTAAATGAAGTACGGCAAGCACGTGTTCTCCCACAATCTGACGTTACGCTGCGTCAAGCGGCCGCTGTGATCGGAAGGGTGCCTACTCGCCATCCATCACATCTGGGCGATCGTGCGGGACCATCATCAACCACGCTACCGAGGTAAACTCCAAGATTGGGCCGCGGCGTGTCGGCCATCCAGACGCGGACCTCCGACAAGAATTCTTCGCATCCGATTGAGTTTGCGGAAATCATCCATCAAGATGTCGCTTCGTACCTCGGGGCAGTTCTACCTCGTAAATCAACCATCCAACGGTGACATCGACACAATGCTACAAATGCAGGATGACAACGCCCGTTCTTTCATGACTCCCACGATAGACGGCGGCTTCATCCACGCTCCGTCCCTTGAGTCGAGTTGTCTAGTTCTCAAACATCGATTGGCTCATGTTGTAATTAAACTTTAATGAACTTGTAGTATGTCTCTTTGGTTTCGAGAGTCGTTCAACTTAGATGTAATCGATGCTATTAATGTCTTGCTTTTCTCTTCGATCGCTCGCTGCATACTTATATATTGCTTATGTATTATGCAGTGAATTGGTACTAACGTTTACGTTTGGCTAGTGCATAGCGATGCTTAGGCGTATGTCGTGTACAAGGTAAGGTTCCCGAGTCTACGATGACCGGGAGGAGTGTCGGAGATGAGGTTCACCGATTCAGCGATAACAGTTACAAAAGGTACACCACTAGGGCCGAGGCCGAATCTAGATACGCCCGCTATCTAGCGGGAGAGGGAGGGAGCGTTGGAGGAACCGGATGAAGACGAGTTTCATCGTGATGATGCTCATCGTGATGACCGCAGCTCTCTTCTATGTGATGGTAGTTTGGATGATTGATATCGACTTGTAATGCGAAGATAAACTCGCTACTCGCGGTCTCGAGACTTGTAATATAATGTTCTATCTTTGTTCGGTCATTTCAATTCGGAGACTAATATGATGAATTGTATTCGGAGACTAATATGATGAATTGTATTCAAGGACTAATCTTCTATTGTATTTGATGAATCTATTGTTGATGTGTCTTGTCTATATTTTGTCAAATTATACATTTTGTAACCTGTGCAAAAACAGAAAATAAAAAATAAAAAACCTAATATTCATACTAATGGCGCATCACATGACGGTGCGCCATTAGTATAACGATCTATACTAATGGCGCATCACCGGGTAGTGCGCCATTAGTATCTTCTTGATTACTAGTGGCGCATCCAGAGGTGGTGCGCCATTAGTATGCCAAAGCACTGGGTATACATGCCCCACAGGGAGGTATACTAATGGCGCACCCTCGCATATACTAATAATGGCGCACCGGGTGGTGCGCCATTAGTGCTCTGAATACTAATGGCGCACCAGGTGGTGCGCCATTAGTAAAAATTACTAATGGCGTGCTATCAATGGTGCACCAGTGATGCGCCATTAATGGCCATATTAGGTGCGCCATTAGTAGTGGTATTTCTAGTAGTGGCAAGAACATTTCTTACCTACGCAAAGCCACAACGGTGATATGCCAACTGCTATTTACCCTTCATAAGGGCCCTTTTCATCGAATCTGATCCGACTAAAGTGGGAGAGACTGGCACCCACTAGCCACCTTATGCAACAAGTGCATGTCAGTCGGTGGAACCTGTCTCACGTAAGCGTACGTGTAAGGTCGGTCCGGGCCGCTTCATCCCACAATGCTGCCAAATCAAGATAGGACTAGTAACGGTAAGCACATTGTACAAACCATCGCCCACAACTACTTGTGTTCTACTCGTGCAAAGAATCTACGCAATAGACCTAGCTCATGATGCCACTGTTGGGGAACGTAGTAGAAATTCAAAATTTTCTACGCATCACCAAGATCTATCTATGGAGAAACTAGCAACGAGAGAGAGGGGAGTGCATCTTCATACCCTTGAAGATTGTGATGCGGAAGCGTTGCAAGAACGAGGTCGGTGGAGTCGTTCACTAAGCGATTTAGATCGCGGGCGAATCCGATCTTAGCACCGAAGAACGGTGCCTCCGCGTTCAACACACGTGCAGCCCGGTGACGTCTCCCATGCCTTGATCCAGCAAGGAGAGAGGGAGAGGTTGGGGTAGACTCCGTCCAGCAGCAGCACGATGGCGTGGTGGTGGTGGAGGAGCGGGGTACTCGGCGGGTCAGCCAAGCACTCACGAGAGACGAGGAGGGAGAGAGGTAGGGCTGCGCCAAGGGGAGATCAAATCATGTGTTGGGCAGCCCCCATACCTCAAGTATATATAGGGGAGGAGGGGCTGCCCCACCTAGGGTTCCTCCCTAGGGGTGGCGGCAGCCCCGGATCCCATCCGGGTGGCGACCAAGGGGGGAGAGAGGCGCACCTAGGGTGGGCCTTAGGGCCCATCTGCCCCTAGGGTTTGCCCTCTCCTCTTGGGCGCCTTGGGCCTTGGTGGGGCGCCCCAGCCCACCTAGGGGCTGGTCCCTTCAACCATCTTGGCCCGTGAGGCCTCTGGGGCTGGTGGCCCCTCCGGTGGACCCCGGACCTTCCGGTGGTCCCTAGACGTTACCGGTGATGCCCGAACACTTAGGTGGCCAAATCCTCACTTCCTATATATCAATCTTTACCTCAGACCATTCCAGAACTCCTCGTGGCGTCCGGGATCTCATCCAGGACTTGAACAACATTCGGTAACACAGCGTGCATACTTTCCCTATAACCCTAAGCGTCATCGAACCTTAAGTGTGTAGACCCTACGGGTTCGGGAACCATGCGCATATGACCGAGACAACTCTCCGGCCAATAACCAACAGCGGGATCTGGATACCCATGTTGGCTCCGCATGTTCCATGATGATCTCATCGAGATGAAACACGATGTCAAGGATTCAATCAATCCGTATACAATTCCCTTTGTCTACTGGGGTATAGTACTTGCCCGAGATTCGATCATCGGTATACTGATACCTTGTTCAATCTCGTTATGGCAAGTCTCTTTACTCGTTCCGTAACACATCATCCCGTGATCAACTCCTTTGATCACATTGTGCACATATGTCCTACCGAATGGGCCCAGAGATACCTCTCCATCACACGGAGTGACAAATCCCAGTCTCGATTCGTGCCAACCCAACAGAGACTTTCGGAGATACCTGTAGTGCACTTTTATAGCCACCCAGTTATGTTGTGACGTTTGGTACACCCAAAGCACTCCTACGGTATCCGGAGTTGCTAATCTCATGGTCTAAGGAAATGATACTTGACATTAGAAAAGCTTTAGCAAACAAACTACACGATCTTGTGCTATGCTTAGGATTGGGTCTTGTCCATCACATCATTCTCCTAATGATGTGATCCCGTTATCAATGACATCCTATGTCCATGGTCGTGAAACCATAACCATCTATTGATCAACGAGCTAGTCAACTAGAGGCTCACTAGGGACATGTTGTGGTCTATGTATTCACACATGTATTACGGTTTCCAGTTAATACAATTATAGCATGAACAATAGACAATTATCATAAACAAGGAAATATAATAATAACCATTTTATTATTGCCTCTAGGGCATATTTCCAACAATTATATGTACCATGTAGTGACACCATGCCAAGTTTCATGATTTCCTAGTGAGTTTTGGATTTACAGAGATTTAAAAACCGAGATTCGCAATGTTTGTGGCCAAGCCAGGACGGCGAGACGGTTGAATTCATTCCCATTCGTTCCATGGGACCTAAGCATGCACCCCAAGGACACATGTACGTTTTTTCTAGCCACTTTGGTGCACTGGAGCATGTATTTGTAGTTCAAATTTGAATTATGGACATTAAATGCCTAGAAAACTCAATTAATGAATAAAAATGGTCAAACAAACCCTGAATAATTTCAAAGTTCGGCACGAATCTCCCGTTGTTCCATGTTGCATATAGAGGAAAATACGAGGCTGGAAGAGGGAGCGATTATCGTTTGGCCCACAAGGGGACACGTTTCCCTATCGAAACCATGAGGGTTCTTGCGATAGGATCTGGTTTGTAAGAGGTTTGTAATAAAGCTTGGCCCAAATTGGCAATGTTTTTACCACGACATATATGTGCCCTGTGTGAGATTCTTGGAGCAGGCCCATTCATAGGAAATCTTCTGCTGTTGTTATCTCTGCAAAATTTAAAGCTCTTAGACAAGCTCTCAAACATTGGCACATTAGCCTTTCTAAGGTGAAAGCTCTGATCTCTAACTGCAATAGGTCATTCTTTGCTTGGATGGCTTAGAGGAATATAGGCCTTTGTTATGGCCAGAGGCAACTTTCAGGAAAATAGTTAAGCTCCATCTGGAGAAAATTCTCAAGTTGCAGTTTATTTACTGGAAGCAGAGATGTACCATCAGGAGTATTAAAGTTGGAGAGGAAAATACTAAGTTTTTCCAAGCTATGGCCACTGAGTGTTACATGAGCAACTCTATTTCTAGCATAACTTCTGATAATGGACAGGTGACCTCTGATCATGCCACAATTGTTGGGCTTTTTTTTTGCACGAATTCAAGAAGAGGATGGGTTGTGGTAATGACACTCAAATGGGCTTTGACATGCCAAATATTATCAAAAAGATTGAGGGACTTGATGATCTGACTAAGACTTTTTCTCAGCAGGAAATTGACTATGTTATTAAAGAGATGCCTCCTGACAGAGCCCCTGGGCCTGATGGTTTCATTGGCCTCTTTCTCAAAAAGTGTTGGGAGATTATCAAGGATGGTTTTCATTTATTGGTAAAGGAGTTTTCGCAAGGGCATCTTGATCTGGAGTGTATCAATAGCTCTCTCATAACTCTGATTCCAAAAAAGCTATCACCTGAGGGTTTGAATGACTACAGGCCAATTTCTTTGACAAACACTTGCTTGAAATTTCTCACTAAGCTACTTGCAAATAGACTGCAGAAAGTGATTCTTTCTTGTATTCACAAAAACCAGTATGGGTTTATTAAATCAAGGTCCATTCAGGACTGCTTAGCTTGGTGTTTTGAGTATATACACCAATGTCAGACATCAAAAAGACCAACTGTCCTCCTGAAGTTAGATTTTACTAAGGCTTTTGATACTATTGAGCATGATGCCATTCTTAGGATTCTGAGATACAAGGGTTTTAATGATTAATGGATTTTGTGGATGCAATCCATCTTGTCATCTGGTTCATCCTCTGCGCCACTTCATGGTGTGCCTAGACATCAATTTAAATGTAAGAGGGGAGTTAGGCAAGGTGATCCAATGTCACCTCTGCTGTTTGTGCTTGCTGCTGATCTTCTACAGTCTGTGGTCAATGATATGTGCTCAAAAGGAATTTTGACTCTTCCAATCCCAACTCACAGTCAAGATTACCCCATAGTGCAGTATGTTGATGATACACTAATTGTGTTGCCTCCTTCTGACCACCAGCTCCTTGCTCTTAAAGACATGTTTGATGTTTTTGCTACTTCAACTGGGTTATCTGAGAATTTCGCAAAATCTCTCATGGTGCCTATAAATATGTCCAATGATGAAGCTAACAGGCTGGCTTCAATTCTGGGGTGTAAATTGGGGGTTATGCCTTTCACATATTTGGGTCTCCCCATGGGAACTACTAGGCCCTCAATACAGGATCTGATGCCCCTGGTGCATAGAATTGAAAGGAGGTTATCTGCCACTTCTTGTTTTCTGAACCAAGGGAGCAGGTTACAGTTGCTTCAGTCTGTTTTAACTTCCATGTCCATATATTTCCTCTGCACACTTGTCATTCCTCCTAGAATTTTGAAGCAAATTTAGAGGATTCAAAGACAATGCCTTTGGAGAGGGAATTCTGATACTCCAAGACAATCTCTGGCTACTTGGGATTTGGTAGGTCTGCCTAAAAATTAGGGGGGGGGGTCTTGGTGTGCTAAATTTAAGAGAGCAAAATGAGGCTTTGCTTATGAAATTCTTGCAAAGTTCTATAATCACCATGACATTCCCTGGGTTGGTCTTATCCGGGATTCATATTATGATAGCTCTGTCCCTCATACTACCAGCCTTTGTTGGTCCTTTTGGTGGCGTGATGTGTTTAAATTAGCACGCAAATATTGTCAGTTGGCCTCTCCAAAGTTGGGTGATGGCAGGCCTATTTTGTTCTGGACTGACAGTTGGGTTGTTGAGCTTAATGGTTCCTCCATCAGTGAAAAGTTTCCCAGGCTCTTTTCATTTGTGATTGATGGACAACTCTCAGTGTCTGATGTTCTCTCCCAGGAGCTCCTATCAACTATGCATCTACCTTTGTCTACCCAAGCTTTTGATGACCTGGAATGCCTGCAACAAATGATAAGTGCTTATGCTTGCTCTGAGGATCATGACACATGGATATGGCCTTTCAATAAGGGGTGCTTCAGACCTAAATCCTTTTATGTGCATGAGCACCAAAATATTGTTGTTGATCCCATTTTCCAATGGATTTGGAAATCTTCATGCACTATGAAAATTAAAATGTTTGGGTGGCTGTTGTTAAGGGATCGTTTGAATACTAGAGATATGCTATAGAGGAGGCATTGGCATGTGGAGGATCACTCTTGTGTACTATGCCCATATCTCATTCATGAGGATGTTGCTCACTTGTTTTCCTCATGCAACTTCAGTGTTGGAATCTAGAATTATTTGCAGATTAACTGGGACCCTCAGCCTGGGATGACCACTTACCACATGGCAGTAAAGGATAGGAAGGATTTTGGGCATAATTTCTTCACTGAAGTGGTTTTTACAGCTGCTTGGAATATGTGGATTCTAAGGAACGGAAAAGTTTTTAGGAATGGAAGGCCTACATGCAGAGCTTGGAGACACAACTTTATTCATGACATAACCTTGCTCTCACATAGGATTAAATGTAAATTCAGGGATAGCCTTCTGACTTGGATTTCTAATCTCCCATAGTTAGCTCTTGTTGCCCTGTTTGGGTTGTAAGTATTTCTTTTATCTTCCTTTTTTTTCCTTTTGTATATGACTTGTAAAGGACTTTGTTTTCTTCTCTTGCTTTGAATAAAGAGTTGTGAGGTCGCTGCCTTGCAGTACATAGTCAAAAAAAGACATATATGTGCCATGATGTGACACCATGCTACCTTTGATGACTTTCTGGTGAGTTTTGGATTTATGAGGATTTAAAAACCGAGATTCGAAATGTTTGAGGACGAGCCAGGACGCCGGTATGGTTGTACTTCGTTCCCATTCTTGGCATGGGACTTAAACATGCACCCAAGGACACATGTATAATTTTTCTAGCCATTTTGGTGAACTAGAGCATGTATTTGTAGTTCAGATTTGAATTATGGACATTGTCGGTGTCAAAACCGGCGGATCTCGGGCAGGGGGTCCCGAACTGTGCGTCTAGGCGGATGGTAACAGGAGACAAGGGACACGATGTTTTACCCAGGTTCGGGCCCTCTTGATGGAGGTAAAACCCTAAATCTGCTTCGATTAATATTGATGATCTCAGACACAAGAGTGGATCTACCACGAGATCAAGGAGGCTAAACCCTAGAAGCTAGCCTATGGTATGATTGTTGTAATGGATGTTATGTCCTACGGAGTAAAGCCCTCCGGTTTATATAGACACCGGAGAGGGCTAGGGTTACACAGAGTCGGTTACAATGGTAGGAGATCTACATATCCATATCGCCAAGCTTGCCTTCCACGCCAAGGAAAGTCCCATCCGGACACGGGACGGAGTCTTCAATCTTGTATCTTCGTAGTCTTGGAGTCCGGCGGACGATGATAGTCCGGCTGTCCGGACACCCCCTAGTCCAGGACTCCCTCAGTAGCCCCTGAACCTGGCTTCAATGACGATGAGTCCGGCGCGCATAATGTTCGGCATTGCAAGGCGGGTTCCTCCTCCAAATAATCCACAGAAGATTGTGAACACCAGGATAGTGTCCGGCTCTGCAAAATAAATTCCACATTCCACCGTAGAGAGAATAATATGTACACAAGTTCAATCTGCTGACGTATTTCGCGGCATGACGTCACGCCACTACCAAGCCTTTACTTGAATTGTTTTTTATTGCACCACCTCAGCGCGTTTAGCGAAGTGGTTTCCTTGGCACGTCTTGTTGAAGCAGAGATCGTGCTCCCCTTATTCCGGAATTCTCATCAATACGGACGTGGGTAACCAACTTGGCGCCCGTCGCCACGCCTCCTCTATCGGCGAGTCCCGAGCAGTCCACGGAGACGGCTCTTGGTATTCCCCCTCTTTATAATAGGACCAAGGCTCGTTTCTTTTCTTCAATCTTCCATTGAATCCTCTCCTTGCCCCAAGTTCCAAACACTGTAGCCCCAGATTGGCCTTGGACCTTCAACACGTCCGGATCCGACCTTGAGGCGGTGGATGCCCTCCTCCACACGGAGGAGGGCGTGCTAAAGCCGCGAGCCAAGCTGGGCACATCCACGAGATTTCACACAGGTTGCCCGCCAAGGGCAGGCCATCCCCACCCGAGCCCGCGAGTATGTCGTCTTTGTATCCCACCTCCGTCGGGGTTTAGGCTTCCAGCGGATCCTTTGTGAGAGGGCTCATGTTTTACTATGGGTTGGAATTCCATGACTTGGCTCCGAGTCCATCCTCCATATCTCTGCATTCATCGTTCTCTGCGAAGCCTTCCTCCGCGTCACCCCCCACTTCGGCCTGTGGCTGAAGACCTTCAATGTGGAGCCAAAGATGATCGGGGGGCGTCAAGCAGAGTGCGGGCGGTCCGTAAGCGTGGAGGGCGATGCCCGTGGCCCGAGCTCCTTCCAAGAGGAGCTCGGATTGTGGCAGCGAGTGGTTCTATATCACCGCTCAGAAGGTCGTGACAGTGTAAGCCGCCGCCCATATTCTGCTCGGGACCTCCTCGACGATTGATGTCGTGGGTCAACCAAGGGCTCAACTGGGGGCCGTCAAAAGACGTGCCCCTATTGCAGGGCCGGATTCGAGACCTCCAGGTGAGGGAGATCGATCTGGTCGTGGTGATGCAGGTTATGCTGATTAGGCGTCTCCTGCCCTGCAAACGCCGTCCTCTCCGGCTATGGGAGTTCAATCCGGAGGGACCACGGATTCTCCCACACTTCATGGGTACGACACCCATGGAGATGTACAAGTTGTTCTTCGGATCACAGGCGGTGTGTCCGGAATTGACCGAGGATGCCGGCCTAAGCTGCAATCGCCCGGATACTCAAGTAAGTAGATCAGTGTCCGGACGTACCGTTTGTTTGCCTTTCTACAATTTTCCTTTTAACCCGTTATCCTTCAACAGGAGTGGATAGCGCAAGCAAAGCTGATACGGTGTCCGGCCCCCCTCCCAGAGACCGCGCCGGATCTCGTGCTGGTCAGGATGTTGGAGGTTGCGCCTTCAGAAGAAGGCGAAGGGGAAAATAGAGGAGCTACCGCTTTGCCCAAGGGGGCGCTTGAAGAAGGGGGGATCGAGAAACCCTCCTTCTAGGGGGAGAAGAGGACCGCTTCCGAAGACCCGGAGGCAAAAGCCCCTAAGCGGGGGAAGAAATCTTCACCAGAGGGTCCTGCGTCCGGGGAGGCCCCGGCCGCACAGTCTTCTCTAAAGGATCAGCCCTCCAGCGAGCCGTGGGTAGAAAAAAGGAGGAGTTCATTAATAAAAAACATCCCTATTTGTGCTTCTGAGGATAACCGAAATTTTTACCTTGTAGTTCGGATCTGCGACCTTCTCAGATGAGCTCGTCTTCGGGGGATCTTCGTCCGGAGATGATGGAGAGCGAGACGCCTCCGTCTGCTGCGCCGTCGGATAGGGCGGACGAGCCTGAAGTGTCATCACGGAGGGTATCCCCGAGCCCGGCAGAGCCGAGGAGTTCGGCGCCGACTAGTGTTCGGCCGGGGGAGCTGAAGGATCTGCTTGAGAAGGCGTCCATCTCAGAAGATCACCATGCATTGATGAATATGGTGATTGGAAGGATTTAGTCCGCCGAAAGCGGATTGCATAATGCCGTCAGGAGTTTGCTGGCGGGATTCGAGGTACGTAAAAATGACACACCTTTTGACAGTTTTGCACATGGAAGTGCGCCCTGTATAGATAGTAGCCCCTGAGACTCGGTAGGTTGTCGAAAGCGACAGCGTGCCGAGGATCAAAATCGCAGGTATTGAATGTCGCCTTTCCTATGCAGGTGGCGGATAGTCCGGGGGCTAGCCGGACTAGTGGAGTTGCTGAATTAATGCGGCAACTCGATGTTATGCGGATCTGGAACATCGTATTTGGTCAACAAAGCGACTTGACGAGTCGCAAGGTAAGTTTTCTCTCCATGATCACCTATTAAAGGAGCCAAAGCCCACCTCGTACAATATGTGTGCTTAACGCAGATGGTGCTGCTGCTGTGGAGAGCCTTCGGGCCGAACTTTCTCAAGCCAAGGAGCAAGCCAGAAGGAGTAATGCGGCTGCCTCGAGGGCGGCCGAGGAGTTAGAAGCCGAAAAGGCTGCACACTGCCAAAGCAGGGAAGAGATGGCCGAACTAGCCGTTAAATTAAAGGATGCTACCGACCGCAATGAGGCTCTTGAAAAGGAGCGCTGTCGGGCGTAGAAGACACAGGAAGGCCACCGCGAAGCCAAGGATGCCCGCTCGCAATGCGGGCTATGAAGGAGGAGCTGCGTCGGTAGGAGACATTGTGGTAGCAAGCCTTTTTCTGCTACGCCCGCAGGTTTCACGGATCAAAGTATGTCCAGCTTGGCCAGTTGTGGGGTCCGGAGGATCCATTTATGGACTTAAGCGGCGAGTCTGGCGGATGCCGTTGCCAGTACTTCAAGTCGGAAGGATCACAAGACGGAAGAGCTATTTTGGTCTCAATTCCATAGTCCGGATCGTTCACTTCCGCTGACCGATCGGTTGGCCGAATGGGCTGAGCTGAATAGGTTGTCCGGACTTGCCATGACGGATATCGTGACTCATGTCTGGCCGGAGAGGCCCAAGCCGACGAGCTATTTTGGCTTATTGCAGCAGTTTCTTGGGGCGGTGCCGCATATCAAGGTGATGAAGCGGTCGGCCTGCATAGAGGGTGCGCGGATGGTCCTTGCCCGTTTGAAGACACATTGGACAGAGATGGATGCCACCGCTGTTGCAACCCAGGGTTCGGACGAAAGCCGGTTACCCGCCGAGCACTATTTTGGGGAAGTTATGCGTGGTGCTCGTATAATAGAGTCGCAGTGCTCCAAAAATGTCACGTTCAAATGAACGTTTTATTTTGTAAAACAATGGTTATGATGTAATCGCTTTTTAGACTTGTGCGTTCAAGTATTGAAATATCTCCTATGCGGTCGTTTATGTATACGTGTGTATAACCTGAAAGATGAAAGTCTTCGGCTTCAGCCCCCACGCACAAGGTGCGGGGGTGTTCGCAAAAATAGCGCATTTTCACACTTAATCCGACGTCTCGGTCCTGTTGAGGAGGTGGTAGCGTAGCAAACGAGGCAACCGGACTATAACGCTTTATCACTTTCACTTAGCCATTGGAGTTCGAGGGTGGGGCTACGATATAGCCCACAGGGGCACCGCAGCGCTCTCGAATTCGGGCGTGTATGTGCTGGACCGAAATGGTCCTTCGTCAAAGCGGAGGAATTCTAAACATTCCGGTGGTCGATCGAGTAGTTGACGGTCTCTCATTTGTATCATGACATGATCGAGTTTTGGCTTTCTCTCGAGGTGCTCGCCCGGCCCGGGAGCTGTCGCTTGATAGTTCTTCTGGTGCCGCGTTAGGCGATGATACGAAACGTAAGGCAGCAAAACATAGGAGCCGGGCAAACCCAACATTTGACCAAAGACATGATTCGGAGCTGATGCATATAAGGCCTAACTCGAGACGCCGAACACTCCCTAAGGTGTTCGGTCTTTTATAATAACGGGCGAAACAATGCCCTAAGCCCCTTGTGTCTAGGTACGGGCGAGGTCCTCTGACGCGGCCGATGCCAAAACGTCAGTATCCTCTCTGGTTATCATGAAAAACCAGGGGATTATAGCAACAAGAGACAGTAAAAAAGGTTTACGCAGGGTCTTAATCTGAAAAGAATCCTAGCACCGGGTCCCTACTGCACGTCTGCGCCTGTGTCCTCGTTGTGCCGTTATCCTGGACGGGTGTGCACGGTGTTCATCTGTAAAAAGAGAGGAACTTAGTTTGAAAAGAAATCGTGCGAAAAGTGCATAAAGAAAAATATTAATAAATTAATAAATCTGAGCCTATATTAGCCCATTGTTGCTTATATGCGCAGCCCCCTGTGAAGGGGTGTGCGGCTAGGGAGCCCCTAGCTTATTTATGCCGGACTCGTCTAGCCGTGTCCGGGGTCTTTGAATGACCCTCTTAATGAAATGATGCCACGTGGACCGGGCATTTTGAGTGTAAGAGACGCGTAATGTGGTATGGCGTTGAAGCGAACAAAAGCTTCATGCCCCAATAGTGCTTGATAGCTACTTTTGAATGGGGCGACATGGAAGATTAGCTTTTCGCGTCGGAAGTTGTTCGGCGACCCGAACACAACTTCTAGTAATAAGGAGCCTGTGCACTTGGCGTAAGGGCCTGGCGTCACTCCTTTGAAGGAAGTGCGGCTATGTCAAATTTTAGTAAGGTCTATCCCCAACTTGCGGATTGTGTTCGGATATAGCAGGTTTAAATCGCTGCGCCGTCCATCAGGACTTGTGTAAATTGTAGTCCGTCGATTATAGGATCCAATATAAGAGAAGTCCATCCTGCGTTCCGAATGCTTCTGGAATAATCCAGGTGGTCGAAAGTGACTGGTTTTGACGTCCAACTTCGAGATTCCGCTGGGGTGGACCGTGCGGCACTTATTTTGACGGGTGCCGCATTGTTTTCCCGTAATATCACATGAAGTGAGTTTATTGTTTTGACTTCTTGTGGGAAAGTCTTTTGTTTTCCGGTGCTCTGCTGGTGGGGTTTATCATCATCCTCGCTTGATGCGTCGAGCCCCTTGTGTTCGGCGTTTAGTCGGCCGGACTGTTTGAAAACCCAACAATCTCGGTGGGTGTGGTTTGCAGGCCTTCCGGGGGTACTGTGGATTTGACATATCCGATCCAAAATTTTGTTTAAGTTGGATAGCTCATGACTGTTATCCTTAAGAGGTAGTGTTTTGTTGTTTGGTCATGACTTTTGAATCCAAGCGCCGACCGCCGTATTCTTTGGGCTCTTTTCTTTATTCCGGCGCTGATCCTTTCTGCGCCGTGATTTGCCGTTTCCATCTCTAATCTCGGATGTACTCGGGTTGCTGGTGCTACATCTTGCTAGCCAGTTGTCCTCCCCCGCGCAAAGTCGGGTCATGAGGCTTGTTAGCGCGGCCATTGTCCTCGGCTTCTCCTGGCCGAGGTGTCTAGCGAGCCATTCGTCACGGACGTTGTGTTTGAAAGCTGCTAAGGCTTCCGCGTCCGGACAGTTGACTATTTGGTTCTTTTTGGTGAGGAACCTGTTCTAGAATTTGCGCGCTGACTCTCCGGACTGTTGAGTTATATGACTTAGATCGTCTGCGTCCGGAGGGCGGACATAAGTCCCTTGAAATTTTGCTCTAAACGCGTCCTCGAGCTCTTCCCAACTTCCAACAGTGTTTTCTGGGAGGCTTTTGAGCCAGTGCCGAGCCGGCCCTTTGAGCTTGAGGGGTAGATATTTTATGGCGTGGAGATCATCTCCTCTAGCCATATGTATGTATGGTATGTAATCCTCTATCCAGACTCCAGGGTCTGTTGTTCCGTCGTATGCCTCTATGTTTATGGGTTTGAACCCTGCTGGAAATTCATGATCCAGCACCTCATCGGTGAAACATAGTGGGTGTGCGGTGCCCCTGTATTTGGGTGTGCCGCTGTCTTCGAACACTTGGCGTCTTGTGATGCTTCCTGGGGCCCTCTTTTTTGGCCCGTAAATGGACCTGGCTAGGCCATCTGTTTTCCCAGGATCATGAGTCGGTTTGAGTGCGGCGCCGCTTGTCGCTTTTGGCCTGTCATCTGGTCGTCTATCAAGCCAGCGCTTTTTAATTTTTGACCGTGGTGGCTCTATGGCTTCCTCACCTGGGCAGCGGCAGCTTGCGCTTCGGGTAGCTCTTTGATTGTTGGTCATTGCCATATTTGTCTGCGGTCTTGAGTACTTTGCTCCACCTCATTCTGAGTATGTCTTCCGCTGTTTTGAGCTTCCGTTTTTCCTTCTTCAAGCTTCTTGCGGTGGCGACGAGTCTTCCGTGAAGGTTCTTATTCTCCGGTGGTATGTCCGGTGTGAGGTCGTCCGGACTGTTGGTTTTGCCGGGGTTGGATTGATTATCCGATTCGTCCTGTTCGGACGGTTGCTTGGTTGCATGTTCGTCGTCCACTGGTTTGCCCTGCTCTAACGCTGGGTCATTAGGAATGTTGTCTTTGCCGAGGCGGGGCTTAGGGCGGCGCTATGCCGCCGCTTTTGGTTGTTTATCGGCGGATTATCCTTTGTCGCGCCCGTTGTTCCTCGTCGTCGCCGCTTCCTTTGGGTATCCACCATATATACGTCGTGTGTTGGGGTGGTCTTCCAGTGCCCTGTAGGCGCTGGTTCTTGATCGTCTCCGGCATCGTCATCCATACCGTCGGTGTCTTCGGAGTCGTAGTCTAGCATGTTGGTTAGGTCGTCGACAGTGGCTACAAAGTGGGTGGTGGGTGGGTTTTGAATTTCTTCGTCGTCCGCATCCCAACCATCCTGGCCATAATCCGGCCAGGGCTCTCCGGATAGCGAGAGGTGCTTTAGCGAATTTAGGATGTTGCCAAAGGGTGAGTGCTGAAAGATGTCCATAGTTGTGAACTCCATGATCGGTGCCCAATCGGATTCGATTGGCAGGGTCGCAGGAGGTTCGGAGTCCGGTAGGGAGTCCGGCACCTCGGAGTCACGAGTTTTATAGGGGACAGGGTTAGTGTTCGGCTCCATCGCCGCGGGTGTTGCAGCTCCCGAGGCGGTGTCCAGCCACTCATCCTCGATCTGCGTGATCGGCTCCGAACTATGGGTCGAAGCGGATTCATGTGCGGCCTCCAAGGCGCTGTCTGGCGGCAGAGTTAGATCATGCGCAACGTGATGCGGCGCATCGCTACGCGTGGCTCGGATCCATTGAAGATCAAGTCTCCGTGGATACCCGCCGTGGATTTTAAGCTTCCAAATCTGACCTGACGGCCAGGGGCGTAGCTTTCGATCTGCTCCAGATGGCCAAGTGAATTGGCCCGCAGCGGTCTTGCCGCCAATACGAAGATCTGTCCGGGGAGAAAATTCTCACCCTGGACGGCGTTGTTGTTGATTGAAGGAGCCATCAAGCCTATCGGTGACGACACAGAGGAACTCTCAATGAAAGCACCAATGTCGGTGTCAAAACCATGCGGATCTCGGTAGGGGGTCCCAATCATGCGTCTAGGCGGATGGTAACAGGAGACAAGGGACACGATGTTTTACCCGAGTTCGGGCCCTCTTGATGGAGGTAAAACCCTACGTCCTGCTCGATTAATATTGATGATGTGTATTACAAGAGTGGATCTACCACGAGATCAAGGAGGCTAAACCCTAGAAGCTAGCCTATGGTATGATTGTTGTAATGGATGTTATGTCCTACGGACTAAAGCCCTCCGGTTTATATAGACACCGGAGAGGGCTAGGGTTACACAGAGTCGGTTATAATGGTAGGAGATCTACATATCCGTATCGCCAAGCTTGCCTTCCACGCCAAGGAAAGTCCCATCCGGACATGGGACGGAGTCTTCAATCTTGTATCTTCGTAGTCTTGGAGTCCGGGGGACGATGATAGTCCGGCTGTCCGGACACCCCCTAGTCCAGGACTCCCTCAGACATTAAATGCCTAGGAAACTCAATTAGTGTATAAAAAGTCCAAACGAACCCTGAATAAGTTTAAATTTCAGTACGAATATCATGTTGTTCCATGTTGCCCGTAGAAGAAAATAAAGGTGAAAAGAGGCGTTGATTACGTTTCGCCCACAAGGGGAACATGTTTCCCTATCGGAACCACGAGGCTTCTTTGAGGGAAGCTCCGGTTTGTAAGAGGTTTGTAATAAAGCTTGGCCCAAATTGGATAATTTTTTTACCACGACATATATGTGCCATGACGTGACACCACGCCACCTTTGATGACTTTCTGGTGAGTTTAGGATTTACGGGATTTAAAAAACCGAGATTACAAATGTTTGAGGACGAGCCAAGACGCTGGTGGTTGTAATTCATTCCCATTCCTGGCATGGGACCTAAACATGCACCCAAGGACACATGTATAAAATTTCTAGCCATTTTGGTGAACTGGAGCATGTATTTGAAGTTCAGATTTGAAGAATTATGGACATTAAATGCCTAGGAAACTCAATTAGTGTATAAAAAGGCAAAATGAACCCTAAATAAGTTTAAATTTCAGCACGGATATCATGTCGTTCCATGTTGCCCGTAGAAGAAAATACAAGGCGAAAAGAGGCAGTGATTGCGTTTCGCCCACAAGGGGGACACGTTTCCCTATCGGAACCACGAGGCTTCTTTGAGAGAAGCTTCGGTTTGTAAGAGGCTTGTAATAAAACTTGCGCCAAAATGGACCAAAAAATTCCTTGACATATATGTGCCATGTCGTGACACCATGTCAGGTTTCATGATTTTCGGGTGAGTTTTGGATTTACGGGGATTTAAAAACCAAGTTTCTTCTCACGAAATGTTTTCAAATAGCACACGGTTTACTCAAGAAAGTCGTGTGCCTACCAAATCGTGGTCGATTCCCCCCTCCCCCAGCTGCGCGTGCGATCTAAATCATGCATTATGATTGGCCAGAACCCAAACCCCACGGATCGTACATGTGCACCGTTGGATGCTCCCAGATCGAACGGCAACTCTCAACCCTTTCGAAAGCACATGCAGTACATGGGTAAGCACTGTGCGCGTGCGTCGTGGTAGCTCACGCTTCCTTCTCTGCTACGTTTTCTAAATAGGCTACCGTTTCCCGCCACTCCTCTCATCGATTTCCCGCCTCTTCTCCCATCGTTTTCCCGCTACCAGTGTCAGTGCTCATTGAAGGCTAGGGGCGACACACCGTCCATGTAAATATCGCACATGGTTTCTAAAAGCACAAATGTGTGTGATAGGAGGGAGTAGGTCCCATAGGGTGACCAGCGTGAAACACCTTAATGGCAAGGAGGCAATTCCTATCAGCAAGGGGCAGCCTCCCACCCACTAGCCTAGTCGAATAGAACGCAGAAGTTAAGCGTGCTCGGGCTAGAGTAGTCCAAGGATGGGTGACCCGGTTGGAAGTTGCATATCTCAAGCTTCATTTAAATGCCATGACATGGTCATTATAGAGATAAATATCTCTATAGTGACCTATCATGGCAATTATATAAACCTTGGATCCTTGTTTTGCTAATTTGTAGACTATGTTTTTATTGGTTATTTTTTGCTCTAAAAAATTAAAGAATGATTGACTTGACCTGTCATGGCGATTATATAAACCTTTTTCAGGTCGCATGCAGGGTATAGGGGGCAGGGTGTTCTTATCGGGCATGTCTCCCTTTAGCAGCTTATAGACGCTGCACATATCTGTGGGCTCCCCGAGGTATATATATTATCCTTTACCGACAATGAGGGGGGACCACACAATCTATCCCTTTGACCCAACAATGAGAAGGGTTTGACCATGATGGTTTCCTATTGATACTAGTAAGGTACACGTGCATTTCATGCATGGGATTTGGTAAGAAAATTATGAATAAATACCACACTATAGCATGTAAGCTTTGAGTCATATATGCATGATGTAGATGTTCGTTTAATTCTTATAGTTCATCTCATTCAAAATCAATTATTTTTATAAATCTATTTTAAGATTCATCGAATTGTGCATTGTAAAGCATAAAGTAAAAAACAAATAGTGACAATTCATTTAGAAAAAAAATTTGGGCAATTAAGATATGGAAGATTCTAGAACAAAGGAGAAGTGCTTGTGTTTTGAGGTTTGTGCATTATGCTTAAGTTCAACCATGGAGTCTTCTAGATTGTACATGTGGCAGAATCTGGTGGAATGTAGATGATATCCAACGGCTAGTAGTGCTCAGATTTGCCATCTCTGTACCGTCATATTGGCTTCATCCAACGACCAACTTCCAAAGTTATTCGCACACTATATAGGGGTATAGATGTGTGCCATGCTAGACCAAATAAAGTTTGAGCGCATGCGTGGGATGACACCCCACCCCCAACCCCACGGCCGCCACCTCGAAGTTGGGAAACCGGCATCGTACATATTGAACCAGGGTTAGAGTCGGGTACAGTGTTCGGTTTGTAATGTAGTTGGTGGCCCATCGAAGTTGTGCATTAGGGATTTAAACACATCACACACCACTGTACCCATACATATTTTTGGGCCACATGCAGTGTAAACGGGGTCTTCTGATCGACCACGTCTCCCTTGTGCAGTTTTATGTGACAACCCGTATATCTGTGGGCTCCCCGAGTGTATATATATCATCCCTTTGACCAATAATGAGGGTTATGTGTTGGCCATGAATGGATTTCTCCTAGATCGTGTTAGGTCCGGTCACCGTCACATGTCCCTCAACCAAAGCTCGAGCTCATGCCATGTCAGGATTCCCTTCCACATGCTCGGATTGCTGGGGTCGACCTACATCGTACCCTGCGTATCTCGTCCTTAACTACCTTGCCTTCATCGTTGTTGTCTGTGTGGAGAGGTAGGCACCACATCTAAATTGTACATTATTCTATATTGAAAACACACATCACCCCTTCCCAACGTACATCATTTTGGGCCGCATGCAAGAGGTGCTGGTTTTGTGGTCACTCTCGTGCAATTTTTACGATGGTTCAATCTATTGGCCCAAGTGGTTTATCGACAACAATAGTTATCATTTGACCAAACGATAGATTCATTGGTCCGTCTTATGGTAGGTCATGGCGACATGCATGTATGACCAAAGTATCATTACGCATCGCCTTACCTTGCCGATCTGAAGTGGGAGGTGGTGGGCCAAGCATCCTAGCTAGCTACAACATTATGTCATTATAGGTATATCCAAGGGTGCTTTCGGGTTTGCGAGGCAGGTGCCACCAAAGTTATGCATTGTGTATTTAAAGTTTTAAACATCACACCCAATATTCCTACATATATTTGGCCACTTCTAGGTGGTTCTTGACTTCTGGCCCCTCTCATCGATCTTCGATGACGCGCCCAACCATGGGCCCGCGCGGTTAAAGTTGTGCATTGGAATTTTGAATATCACAGACCACCCTTTTCACTCATATATATTTGGACCACATGCCGGTGTGGCTGTCTTCTGACCCTCTCTAACATTTTTTTGTTGCAAAGACTGTGATGACGCTCAACGGACACGGGTATAATATCTTGTAGCAACCCGACCTGAGACGGTCAAGCCTTCGTATCCGCAAGTGCCATCCTCGGATCAAGATGTCTTTGGCACCTGAGTACATCAATGTATATATCAAAGTGCAATCACATGTATAAATAACGTAAAACTAATATATACCTCATAAGTCTCAGCGGAAACTGTAAATCGGGTGTGGAGTCCCATCAACGCCATCGGCAAGTTGAGTGTAGACCGTAACCCTGTACCGTACTCTTACTCATCGGAAGAAAATATCTGCAACATGATACGTTGCAGCCGTGTAGGTCAGTACATTGAATGTACATACCGGCAAGATCACAACATGAGAAAGCACATGATAAAACTATACTGTATGCAATATGGCTTTGTGGCTCTGTGTCTGAGTTTTGTTTTGCATAAAAGCTGATTTTATTTTCCCTACATCAAAGGAGTAACTGGAGTCTGTACTATGGAGTTTACTATCATGACATGGTTCCGCCAACCGATGTCTCATAGCCCAAATCTTAAGTTGCCCACAATTAAGTTTTGGATCCAGTGTTGAGAGTTCTGAGATAGATCCAATTCCAGAGGCTCAAGTTGTCCGTAACCGGGGACACGGCTAATCGATTAGGTTTTATCCCTCTGCAGAGGTTTGTACACTTTACCCGCAAGATTTGATCCCTCTTTTTAGGTTCTCGCACTTCAGGGTGTTTGAGAACAAGACTGACCGAAACATGGTCTTCCTCAAGAGTTCCCACGAACATTGTCCGTGCTCATCTAATCCTACCGTAGTTCTACATCTGCTAGCACCGTCCCACCAGAGTCACAACTAAGGTCAACCAAGCCAGAGCCCATAGTGACTTTGCGGTTTGCACAGTAAGCTTCCTGCATGAAGTATTATTCCGTCTCTTTGAGTCTGGGTGAAGCTTTCCGCAAGATTTCATGGCGCTTCTCCATGCATCCTGACCATCCACTGGTTTCTCCAGGTGCCGTCCAACCGCCCTTCACCCTGTAGTGTGTATTGAATTCTTGTCCGAGCTTGAAGTCTTGAGGCCTTGAAGATGCAGTCCCTGCAGATGCCATCATGGAGTTATCGTCATTGACGTAGAGTCCTCCTTCTTCACACCACTCTCGTGCACTCATACCAACCCCGTCTACTATAGCATAGCATAAAAGTAAATAACGTCCCGGGCTTGGTAACAGGGTGATGGGTTCCTACCTCATGCATACTACTCAACTACAAGAATTCAATATCACTACTGGTGGGTTGTTGCAAAGATGCCACTAAATGCAATAAAAACATACGTATGAAAGCACGGTCAAAGTGAACTTGCCTGGTATTACTTGATGACGATAATAACACTCTCAGAATAATGACTTGGTAGAACTATTCGTCACTCCATTGAAAATCTATATAGTCAAACATAGCATTCATATAAGCAAACATACTAGCAAGCAATTCTAACACTCGTAATAAAACCAACAAATAAAATGCAAATCAACAAGGGACACCAAATAAAAAAAAAGAAACTACACCGCGAAAACTCTAAGACACACAAAATATTTTGTCCTAAGTAAAACTTAACAACAAATAAAACACTAAACTACTAAGTTAACAGAAAATAATAAGTAAAACAACTAAGTTAACAGAAAGTATTTTTCATAAAAATTTATTTGCAAAAAAGAAACAAATAAAAAGCTTTCATGAAACTCTAACTATGACCTCTACAAGTTTTCATACAAAACTAAATAAAATAAATTTGTAAAATAAAAGAAAATAAAAAATTTCTTTTGTTGACTTAACAGAAACAAAACTAAATTTGTCACAAGTGACAAAATGAAATAATTTAAATCTAATAAAAGCGATAAAGAAAAGACTAAAACAAAACTATAACTAAAACAGTACTGTTTTTCTAAAAACCTAATTAAAAATAAACTAAAAATATATAACTATATGTTAATAAGGCAAAACAATAACAAAAAAGGAGCAAAAAGAACCAATCGAAAATACTTTGTAAAACTCAAAATATGACCAAATTAGTGATTTGAACAAATTTCATCAAATTCAAATCTAAACTACTCAAATTTGAAATCCAATGGCACTACCAGAAACTTCAAGAAATTTTGAATCTAATGCAAAAAAGAATCACTCAATTTGGATCTAAAACATAAAAGTTATAAGCAATCTAAAATTAGAACTATTCTGTTTTTAAAACAGAAACCAAATAAAATAAAATAAAACAAAACGGGCAGGTGCTACGTGGCCTACTGCTATTGGGCTAAGAGATGAGCGTTCGGTAACTAAACTGCGCTTGGCCGATACTTAATAAAACCACACGTGCTAGTAAAACAAAAACCGACCGGCTAAACCAATTAGATCTAAACCGTAAATAAACCGAAGCTAAACCGATCTAGTAAAAAAACAAATGTTCGATCTAATCTAATCATGACCGTATATTCTAGATCGGACGGACAAGGAGGGAGAGAGAGCTCACCACGGTGGTGGTCGACGGCGAGTGAGGGAGTCCTGGACTAGGGGGTGTCCGGACAGCCGGACTATCATCGTCCGCCGGACTCCAAGACTACGAAGATACAAGATTGAAGACTCCGTCCTGTGTCCGGATGGGACTTTCCTTGGCGTGGAAGGCAAGCTTGGCGATACACGGATATGTAGATCTCCTACCATTGTAACCGACTCATGTAACCCTAGCCCTCTCCGATGTCTATATAAACCGGAGGGTTTTAGTCCGTAGGACACAACAACCATTACAACAATCATACCATAGGCTAGCTTCTAGGGTTTAGCCTCCTTAATCTCGTGGTAGATCCACTCTTGTAATACACATCATCAATATTAATCAAGCAGAGACGTGAGGTTTTACCTCCATCGAGAGGGCCCGAACACAGGTAAAAACATCGTGTCCCTCGTCTCTGTTACCATCCGCCTAGACGCACGCCCGGGACCCCTACCCGAGATCCGGTTTTGACACCGACATTGGTGCTTTCATTGAGAGTTCCTGCAAGCCACCGATAGGAAGGATGCCTCCTCCCGTCTTCAAGGACGGTATTTTCGCCAAAGTGAGCCACGGCCTCCGCCAAACTATCCGCTAGGTGGTTTTCTTATGACCGCCGTCCGCCACCGCTTTCGACAATGACCTCTCAAGTCGTCAAAAGCAATCTTCACGTCAGCTCGGAATTCGCCGAGCTGGATCAATAGAGCTCTCGTCTGTAAATGAGCTCTTGGATCGCATCGCCACCAGGAGTCGCTACAGACTACAATCAGATTTGGCCTAAAACCGATCTGAGAGAGATTAACTCTCCCCAGGTCACCCACCACGTTGCAGTGGTAGAGGAACAATGCGGCGACTCTTCTCCTGTATTGAAAACTAGTCATGTCCGGGCTGCCGAACCCTCCATGCCGGATTCCCACGGAGGGAAGGTCTTCGATCAAGCACTGAACTTAAAGTCAGGCATCGGACTGGACCTGTTGAACAACGTCCAACAATCCAAGCTTCCAAATTTGGAAACTTCTCGGCCTTTGTGCCTTGAGATGGGTAGGGTTCCGGACTTAATTCCACCCGCCCGCCCTGACATATGCGATCTATCTCTAATCCGGCAAGAGCCCGCTGAAACAAAGTACATCATTCTTTGGCCGATTCCTCCCGGTTATGGACATGATAAAGGATCGCTTGAGAAAAAGCATAATCTCAATCTTTTGCAATAATTGCAGACGAGGGAATCTTGAGCATACGTCAGTCGTGAAATTACACGCTTCGCCGACCAAGGCCCATAGTCTGAAAAGTATCATGCGATGGAGAGTTTTAAAACCGAAAATAAGTTTTGGGACAATCCGCCCCAACCCTAGTCCGCAACAAAAGGGTGCATTACACTCGGGCACCGGATACAAAAACAAAAAGCAAAAACCCCATAAAGGGCATGGAACCATCTTTGGAGGGTGGCTTAGCGGACTCTGTAAAATTCCACAGATGCAGAGCGCCACCCCAACACATAGCCTTCGAGCATGTTGGATATTACGGTGGCCAAAAGTGGCGAGGCTTCTAGCCCCGAAAACCACTCCAACAATACCAAAGATGCAATTATCAACAGTCTTTGAGACCTTCGCATCAAATGATATGCGGAAACGAACAATCCACAGCCTCGCCGAAGTCTACCAAGTAGCAACAACAAATCCATGGAGCGACACAGCCATCACCTTCGACGCCAGCGACGAACCTAAATTCCGAACAGCCCGAGCACCGGCCCCGCCTTTGGTACTTAGTCCAATAGTGGACGGCTTGACTTACAAAGGTCCTCATGGATGGCGGCATGATTAAACCTCATCTACGAAACTCTTCAAAAATGGAAATAGAGGAGCCGCATTGAGCGGCAAAGCACAACCTTCAGAGGAATAATCCCTAGCCGGGAAGCGCTGCTGCTGCCGGAAAAATCACACTGATGTGGTGTTCGCTCACGGACAATTACTGATCCGAAGAAGTCACGTTCCAAGTGGTCCCGTTCAACAATGGATATCACGCTATATTAGGACGAGAGGCATTTACAATTTTTCAAGCCGCACTTCATTACGGGTACATGAAGCTCAAAATGCACAGCCCGATGGAATAATCACTCGTTAGTGATCCGGACATAGCACTCCGTCGAGAATAAGACAGCCGCATTAGCCCCGGAGGCACTATCCGGCCCTAGCGGCGAAGAACTTATCAAGGCCACGCTACCGTGAATAGAGACGATGTGATACTCGATAAGAGATCCAAGTCCACCTCCTTTTAAACCAGCGGATGAAATAATAAAATTCCAGGTCCATCCAATCGGACCCGACAAAGACGGCTTCCATCGGGCACGGTTGAACCACGATGTAGACGCCGATCAAGCGAGAATTCCTTCGAAGAATTGGGACATTTTACCGGCACCCTTCGGATATGCCCGAATCCCACGCAGATTGGCGTAACACAGCCTAAATATCCTAAAGGATTCAAGCCAACAAAGGCTCTTCGACGATTTTTCCGAACCCAAAAGACAGCAATGGGAGAAGAGCTAGCCAAACTATTGGAAGCGGGATTCATCGTGAGACATCAAACATCCGGATTGGCTAGCAAACCTGGTAATGGTACCAAAGAAGGACAATCCTGGCGCCTATGTGTCGATTTTAAAGACCTCAACAAGGCCTGCCCAAAGGATCCCTTCCCCCTCCCCCGCATCGACCAAATAATCGATGCTACCGCAGGGCACGATTCATCGTGGCTTCCTCGAGGCATACTCCGCTACCATCAAATCAAGATGGCGAAGCGGAACCAAAGCGCAACGGCATTCATCACTCCATACGGACCATTCTGCTTCAACATGAAGCCCTTCGGACTTAAAAACGCCGCGACAACATATCGGCGCATGATTCAAACATGTCCGCCATCCAGATCGGGCAAAACAGTAGAGCATACGTAATGACGACGTAGTCGTCAAAATAAACACGTCGAAACTCTAGTAGACGACTTGAGGCTCACATTCGACAACCTCGGAGCATACGACATCAAGCTGAATCCGGAAAAATGCGTTTTTGGTACCCGGTAGGAAAGCTCACAGGCTTCATTGTATCCCGTAGAGGAATTGAAGCAAATCCAGCCAAGATCCGAGCTCTGTCTCAGCTAGATATTCCAAAAGACCTCAAACAAATACAAAAACTGATAGGATGCGTGGCGGCTCTAAGCCGCTTTATCTCCCGTCTAGGAGAAAAGGCATTGCCCCTCTATCGCCTCCTTAGGCGCACCGAACACTTCGAGTGGGTGGATGCTGCCACTGCCGGACTTGAAGAAATAAAAGCCATATTGGCAACAAATCCGGTCCTGGCTGCGCCCAACCCAGGCGAACCAATGTTGTTATACATCGCGGCAACACATCAAGTTGTAAGCGCGGTACTTTCGTCGTCGAACGAGAGACGTAAGGGCATAAATTCCTCTTCAAAACCAAAGGTACTACGATCCCCTTTGTGTTAACCCCTCGCAAGTCCTGCTACTCCGTGACTATCAAAAGATAGCGTGCGGTGTTCTGCGGCATCCCGGAGCTCCGACACTACTTTCAAGAGTGTTCGATAATAAATGGCCTCCGGCACCCCTCAACGACATTATAAACAACCGCCGACGCGACGGGCAGGATTGCAAAATGGGCCATTGAGCTCTTACCATTCGATATAACTTACAAACCTCGGCGAGCTATAAAGTCACAAGTTTTGGCTGACTTCGTCGCCGAATGGACCGAAGCCGAACTCCCTAAAGAGTACGGCGCATACTCCCATTGGATTATGCACTTCGACGGCTCTAAAATGTTGGCCGGATTGGGGGCTGGCGTCGTATTGACGTCCCCAACTGGGGATACAGTCCAATACGTACTTCAGATAATGTACACGGACTCCAACAACGCAGCCGAATACGAGGCCCTTTTACATGGCCTCCGGATGGCAATCTCCATGGGAATTCAACGCCTAGAGGTGCGCGGGGATTCAAACCTTGCAATATCCCAAATAAATGGAGACTTTGACGCCAAGGATCCGAAAATGGCAGCATATCGCAACGTTGTCCTAAAAATGTCAGCTCGGTTTGAAGGACTTGAATTCCACCACGTAGCCAGGGATAATAACCAAGCGGCCGACGTATTGGCACGCATATCGGCATAAACGTGACGTACCGCCCCTCCAAACATCTTCCTGGAACGGCTATTTAAGCCATCCGCATTACTATGGGAAGAGGAGTCCTAAACAACAAACCGGAAGCAAGCTCGCATCAACCGACACAAAGCAATGTGACATAACCGCGTATTCAAATTGACGTAAATAACACCTTCAAATTTCACGACATAATGGCAATGGTAATCGCCCGTGGATAGAGCCATTCCTAGACTACTTGCTTAGGCAGGAACTTCCGGAAGACCAAAAATGAGGCCCGCCTGCATAGTCCGCGATCTAAAGCCTACAAGGTGCATGAGGGAGAACTCTATAAGAAAAGCTCAACCGGTGTCCTTCAAAGGTGTATCTCCGAAGAAGATGGGCGAAACCTTCTGGCTGAATTTCACGCCGGACTAGGGGGACACCACGCAGCAGCTCGGGCCCTTGTAGGAAAGGCATTACAGACAGGATTTTATTGGCCGACGGCCCGGAAGATCTTTCGGGACTTAGTCCGAAGATGCGTCGGTTGTCGACTCTTGCCAATCGAGCCATATGCCACCCACCGCCTCAAAACTATACCCATTACCTGGCCGTTTGCGGTCTGGGGGCTTGACATGGTCGGACCCCTTAAAGGGGGAACCCACAAGCAAAGGTACCTATTGGTCATGGTGGATAAATTCACCAAATGGGTAGAGGCCAAGCCAGTTAAAACGGCAGAGTCCCGACCAAAGGATAGACTTCATATCGTGGGTAGTACATCGTTATGGTGTCCCCCACCGCATCATCACCGATAATGGCGCGAACTTCACGGCCGACGAGGTTAAATCATGGTGCAAAAATATGGGCATTAAGCTCGATTACGCTTCAGATCTATCATCCTCAAACCAACGGGTCAAGTGGGAACGGCGAACGGTCTAATAATGAGCGGCATCAAACCCGCATTAGTGCGGTCACTTACGAATCTTGACACGACTGGTAGAGGAGCTAGACTCAGACTGGGGCTGCGAACAACGCCCAAACCATACTACCAGATTCACGCATTCTTTATGGTATACGGCGCAGAGGCAGTTACGCTTCGCGACATCATTCATGACTGACCTCGAAAAGCATGTATGAAGAAAGAGAAGCCGAGTTGGATCGGCAGGACAGCTTGGGACTTGTTGGAGGAAGAAGCGCTGACGTCAGCCAAGGCTGCGTTCCGCATTCTATCAGCGGCGAGCTCGAAGATATCAAAGCATAGAAGTACGGGCCAAGACTTACAACGTTGGCGAACTAGTTCTACGCCGCCTGCGGACAAGAAAAAGGACAAACTCAAGCCCAAATGGGAGGGCCCTTTCATCATCGACCAAGTCCTTACCGGCGGAGCATACCGTCTATCAAATGCGTCGGACAACCGGCTCGAGCCGAACCCATGGAACGCAGCCCGCCTCCGAAGATTCTATGCCTAGCGCCGGACTAAGAGTTCGTCACCTTCCCCCGTCCAAACTTTTACATTGCAGCTGTCTTTTGTTTCTCTTTCTTCTCTCAACCCTTTTTCTAAAAAGCCCTTAAAGGCCTACTTGCGCATTGTTCGCACTCACTTGATGTGCCATCCGCACTCATTATTCCTGGGGGCCTCTTTACCAGAAGCTTAATTATAAGGGCTTCATGCCCAACACATGTGTCAAGCTTCCACATGTACCTTTTATTCACCATTATATGCATCGATATGACTTAAGTTTTGGCCAAGCTGGTTGCTCGGCTCTGCTTACCCCTCCCACGCTCCCGATTGTTCGCTAGGAGGTAAAGGAGCACCTCTCGCGATTGTTATCGCCGAGTCACTTGGATGTGTACCTCGGGGCCCAGGTGAAGCCGAAAGCTAGCGTTCTTAAGGGAATATTCGGTCGGTGACTTGAAAGATGATTTTTAACCTACTTATTTATCTGCCCATAGATGTTTTTCTGCCTTTTTCGCAGTCCAGACATGCACTTTAGGGCATGCCTCCCAGGGAAAGGAACCCTTAACGGAACTATTCTCCCTGGAAGATGTTTCTTACTAACCATGTAATATAACATAACTAGTTGGGCACTTGTCTGATAAAGCACTAATGACCCCTACGCCTGGTCTCCATGCATACCCCGGTTGTTTCTTAACCGAGAAGGTATTCGGACACACTCCGGACTCTAGGGTCCCGAGGTTGAAGCAAAAAGGTCGGCAAAGACAAACGATCTAGAATCCGGCTAGAAGGCATCTCACATGTCATTTTAAAATACATTGTCAAATCTCCATCGACTGTATTCCTCCTCAATCCCGTCCTAACAGTCGTCTAATTTTACAGTCCGGATTGGGAAAATTTAGCGCCAACTCTACTTGGTATACTAAACTCACAGGGATCTCCTTCCCATCGGGCCCCACAGTCCGACCTCGGCCATGTGGTTGGGATCCCGCCTTCTTGTATCGCTGCCTTCACCATGGCCCAAGCCTCCTCGGGCACCTTGGCGGCAGGTGAAATCTTCCATAAACGCAGGCCAGCACTTCAAGCTTCATAGCTCCCCAAGGCCCTCGGGCAGGAGAGGGCTGGGCCATAAAGCCTCGACGACGCCGCTCATTGCCTACCGAACTTGTTCGAGCACTGCAACAGCTCGAAGTTGATCACCCGTTGATACGGGCATCTCCTCCGCAGGCGCACTGTGAGTATACCTACAAGACATATTTTGTCAATTGACTTCCTCGCGAACTCTTCTTTTCAAAGGAGTCCGCTCAAGCACTTACTATAGATGCCGCCACGAAGCCGCCGGTCCTTAATCCGGGAGCCGGGACAGCTCGGCCCGAACACCTTTCAGCTCTTTCTCCGAAGCTACGTGAGCATCCTCGGAGCTTGTTCGCTTTCTGCTGCACCCTATTCAGCACACCCTCTCGCCGCCTTCAGCTGGCGCAGAAGTTCTTGCCTATCCGGATCTTGTCCGCAACACCCTAACGCCATTATTAGACTTATACAAGCATACGCCGCACACCACTTATCTTTTTAAAATAATGTGTTACCGAGGAGGGTCTCGTGTGTCTCCTCACAAAAGTGCGGCCTCAAGTTGGGCCTTGCACTCTTGCAGCTCCCGAGACAGTTGGGTATTCTTCTCCTAAGATCCTGCGTTTCAAATGATCCTTAAATCAGTTAATATAACTACTTTAAGTCTCGGGCTCTTGGCATATACAACTATTAAATTCTTCACTCCAGAGTATGTCCTTTATATATCGGGTCCCGTGGCTCGGTAAAACCATCTTGAGCAGCACGGAGGTGCGCGTCCCGCTAAAGCCATTCAACGCCTCAGGGAGAAGCACACACGAATACTGTCCGGTGGCGCTTTGTGGTTCATGGCGCTCTTCCACCTCGAACTTGGTGGCGACAATACCGTCGGGCATCCTCCGCTGGAGGAGTATCTGAAGCCGCGCCTTGCGCTCGCCCTCCCCTCCTGCACTCAGTGTGCTGGAGCACTGCTGGTAGAGGTTGGATTGGCAACCTCACGCTTCAAGAGACCCCGGGCGGGGCGCTTTTTTCCTATAAAAGTCACCCAGAGCACTCAAACGCTTCCTTAGGAATGTTGCTCCAAATAATTAATCATGAAGCTATACCTTTGCGGGCGTTTCATTTGTTCAAGGCCCGCGCTCCTCTTCCGCTTACATCGTCCTGGACTGGGTTTTGTTGGTCGGGCCGCTGAGCTCGGCTTCCCACCTTGAAGGCGCTTCCTGCAAAATACCATCGTACGCGAAGGTCAGAAATGAGCAAGGAAGAGATAATGGTGTCGGGGCTTCCGTCACAATCACCTGGGAAGCCGGATATAGTCCGGGGTAGTCAGCCGTAATGGCGACTAAGGCATTATCCATGCTGAGCTGGTGGAACACCCCGTCGATTAGCTCCACCTGTATGTCCGGATCCTCTTGAGGCCGGATCTTGGGATCTCTCCTGATCCTCAAGTTATGTTGAGCCGGACTTTATCATGTCCTCCATAACCACGCAGCTTCCTCGCTGTCAAGACATAATATAAGAAGCTTAAACTGTTGAAAGCATGGGTCGGGCCCTTAAAGTGTTCGCTACCCAATGCCGAGGGTTATTCATGGAAGAACCCATTCAACGGGTTCGGTCTCCTGAGAAAGTCCTCCTTCTCCCCTTTGTAATAGCCGGACAGGATCTTCACCGCATCCTCGGCCGTAATCCGGTCCTTTGCGCCATGAAGGGTGGCATCGCTTCTTCCCCGCTGAAATCCCACATGGGGTGGCCTCGTATTGACAGTAAAGCATGCAATTCCTCAAGGAATGCATGTTGCCATGACTCCAATCATGGTCAACCCGAATGGGCCAAGAATCTTTTATCCGCCCATCAAATAATGGACGCCTTGTCTTCCTCCAGTCGGTTGGGGGCTCCATCGCGGACGCCCAATCGAGGCGCTTTCTTTCAGAGGAGCAAGATCGAATCTCCGGGAGGCCGATCCAACAGGTCCCAGCAAATGGGAGCCGCCTTTCTATGGAAACCATTCCGAAGGCTATCTTGGACGCTTTCTTAGGGTTCCTGATGGATATCCGTCCTTTAATACGCCATATTTCAGCGCCACCACTTGATATATGGACCCTCGTGAGAACGGGTACGAGGCAGAACAACCTCTTCCACAAAGGCAAAATGGGGCTCGATGCCCGTAAATAGCTCAAGAAGAGCTACGTAACCCGAGCATGCAGGATAGAGGCGGGCGTAAGGTGATGGGGCTGGAGTCCGTAGAACTCCAGGAGCCCGCGGAGGAACGGATGTATAGGAAATCTGAGTCCCCTTATCAGATAGGGGACAAAGCATACCCACTCCCCTTTGTTGGGACTCGGGGTAGCCTCCGCTTGCTTCCCACCTTGGTAGGTGGCCAACCTCGGCCCAACCGGGACCATGAAGGCTTTAGGGAGATATCCCTTGCTTTGAGCGCCACCAGCTCACAGCGGGATAGAACATCTCCGCCTGGGCCTCCGGCAAGGGCCTGAGCGCGAGAGGAGGAGCCACATGACGGTCCCATGATGGAATGGATTTTTCGGTCGAGGCGCCCGAGTGAGTACTCATGAAAGAAGATGGTGTGATTTGGATCTGGATTCTTGCCTCTCTTATAGGCAGATTATTTGCACAGCTAGGGGGTAAAACATAAAAGATACCCTGGCTTTTCGCATTCATGCGACGCGTGGAAGATGGCCATTATTGGGCGTGGAAGCCAAGAAGCTCAACATTGATAAGAAAGCCGGACAGCTCACTGCAAACGAATGGAATTTTGAGGAGAACCCGCCTTTGCAACGCCTCAAGATTATATACGCCGGACTTATCGCCATTGAAGCCTGGGTTCGGGGCCACCGAGGGAGTCCTGGACTAGGGGTGTCCGGATATCAGCGGACTATCATCGTCGACGGACTCCAAGACTACGAAGATACAAGATTGAAGACTCATTCCCGTGTCCGGATGGGACTTTCCTTGGCGTGGAAGGCAAGCTTGATGGCGACATGATATGTAGATCTCCTACCATTGTAACCGACTGCAACCCTAGCCCTCTCCAAAGGTCTATATAAACCGGAGGGTTTTAGTCCCGTGAGACACAACAACCATTACAAACAATCATACCATAGGCTAGCTTCTAGGGTTTAGCCTCCTTGATCTCGTGGTAGATCCACTCTTGTAATACACATCATCAATATTAATCAAGCAAGACGGAGGGTTTTACCTCCATCGGTAGGGCCCGAAACTCCGGGTAAAACATCGTGGTCCCTCGTCTCTGCTACCATCCGGCCAGACAAGATTAAGCCGTTCGGGATCCCTACCCGAGATCCGGCCGCTGTTTTGACAATCGGCTGACAGTGAGATTTGAAATTTCTTCAAACCTCTCAGCCTCAAGACGATCCGCCCGCCGCGGTCTCAGATGTCCCACCACACTCACTGGGTTTCATCATCGTCAATCTAATTTCTGCCCCTCCGGGCGAACTCAATAACTAGGGTACGAAGTTGACCTTTGTGCTATTTCCTTACCTCTAGTTCAGAAAGCATTGCTCGCTATGATCATCACCACGCATGCAAACACTGGTCATCCAATCAAAACATCCTTAGGTTAGGCTTCTGATTTGAAAATTTAGGGCTAGGGTCTGTAACTCATCTCGTGGAGACTTCCACCGAAGTTGAGAAATCGCCTCACCAATTTGGCTTAGGCCATTGCACTTCACTCGGTCCGCGACGGCGTAAAACTGCAACTGGCGACTGAGTTCGCTTTTGTGAAACCCCAAGAGTCACGGTGAATTAAAATCGTGACTCGGCCCACCGAGTTCACTTAGTTAGGTTCCAAAGCTTCGGTATCACCGAATGTACAAAATCGAGAGCTCCGAAAATGCTTTATGTGAAGAACTCTAAGTTTTGAAGTCATCTGCATGGCAAAAACTCGACTTTGTGATGCTCATCCACTCTAACTCATCTATATCTATTCACTGTGGTCTCTGTCAATAAGTTTGGTGCATATGTCTGATCAAGTGACAATCGTAATAGGTCAGAGGAACAAAAAGTAGATGAGTGAGGGCTCGATCCTCTAGCACTTCATGATGGCTGTAGGAGCACTCCAAGCAACGCCAAAGGCCGGCCACCGTAACTGTAGAAGAAGAGAACCTCGGGAATCCGAGGATGAGGATTACGCCTTTGTACACCGAGGAGGAAGTAAGCTCCAAATCACAAAGGTAAAAAAAGGAGTATAGGCACAAATTATATCAAATTGCTGTGGCTGAAAAAGAAGGCTTACGAAAGGAGAATCCCAATGTCCAAAGCCAAGGAAGGTAGCAACAGAGAACTCAAATGCACCACCAAATCGTGATGATGGTGAAGCAAACAGCTTCCAATGGGCAGAAAAGAAGAATACCACTACAGCAAATTAGTTCTTGCCTAAGCCCTCAATTGATGAGATTCCCTGTTATTTCCATTTATTTATTTTAGGAAGAGGATAGGATGTTTCACCAAAGACCCAAAGCTCAAATTATGGGAGATGCTATAAAGGCAGGGCTGCCCATCTAAGCCCAAGTCTACTTCCCAAAGCTCCAACCTGATTCTTTAAGCCCAAGAAGCCCAAGAGAAACACTAGAAGTATACCCTGAGAAAAGAACAAGGCCCCAAAGGCTCATTGAATTGCCAAGAAGAGGAAGATGATTCACTTGTTTTGAGAGGTTGAAGTCAAGATTCTGACTTCACAATGATGCTCATCCAAAGGGCGTAAGAAGTTGACATATATCGTGAAAAGAGATGTGGCTGAGATTGTGGAGACAACCGATCCTTATGTGAGGAGGAGGACAAAAGTTTTGATTTAGGTGTTTCACAAAAGGAACAACAAGACTTTTTATGAATCTATTTTGTACTCTTGACAAGAAGCCCATTGTATGTGACATATGAAATGGGTGGATATAACATCAAGGAAAATGAAGATCACTATCCAGCTATGACAGCTTTAGAGCTTGTGGAGTAGAGTTTGCGTAAGCTCACCAAATGGAATGATGAGCTGATCATGCAAGTCTCCGCTCATTTCTATCCGTGATGGGAGGATAGGGGTATGGATGTATGAGGGGTACAAGGGCACCAGAAATCACGACCATTGCTGAAAGGCGGTAAGTTTATTTAGATCAATGCCAAGAACCATGAGGATGACTTGGATGTATATGCTAAGAAGAAGAAAAGACCACAACTACTATGGCTATAAAATGTACGGACATCCTGTATAAAGCTTTGGACCCTTATTACAAGCTTTATTCTTATTATTCATCTCGTGTCCGGTCGGCATTCAACTATCAACACAATACTTAGGCATACTTTTACCCAAGTCCGAGAGATCACAAGATGATCTGAGGGACAAGGCTATCAATTTTTAGATACACATTTGTTTGATGTGCCTCGGGTTCAAGGTTATGAGTTTGATTGTAGAACAACTCAAGAGTGACATCTCGCCGATCGAAGAGAAGCCGTTAGTAAGCTCCACAGTAGCGCTTAGCGCCTTTTTGGAGCTCATCAACTCCAATTGATGGGCGCCGCCGCTAACATATCTGTTGGATAAGGAGCATCTACCCTTACATCCTAAGTAGTTTTTTTTGAAGCATATTTGTTTTGTGATTTGAATGAGAAGACCCCTTTAGCACATAGAAATGTCAAGCACAGGATAAGAGACCAAAGCAAAGGCTGAAAAAGCTAACAAGATGCCAAGTGTTGAAGATGCATCTCAAGTGTCTTTAAGAGCAAGCAAGATCAATCTCTTGCATGCATCCTGATCCAGCCTAAATCGAAAGGATTGAGAAGGGCTTTGGCCACCCCCACCAAAACCAGAGAGCTGGAGAGGATCAGAGAAACCAAGTTTTATGATCTTGATTTGAAGGTAATCAAGATATTTCAATAGCAGCTTGAGCCTGTTCAGGAGGAAGTGAAGAGAAGAGAGGTAAGGCACAATGATGCATTTGAGCAAATGCCTAGAGGAGTGAGGGTCCTGGGCTGCAGCCAGTGAGAGATTCTAGAGCCACGCCTAGTGCCACCTCCAAAGCAGCCGCCACTCCACCGCCCATTATCGACATCAACAGATGCCTTCGCCCTGAGTGTCTCTCTCACACCTCCCGAAGACCAAACCCGAGAGACGATAGCACTATGCATATTTGGACTCTTTGGTAACTGCACTTGCCAAAGGGGGAGAAATATGCATAGATCATAGGCTTCGAGAGTGTTTTGCTATCTTGCTTTTGGTTGAACTTTTTATTGTGAGAGATACTTATCGCTCCACCGACCAGTGAGATAAGGGCCTATTCGATCATGTGGTTGATCAAAGCTACCTTAATGCTATGTTAAAAATGGATGATACTATCTTTTATATCTTATATGATCATTCACTTGCGGTGATGAGTGCATGCTTTTAATTTCTAACATTTTGAGCCCATCAAGATGTATGTGACATGGAAGAGTAACCCATGATCCTTAATCGACAGCATTTGCATTCAAAAAGCAAATTTAAATAATGCACAAATTTAGGGGGAGCTCTTATTATCACATACTTTCAAAGTGACAATGTTTTTTCAAATCTTATGATCATTTGTCGAAAGCTTTTGATCTATATGTTGCAATTATCACTCAAAAAGGGGGAGACCGAAAGTGCAACTCATCCCTCGGGTGGTTTTGGTAATTCCTTAACTAACATATATAGCTCATTGAGCTAATGCTATTTTAAGATAAATATTTTAGAGAAAGCTCAATGGATTGGGCATGGCATGGATTAGAAAGTGGACCCTCTCAAAGATGCTAAGGACAAAGATTGGTTCACTAAGCTCAAAGCACAAGACTCTCAGATTTTACTTTTAGTGATCCAAGATCACATTGGAGTCCATAGGAAAAAGCCAATACTATTAAAAGGGGGTGAGGTGTTGGAGTTAAACGAAGTTACTTAGCTCAAATGCTTAGTGATATGCCCAAAACCCTCAACTACTTTCATATCCACATATGTCCTAAACCATTGAAGTCAAACTCGGCCCCACCGAACTTTCTATCCTCGAGCGCCACCGAAGTTCACTTGACATAGCCAATCGCCACAAACCCTAGTCAATCTCGGCCTCACCGCATAGGGATCCTTGGCCTCACCGGTAGATGGGATTGCAACCTCTCTCGCTTCTTCAGAATGTTTCTCCAACCGAGATGGCGACGGTCCCCAATTCATATTGCAATGCAAACTCTCTATTTCCCCTTCGTAACGCTTTTGGTCTAACCGAGATGAGCAAATTCGGTCCCACAAGCTCGGGTTTGACCAACTCCTCTCGCTTGCCTTATCCAAAATTGCACCACCGAAGTTTGTAATCTCAGCCTCACCGAGATTACAAGCTATGCCCTAGCCCCTAATGAAATCGTCCTACCAAGTTGGAGCATGTCTATCCCAATCCAAAAATCCTAACGCTTCACATTTTGAACTAAATCGCCTCGCATCGAAGTTTTATAATTCGTCCCACCGAAGCTAGCAGATTTGTGTGTAATTAGCTTAGATTTTGTGTGGAGGCTATATATACCCCATCACCTCCACCCACTTTCTTCATTCGTATAGAGAGCCATCGTAACATGCCTACACTTCCAACATACATTTTCTCGAGAGAGAGCCACTCTACACTTGTGTTGAGGTCAAGATATTCCATTCCAACCACATAAATCTTGATCTCTAGCCTTCCCTGTTGCTTTCCACTCAAATCATAGCTTTCTACCAATCCCATCCTATGAGAGAGAGTTGAGTGTTGGGGAGACTATCATTTGAAGCACAAGAGCAAGGAGTTCATCATCAATACACCATCTATTAGCTCTTTAGAGAGTGTGGAAGTTCCTAGATTGGCTAGTGTCACTTCTAAGCCTCACCAGATTGTGGAGTTGAACCAAGGAGTTTGTACTGGCAAGGAGATCGCCACTGTGAAGATCCTACCCTAGTGAGGCAAGTGAGTCCTTCGGGCAATGGCCATGGTGGGATAGACCAGGTTCCGCTTCTTCTAGGACCGCTTCGTGTAAGTGGAGCCCCACGGGACTCAAGGCAACTATGCTGCTACTCCTTCGTGGGGTTGAAGTCTCTATCAATGTGGATGTCGATTATGACACCTATCGGAACCACTTCCGATAAAAAATCTCCGCGGGTATCACATTATGGGTTTGCTCCTCCAAACTCCTCCCTTTACCTTTCATAAGTGAAATTGTTTTACATTTTCAGCGCTATACTCCTTTAGTAATTGCATGTGTAGGTTGATTACTTGATTCGTGGTTAAGTCATGCAAAATGATCTGCCAAGACTTAAAATGTGGGAAAAAGGCTAGATTTTATTTTGTCAAGTAGTCTAATCACCCCTCGCCTAGACATACTTTCGATCCTACATGATCTATATGTGCAAGTATGAACTGTGCGCTTCAATTTCATCAAGGTTTAGTTTCAACAATACCACTGTGAAATTTGGCTAAATTGGTTGTCGTGCATCTTGTAGTTAACACGCCTTTCCATTTTTATTTAACAATCAGTACTTAGACGTACAATACCAGCTTTGAATGACTATGTTTGCTTTGTTGTTAAAATGTTAGGCCCGCTTTTGCTAACAATACACTCTTTCCAATTTGTTTTGTTTTTACTAGTGTGCTTAAACCCGCATTAATCGAAGCTATCTTTGGAGATTATTTTCCGCTCAAGGCATAATTTCCTTGGTTGATGTTTAGCCCAATACAGCTTAACATGCTGTTCATGTACCCAATATCAGGTGACAATTTTGGGAATTGTGTTTTCATCGAGGTTATGCTTCATCCCATGGGCTTATATATGCTCACTGCTCAAGAGGATTGTGAGTCAGTACCATATAGGTAAGGCCTGCATTTTGAAGGACTAATCGATGAATCGGTTTTTAACTCAATATATCTCGCCGCAACCCATTTATCGCTAGGTTAACTAGGGCCATATGTAATATATCCGAGGCCGCATAGCAACATGCACTGCATTTAATGTCTAAATATGCAATCCTAGGCTACATAGCAACAAGGAAGAGTGTTACATTAATGTTCTTGATGTCTAGATATACGAAGAAGAGCAACCTCGCTTGAATACTCAACTTAGCTAGAGGTTAGAGTTAGTTTTGCTCATGACTAACCCCGAATCCAACTTCATCCAAAGAGTTGTTTGGATGGCGTGTTGATTGACAATAAATGCACTAGGAGAACTAGCTCCAATTAGCACCTATCATTGCTGATAGTTTTTTGGTGGGTTATAGATGCAACTAGCTCAACCTAGCCCTCATGTTTAGATATACTTTAGGCTATTGAGCCCGAACTAGCTCAAACTAACTCGTAACCCATGGATACAGAACTGCTAATCCACCAATAATTTGTAAGAATGCAATAAACTCTTCCGCCCATAAATTCATCTAATATGTGAGTATATTGATGTTATAAGATATTATAAAGAGTGTTGTACTACATCATTGTGCAATTGTTGTTTAGCTTCTAATATTGACTTGTTGCTTGTAGGTACATATGCCCTTGGCAAGCATCCACGCATCAACCCTTTTTATGCGTATGGGGCAAATGAGATATTCATGAACAAGCATCAAGTGAGAAACTAATAAGCGATTATTAGCAAAAGATACGTAATAGGCAAGCAAATATTTGTTTATGCTCTATCCAACACAATAGTGAGCTGTAGGATGGTAATTACAAAATCTTGCATCCTTCTATTTTACTGCCCATAATGAGTTGTTAGACAACAATGTCTGAATCTTTTTCGCTCATAAAGGGTTCCTCAAGCAACACTCAAGATTACCTAGCAAAGTACATGATTGGTGGACACGCAATGAAGGTTAAAGTATTTCATCCAAACTACAATGAGCATCGGGATGTCGTAATGAAAACAATGAAGGATGGACGGGCAACCATGACAAGGGGTTGGCCTAGAGTCGTCTGCGCATTACGCATGGAGGACGACAAAATATGTGCATTCCGTTTCACCTTCTCCAAGTAGAACTGTAATGTCTTTCTCTTTACATGCCTTTTAGCACAACCGTGGTTCATCATTCTTTACTTGGTGCTTCCTGTAGTTCTTCAAAGATATGTACCCGTGCATCGAATTATGCATTCGTGGTTGAACCTATATTTGTAATAAACATGGTTGGATATGAAATAAGTGATTGCCTACTTTCAAATTCAAAACATGTGATTTTAAAAGTAGGGATTAATTAGGGATTACACTACACACGGTTTGCAAAAGCGAAACGTCTACGATAGATGTGGAGATCAGACACATTTCTAGGATCCACTACGTGTGCGATCAATCTCCACTGCACACACGACATCCTCTTGAAAAATGTTTGCGCGAAGGCCACCTTTATAAAATGTTTACTACATAAACATTGTGTGATGGACAATCTTTGCCACACAGTTTCTTCTATGCACCGTGTGTGATGCATTCAATAATGCAAACGATAAAATTATTAATATCGTGTGCAATGGCAACGCTATCACAAACGATTTAACGGGGAAATTATGTGTGATGTACCTGCGAATGGAAACACTTTCCTTGGAACGACTGTGTGGGATGTACATACGAACGGAAACGTTTAGCGGGCACTAACTGTGTGGGATGTACTTACGACCGGAAATGATTTTGCCTCAGATAATTGTATTTTTTAGCACTAGTGTATGTATAATCAGATTTGAGCGCTTTCGCCGTCGCACACGCATCTTCATTTTGCAAAGCTGCGTACAGGAGGGCATATCCTCGTGGTTTCGGGTCGCAGGTAAGGACCCCCTATCGCCCACACTCACTTGGCGGCGGTTCCAAACGCCATCGCGGAAAGGGGTTAAAAACCGTTTGTATAGCACCGACGCGTACCAGTGGTAGAATACGTAGGAGCCAATATGAGCATCCAGGTTCCACTATTCATTATTGACCAGAGAGGTGTCTCAAGCATTAGTGTCACATAGTTCTCGAACCCAGTAAGGGTGCGCACGCTTAACGCTTGATGGACGATTTAGTATTATATGAGTTATGTGATTTGGTGACCAAATGTTGTTAAGAGTCTCCTGGTGAGATAACTTAACATGATGAGGAGTCTCAAATGGTCGAGAGGTAAAGATTGATATATAGACGAGAAGTATTCTTACACCGGAAGTGTTCCGAGTGAGGGTATAGGGTACTTATCGTGCCGCCAAGGTGTTTCAAGCACCGCCAAGCAATCCTATGGGCCATATGGGCCTTGTGAAGAAACACACCAGCCCACAAGGAGCTGGTGTGCCCTATAATGCTATAGGAGGATGAGAAGGAAAGGGGGAAGGGAAAGGAAGGTGTGGATTAGGATTCCCACTTCCTTCCCTCACCCCCCTCTTCCTTCCCCCTTCTTGTACATGGAAAGGGGCGTGGCAAGGCATGGTCTCTTAGGGCGCACACAACCCTAGGGCACCCCTTTGCCTCCTCCCTCCCGCCTATATATGTGGGAGGGGCGCTAGAACACACAACATCAACTGTTAGCCGCGGTGGCGCTCCTTCACAGCTTTCATACACCGTCATATTCTCGTGGTGCTTAGGCAAAGCCCTGCGCAGATCACTTCACCATCACCGTCACCACGCCATCATGTTGACGCAAATCATCTACTTTCTCAACACCTTGTTGGATCAAGAAGGCGAGGAACGTCATCGCGCTGAATGTGTGCAGAACTCGGAGGTGTCGTACGTTTGGTGCTTGATAGGTCGGAGCTAGAAGAAGTTCGACTACATCAACCGCATTGTCAAACGCTTCCACTTTCGGTCTACGAGGGTACGTAGACACACTCTCCCCCTCTCGTTGATATGCATCTCCTAGATAGATATTGCGTGAGTGTATGAATTTTTTTGAAATTGCATGCTACGTTCCCCAACAGTGGTATCAGAGCTAGGTCTATGTGTAGACGAGTATATCGCTGCAGAAACACAAAGAGTTGTGAAAGTGATAGTCATACATCGCTACTTAACCTAACCTCTTATTTTGATTCACCAGACAGGTATGAAGCTGCCCGGACGAAGCTTACATGTCCACGTATATGAGACCGGGTTCCACCGATGACATGCAACTAGTTTTGCATAAAGGTGGCTAGCGGTGTCTGCTTCTCCTACTTTAGTTGAATCGAATTTGACTGTGGCTGGTCCTTGAAGAAGGTTAAAACAACAAACTTGGACGTAAACACCGCTAGGTTTTGATGTGTAGGTAAGAACGTTGCCTACACAAGCCCGTAGCAGCCACGTGAAACTTGCAACAACAAAGTAGAGGACGCCTAACTTGTTTTTTGCAGGCATGTTGTGATGTGATATAGTCAAGACATGATGCGATATACGTTATTGTATGAGATGATCATGTTTTGTAAAAGTTATCGGCAACCGGCAGCAGCCTTATGGTTGTCTCTTTATTGTATGAAATGCAAATGTCATGCAATTGCTTTACTTTATCACTATGTGTTAGCGATAGTTGTAGAAGCAATAGTTGGCGAGACGACCACGACACTACGATGGAGATCAAGGTGTCAAGCCGGTGATAGTGGAGATCATGATGATGCTTTGGAGAAGGAGATCCAAACCACAAGATGATGATGACCATATCATGTCACATATTTTGATTGCATGTGATGTTTATCTTTTATGCATCTTATTTTTGCTTAGTACGGGCGTGGTAGCATTATAAGATGGTCCCTTCACTAAATTTCAAGGTAGTGTTCTCCCTGAGTATGCATCGTTGCGACAGTTCGTCATGTTGAGACACCATGTGATGGTCGGGTGTGATAGACTTTACGTTCAAATACAACAGGTGCAAGACAGTTTTGCACATTCAGAATACTTGGGTTAAACTTGACGAGCCTGGCATGTACAAACATGGCCTCAGAACACCGGAGACCAAAAGGTTGAATGTGAATCATATAGTAGATATGATCAACATAGAGATGTTCACCATTGATGACTACTCCATCTCACGTGATGATCGGACATGGTTTAGTTGATTTGGTTCAGGTATCATTTAGATGACTTGAGGGATGTCTATCTAAGTGGGAGTTCTTAAGTAATTTGATTAATTGAAGTTTAATTTATCATGAACTTAGTCCTGATAGTATTTGCAAATTACGTTGTAGATCAATAGCTCGTGATGTTGCTCCCCGTTTATTTTTGATATGTTCCTAGAGAAAAAATAAGTTGAAAGATGGTAGTAGCAATGATGCGGACTGGGTCCATGATCTGAGGATTATCCTCATTGCTATACAGAAGAATTATGTCCTTAATGCACCGCTAGGTGATGCACTCTATTGTTAGAGCGTATGCAAACGCTCAACGCTTGCAAGATCGGTATGATAACTACTTAATAGTTTAGTGCGCCATGCTTTACGGCTTAGAACCGGGACTTCAAAAACGTTTTGAACGCCACGAAGCATATGAGATGTTCCAAGAGCTGAAATTGGTATTTCAGTCACACGCCCATGTCGAGAGGTATAAGACCTCTGACAAGTACTTTGCTTATAGGATGGAGGAGAATAGCTCAGCCAGTGAGCATGTTCTCAGAATGTCTGGGTACTACAATCGCTTAAATCAAGTGGGAGTTAATCTTCCAGATAAGATAGTTTTTGAAAGAGTTCTCTAGTCACTATCACCAAGTTACTAGAACTTTGTGATGAACTATAATATGCAAGGGATGACGAAAACGATTCCCAAGCTCTTCGCGATGCTGAAATTGGCGAAGATAGAAATCATGAAAGAGCATCAAGTGTTGATGATTAACAAGACCACTACTTTCAATAAAAAGGACAAGGGAAAGAAAGGGAACTTCAAGAATAACGGCAAGCAAGTTGTCACTCTCGGGAAGAAGCCCCAAGCTAGACCCAATCCTGAAACTAAGTGCTTCTACTGCAAAGGAAATAGTCACTGGAAGCGGAACTGCCCCAAATACTTGGCGGATAAGAAGGATGGCAAAGTGAACAAAGGTATATTTGATATACATGTTATTGGTGTGTAATTTACTAGTGTTCATAGTAACTTCGGTATTTGATACCGCTTTCGCTAAGTTAAGATTAGTAACTCAAAACAGAGTTGCAAAATGAAGCGAGAGACTAGTTAAGGGCGAGGTGACGATGTGTGTTGGAAGTGATTCCAAGGTTGATAAGATCACCATCGCACACTCCCTCTACCTCGGTGATTAGTGTTGAACCTAAATAGATGTTATTTGGTGTTTGTGTTGAGCATGAATATGATTGGATCATGTTTATTGCGATACGGTTATTCATTTAAGTCAGAGAATAATTGTTGTTCTGTTTACATGAATAAAACCTTTTATGGTCATACACCCAATGTAAATGATTTATTGAATCTCGATCATAGTGATACACATATTCATAATATTGATGCCAAAAGATGCAAAGTTGATAATGCTAGTGCAACATATTTGTGGCATTTCCATTTAGGTCATATTGGTGTAAAGCGCATGAAGAAACTCCATACGGATGGATTTTTGGAATCACTTGATTATGAATCATTTGATACTTGCGAACCATGGCTCATCCGTTTCAGTACTACACTAGTGGTATGACCTTCGAAAGGCGGAGAAAGTGTCTCACCGAGTTTGTGTAATCGGTCTTACCGAGATTACGTTATGCCCTAACCCTAACCGAATCGGTCTCACCGAGTTGCATGTTAGTCCCACCGAAAATCCTAACGGTCATTAGGTTTACTAAATCGTCCCACTAAGTTCTGCTGAATCGGTCCCACCGAGTTTGGTAGATTGTGTGTAATGGTTAGATTTTTGTGTGGAGGCTATATATACCCCTCCACCTCCTCTCTTCATTCATGGAGAGAGCCACTGCGTATCTAAACCTACACTTCCAACTTCTACTACTTTCCGAGAGAGAACCACCTACTCATGTGTTGAGGCCAAGATATTCCATTCCTACCATATGAATCTTGGATCTCTAGCCTTCCCTGTTGCTTTCCCACTCAAATCTTCTTTCCACCAGATCCAAATCCTATGAGAGAGAGTTGAGTGTTGGGGAGACTATCACTTGAAGCACAAGAGCAAGGAGTTCATCATCAACGCACCATTTGTTACTTCTTGGAGAGTGGTGTCTCCTAGATTGGCTAGGGTGTCACTTGGGAGCGTCCGGCACAAGATTGTGGAGTTGAACGAAGGAGTTTGTAAGGGCAAGGAGATCGCTTACTTCGTGAAGATTTACCGCTAGTGAGGCAAGTCCTTCGTGGGCGGCATTTCCACCATGGTGGAATAGACAAGGTTGCTTCTTCGTGGGACCCTTCGCGGGTGGAGCCTCGTGGACTTGGCGCAACTGCTACTCCTTCGTGGGTTGAAGTCTCCACCAACGTGGATGTACGATAGCACCACCCATCTGGAACCATGCCAAAAACATCCGTGTTCCAATTGCGCTTGAATCCTCCAAACCCTTCCCTTTACATTCTTGCAAGTTGCATGCTTTACTTTCCGCTGCTCATATACTCTTTGCATGCTTGCTTGCTATCTATTGTGAATGTTAAACTTGTGCCTAAACTCCACTCAAACTTAAAGAAAGTTAAAAAATGCAACTTTGGTACTTAGTGTCTAATCACCCCCCTCTAGACACCTCTTCTCAAGGTCCTACAGAAAAGCTTGTAGGCATTGGATCAGTGATGGATAATTATGTCAGATGCAATTCATCATGTAATAGTTATAACATAGGGTGACACAGAACTGGCTCCAAATGATCAATGTAATGTAGGCATGTATTCGGAATATAGTCATAATGCGTTATGGAAAAGAACTTGCATGACATCTTTTGTCCTACCCTCCTCGTAAGGCAAAGGGGGTCCTAATGGAAACTAAGGGATATTAAGGCCTCCTTTTAATAGAGAACTGGACTAAAGCATTAACACATAGTGAATACATGAACTCCTCAAACTACGGTCATCACCTAGAAGTATGCCGATTATTGTCACTTCGGGGTTGTCGGATCATAAAGCATAATAGGTGACTATAGACTTGCAAGATAGGATCAAGAATCACATATATTCATGAAAACATAATAGGTTCAGATCTGAAATCATGGCACTCGGGCCCTAGTGACAAGCATAAAGCATAGCAAAGTCATAGGAACATCAATCTTAGAACATAGTGGATACTAGGGATCAAACCCTAACAAAACTAACGTGATTACATGGTAAATCTCATCCAACCCATCACCGGCCCAGAAGCTTCACGATGGAATTACTCACGCACGGCGGTGAGCATCATGCAATAGGTGATGGAGGATGGTTGATGACTACGACGGCGATGAATCCCCCTATCCGTAGCCCCGAACGGACTCCAGATCAACCCTCCCGAGAGAGATTAGGGCTCGGCGGTGGCTCCGTATCGTAAAACGTGATGAAACTTTATCTCTGATTTTTTTCTCTGCGAAACGGAATATATAGAGTTGGAGTTGAGGTCGGTGGAGCATCAGGGGGCCCATGAGACAGGGGGCGCGCCCCCCACACTCGTGGACAGGGGGTGGGCCCCCGGGTCTTGATTATTTCGCCAGTATTTTTATTTTCCAAAATTTATCTTCGTGGATTTTCCGGTCATTCCGAGAAATTTTGTTTTCTGCACAGTAAACAACACCATGGCAGTTATGCTGAAAATAGTGTCAGTCCGGGTTAGTTTCATTCAAATCATGCAAGTTAGAGTCCAAAACAAGGGCAAAAGTGTTTGGAAAAGTAGATATGTTGGAGACGTATCTACTCCCCCAAGCTTAAACCTTTACTTGTCCTCAGCAATTCAGTTGATAAACTGAAAGTGATAAAGAAAAACTTTTACAAACTCTATTTGCTCTTGTTGTTCTAAATATGTAAAGCCAGCATTCAAGTTTTTAGCAAAGATTATGAACTAACCTATTCACAGTAACACTTAGGTCTCATATTTACTCATATCAATGGCGTAATCAACTGGCGAGCAATAATAATAAATCTTGGATGACAACACTTTCTCAAAACAATCATAATATGATATAACAAGATGGTATCTCGCTAGCCCTTTCTGAGACCGCAAAACATAAATACAGAGCACCTTTAAAGATCAAGGACTGATTAAACATTTTAATTCATGGTAAAAGAGATCCAGTCAAGTCATACCCAATATAAACTAATAGTAATGCATGCAAATAACAGCGTGCTTTCCAGCGGGTGCTTTTTAATAAGAAGGTGGTGACTCAACATAAAAGTAAATAGATAGGCCCTTCGCAGAGGGAAGCAAGGATTTGTAGAGGTGCCAGAGCTCGATTTTGAAATAGAGATGAATAACATTTTGAGAGGTATACTTTCACTGTCAATGCAACAACTGTGAGATCTCGATATCTTCCATGCTACATACATTATAGGCGGTTCCCAAATAGAATGGTAAAGTTTACTACTCACCACCAACAAGCATCAATCCATGGCTTGCTCAAAACAACGAGTGCCTCCAACTAGCAAACAACCCTCGGGGAGTTTTGTTTAATTATTTTGATTTGCTTTGATATTTTTGATCATGGACCGCATCCCAGTTACCAGCCATTTTCTCGTGAATGAGGAGTGGAGTCCACTCCCCTTGAGAATAACCCACCTAGCATGGAAGATACAGGCAGCCCTAGTTGAAACATGAGCTGCTCGAGCATACAAAACAGAATTTCATGTGAAGGTTTGGAGTTTGGCACATACGAATTTACTTGGATCGGCAGGTAGATACCACATATAGGAAGGTATGGTGGACTCATATGGAATAACTTTGGGGTTTATGGAGTTTGGATGCACAAGCAGTATTCCCGCTTAGTACAGTGAAGGCTAGCAAAAGATCGGAAGTGACTGCCGGTGTCAAACCTAAGGATCTCGTAGGGGGTCTCGACCGTAAGGCCAAGGCGGATGGTAACAAGAAGTAAGGGACACAGGTGTTTACCTGTGTTCTGGGCCTCTCGATGGAGGTAAAACCCTACTTCCTCGCTTGATTAATATTGATGATATGGGTAGTACAAGAGTAGATCTACCACGAGATCGTAGAGGCTAAACCCTAGGAGCTAGCCTATGATGGTATGAATGTAATTGTGATCGGCCTTCTGAGGACCAACCTCTCCGGTTTATATAGACACCAGAGAGGGCTAGGGTTTATATGGAGTCGGGTTACAAGGAAGGAAATATAATATCCGGATCGCCAAGCTTGCCTTCCACGCCAAGGAAAGCCCCATCCCACACGGGCCAAGTCTTGAGTCTTGTATCTTCACGCTTCAATAGTCCGGACATTGTACACACAACCGCTGTCCTGGATACCCTTATCCAGGACTCCCTCAAGATCCCCTCGAACCTGTGCTTCTATGACAATGAGTCCGGCGCGCAGTATTGTCTTCGGCATTGCAAGGCGGGTTCCTCCTCCGAATACTCCAAAGCACCTGTTACGACGAATAGTGTCCGGTCTCCAATCAATGTTGCGCTCCTCGGCTTCAGTGCCTCAGTAATGGCCATCTCCACATGTCGAGCGAATGCGAGGAGTCAAGGTATGTTTGCATTTACCACCCTCGATCCTCCGGGCCAACCGCCTATTTGAAGGGACAGGGATTCTCAGATCCAAACCTCACTCTCCTCCCTTGAGCTAGCATCCTAGAGCGCTTCATGAAAGCCATTCCAAAGATGGCCGCCATCGCAGCTCTTTTCCTGCTTGCCCTCCTCGCTCTGAAGTCGGGGATTGGGGAGAGTGCTCATTCCTCATGTACCGCTTGGTGAAGTTACAAACTCAAGGGTTTCTTCCACCGGCATTCATGGTCTCCGTCCGAGCTGGAATAGCGACTTATGACGGAGGGGAACAAGCTGAGGGGTCTCCCAATCCGTCTCCGGAGGAGCGAATATGCCTCATCTCACATCTACTAAGGGGCGTCGGGTTTCCTGTCCACCCATTTCTCCGCGGGCTTCTGGAGTTCTATGGGCTCCAAGCATACAATCTTACCTCAGCCTCCATTCTGCACATCAAGGGTATGTCGCCTATGCGAGCTGTTTTGGGCTGCGAACAACACTTTGGATTGTGGAGGAAGTCGTTCGCCTTGTCCCCTGCACCTGTGGGGAGTCCTCAGATCAAGTGGGCGGGGGCCGAAGTATGGCATTGCCGAGACAGATACCTGTCCCCAAGACTCTGAGAATGCACCAGCAGAACCCGCCTCAGAGTGGTTCTATATAAATGACGCCTCTTCCTTAGGATCCAAACGGAGGGGTCTCCCCAAGTTCAGCAACGCCCCACCGAGGGCATGCCTAAGCTGGTGTCCCCGGGGCCCTCAATAAGAGGACACAAGGGAGATATTCCTCCTGATGAACAGGATAAAGTTGCTGGCCAAGTCCGGACTGACGATCGTTGAAGTCATGGCAATATGCATAAAGCGAGGAGTGCAGCCGCTCCAATATCGGGGGAGGCCCATGTGGCATTACAACGGGGAAGATGACGCCGCCCGCTGTGGTCATAAGGGTCCGGACTCCGCAGCCGCTTTGGCAAGGATATTGTCTGATTTGTACAAAGGGGAAGAGGAGGAGTTCCTTCGTATAAAAACGCGGGACGGATTCTCCATGTACAACCCCCAGAGTGGATAAGTTGTTATTCTTTTCCTAGTTTCATTTACTCTATCGTACTTCTGCTAAGATTACTTGCATCAATGCCTCTGTGCAGGAACTGAGGAGGGCCATGGAACGAGTCTTCAGCCCCTCCCCGCAACCAGAGGACCCTGGAAGGGCCCTAGATCCGGGACTCAAAGTAGATCCAGATATTACCGTGGAGCTTGTCAACGGAGTATTTTATCAGGCAGCTGGGACGGCGCTCTAGTGGCCATTACGGCCGACTCCCCTAGACTGCTTCCCACGTCACGTGTAAGCTGAGCTAAAAAACCCTATCCTCCGAAGAGGACTTTCCCCGGGTATTGCGATTTTACTTTTCAGGCGCAGAAACGACGGCCGGAGCGAGGGGCCGAGCCCCTAGGGACACGTCAACCACGGGCGTCCGAATCGGGCAGGCTCAAGAGGAAGGCGGCGAGGACTGACACGCCGCTGCAGAGGTAAAGTCATAGCCTGTCCTGCTGTCATGGAATTTGAGATATGAAAGCGCCCTTTGTGTCTGGCAGGAAGAGGAATAACCGGGCTATATCCGGAAACCCCACCAACCACGCCTCCACCGGCCTGGTTCCAGAACCGGCTTCGGGGGCGGAGGTGGATATGGGGCGGAGGAATAACCGATGGAGGGTACGGATATGTGTTCGGCCACGAACTCCGAAGTAGAGAGCTCCATGAACCACCGGCGCCGGAAGGCCGTGCTCGCACAAAGATCTTTTCCAAGAGGCTTTTAATGCCTTCAATTCGCGGACGATATGTCCTGAGTTGCCGAGGTGGGCTTGCCCAAGCGACAAGCCAAGATACCAAAGACATGCGGGTAAGAGATTTTGATAAGTATGCCTAGCAAAGAGCTCCCGAGACTTAGAATCGCTGGGACAACTGTTTGAAGGATCAATATATCCACAGGTCCTTGTGGACAAGAATGAACAATTGGCGCGGGAGCTGGAGGCCTGCAAGGCCCAGTTAGAGGGATCCCGAAAGGACCCTACCGGTAATATTTGTCTCCATTATACACAGATGTGCTAGTTAGTAGATGGCTGGTGCGGTTAGTCTAACAGTAAGTTATGTAGACAATCCTGGAGTGAATCCGGATGGCGCAGTGGGTGACGACTCGCATCTCCAACGGCAACTAAAGGCCGGAGAGCGCATCCTTACGCAGGTGGTACAAGAGAAGAACAAGCTTCATGATGCCAATATTCGTCTGGACATGGAATTAAAGGACGTCCGCGCACAGCTGGCAGACTCCGTGAAGGAGAACAAAAAACTTCGTCGCGGCATCTATGGTAGGTACGCAAGCGAACTATTTGATAGTTCGGTGAGGAAGTTTATTAAAAATATGTTTCCTTCCAGGAATGTTAACGGGTCGCCGTGAAGAGGAGATGCCCTCATCTGCAGGTGATTTGCTGCAAGAACTGTCGCAGATGCATGAGCGTCCCCGGCAAGTGATGTACTTCGTTGCTCAGGCCTTGTGGCCATCAAGCCTACTGCCGAATGGCATGGGGGAGCTTGCGGACCTGCTCCAAGGAGCCCGGCGGCGCTTCCGTCTGTGGAAGATAGCAGCCTGTCGGCAAGGAGCAAGAGAAGCCTAGGCGATGGTGAAGACGTGCTACACCAAGCTGGACCCTAACCATATGGCCGAAGTGGGACCGGCGGGGCCCGATGGGCAAGAAGTTCCCGTGAGCCTGGTGTATGACCAAGTAGCGTTAGCTGCTAAGTATTCTCAGCAGGATTGTAGGCTAGATAACCTGTTAGATGGTATAGAGGAGGAATATAGCCATTCTCCTTGACTGTGTAAATTGATTGGCATAAGTAGCCTCTAGCCGGATTGAAATCATTTGTCATGGCGGACCTTTTCGCTTCAGCCCCCGGGCCCTATAGTCCGGGGTGTATCCGAATACCCGCTCGGTTATGTGAAAACCGGGGCATGCTTGGAGACCAGGCGTAGGGGTCATAGGTGCTTGAATAGACAAGTACCCAACTAGTTATGTTATATTGCATGGATAGCAGGAAATATCTTCTAGGGAGAATAGTTCCGTTAGGGGTTCCTTTCCCTAGGTATCCATGTGTCGATGCATTATGTCTGCATTTCACGCATCGATGGCGCAGGATACAAAGCTTCGGGTTCTTTGTTGTAACCAACGAATACATCATTTGTTCACCGATCGAATATTCTCTTAAGGAAACTAGCTTTCTGCTTCACCTACCGAGGTACACATCCGCTCAACCGGGCAAGAATAATCGCAGAGGTGCTCCCCTTATGCCCTAGCCGAATTAATGGGAATGTAGGGCATAAATACAAGAGCTAGGCAACCCAGCTTGGCCATGTCTTCAGTCATATCGATGCATATAATGGTGAAGAAAAGGCACATATGGAAAAAGAACGCATATGTGGTGGGCAAAAAGCCATTGAAGTAATTATGTCTAGCTTCCGAATAGGAAGCCCCTGTGACATGCCTTTGCACACATGGTACGGCCGGATAATCCGGAAATCTGTAATCAGACAAATACTTCGTGTGAAATGAAAAGAGGGTCGAGAAAGGAGAGAATCAGTGGTGGAGCATAATTTAAAAAGGAGGGGTGAGGAGACGAACACTGCGCTCAGCGTTTAGGCGTAGAATCTCCGTAGTTCAGCCGCTGCTCCATGGGTTCGCCTGAGTCCTGCTTGTCGATGCATTACGAGGGCGGTGCACGCCTCCGGTGAGAACTTTGTCGATGACGGCGACCTTCCCATCTGGGTTTGAGTTTGTCCTTCTTCTTCTCCGTAGGCGAGAACGAAGCTCGCCAATATTGTAAGTTTTGGCCCGCACTTCTCGCTTTGATATGCTGAGCTCGCTGCCGATAGAATGCGGAACGGGCTTTGCAACATCACGCCCTCCTCCGTGGGGTTCGTTATCTTGCCGATCTAACTCGGCTTCCTCTCTTCAGACATGCGCACGCTGCGGCGAATCATGTATTATGTCGCAGGTAGTATCGCTTCGCACCGCACCGTACACCATAAAAATGGTGTGTATCCTGTGGTTCGATTCGGTGTGGTCCGCAGCCCCCAAAGTACGGAGTCGAGCTCCTCTACCCAGTGCATATCTGATTCTGTTAAAGATCGCACTAATCTGGGTTTTATGCCACTCATGATAAGACCATTTGCCCGTTCGACCTGGCCGTTTGTTTGCGGGTGGTAGACGGAAGCGTAGTCGAGCTTAATGCCCATTTTGCTGCACCAAGTTTTCACCTCGTCGGCTGTGAAATTTGAGCCATTATCAGTGATGATGCTATGGGGGACACCGTACCGGTGTACAACCCCGGATATGAAGTCTATTACTAGTCCGGATTCGGCCATTTTAACTGGTTTGGCTTCGATCCATTTGGTGAATTTGTCTACCATGACCAATAGGTATATTTTTTTATGGCTTCCCCCTTTAAGGGGTCCGACCATATCCAGGCCCTGCACTGTGAAGGGCCAAGTTATGGGGATTGTTTGTAGAGCGGTAGGGGGCATATGACTGATTGGCGAAGAGCCGCAGCCGATGCAATGTTGGACAAGGTCCCGTAGGCCTGCTTCCGCCGTGGGCCAATAGAAGCTCAGACGGAAGGCTTTGCTGACTAGCGCTCGAGCTGCGACGTGGTGTCCACCCGGTCCGGCGTGAATTTCAGCCAGGAGTTGCCGCCCTTCCTCTTTGAAGATGCACCTTTGGAGCACTCCGGTCGCGCTTTTCTTGTAGAGTTCCCCTTCGTGGACCTTGTAAGCTTTAGAACGCCGGACTATGCAGCGTGCTCCGTTTTGGTCTTTGGGGAGCTCCTGCCTATTTAGGTAGGCCAAGAACAGCTCGGTCCATGGGGCGATTACGGCCATGATTTCGTGGGCCGAAGGTGTTATTTCGGTGGCAGAGCCTTCGATTGTGTCGGATAGTTCGGAGTCTGGGGGTGTATTCGGATCCATGCTGGTATTGCCGGACTCCCCTTCCCATACTACTGGATGGCTTGAACAGCCTTTCCGTGAATATATTAGGTGGGACAGGTCACGCTTACGCCGAGCGCGGCAAGGACGTCTGCCGCTTGATTGTTTTCTCGAGCCACATGGTGGAATTCGAGCCCCTCGAACCGAGCTGACATCTTTAGGACGGCATTACGATAGGCCGCCATTTTCGGATCCTTGGCATCAAAGTCTCCATTTATTTGTGATATTGCGAGGTTCGAGGCCCGCGCACTTCCAGGCGTTGGATGCCCATAGAGACTGTCATCCGGAGACCATGTAACAGGGCCTCATATTCGGCCGCATTGTTGGAGTCTGTGTATAATATTTTTAGGACGTACTGGACCATGTCCCTGGTGGGAGATGTCAGACTACCTCGCTCCCATCCGCCAGCATTTTGGAGCCGCCAAAGTGCATGATCCAGTTAGAGTACGCGCCATACTCTTTAGGGAGTTCGGCTTCTGTCCATTCGGCGACAAAGTCAGCTAATACTTGCAACTTAATGGCTCGCCGCGGTTTGTATGTTATGTCGAACGGCAGGAGCTCGATAGCCCATTTAGCAATCCGGCCCGTAGCATCACGGTTATTAATTATGTCGTTGAGTGGTACTTCGGAGGCGACGGTAATCGAACACTCTTGAAGGTAGTGTCTTAGCTTCCGAGATGCCATGAAGACTGCATATGCTATTTTTTGATAGTGCGGGTATCGGGATTTACATGGGGTGAGGACCGTTGATACATAGTAAACCGGCTTTTGAAGCGGGAATTTGTATCCGTCCACCTCTCCTTCGACGACGAGCACTGCGCTTACCACTTGATGTGTTGCAGCTATGTATAGTAGCATAGGTTCGCTGATGTTTGGCGCTGTTAGGACCGGAAAGATGGCCAATAAGGTCTTTATCTTGTCGAGTCCGGCCGCGGCTGCATCCGTCCATACAAAGTGTTCGGTGCGCCGAAGGAGGCGGTAAAGAGGCAACGCCTTTTCTCCTAGCCTGGATATAAAGTGGCTCAAAGCGGCCACGCATCCCGCTAGCTTCTGGATGTGCTTGAGGTCTATTTGTGTGGCCAACTGCGACAGGGCTCGGATTTTTGCTGGATTCGCTTCAATTCCTCTATTGGAAACAATGAAGCCTGTGAGCTTCCCAAGGGACACCGAAACGCATTTTTCCGGATTCAACTTGATGTCGTATGTCCGGAGGTTATCGAATGTAAGCCTCAAATCATCTATTAGGGTTTCGACGTGTTTGGTTTTTATGACAACGTTGTCCACATATGCTTCCACCGCTTTTGCCGATTTGTTTCTCCGTGCATGTTTGAATCATGTGTTGATAGGTTGCGCCGGCATTCTTGGAGCCCAAGGGCATAGTGTTGAAGCAAAAGGGCCATATGGCGTTATAAAGCTATTGCAGCTTGGTCGACTCTGCCATCTTTATTTGATGGTATCCAGAGTATGCGCCGAGAAAACATAGCGAAGTCGTGGTTCAGCTGTGGCATCGATGATTTGATCGATGCGAGGGAGGGACAGTGGATCCTTGGGGCAAGCCTTGTTGAGGTCTTTGAAGTCAACGATAGGCGCCAGATTTGTCCTTTTTGGCACCATTACCAAATTCGCCACCAATCCGGATGTTTAATATCTCCGATGAATCCGCCTCAAGCAGCTTGGCTAGCTCTTCCCCATGGCCCGCCGCTTGGGTTCTCGAAATCGCCTTAGGGTCTGCTTTGACCGTTTGTATCCCTTTAGTATATTGAGGCTGTGTTCGCCAGCGGCGTGGGATGCCTGGCATGTCCGAAGGGTGCCAAAGTAAAATGTCCCAATTCTCGCAGAAGAAATCTCGTAGTGCGGCGCCCATCATGGGGCTCGCCTTGTGTTCCGGCGGATGCCATCTTCGTGGGATCCGCTGGTGGACCTCGAATTTGACTATCTTGTCTGCGGGTTTAAATGAGGTGGACTAGGGTCGCTTTGTCGAGTATCACGTCGCCCCCGCTCCACGGTGGGTCTGCAGAATAGTTAACTCTTCGCCGCTAGGGCCTCGATAATGCTTCCGTGACTAGTGCTGCGGTTTTGTTTTCGCTACCGAGTGCGACGCCCGTATCATCAAGCTAGAGTGATAATTCCGTTGAGCCCGGGCATTTTAAGCTTCATGTACCCGTAATGGGGCACAGCTTGAAAGCTTGCAAACGCGTCCCGCCCTAGAAGGGCGTGGTATCCGCTGCTGAAAGGATCCACTTGGAATGTAATTTCTTCGGACCTATAATTCTCCGGGGTGCCGAATACCACATCGAGTGTGATTTTCCCGCGCACCGTGCTTCCCGAGTAGTGATGATTCCCTGAAGGTGGTGCCGCTTTTGCTCAATGCGGCCTTTATCAATCTCCATTTTGTTGAGCGTTTCTTCATAAATCAAGTTTAACCCGCTCGCCGGCCCATGAGTACTTTGGTTAGCTTAAGCCGCCCATGATTGGGCTAAGGACCAGAGCGGCGGTGTCTTACAGTTTGGAATCGAGGTTCGTCACACGCATTGAAACTTATAGCCGTGTCGCTCCAGGGCAAGTCACCGCATTGAAACTTATAACCACATGGCAAATTTCCGCAGAGCTTCGTGAGTTCCCGCTTACGCTCGTTGTTCGAGGCGAAAGTCTTGAAGACCGTTAGTACCGTGGACAGACCGCGGGTGATATTGTTCCGCTTCATGGCTCGCAAGAAGATCCTCGCCACTTTTTGCCACCGCCGGAGTATCCAACACGCCCTAAGGCTATGAGTTGGCATCGTATCCGGTGTACTGTGGAGCTTACATGGCCCGTCGAGCCATTCTTCCAATACAGATCCCCACCCTGGGGTGGGCTTCAGTTTCTTGGGGATTGGATTGGACGTCTTACGAGAGTTCGTCCGTTTGGTTCGGACAAAGGTCTTGGTGAGAGTGGTACTATCCCAAAATTCTGTTTGGGTTTTCCAGGCGCTCTCCATTGCACAGTACTTACGTACTATGGTTGCTAAGTCCACGAACGTATTATCTCGCGGTGGCTTATAGCATTGAGGAGCCCTTCGTCCGCGTAATTTTCGCAGTAAGAGTGAGACCATGTTCTCCTCATGTAGTCCTTAACCTTGTTGAGCGCAAGGAGGAATCTGGCCCAGTAATGATGCACCGTCTCCTGGGGTCTTGCCTAATGCGGGAGAGATAGTTTAAGTCCAAATAAGTGTTGTTAGCAGAATCCGGATTATGATCTGATCTAACGCCAGGCGCGGGCGCTTCGAGCCCAATAGCTCGGAATTGGATGCTACCCGATTCCTTCGCCCAATGCCCGATCCTAAGTCCGGGACCTGGGGTAGGTTGTCCTCTCGAGCAGATTTTCGCTCAAGGAGTTCGGGCGATCCAACATAATTGGCCCTCAAAGCTGGGGACGATCCGTGTGTGGTTCTTCCACAATCGCTATCTCATGGGTGGCCGGCGGGATCTGATGTCCCTTCGGTCGGGTTTAAGCCCAATCCGGTCGTAGTTCGTAGTGACTCCCAGGGCGGCGATGCGATCCAAGAGTTCATTAAAGGAGGAGAGCTCCACTGGATCCATCTGTTCGGCAAGTTCCAAACTGACCCAAAGGTTATGATTGATGACCCGAGAGGCCATCGTCGGCTCTGTCGCCGACGGGGCGGCCATGATAAAGCCGCCGAGCCGGAGTGTCTGGCCTACAGCCAGAGCTCCTCCTCAAGTAAAGTAATCCTCGAAGACGAAGTCGAGCCATCAAGCCTTTGCGGTGACGCGTCACAGAGGAACTCTCAATGAAAGCACCAATGTCGGTGTCAAACCGCGAATCTCGGGTAGGGGGTCTCGATCTCAAGCGCCAAGGTGGATGGTAACAAGAAGTAAGGGACACATGTGTTTACCTGTGTTCGGGCCTCTCGATGGAGGTAAAACCCTACTTCGCTTGATTAATATTGATGATATGGGTAGTACAACAGTAGATCTACCACGATATCATAGAGGCTAAACCCTAGGAGCTAGCCTATGATGGTATGAATGTAATTGTGATCGGCCTTCTAAGGACCAACCTCTCTGGTTTATATAGACACCGGAGAGGGCTAGGGGTTTACATGGAGTCGGTTACAAGGAAGGAAATATAATATCCGGATCGCCAAGCTTACCTTCCACGCCAAGGAAAGCCCCATCCGGACACGGGCCGAAGTCTTGAGTCTTGTATCTTCACGCTTCAATAGTCCGGACGTTGTACACATTACGGCTGTCCGGATACCCCCTTATCCAGGACTCCCTCGGTGACCAACTGAGAGAGCGACAACAGTCATGAACATGCATTAAAATTAATCAACACTCTGAGTGCAAGCATGAGTAGGATACAATCCACCATCAATAAGCATGAGTAGGATATAATCCACCATAAGCATGACAATTAGAGATATAATCCTAGCTAATTAAGCATGGCATAAGAAACTATAATCTCTAATTGTAATTGCAAACATGTTTATTCATAATAGGCTGAATCAGGAACGATGAACTCATCATATTTATAAAAACAAAAGAGGTCGAGTTCATACCAGCTTCTCTCATCTCAATCAGTCCATCATATATCATCATTATTGCCTTTCACTTGCACGACCGAACGGTGTGTATAATAATAATAGTGCACGTGCATTGGACTAAGCTTGAATCTGCAAGCTTTCAATTCAAGGGAGAAGATAAAGTAGTATGGGCTCTAAGTTAAATCAACAATAATGTATATGAGAGCCACTCAACATTTTCATTATGGTCTTCTACTCTTGACCCCCAAAGGAAAGAAAAGAAATAGAACTATTGACACGGGAAAACTCCCAACAAGCAAAAGAGGAACGAGAAATCTTTTGGGGTTTTCATTTTAATTACTAATACAAGCATGGAAAGTAAACTAACTATTTTTTAGTTTTTCTTAAGGTTTATCAAACACACAAGAAGAAATCTAGAAAATAAATTAAACTAGCATGGATAGTACAATGAAAGAGTATGAGCACCGGATAACTAGAATAAGTGTGTGAACATGAATGTAAAGTGGGTGAGAAATACGACTCCCCAAGCTCGTGCTTTTGTCCTAAGTTGGTCTAATGCCAAGGATAGCCCGGCTGATATCCGGTTATAATCGGGTCGTACTATGATGCAGCAGCCAATGCCTCCCGAGCTGCGGCATGTTGGCGAAGCTGCCTCCGCTCTCCTCTCGTGTTCGGTTGCCTCCTCCCTGGTGACAACATATCTTCGTTTTTTCCTGGTAATCAAAAAGGTAAGGAGCAGGGAGAGTAACATGGACAACGCGACGTCTGTCAAAGATTAGTCGATACTTGAGGAATTATTCATTCCTCAAAAGAAAACGATGTCTGACCATCGTGTCATAATCTAAATAAGTGGGAGGCAGATCCATATCACCCTCACATGGAGGTATACCAAGATATTTAGCAACACGGGTCGCATAAATCCCTCCAAATAAATCTCCAACTAAACCATTATTATGCAACCTACGTGCAACAATCGCCCCCAAGTTGTAATCTTTATTACCTAATATAGCACTCTTAAGAACACAAATATCGGGGACACACATGTGACATGCTTCATCTTTACCATTAATGCATCTACCAATGAAGAGAGCAAAATAATGTATAGCAGGAAAATGAATGCTCCCTATGGTAGCTTATGCTATATCCCTAGATTCTCCCACGGTGATACTAGCAAGAAAGTCCTTATATTCAGATTTGTGGGGTTCATTAACATTTCCCCACTGTGGAGTTTGCAAGCCAGTTGTAAAATCTTCTAGGTCCATGTTATAAGATTGATCATAAATATCAAACAGGACATTCTGAGAATTACGCGAAGATGTAAATTTAAATCTTCTCACGAATGAATCGGTCAATTGGTTGTACTGAGGACACTTATCTTGCATGAAGTCCTCAAGATCGGCATTACGCACATATGCGTCAAATTCATCCGTGATGCCTGCATTGACCATAAATTCTTCGGACGGCCATTCACAAGACCGCACCTTAGCTTCCCTTGGTGGTTCATCATCTTGCTCACGATAGCACGCCTGGTCCTCTCTTTGTTGAGGAACCACCTTGATACATTTTCCTGGACATATTTCTTCCTCTAAATTTTTTTTGAAATTTTTAGTAACTTCAAAATAAAAGTGAATCAAACTAAACAAGATTGATAGCAGCTACTCCCACATGTGCCTAGAGCATATATCATGCATTAGAATTACTTGGGACCTCATAAATTTGTCATGCAAGCTCAAGAACAGGTCACCTATGCAGCAAAAATTTGCAATGAATAAAGCACTAGAACAAAAACTAATTGGACCAATGGAGGAGTCACATACAAAGCACCAATCTCCCAAAGCAGTTTTGTGAATGGGGCTTTGAGCAAGGAGATCAAAAATCGCAGCAAAATGAGCTAGAACTCGTGCTTGAGCTGGATGGGGATTTTTTTTGGGAGGAAGATGGAGTGTGTGGGTGCAGGAATAAGTGGAGGGGGGCCACCGTGGTCCCACGAGATAGGGGGGCACGCCCAGGGGGAGTGGGCGCACCCTGGACCCTCGTGGTCAGGTGCTTGCCCCCCTGTTGTGTTCTTAGTGCCTAAAATCCTCAAATATTCCATAAAAAATCATACTAAATTTGCAGGGCATTTGGAGCACTTTTATTTTCGGGATATTTTTTTATTGCATGGATAATTTAGAAAACATACAGATAATACTATTTTTGCTTTATTTATTCTAAATAACTCAAAGTAAAAAGAGAGTATGTATAAGGTTGTGCCTTCTAGTTTCATCCATCTCATGATCATCAACAGGAATCCACTAACAAGGTTGATCAAGTCTTGTTAACAAACTCATTCTGAATAACATGGACCCGGAGAAATTTCGAATAACACTAGGTTACCTCAACGGGGATATGAACATCCCTAATAATAAGAATATCATATTTTTTCTTGATAGTAGGGAGTGGAAATTCAAAACCTCCAATAATGATAGTTGGAATTTTTCTAATAGAATTGATGCTATGAACTTGAGGTTGTTTCCTCAGAAAGTGTACCGTATGCTCATTACCATTAACATGAAAAGTGAAATTGACTTTGTTGCAATCAATAACAGCCCCTGCAGTATTCAAAAAGGGTCTACCAAGGATAATCGACATACTATCGTCCTTGGGAATATCAAGAATAAGAAAGTCCGTTAAGATAGTGACATTTGCATCCACGACAGGCACATCCTCACAAATACCGACAGGTATTGGAGTTGATTTATCAGCCATTTGCAAAGATATTTCAGTAGGTGCCAACTTATTCAATTCAAGTCTACGATATAAAGAGAGAGGCATAACACTAACACCGCTCCAAGATCACATAAAGCAGTTTTAACATAATTTCTTTTAATGGAGCATGGTATAGTTGGTACCCCTAGATCTCCAAGTTTCTTTGGTATTCAACCTTTAAAAGTATAATTAGCAAGCATGGTGGAAATTTCAGCTTCCGATATCTTTCTTTTATTTGTAATGATATCCTTCATATATTTAGCATAAGGGTTTACTTTAAGCATATCGCTTAAGCGCATACGTAAGAAGATAGGTCTAATCATTTCACCAAAGCGCTTCGTAATCCTCCTCATCCTTTGTCTTGGTATGTTTAGGAGTAATAGGCATGGGTTTCTGAACCCATGGTTCTCTTTCTTTACCGTGCTTCCTAGAACCAAAGTCTCTTTTATCATAACATTGATTCTTTGATTGTGGGTTATCAAGATCAACAAAGAGGTTCAATCTCTACATCATTATTATTGCTAGGTTGAGCATCAATATGGACATTATCATTAACATTATCACTAGGTTCATGTTCATCACCTGATTATGTTTCCGCATCAGAAATAGAAATACCATTGGGATTCTCAGGTGTGTCAATAACAGGTTCACTAGAAGCATGCAAAGTCCTATCGTTTTTCTTTTTCTTCTTTTTAGAAGGACTAGGTGCCTCTAAATTATTTCTCCGAGAATCTCGCTTGATTCTCTTAGGGTGGCCTTCAGGATACAAAGGTTCCCGAGTCATTCTACCAGTTCTAGTAGCCACTCTAACAGCAAAATCATGTTTATTATTTAATTCATCGAGCAAATCACTTTGAGCTTTAAGTACTTGCTCAGCTTGAGTGGTAACCATAGAAGCATATTTGCTAATGATTTTAAGTTCACCTTTAACTCTAGCCATATAATCACTCAAGCGTCCTATCATGAAAGAATTAGTCTTTAATTCTCTACCGACATAAGCATTAAAACTTTCTTGTCTAGCCATAAAGTCATCAAATTCATCTAAGCATTGGCTATAAAATTTAGTAGACGGGATTTCAACTTTACCATATCTATAGAGAGAATTTACCTTTACTACCTGTGTCGGGTTATTAAGACAATGTGTTTCTTCGACAGGCGGTATATTAAGACCATGTATTTCTTCAATAGGAGGTAAATTCTTAACATATTTAGCTTTAATACCTTTTTCTTTCATTGATTTCTTTGCCTCTTGCATATCTTCGGATCGAGAAATAGAACACCCTCTTCTTCGGAGTTGGTTTAGGAATAGGCCTGTGGAGTTGGCTCAATTGGCTCAGGAGTTGGCTCAGGAAGAATCCAATTATTTTCATTAGTCAACAAATTATTCAATAGTAATTCAGCTTGGTCGACTGTTCGTTCCCTGAAAACACAACCAGCACAACTATCCAAGTGGTCCTCGGAAGCATCAGTTAGTCCATTATAAAAGATATCAAGTATTTCATTTTTCTTAAGAGGATGATCAGGCAAAGCATTATATCGGAGAAGCCTCCCCAAGCTTGTGGGAGACTCTCTTCTTCGATTTGCACAAAATTATATATTTCCCGCAAGGCAGCTTGTTTCTTATGAGCAGGGAAATATTTAGCAGAGAAGTAATAAATCATATCCTGCGGACTACGCACACAACCAGGATCAAGAGAATTAAACCAAGTTTTAGCATCACCCTTTAATGAGAACATAAATATCTTAAGGATATAATAATAGCGAGACTTCTCATCATTAGTAAATAGGGTGGCTATATCATTTAACTTGGTTAGATGTGCCACAACAGTTTCAGATTCATTGCCATAAAAAGGATCAGATTCAACCAAAGTAATTATCTCAGGATCAACAGAGAATTCATAATCCTTATCAAGAATAAAGATTGGTGAAGTAGCAAAAGCAGGGTCCTATTTCATTCTAGCATTCAGAGTTTTATGTTTAAGTTTAGCTAGTAACTTCTTAAGATCAGATCTATCATTGCAAGCAAAAAGATCTCTAGCAGTTTCTTTATCCATAACATAACCCTCAGGAACAACAGGAAATTCATACTTAGGGGGAGAACCTTCATCATCACTATCATCAATAATTTTTTCTTCAACAAGTTCATTCTCTCTAACCCTAGCAAGTTGTTCATCAAGATATTCACCTAATGGCACAGTAGTATTGTCGGTGTACTACAGTAGGGGTACCCTAGTATCCCGAACTCGTGCACGGGCAGTTGTAGCACCCCGCGGCAAGGCTTGCCAGGTGATCGCCAAGATTCTCTGTGGCTCCTTTGGAGCCATTCAAGAACAAAGTGTTTTAAGCCAAGGAGACAAGGCCTCGGCAAGAGGAGCTTGCCGGGAAGGCCGCCCAAGGCACGCAGACAAGACAAGACCCGGCAAGAGGAGCTTGCCGGAAGGCTCGGAGAGCGACAAGCCTCCGGACGCGACAAGGATTCAGCCGCTGACAAAGGCACTTGTCATGCGGCAGTAACCTCTTCATCTCCGCCCAGCTCATCCACCAATGTGTCGCCATGGGACCATTCCAGCTCACGTGTCAAGAGGTCAGGCAGCCACGGAGAGCAATGATAAGCGGCGCCGACAAGATAGCCATCGTGGCAAGCGGTGGCGCCTGTGACGGCCACTTTTTGCACTGCTTTGGGAGACTTAGACGGGCATTTATTGCCTTTGTCCCCTGTCGCCGTGGTTAGGTATGATGCAATCGCATAAGTAGCCGTACCAACCGCTACCTCTTTTCCCTTTTTACCCTTGCATACGTTGCCACCTGTTGGTGACCCCTTGAGCATATAAAAGGAGGCCCATGCGCAACGTAGAAGGGGTTAGGTTCAGCTCATTCGAAACCAGAGACACTCAAGCTAGGTTTTGTAGCTCTGATCGCTCCCTAGCAAGAACACAACACAATCGCATAAGCAGCAAGAGGAGTATTATCTCTCCGGAGAGCTCCGGTCGGGTAACCGCCAGGTGCTTCGCCTCGATCCGCTTCTTCAGGCGATCTCCGCCCCCACCGAATCAAACGGACTCGGTCTTCCGGTCCCATAGGTGTTCGTGGGTCCGATCAGCCTCCCGACATCTTTGCCGCGCCCGGTAGGGGGCGCCGAGGCTGTGTGAACCTGATCCGCATTGACACGAGCTGCATCTTCATCATCTTCATCAACATGCCACCAAGAAGAAGGCTTCAAGCAACGGATCCGTCTGCCGAACCCACCACCACCGGAGCAAACGGGTGGTGGGGTAGACACCGGCGGAAGAACGGACGTGGACGAGGCAGCCCATGATGCTGCCAAGTCCAAGGACAAGGCTGCGCAGACCTCGGCGTCCAGACATTCACCGCGTCCATCCTAGGAGCCGCGGGACCGACAGCGTCATGGTATTCACAATACCATACGCCGCTGGACCAAGGCCAAGCTGGTGGATCTCGCAGGTCGGGAGACCATCATGCATCGCCGACATCGGGCGCGAAGCGAGGCACGGTCGCCCGGACGGGGACCGCTCCTTCTAACATAGATAGAAGTCCGAGCATATCCTGCTCGCACTGCTCGCCATCGCCGCTACCAAAGATTGAAAGCGTAAGCTTTAGCGCGAGCTCAGCTGCTCCTAGATTACCCTCCGACGTCAGACAAGGTCGACGAGTGGAGGGCCACCATCCAGAGTCTCATCGGCTTTGCCAACGGCGACGCTCCGCGGCAACCTACCACGTCGCTGCCGCGGCAGGACTGCCAGGCACGAGCTGGTGGCGACGAAACCTGTGGGGGTGCAACCACCATGCACTCTCCACCCGTATAGGCCAAGATCACCAACTCGTCGGATCCACCTCGACAGCGACTCCACCGCATCATCGGATCCACGAGCTCGCCGTGATCAGCGCCAAGTTCTTCAAGAACGGCAACAAGAAGACACTCGAACTCGCATCGAGCGCCGGAGAGAAGCGCGACGTCAGTCAGACCAGCGCGCTGGGCCCTCTGTCGATATGCATGCGCCAGGGGAACCAGGCGACTTGCCGTACGCGGTAGGTTGCCCTGCGTTCACTCGTGAGCTGCGGCAAGTCCAAAGGGTCTGACAAGAAAAATTTCAAGCCGATGTGCGAGAAGTACGATGGCAGGACGATCCGTCGGAGTTCCTCAACATCTACACCATCGCGGTGCAGGCTGCGTGGGGACGAGATGACAAGATCCTCGCCAACTACTTCCCACCGTACTCAAACCCAATGTCGATCCTGGCTCATGCACTTGCCGGACAACTCCATATCCTCTTGGCAGATTCGTGCCATCGGTTGTTTGGCGCCTTCACAGCGGCCACAAGCCTCATGGCCGTGGAGAGTGACCTTCATCTGCCGCCCGTAAGGAAGGAGAGTCCCCGCGCAAGTTCATTCGTAGATTCAGCCGTGTGCACTACAACATCCCGGATGTCCACCCCGCCGCTGTGATCGCGCGTTTCATCGTAACATGCGGAACCGCAGGATGAGGGAGGAGATGGCGATGTGCAAAGTCAAGGACGCCGCGAGCTGTATGCCTGGCCGACAAGTGTGCACGTACGAGGAAGGAAGGAGACTCCACCAGAGAATGCGTAAGCAGGATCCGGAAGTTGAGGAGATCGCCCGGCAAGGAAAAGCCGCGGCGGAACAATGTAAAAGAAGAAGGGCAAAGATGTGCTAGTTGTCGAGCAGTCCGCAATGGAGGTGCCGCCAATAAAGCCAAAGTTGGTAGCTCCGGCAAGGAGGTTGCCGGCACCAACGAACAGTCAGGGCGGTTGCCGACAAGCAGGACAACTCAACAAGCAAGATTGCAAGATCCACCGCACCAAGGGCCATGACCTCCAGAGCTGCAAGATGGTCGAGCAGCTTGTTGAATAGCGTAGGCTGAATACGAAGCGGCGCGACAAGGAGAAGGCCCAGGAAGGTGCCGGAGGAGCTGGTAAGAAGCGCCTGCCGGGAGGACGCTGCAAGGCCAAGCAGCGGCAAGGAGACAGACCTCCCGCGCCGCGATAAGGATGAAGATGACGATAGCGACGAAGACATGGATGATGATGAAGCCGATGAGCAGGAGTTTCGTAAAGCTACGAGAGGTCCTCTCAAGGCTGACGGAGGTGCTTCTCTGCATACTTCACACCGCCAACTCAAGCAAAGTGGATGCGGAAGTTAATGCAAGAGAATCATCCATAGAGTCACGCAAGCCTCTAAAATGGTCCAAAGACGCCTATCATCTTTGATATTGAGGACCACCCTGGTCGCATAATCGCGGTCGGGTGCTTGCCGATGTTGGTCTCACCAACTATCCGTAACCTCAAGGTCACCAAGATGCTAGTTGACGGCGGGCCGGGCTTGAACTCGATCTCCTCCGGGCAGTTGCTCCGTGGCTTCAGATCCCTCGACAACGAAGCTCAAGAGACTGCACATTCCAAGGAATCAATCCGGGAAGGAGCAAGCCAAGGGGAAGATCACGCTGCAGGTAACATTCGGCAATGAAGCTAAACTTCAGGATCGAGAGGGTCACGCTCGACGTTGTTGATTTTCCATTGCCTTACAATGGGATACTTGGCCGCCCAAAGACTCGCCAAGTTCATGGCAGCCTCTCATTATGCATACAACTTACTCAAGATGCCAGGCCCGATAAGTGTCATTTCTGTCCATGGCGACAAGAAGGATGCTCTTATCTGCGCCGACAAGATCTACCGGAAGCGGCAGCCGCAGCAGATCGCGAGACACTTGCCGCCAAGCTCCCGGGGAAGAAGAAGGCCAAGTCCGGCAAGAGTTCTGATGCCCACACCGCAAGCGCACCTCTTCGGAGTGTCAAGGCTACCGCCGAGGACGCACCATCGAAGCTCCACCAGCAAGTGCAAGAAGAAGACGATGGCAGCTCCACCAAGAACCAAGAAGGTGTCCGCTAAGGAGGACGGCATCGGTGGTACCTTCACCATCGCTGCCACGCTTGACCCTAAATAGGAAAGCGCCGTTGTTTTCTCAAGGGCGAATGTCGACGTGTTTGCATGGCAACCGCCCCGACATCCCCGGTGTTCCTGTGAGTAATTAAGCACCACCTAGCTGTCTGTCCTCATGCGCGACCCGCCAAGCGTAAAGTCGTAAAGCAAGCGGTGAGCGCCAAGAATTCATCGCAGAAGAAATCAAGAAGTTGGAAGCAGCAGGCCTTGTCGAGGAGTACTCCATCGTGACGTGGTTGGCCAATCCTGTAGTCGTGCGCAAAGCAAACGGGAAATGGAGGCTTTGTATCGATTTTACCGATGTTAATAAAGCTTGTCCCAAAGACCCATTTCCCTTGCCGCGCATTGACCAGATTGTTGACTCCACAGCCGGATGTGATTTGCTTTCATTTCTTGATGCATACTCGTGGATACCATCGATCTTCATGGCGGAAGAGGATGAGGAGAAACCGCATTCATGACTCCATGTGGCACATATCGCTTTATACGGATGCCTTTCGGATTAAAGAATGCTGGTTCAACGCTTGCAAGAGTAGTCCATGACGCTTTTGAGCCACAAATGCATGTAAATGTAGAAGCTTACATGGATGACATAGTGGTCAAGAGCAAGGACAAAGATACTCTAATTCAAGATCTAGATGAAACTTTTGCAAATCTGCGCAAGATCAACCTCAAGCTCAACCCCGAGAAGTGCGATTTGGAGTCCCCTCCGCAAGCTTCTCGGTTCTTCGTGGTCTCAGCCGGGAATTGAAGCCAATCCCGACAAGATCAAGGTCATTGAGCAGATTGAAGCACCAAAGCGCCAAGGATGTACGAAGACTTGCCGTTATGTAGTCGCTCTCAGCAGGTTTATCTCTAGGTCTGCTGAAGGCGCTACCGCCATTTTTCAAAATTTTGAAAAGGCGGGTCCAATGAAATGGACTCCAAGCGGAGGTTGCGCACCGCAAGACTTAAAGAGATACCTGTCCTCCACTCAACACTTGTCGCACCTAAGCCACAAGAGAAGTTATCGCTATATATAGCAGCAACCAATCAAGTGGTTAGTGCTGCGTTAGTGGCGAGAGAGGAGGCGGAAGATGAGCCGCAACCAAGGCAGATGCATCCAAATGACAAGCAAGGCACTTCACCGACAAGCTCGGGTCCCGATAAAGATGGATCTACGCAGGAGTGTGAAAACGCAGAAGAGAATGGTGCAGCGCCCAGTTTACTTTGTCGGGCCCTATTGCAGGGGCTAGGTCAAGGAACTCGTGTGCAGAAATTGCTTTTCGCCTTCTCATGGCCTCGAGAAAGCTGCGCCATTACTTCCAAGCACACGAGATCACAGCTTGTCACTCGCTTCCGCTGAAGAGGATACTGCAAAATCCGTAAGCAACAGCAGGATTGTCGAGTGGGCATCGAACTATCAAGCTTTGGCCTCAAGTTTGAAAGCACTTCAACTATCCAAAGCGTAGCATTGGCGGAGTTCATAGCGTAATGGACGCCAACACAAGATGAAGAAATTCCAGAGATGAGCATCCCCACAAGCAAGCAAGAAGAGAGTGGATAATGTACTTTGATGGTGCCTTCTCGCTGCAAGGCGCCGGTGCGGCGTTGCTTGTCGCACCCACCGAAGAGCACCTCAAGCACGTAGTCCGGATGCACTTTCCCAAGGAGCAAGCAACAAACAATACCGCAGAGTATGAGGGTTTGCTTGCTTGCCGGTCTCAGATCGCCAGAGACCTTGGGATTAAGAAGCTCATTGTCGTGGGTGACTCGCAGCTTGTCATCCGTCAGGTAAACAAGAGTTATCAGAGTCCGTTGATGGAAGCTTATGTTGACGAAGTGAGAAAGCTAGAAGAACACTTTGACGGCTTGCAAATGGAAGATGTTCCAAGAGCTCAGAACGATATTGCTGATGGCCTGTCGAAGTGTGCGGCACTTAAGTTACCTGTGGAACTAGGAACCTTTGTCCTCAAGCTAACTCAACCAACTGTAGCACCATCAACTGGGCAGAGCAAGAAGAGCAAGTTGATTTCTGGCGACTATCTTCAGGCCGAGCTCCCTGAGTCCGCCGCCAAGAAGGTCCCCAGATCAACGCCAAGAGTGCCGAGGAGCAATGCTCCGACAAGCCATAGGGTTTGTTTGCTGAAGCAAACGCCCCGACAAGTTTTGCTCCGGCAAGCTTGTCGGGGAACATCAAGCTCCGGCCGAACCGCAGTGTTCTTGCCAGAAGCGGATGTTCCCGCAGCAGCAGATTATGCCTTTAGTCCTTATTGTCGAGCCGCAAGCTCCAAAGATGGGCACAGCAGATTGTTCATTCCCTTCAGACAGAGAACTTCCCCAAGAGCAAGAAGAAGCGGAAAGAGTAGCCCGACAATCAAGTATGTACCAGCTTGTCGACAGACACCTGCATGTAAGAAGACTCAACGGTGTGAAATTGAAGTGTATTTGCCGGAAGATGGATGTAAGTCGCTGGCGTAGATACACGGAGGCATATGTGGTCACCACATTGGCGCCAAGAGCACTTGCCGCAAAGTTGCCCTAAGAAGGTTTCTTTTGGCCGACAGCCCTCCGTGATGCAAATCGCACAAGTAACCAAGTGTGAAGCGTGCAAGGCCCATTCCAAGCAGATACACCAGCCAGCTCAAGCTCTCCAGACAATCCCTTTATCCCGCCATTTTCGGTCCGGGGCTCGATATCCTCGGCCCCTTTCCCGAAGGTTGTCGGGGCTTTGAGTACTTGTATGCGCTGTAATCGACAAGTTCACAAAGTGGCCGGAAGTGGAAGCAAGGAGGAAGGTGACAAGACAACAAGAGTCAAGTTCTTCAGTCAATTATTTGCCGCCCGATCCCTAACAGGATCATCACCGACAACGGCACCCAATTTACGAGCCGCACCTTCATGCAGTACGTCCAAGATCTTGGCGCCAAGCTCTGCTTCGCTTCTGTTGATCATCCGAGAAGCAACGGTCAAGCGGAGAGGGCGAATGCTGAAGTGCTACGCGGACTCAAGACCAGGACTTTCGACAGGCTGCACAAGTGCGGACGAAACCGGATTGAGGAGCTGCCGGTGGTTCTTTGGTCGATCAGACGACGCCAAATCGAGCCAACGCCGCATAATTCTTCGCCTAGTCTATGGAGCAGAGGCAGTTCTCCCCATGGAACTCGTATACGGGTCACCTCAAGTGCTCGCTTATGATGAGCTCGAGCAAGAGAAGTTGCGACAAGATAACGCGCTGCTCCTTGAGGAAGTCCGCCTTTCAGCTGTCAGATAAGCTGCTCGATATCAAGAAGCTTTTGGCGCCGCTACCATAGCCGCAGTTAATGCCGAAGTCTCGAGGAAGGCGACCTTGTTCTTCGCCGCTCAGTCCGCCAAGAATTCCAACAAGTTGACGCCAAGTGGGAAGGTCCTTACCGGTGAAACGAAGTCACTAGGCCCGGCGCTGTCCGCTTTGAGATCAAGATGGCGTTCCGTGAGCAACTCGAACATTGAACATCTTTGTAAGTTTTACTCAGGACGCGGGTTGCCGGAACCTGTTCCGCAACCACCTTTTGTACAAGTCTTGCCGATGTTGCATGTAATCCTTTTGTACAAAGCCGGGCGCAGACCCGATGCATAAGTAAAGCTCACGTGTTGCGCACATCTTGTCGGGCTTTTATGTTTTTTCCATTATATTGCATAAGTTATCCGACACTTTGTGCAAGACCCACACCCGTAAGCAATAACGAGCCACAAGGCTCCATAACTTTATTTTCTTCTTTCTTCTCAAAGAAAGGATGGTTCCTCGCACACAAGTTAACCAGGGGGGAAGGAGAAGGAGAAGATAATGATGTGGGCCACCAAGCGTTGCTCGAGGAAGTTTCACCTTATCGGGAAGCAAACGACAGAAAAGCTAAGTTGCCAAAGTTTGAGCAATCAGTTTTTAAATTTTTAAGTTATCTTCCTTGAACGATAAGTATTTTGTATGGAAAACTCAGGCGCTGGAGGAACCAACTCAGAAGCTAGACGCGCCCTTATTTTGTTTCGAGTCCGCTCAACAACTTAAGAGAGCTGCAACTAGTTGCGACAAGGTTGCTTGTCGGAAGTGGCACCGCCAAAGAGGTCATTGACGTTCACTTTCGCCGCTTCATGCAAAGGTGCTCAACCGACAAGTTCCCTAAAAGCGTAGAGCACAAACATACAGAGGAAGGAATCAAGTAAAGTAAATAACATTGCAATCATTGCCCAAGATAAAGTTATATTACAAAATAACTTGTCGCAGATCTAATAAATTGTTTTCCTAAACGTGATCAACAGCGACAAGGGAAAGATAAAATTGGCGGCCTAGTCTACGCGGTCGCCATCAACCTCTTGATCTTGCCCACCTTGTCCACAATGGTGCGACAAGGGCCTTGAGTGCCTCCACATCGGCATCCGGCGGCAAGGACTTGAGGACTCCGAGGTTGAGGCCTGGATTGCGGAAGGCCACCTTCATCAACACCTTCCGAGAGCTCCCGCGCAGATTTGGTGCGATTCTCGGCCAGCTGCTTGGGATCTCTTCCCGAGTCGCTGGAGAGCCGTCACCACGCCCTTGAAGAACAGGCTGAGCTTGGCGCTGGGTTGAGGCGCTGTCGGAGGAGTACCCAAGATCCACCATCCCCAGCTCCGCTGGCCTCCTTGTCGATGGCGGCGGCGTGATTCTACAAGACCCTCCGCCCAAAGGCATCATGTTCTCTCTCAAGGTGTTCTGGCGGTTGTGGCACTCGCCGCCAGCTCCTCGCCGGTCTTGATCTTTCTCCAACAAGGCCACCTCCCGCCTCCTTGGCGCCGTCCCAGGTCTCCATCAAGGTGGTCACTTGACTCAAGATCTGCCTTTGGAGTCCTTGGCGGCATCGAGCTCTTTGATCCTTTCAAAGAAGACGGCCCTGCAACTCGCCAAGAGTGTAGGCGTCCTTCTCGCTTCGTGCTTCAACAGCAGCAAGCTCCTCACCGTTCTTCCGAGGTTGGCCTCCAGCTGCGTCACCTTAGTCTCCAACTCCTTCTTGGCGGCCTCGGCAGCTGCGGCAGCGTCCCTTGCTTCCTTGAGAGCTCCGCCAATTGATTGCTCGCGCGCGTAAAGCTCTTCCTCATGGCTGTCAAGATTGATCTTCCGCTGCGCCAACTTGCCTTCTTGCGCAGATAGCTTCTCGGCAGCAAGCCGTTGCTGCTCCTCGACCTCAGCCTTCTCAAGGATGAAGGTCAGGCGCTCTTCAAAGAAGTAGCTCCCGCTCTTCCGCTACGCCCGAGAGCTTCTTGGTTGGCGCCCGGAGCTCTTCTGCTTCTCCATATCTGCTCCCGCCCTCGCGACAAGTGCTTCCCTGACTCCAACTTGGCTTGTCGGCGCGGTAGAGCGACAAAGAGCTTCTTCAAAGCCTGCTCCTCCTCGAACTTCGCCCGCTTGCTTGGCGCGTCAACCAGCGACAGCCCAGCGGAGGCGAGCAGCTCTTCGTCAAAGGTCTCCCCTTCGACCCGCGCCACGAGCTCGACGCCTGTGGAGCTTGATGAAGACGCCGTCGCCGGCCTTCGATAGGCGCCGGCTGAGGCTCTTCGAGCCCGACGCTGCATCGGTGGCGGAGGGATCGGCGGTCGGCGTGGCGCTGGCGCTCTGCGGCCTCGTGGTCGCCAAGACGATCACTGCAGACCCCTCGCCCAGCCTTTGCGGTGGCAGCCTTGGCGGCCTCTTCACGGGCGGATCCATCAAGACCAGCCTCTTCCTCCATGGTGGCGACGTTGTCGTTGCCATGTAGCCCTCTCGCCGCGACCTCGGTCTCCATTGGCTCATGCGGCGGATGGATCTCGATGACCATAAAAAGAAAGAACAGTCAGGCAAATGTTCAAAAAGAAAAACAGAAGAAAAGAAGAACCCAAGGGAAATTTTCACACAAGAGGATTACCTGCAATGGGATCCGTGGCCATGGTCTCAACCACCGGAGGATCACTGGTGCTGTCCCTTGCCGGAGTAGTCTCCCTTGCCGGAGAACGCTCCCTTGCCGGAGAATCCTCCCTTGGCGGCGTAGTCGGGCGAGAAGGTATTTCGGGAGCGACTTCCGGCACTCCGATGAGGCTGCTCTGCTCCTACACAATCCAACAGCTTAGATATCAGAAAGAACGAGCACCCATGCAAGCCTAACAAGAAGAAGTAAACCATATACTTATTACTGGGGCTGCGCTGGGGGCTGCTCTGAGGAAAGGTTGCCGGGTCCGGCAAGGTGGTCTCGGGCGCATCCTCTGCGGTCACGACGGGATCATCCTCGATGACAACCACCGGAGTCTTGGCCCTTTTCGACGCTCTCTGGGCCAGCATCCTGAAAAGGAAAGAGTTCAGAATGAAGCAGATCAGATTCAAGACGAAGCAATAAAATTAAAGAAATACAAGCACAGCATAGAAGCTTACTCTTCTTCTTCTTCCTCGTCGGAGCTGAGCGCCGAGAGATCAAATTCGCTCGCCTCCCGGTGCGAAAGAGGCGGAGGAGTGGGTTCTCTTGACCGCTTGGCGGGAGTGGCAGTGGTGGCCTGGGAGGATCCCGCCTCAGTTGTCGCAGCAGTGTGGGGTGCTCCTGCAACAAAGATTTGCCGCGGTAGAGCACGTCGCGCGGCGCTGCGGCTGTTGGCCCGTCTGCCGCCCCGTCTCGTCTCCGGCCTTGCGGAGACGCCTCCTTGGCGGAGCCGGGGGCTCCGTTTGCGGCAAGCTGCTGGATGGTGGGGAAGAAGCGCCCTCGGCTGGTTCGCTCGACTCGGCCTCGGGTTCGGCAAGTTCTTCCTCACCGCGAACTCCCTTCGCTTAAGGCTTGCCGCCTCTGCTACATCTGCCTCCTCCACGGTGTACCGAAGACGCCCGGTGGCAGTCTTGCCGCCTCCTCCAACTGGTGGCAATGCGCTGCATCTCGTTGTCGGTGGTGTCGCGGGTGAGCTTCTTCTGCTCGTCGGGGCGGATCGGCACTTCCTCCAAACTGTCGAAGAACTGCCGCACGATGTCGTCTGCAGGCTCTTGCCAGGTTGGAACGATCCCATGAGAATCGCACAATGGCATCATGGCGCGGATGCGGTCAAGCGACGAGTTGTTGCACAATGGGACGACCCCTCCCGGCAACCTAAACCACTCGGGGTGCTCGGGGTCATGCTTGAACAGCTCTAGCAGCATCGCATCCAACTCAAAGACGGTGAAATTCAAGTTAAGGCCCGGGCTTAGCCTCAAGATGTCCGCTGCGTTATGGAACTCCCAAGCAGGCCTCCTCATATCCTGCAAGGGAGCCGGCGCGGCGGTGAAGGAAATCTGCGCCAACCGCGCCTACGGTGAGTCCGGCAAGCCCGAGGCGCATGATCCGGTCACGCAATCTTCAACCTAGCATCTTCCGCGTAAGTTGCTCCAATCGCTGCCGCGCACTATTGGAGTTTGGCGATGGCGATCGAAGGGCTGCGGGTTCTCCTCAACGATCCAACACCAATTGGCTCTCCACTCATCCCACTTGCTGCGGAGCTCTCCTTCCGAGATAAGCTTCTTTCTTGCCGATCCCGGAGACCCAAGCAATCCCTCCCGGCAAGTGGCTCTCCTCTCTCAAGGGGCATGAAGAAGTGACGGAAGAGGGCTACGTTTGGGTGGATTCCGACAAAGTTTTCGCAAAGGTGTGCGAAAACTGCCATGGTGAGAACGGCGTTGGGGGTGAAGTCAAGGAGGCGGAGGCCGTAGGTGTTCATGATATCGCAGAAGAACTGGAGAAGGCGAGAGCCCGCAATAGAAGAACAAGCGAAAAAGGGGTACCCGTTGGGCCTAATTCAGAGGCAGCGGTGGGAGTACCTTTGTGCGCGGATGCGCCCGTGTCTCCGCCGACCAAAACAAGTAGTAGCCCTCCCTCGGCTCCTTTGCGTCGAGCTGGGGGCTAAGACGCTCCTTTCATGGCGCCCGCTGAAGCCGCTGCGCCTCGGCGACTTCACGCCTTCCCTTGTCGGCTTTCGGAGCCATGGCGGAGGCGGTGGAGGTGACCGACGGCGTTGGTGGTGACGGTGGCGGACGAGGCGGAGCGCTGCTCTTCCTCGCTTGGGAAGCGGGGAGAGCAATGGTGGTTTTAGATCGAGCAGCAAATGGCGAGGTGAGCGGAATGCCCCTGCTTCCTCCGCTTATAAAGAGGGAGGGGCGGACGCTTCGCCCTTTCCGGATAAAGAAATTCCCACGATCTCGCCCACGATCTCTCCCACGACGCCGCTGCTCGACGCTGCGCTGCCTCGTGGGGGACGTGGTGGGTCCGAGGCGAGTAACGGCGTGATCTAGGCTGCGCGTGCCCGTGCACTGTTTTGGGCCTGGCCCAACAGCGCTCGGCACCGTGTGTGGCCCAGGCCCGGGGGCTCCTGTCGGTGTACTAGAGTAGGGGTACCCTAGTATCCCGAACTCGTGCACGGGCAGTTGTAGCACCCCGCAGCAAGGCTTGCCAGGTGATCGCCAAGATTCTCCGTGGCTCCTTTGGAGCCATTCAAGAACAAAGTGTTTTAAGCCAAGGAGACAAGGCCCCTGAAGAGGAGCTTGCCGAAGGCCGCCAAGGCACGCAGAAGACAAGACCCGGCAAGAGGAGCTTGCCGGGAAGGCTCGGAGAGCGACAAGCCTCTGTACGCGACAAGGATTCAGCCGCGGCAAGGCACTTGCCGCGGCAGGCAACCTCCCTGCATCTCCGCTCCAGCTCATCCACCAACGTGTCGCCATGGGACCATTCCAGGCTCACGTGTCAAGAGGCTGTGCAGCCAGCGGAGAGCAGCGATAAGCGGCGCTGACAAGATAGCCATCGTGGCAAGCGGTGGCGCCCGTGACGGTCACTTTTTGCACTGTTTGGGAGACTTAGACGGGCATTTATTGCCTTTGTCCCCTGCCGTCAGGGTTAGGTATGATGCACTGTACAAGTAGCTGTACCAACCGCTACTTATTTTCCCTTTTTACCCTTGCATACGTTGCCACCTGTTGGTGACCCCTTGAGCATATAAAAGGAGGCCCATGCGCAACGTAGAAGGGGTTCGGTTCAGCTCATTCGAAACCAGAGACACTCAAGCTAGGTTTTGTAGCTCTGATCGCTCCCTAGCAAGAACACAATACAATCGGACAAGCGGCAGAGGAGTATTATCTCTCAGGAGAGCTCAAGTGGGTAAACTGCTCGTGTGCTTAAGCCTCGATCTCGCTTCTTCAGGCGATCTCCGCCCCCCACCGAACCGAAAGGGACTCGGTCTTCCGGTCCCATAGGTGTTCGTGGGTCCGATCAGCCTCCCCGACAAGTATCAAGCATAGAAGTAGTTTCATCATAAGTATCATGCATAGCAGAAGTGGCATCATCAATGACATGCGACATATCAGAATTCATAGCAGTAGCAGGTTTAGATGTTACAAGCTTACTCAAAACAGAAGGAGAATCTACTGCAGAGCTAGATGGCAGTTCCTTACCTCCCCTCGTAGTTGAGGGGAAAATCTTAGTTCTTTCGTCTTTCAAGTTCCTCGTAGTGATCAGCAGATATAGATCCCAAGTGACTCCAAGAATAGAGCTATGTCTGTAGCAACAGTGCGGAAAATAGTCTTGATAACCCACAAGTATAGGGGATCACAACAGTTTTCAAGGGTAGAGTATTCACCCAAATTTATTGATTCGACACAAGGGGCCAAATAATATTCTCAAGTATTAGCAGTTGAGTTTTCAATTCAACCACACTGGATAACTTAGTATCTCGCAGCAAAGTACTTAGTAGCAAAAGTAGTATGATAGTAATAGTAAAAGTGATAAAAGTAACGATAGCAGTTTTGTATTGATTGTAATAGCAACAACGGAAATGTAAATAAGCAAAGCACAATATGTGAAAAGCCCGCAGGCATTGGATCAGTGATAGATAATTATGTCGGAGGCAATTCATCATGTAATAGTTATAACATAGGGTGACATGTAACTAGATCCAGTTCATTAATGTAATGTAGGCATGTATTCGAATGTAGTCATACGTGCTTATGGAAAAGAACTTGCATGGCATCTTTTGTCCTACCCTCCGTGGCAGCGAGGTCCTAATGGAAACTAAGGATATTAAGGCCTCCTTTTAATAGAGAACCGGACCAAAGCATTAACACATAGTGAATACATGAGCTCCTCAAACTATGGTCATCATGAAGAAGTATCCCGATTATTGTCACTTCGGGGTTGTCGTATCATAATGCATAATAGGTGACTATAGGCTTGCAAGATAGGATCAAGAACTCACATATATTCATGAAAACATAATAGGTTTAGATATGAAATCATGGCACTTTCGGGCCCTAGTGACAAGCATTAAGCATAGCAAAGTCATAGCAACATCAATCTCGTAACATAGTGGATACTAGGGATCAAACCCTAACAAAACTAACTTGATTAAATGGTAAATCTCATCCAACCCATCACCGTCCAGCAAGCCTCACGATGGAATTACTCACGCATCGGCGGTGAGCATCATGAAATTGGTGATGGAGGATGGTTGATGATGACGACAATGATTTAATCCCCTCTCCGAGCCCCGAACGGACTCCCTGGCCGACCCTCCCGAGAGAGATCGTGGCTTACGGCAGCTCCGTGATCGTGAAAACGCGATGAAACTTTCTCTGTGATTTTTTCTCCATGAAACGAAATATATAGAGTTGGAGTTGAGGTCGGTGGAGCATCGGGGGCCCACGAGACAGGGGGCGCCTAGAGGGGGCGCCCCACCTCGTGAATGGTGTGGCCCCACAGCAATTATTCTTTCGCCAGTATTTTTTATATTTTGCAAAAGTTATCTCCGTGGATTTTTAGGTCATTCCGAGAACTTTTGTTTTCTGCACAATAAACAACACCATGGCAGTTTTGCTGAAAACATCGTCAGTCCGGGTTAGTTTGATTCAAATCATGCAAGTTAGAGTCCAAAACAAGGGCAAAAGTGTTTGGAAAAGTACATACGTTGATGACGTATCAGCGCGCGGTGGTGCCTAGTGGGCACCCTGAAAATCGGTTGGGCATCTTCTTGTGGCGCAAGGAAGCTTATATCTGGAAAGAAATCTTGTCAAAATTTGAACGCAATCGGAGTTATGGATCTTCAGATATTTAAGAAATGGTTTTCGGCCAAAAACTAGTAACGTGAAACAGAAGAGAACAAAGAGAGAGAAAGATCCAATCTCGGAGGGGCTCTTGCTCATCTGCCTCCATGGAGGCCATGGAGCAGAGTGGGAACTCTCCCCCCATCTATGAGGGAGGCCAAGGAGTAAGAAGGAGGGGGGCTCTCTCCCCCTCTCTCTCAGTGGTGCCGGAGTGCCACCGGGGCAAGGATCGTGACGGCGATCTACACCAACAAACTTGCTACAGTCAACAACAACTTTCTCTTCCTCTATGCAGTGGTGTAACCTCTCTATTCCTCATTGTAATTCTCTACTTTATGGTGCTCATCACTCTATATTATTATCCAATGATATATGGTTGTCCTATGATTTTTGAGTAGATCTGCTTTGTCCTATGGGTTAATTGATGGTCATGATTGGTTTGAGTTGTATATTTTATTTTGGTGTTCTCCTATGGTGCCCTTTGTGTTATGCAAAGCGTGAGGGATCCCCAACTGCTGGGTGCATAAGCGTGAGAGAACACCAAAATAGGAGTTGTAATACGTTCATGATTCTCTTATGGTGGGTGGCGTGAGTGAGTGAAACACATAACCGAGTAGGTGGGTTATTGCGTATGGGATAAAGAGGACTTGATACTTAATGCTATATATGGTTGGGTTTTACCTTAATGATCTTTGGTAGTTGTGGATGCTTGCTAGAGTTCCAATCATAAGTGCATAGGATCCAAGTACGGGAAGTATGTTACCTCATGCCTCTCCCTCATATAAAATTGCACTAATGATTACTGGTCTAGTTATCAATTGCCTAGGGACAAATGACTTTCCTGTGGCAAAAGCTTTCTACTATACAACTAAGTTTATTATGTAGCAATTATTTGTAGTTTTATTCTCGCAAAGTACTTCTAGTTTTGTTCTTGCTCTAGGTAAAGCAAACGTCAAGAGTGCGTAGAGTTGTATCGGTGGTCGATAGAACTTGAGGGAATATTTGTTCTACCTTTAGCTACTCGTTGGGTCTGAGACTCTTATTTATCGAAAAGGCTACAAACAATCCCCTATAGCGTGGGTTACCAAGACATTTTTCTGGCGCCGTTGCTGGGGAGCAATAGCGTGGGGTGAATATTCTCGTGTGTGCTTTTTTGCTTGATCACTTAGTAGTTTTTATTTTTTGTTCTAAGTTGTTCTCTATCTTTAGTGATGGATACGGGACAGGAAATACCAAAAAAATAGTTTTACTTGCTACTCATGGAGATGGGGAACCTCCTAAAAACCTCGATGCATGTTATGTGAAACACTACTTTGATAATCCTGAGAAAACCCCGTTCAACTTGATAATGGGAGAAACGTTGGCTCAACATGAATACTTTAGGGATTACTGCTTGACTCAAAAAGGGAACTCTTATGGGATCAAATTGATTATTTGCAACGGTATGCTTGGAATTTATGCTTGAGTTATAATTATACTTGTTGCTCTAGGATGAAGGTTCCACACGTTCCCTTTTCATGTGAATTTAATGATAGTGAAACCTCGGCTTCTTATGCTATGGTAGATATGATTACAATGATGTGGAACAAATAGAATAATTTGTTGCTTTTAAGGGTGCTTATGAAATTGAATCTCTATTTGAAAAGTATGAGGATTATGATGATGTTGTTTATAGACTTGAAAGTTTTGCTATACTGAAATATTTCTATGAGAATTATAAATACAATGCCAATATTGATGTGTTTATTGAGAAAGTCTCTGTTGTCCAAGAAGAGACTAATATGTTGCAGGAAACTATGGAAGAAGAAATTGACGACATTGTGAGCTCATTAGATGAAAAACATGAGGAGGAGAGCGAAGAACAAAAGGAGGAGGAGTGGATTGATCACCCGTGCCCACCTTCTAATGAGAGTAACTCTTCAACTCATACATTGTTTAATTTCTCTTCGTGCTTAATGAAGTATGAATGCTATGATGATTGTTATGATCCCTTGGATTCATTTCAAATATCCCTTTTTGATGAACCTGATGCTTGCTATGCTTGTGGCCAAGATGCCAATATGAATTATGCTTATGGAGATGAACTTGCTATAGTTCCTTATGTTTAGAATGAAACTGTTGCTATTGCACCCAAACATGATAGTCCTACACTAGTAGAAAAGCAGGACCTTTCGTCCGCCCCTTTAGTCCCGGTGTGATTACGGCCGGGAGTAATGTGACCATTAGTCCCGGTTCATTTTCTACCTCTAGTCGGTTAGTGACACAAACCGGGACTAAAGGGGTGGTGGCAGGCTGGCGTCAGGCTGGGGCCCCCACGAGTCCCTTTAGTCCCGGTTTGTATCACAAACCGGGACTAAAGGTAGACCTTTAGTCATGGTTTGTATAAGAAACCGGGACTAAAGATGTCCCTATATAAACCCTTCATCCAGCCCGAGCTCATTCTCTATTTTCCCATTTCTCTCCTCTGTTCTTCCCCTTGCTCAACCTCATCCTCCATTTTTACCAAAGATTTGTCAAGATTTGAAGGCACACCATCTTTCCAAGTGTTCGCAAAGCTTAGCAACTTTGTCCTTTCATCTCTCATTGCTAGATTAGCTCATGCAATGCTCTATAAGTATAGTGATTTGTGGTTTTAGTTTGGGGGTAATTATGTGGGAGTTTACATGATTTATATGGAATTTGAGCTCAAGTTAACTTCTTAGTTTGCATATGTGTAGGTGTGGTTTACTTAGTGCCTTCCCATCCCCGTCCTGACCACCGTCGATCGCCCGCACCGTCCCGTCACTGGCACAACCTTGGTGAGCCTCTTGTTTGTCCTTTTTTATAAAAAAAAATCATGTTTGTACGATTTAGATAGTTACTTGTATAATTTTCTTACCTATATGGTTGTTTGTTATACATAGTGGCATGGTTTTGATATCCGTCCCTGTCGGCCCTTGTCCGGTTTATGATTTGGATGTGGTATATATATTCTCTTTTATAACTATTTGTTGCATTTCGCGTTTATGATAGTTATGCCTATCTAGTTGACATGGATATTTTTATCTAGGAGGTATGTGAACCGGAAATTGCAACCAACCCTCTTGTCGAGAAGTTAAATTTAGTCGAAAAATAAAACGAGTATTTGAAAGAAAAACTAAAAAGAATTGAAGAAGAGAAGATGAAATTGAGTTGAATGTTGTCGATGTAGTCGATGATCACAAGATCAAGATGGATGCAATGCGCTTGAAGAGTAGAAACATTAGAAAATATGTCGTTAACAAAGAGGCTTCATTATCACTATGATGTTCGATCAATTGTTACCTTTGTTGCAATCTTGATCGCATTTGTTGTTGCATTTAAATACTTTAGCTAGAGAGTTTGTATGTTGTTTTATGAGAATAAGTGTGTATGAACTTGTATTAATTTGGTTTTTTCGGTGTTGTGTAATGAAGATGAGCCAGCAATGGATGTACAATGACCGATACTATCCATAGTTCGTTGATGGCGTCCATACTTTTCTGTGTGCGGCTGAGGCAAACAAGTGGGATGATGCTTTTATGTGTTGTCCATGTGCTGTCTATAAGAATGATAACAATTACTCTACACTCTGGAAACATGGAATTTGCCATCGATCGCCTCTTTGTAAATGCGCTAGCGAGATGACAAAGAAGGCCTTTGCCATCTGCTTACAAAAAATGCAGACGACAAAGACTTGGCTAATAGCAAAGAGCCTAGTTGCCATCAGCCAATTCTTTGACGTCCGTTGTTAGAAAGCGAGATAGCGAGAGAAAAGGCATTTACCGTAGCTTGCTTTGTCGGGCATGTTTATGCGTCGGTGACGACAAAGACCATTGTCGTCCGCTTTGTGGCCCTTTGCCGTCTGCCATGGCAGACGACAAAGTAGCTGATTCATGTAGTGCTAGCTCAAGAGTCATTCACGTCCACCTGTTTACATCTGGTTTCATGTTCGGCTACAACTGTTAGACCAAGCACGGAGAAAGAGGGGTTCTATTGGAAGAGAATGAAGAAGAAGAGGATGATGATAGATACCCTAGGTTCCCTGAATATGATGGTACTACAATGGGGGAAGAAGTTGAAGAAGAGGCATCAGATGAGCCCGCTGATGATCTTGGTCGGGCCATTACTGATGCAAAGAGAAACTGCACAAGTGAAAAGGAGAAGTTGAAGTTGTACCGCATGTTAGAGGATCATAAGAAATTGTTGTACCCAAATTACGAAGATGACAAGAAAAAGCTCGATACCACACTGGAATTTCTGCAATGGAAGGCAAAAGATCGTATAATCGACAAGGGATTTGAAAAGTTGCTGAAAATGTTAAAGAAGATGCTTCCAAAGGACAACGAGTTGCTGGCGGTATGTCTGAAGCAAACAAGGATGTCTGCCCTCTAGGATTAGAGGTGCGAGAAGATACATGCATACCCTAATAACTGCATCCTTTACCATGGTGAGGAGTACAAGAATTTGAATGCATGCGGTATGTCACGGTGCTTTGCGCTATAAGATCAGTCGCGATGACCCTGGTGATGTTGAGGGCGAGCACCCCAGGAAGAGGATTCTTGCCAAGGTGATGTGGTATGCTCCTATAATACCACGATTGAAACGTTTGTTCAAAAACAAAGATCATGCCAAGTTGATCCGATGGCGCAAAGAAGATCGTAGGAAAGACGGAAAGTTGAGAGTACCCACGACGAATTACATGATGGAGAAAAATTGAGAGAAAGTGGCGAGACTTTGCAAATGATGCAAGGAACGCATGGTTTGGTTTAAGTTCAGATGGCATTAATCCTTTTGGGGAGCAGCGCAGCAATCGTAGCACTTGGCCTATAAACTCTATGTATCTATAACCTTCCTCCTTGGTTACGTATGAATTTGAAGTTCATTATGATGCGGTGCTCATCCAAGGCCCCAAGCAACCCAACAACGACATTGATGTGTACCTAAGGCCATTAGTTGAAGAACTTTTACAGCTGTGGGACAAAATAGGTGTACGTATGTGGGATGAGCAAAAACAGTAGGAATTTGACATACGAACGTTGCTGTTTATAACCATCAATGATTGGCCTGATCTTAGTAACCTTTTAGGACAGACAAACAAGGGATACCACGCATGCACGCACTGTTTAGATGATACTCAAAGTATATATTTGGATAAATGTAAGAATAATGTGTTCCTGGGACATCGTTGATTTCTTCCGATCAAGCATCTCTTAAGAAATAAAGGCAAGCATTTCAAAGGTGAGGCAGATCACCGGAAGAAGCCTCGCCACTGTACTGGTGATTATATACTTGATATGGTCAAGGATTTAAAAGTAATCTTTGGAAAGGGTCCTGGCGGACAATCTGTTCCGAATGACCCTAACGGACATGCACCCATGTGGAAGAATAAATCTATAGTTTGGGACCTAACCTATTGGAAAGACCTAGAGGTCTGCTCTGCAATCAACGTGATGCATGTGACGAAGAATCTTTGTGTGAACCTGCTAGACTTCTTGGGCGTGTATGGGAAGACAAAAGATACACCGGAGGCACGGGAGGACCAGCAACGTACGCACGTAAAAGACATGATGCATCCAAAGCAGTATCAAGGTCCTGCTAGCTACGCTCTTACCAAAGAAGAGAAGGAAATCTTCTTTGAATGCATGCTCAGTATGAAGGTCCCATATGGCTTCTCGTCGAATATAAAGGGAATAATAAATATGGCAGAGAAAAAGTTCCAGAACCTAAAGTCTCATTATTGCCACGTGATTATGATGCAATTGCTTCCGGATGCATTGAGGGGCTTCTACCGGAAAACGTTCGATTAGCCATTGTGAAGCTATGTGCATTCCTCAATGCAATCTCTCAGAAGGTAATCGATCCAGAAATCCTACCAAGGTTAGAGAATGATTTGGTGCAATGTCTTGTCAGTTTTGAGTTGGTGTTCCCACCATCTTTCTTCAATATCATGAAGCACATCCTAGTTCGCCTAGTCGACGAGATTTCCATTCCGGGTCTTCTATTTCTACACAATATGTTCCTTTTAAGAGGTTCATGTGAGTCTTAAAGAAATATGTTCATAATCGTGCAAGGCCAGAAGGAAGCATATCCAAGGGCCATGAAACAGAGGAGGTCATTGAGTTTTGTGTTGACTTTATTCCTGACCTTAAGCCAATTGGTGTTCCTAAATCGCGGCATGAGGGCAGACTGGGTGGAAAAGCCACGCTAGGAAAAGATTTAGTAATATGTATGGACGGGCATTCTTGGGTGCAAGCACACAACACAGTTTTACAAAATTCCACCTTGGTGGCTCCGTATACCGAGGAACATATGGATAGTGTACGCTCCAAGAACCCGGAGCATTACGAGCCTGGATCAAGCGTACACACATGGTGTCATTCGGCGGTTGGTTACAAACACGTCTCATGCATGACGACCTTTATTGAAGATGAGTTGTATTTGCTGGAAGTCACCATCTTTGACTATATCGACTTTCAAAGGGTAAGAGATAAATGGGAATACATTTTACACGATCGCCCAAGATAAAAAGAGCACCAACCAAAACAGCGGTGTCCGCTTTGATGCAGCAAATACCAATAGGCCAAAGGACACATATTATGTTTACATAGAGGAGATATAGGAACTTGACTATGGATGTGATTTGAAGGTCCCTTTGTTTCAGTGCAAATGGGTCAATCTGACAGGAGGCAGGGTAAAGGAAGACCCGCGGTACGGAATGACAACAATGGATCCCAACAATCTTGGGTACACAGACGAACCATTCGTCCTAGCCAATGATGTGGCGCAGGTTTTCTATGTGAAGGACATGTCTACCAAGCCGAGGAAAAGAAAAGATAGGGAAGCGAGTACATCATACGATGAGCCAAAGCGCCACATAGTTCTTTCATGGAAAATAAACATCATGGAAGTGGAGGAGAAGATAGACATGTCACAAGATTATGAAAAGTTTCATGAAATTGCTCCCTTCACAGTGCAGACTAACCCAAGCATCCTGTTAAATGACGAATATATTACATGGTTACGGCGCAATGGGACACGCACGAAGAAAAAGTTTTATACCCCAAGATCCCACTCTGGGATGTGACCTGCTTCACCGAAATCACTTTCTTCTCTAGTGAGTTTCTGGACTTATCTCGAAAGTCCCACTTCAGACAAATCAGAGAAAATCTTTGTAACAGTTAGGGGTATATATGTGTTTTGGCATTTGAAATGCGAAGAAACATTATGTTGGAGTTAGTCAATGCAATTATGTCCATACAAAATATTTAACTATGTATTTCGCAAGGTTGATCATACGCGGTTAGCCATGTCATCAATTTTCAACCCTTCCTGACTTAATTTGCGATTTTTCATGCATTTATTGATTTTTTTGAGCTAAATGACCCTAAAATTGAAAATCACTACAAATGAACTTTGAAACGGTTGAAACTTGGCGTGGTATCATCATTTCATCCCACATAGCATGTGCTAAAAAAGTTGAGAGGGTTGCGTCAAAAACTGGATGCACTTCCTGTACAAACTGGACAATCTCTTCCAAAGTATCAGGGTTTCAGACGAAAACTCATCTGTTACGAAGGCATTTCATATTTTAACTTATTCTAACGCCAGACTTTTTGTGCGTTAAATATGCACCATTCAAAGTCATGTCATCAATTTTCAACCCTTTCTGACTTCATTTGCTATTTTTCATGCATTTATTGATTTTTTTTATCTAAATGACCCTGAAATTGAAAACCAGTACAAATGAACTCTAAATAGGTTGAAACTTGGCATGGTATCATCATTTCACCCACATAGCATGTGCTAAAAAGTTGAGAGGGTTATGGCAAAAAATTGGATGCACTTCGTATACAAACTGGACAATCTCTTTCGAAGTAACAGGGTTTCAGACGAAAACTCATGTGTTACAAAGGCATTTCATTTTTCAAACTTATTTTAACTGCAGACTTTTTGTGCGTTCAACATGCACCATTTAAAGCCACGTCATCAATTTTCAACCCTTTCTGACTTCATTCGCTATTTTTCATGCATTTAATGATTTTTTTGAGCTATAAACTAAAAGATCTAAACATAATCTATTTTTGACTAAAACACCTATTTAAAATAACCTACAATTACCAAATTGCAAATACTAATAAAACACACTAATATTAAATAGGAGAAAAAAGAATCATTGAAAAATCTATTTTAAAGTAAAGTTACTCACAAACTAGTGATTCACACAAATTTCAAAGAAGTCAAATTTAAACTATTCAAATTTGAAAACTACTGGCAATAAGAGAAAGTTTATAATTTTTGTGACCTAAAGCAGAAAGATTCACTCAAAGACTCTAAATATTGCCTGTTAATTATTAGAAACAAAAGTAAAAAAATAAAGCAAAAAACATAAACAGAAAACATGAAAAACACATTTAGTCCCGGTTGCCACCATGAACCGGGACTAAAGGTCCCTCCTCTCACTTGGTGTCGCAAGAAGGCGGGGCCTTTAGTCCGGTTCTAGCCACACACCGGGACTATAGACCCGGTGTGTAGCTGGAACCAGGACTCAAGGTCGAGGCTATATAACCTCACACTAAATGTCTCGGTGCCAGCCACCGCACGGGAGAAGGATAAATCGATCGATGCCGCCAGGATACACGAACAGCTCGTCGTTGTACCTGATTCCGGTGATCCTTCATCTCCTAAGCCACCACCGGGCCCTCTTGTGCCACCCCGGTGAGCTCTGCCTACGCCCTTCATCTAGAAATGAGAAATATAACTACATTATGAGTATGAAGAGGATAACATTGCATGATATTGGAGAACTAAAATATAAAAATAAGTGTTATTAACAAAAAGTTAGAATATATTATAAATAGCGAGTGTGGAATAATGATGGGTCGGTGTGTGGAATTTTCCTAGGCAATTGTTTACAAGATCGATAGTCGTCATTGCAATTTCATATGAGGGAGAGGCATAAGCTAACACGCTTTCTCTTTGGATCATATGCACTTATGATTGGAACGCTAGCAAGCATCTGCAACTACTAACGATCATTAAGGTAAAACTCAACCATAGCATTAAAGTATCAAGTCCCCTTTATCCCATACACAACAACCCCCTTACTTGGGTTTATGCTTTTGTCCCTCTAGCAACCCACTATAAGCAAATCATGAACGTATTGCAACACCCTAGAACGGGAATCCTTCACGTGTGTACGGCATGGAAGGCACCATAGGATGGCACCAAAACAAACATACAACTCAAACCAATCTAGATCATCAATCAACCCAAAAGACAAAGGAAATCTACTCAAAACATCATAGGATGGCAACACATCATTGGATCATAATATGAGGCATAAAGAACCATGTTAAGGTAGGGGATTACAGCGGGGTGCGAGACAATGGACCGCGTAAGAGAGATGAGGATGGTGATGTTGATGAAGACTATCACTACGGTGATGGTTCCCCCGGTGGCACTCCGGCGCCACCGAAAGATAGGGGAGAGAGTTTCCCCCTTGTGCATCCTCGTCCATGGCCTCCAACCTAGATGGGGAGAGGTTATCCCTCTAGTCCTTGGCCTCCATGGTGATGATGGCCCCCTCCGAGTTCCTCCTCCATGGCCTTCGGTGATGATGGCCCCTCTGGCATGGTGCCAGAGAGGGTATAGATTGGTTTTTCATGGCTACAGAGGCTTACGGCGGCGGAACTCTCGATCTAGGTTTATTTCTGAGGTTTTTGGGATTTATAGGAAGTGTTGGCGTCGGGGACAAGTCAATGGGGTCCACGAGGTGATGACAAGGTAGGGGGCACACCCTAGGGGGTGGGGGCGTTATGGTATCTTTTCGCTCTTGTATTTTTTATATTTTCCAAAAATATTCTCAGTAAATTTTCAACCCATTTCGAGAACTTTTATTTACTGCACAAAAGACACCATGGTAGTTCTGCTGAAAACAGCGTTAGTCCGGGTTAGTTCTAATCAAATCATACCAAAACCATATAAAATTGTTATAAACATGGCATGAATACTTCATAAATTATAGATTCCTCAGAGACGTATCAGCATCCCCAAGCTTAATTCCCGCTCGTCCTTGAGTAGGTAAACGATAAAAGAATTAATTTATGAAGTGTGGATGCTAGCATAGTGTATATGTTTGATCAATGATAGTTCCAAACACTTTTTCTAGCATCATTATATATCATAAACAGTAGTTCATCTCATAAAACTTCTCATGATCAAGTAGCAAGCCATTCACAAGTTAAAGAATAGACCGTAAACTTTCTTGAAAACTAACAAACCATGTTCTTAGTCATCAAATAATTGCAATTCATCTTATTTTCAGGAAGGGTCTATGTAAGAGCTTTGTTTTAGCAAATTCCACATACTCAACCATCATATAGTCTTCCATGATTGCTAACACTCAAAGCATATTTTTGGAACAAATAGCATCCGTCAAAACCACGAGAGAAAGATAGGGGCTTAATGTTTAGCCTCCCAACTTATTTATCATATAGGTAATTGTCAACAATAAAATTCATGATCTAATATATTTGAATGGCCATATATGCTTGGATCTTTACCCACCACATGATGCTTGCCAACTAAAGAATAATTGAGGTTGAAATACGAAGGGATACTATTGACTATTGCATAAAAGTAAATACATGAAAGTAAAAGATAGGCCCTTCGCAGAGGGAAGCAGAGGTTGTCATGCGCTTTTAAATGTTGCATGTGCAAACCCTTAATGCAAAGGAACGTCATGTTGTATTGCCATTTGTGATAGCAACCTTTATTATGCAGTCTGTCATTTTTATTTGTTTACCACCACAAGTTCATACAATGCTTATTTTCCCTTGCAATAAAAGATCATACATATTCAGGAGCATTTTTTATTGCTTTTTGCACCGATGACAACTTACTTGAAGGATCTTATTCAATCCATAGGTAGATATGGTGGGCACTCATGGCATGAAACTGGGTTTAAGGGTTTTCGATGCACAAGTAGTATCTCTTCTTAGTACAAAATTTTGTCTAGCAAAATATCCTAAGCAAGCACCACATGTTATAGGATCCACAACAATATAACTTCTATGAAAATATACCCAATAACTCATTACGTTGTCTTCCTTGTCCAACTTCAACTAATTTTATCAAGTTTGAAAATAATTAATGGGGCTCACAGTCATAGAATATGTCCAAGATGGTATATGTGAAATCTCTCTTCCTTTAATATTCTTTCACGAATTGTTCAAGTGACCAATGTTGAGTTTGCTAACTTTCAATAAATTTTACCACCTATACTTCTTATAAGTGAAGGCATTAATTACTCCCCATGGGATAAGCATATGAAGCATATATAATTTCAGATCTATGATATTCAATTCATTCCACCATTTACTCATAGGATATAAGTGAAGCACGTGAGTAAATGACAAGCTACTCTAAAAAGATATAAGTGAAGAACACTGAGTTGTCAAATAATTAACTAGCCATGGGAGGACTCAATTTCATTCAAGATTTCATATCCAATGATTTTATTCAAACCGCAAGAAAAATGAGATTACGCTCCAAGCAAAACGCATATCATGTGACGAATAAAAATATAGCTCCGAGTAAGGTATACCGATGGTTTTGAAGACGAAAGAGGGGATGCCTTACGGGGCATCCCCAAGCTTAGGCGCTTGAGTCTTCCTTGATTATTACCTTGGGGTTCCTTGGGCAACCCAAAGCTTAGGGTCTTTCCACTCCTTATTCTCCTCATATCGATATCTCACCCAAAAAATGAAAACTTCAATCACACAAAACTTAACGAAACTTCGTGAGATGGGTTAGTATGATAAAGAGTAAATCATTCACTTTGGTGCTGTCAAGATAAGATTCACAATTGTTCTCACACAATGCCTACTGTACCATATCATTTCTACAATTTATATTGAGCAATATAAGCCATACAAACTAGAAAACAAGCAAACTATGCATTGAAAATGTAATCTGCCACAAACACAATAGTTTGTAATGATCTAAACAACAACCATACTTCTGCTACTCCAAAAGTTGTGAAAACTTAGGACAGCCTAGGAAATTTGTATATATCAATATTGGGTAAAAAATTCAGATCAAAAGCACACTTCTATGATTTTTGAAAATTTATTTTATCGCTTAAAAAGTTTACATTTTTGACAAGATCAAATCAACTATCACCGTAAGCCATCCCAAAGGTCTTACTTGGCCCAAACACTAATTAAAACACCAAAACACAATTACTACAGATGTAATCATGTGTATTTATTGACAAACAGAACAAAAAACCAAAAACCTAAAAATAAAATTGGGTTGCCTCCCAACAAGCGCTATTGTTTAACGCCCCTAGCTAGGCATGGCATTTTAATGATACTCTTCCAGGCCCAATTTTGATGATAGTATTGTTCATACTCCAAAAGATATGAGTGAAGTTCATAGAGCATTCTACAATTAATATGAATTAACCAATATCCAAGATCAAAATATATAAGTGAAGCACATGAAGCATTCTATGAATTGATACTCAAAAGATTTAAGTGAAGCGCAAAGAGCATTCTTAAAGTCATACTCAAAAGATTTAAGTGAAGCACAAGGAGCATTCTATAAAGTCATACCCAAAAGATTTAAGTGAAGCACATGAAGCATTCTGTAAATCAATCAAGGGCTATCTCATACTAGCATGGTTCATAAAGGAAAAGAAAAGAAAAATAAACACAAAAGATGCATATCATGTGAACAAAACAAAAACCAAGGTATACCAATAATTGTTGAGGAATAAAGATGGGATGCTAACGGGGCATCCCCAAGCTTAGATGCTTGAGTATCCTTGAAATATTTACTTGGGGTTCCTTGGGCATCCCCAAGCTTGAACTCTTGCCTTTCTTTATTCTTCTCATATTTATAACTCCTCAATCTTGGAACACTTCATCGACACAAAACTTAACAAAAAACCTTGTGAGATCCGTTATTATAATACAGCAAATCACTACCTTAAGGTATTGTGGTAAACTCATTCCAATTTCAGATTAGCATTATATCTACTTTATTCCAACTTCACCATGGTTCATACCCCCGAAACTACCAATAGATTCATCAAAATAAGTGAACAACACATAGAAAACAGAATCTGTCAAAAACAGGATAGTCTGTAGTAATCTGGAAACTTCATATATTTATCTAACTCAAAAAATTCTTAAATAATATTAAAATCTATATAATTTGCATAGAAGTATTGTGTAAAATTTTCAATTTTTTATCATGCTCCAGTAAAAAATTAAAATTCAAATACTACAGCAAAAGTTTCTATTTTTTCTGCTGCACACACCAAACAAGCAACTTAAACATTCTAAAACCAAACCTTGGCACATTATTTTTGTAATAAAATGGATATATATACAAGGGGATACTTAATTTTGAGAAACTTCCATGAAAAAATCTACTTTGTTTCCATGAGCATGAACACAAGTGTTCAAGGTCGACCCTCACTTCTCCTACGCATAACCTTCCAATCAGTTCTCTTTTTGAAAAAGTTTTTAGGCATAAGAGACAAGTAATTTTTTTTTGTATTTTGTATTCTTTTAATTTTTTTGTTTCTTTCACCCACAACTAAAGAAAACAGAAGGGAAACAAAAACTACTTAGTGAAGAAAGCAAACAAGCATACACGAAAATATCAACCCGATGCTATTGCTCCCCTGCAACGGCGCCCGAAAAGAGCTTGATAATCCCCAAGTGCAAGGAATCATCGCAATTTCCAAAGGTGGAAGTGATAAGTATGGAGTGTCAAACCCACAAGGAGCTAAAGGTAAGTTCAATATTCTCTCAAGTCCAATACGCTCTTGATACGACTCTCACGATTACCAGAGCGTTTGATTTCATCTAGAAACGAAAAATAGAACTACATTGTGGGTATGAAGAGGATAATTTTGCATGATATCAGTGAACTAAAATATAAAAATAGGTGTTGTTAACATAAAGTTAGAATATATTACTATATATTATAAATAAAGAGTGTGGAATAATGATGGAGTCAAGAAGTCTTGGAATTGTCCTAGGAAATTGTTAACAAGATCGGTAGTCGTCATTACAATTTCATATGAGGGAGAGGCATAAGCTAACACACTTTCTCTTCTTGGATCATACGCACTTACGATTGAAACTCTAGCAAGCATCCGCAACTACTAAAGATCATTAAGGTAAAACCCAACCATAGCATTAAAGTATCAAGTCCCCTTTATCTCGTATGCAACAACCCCCTTACTCGGGTTTAAGCTTCTGTGACTCTAGCAACCCACTATAAGAGAATCATGAGCGTGTTAGAGCACCCTATGATGGGAATCCTTCACGTGTGCGCGGCATGGAAGGCAACATAGGACAGCACCAAAATAAAACATACAACTCAAACAATCTAGATCATCAATCAACCCAAAATACAAAGGAAATCTACTCAAAACATCATAGGATGGCAACACATCATTGGATCATAATATGTGGCATAAAGCACCATGTTCAAGTAAGAGATTACAGTTGAAGTGCGGAGAGTGGACCGCGTAAAAGAGATGAGGATGGTAATGAACATGGTGATGTTGATGAAGACGATCACCGCGGCGTTGGTTCCCCCGGTGGCACTTCGGCGCCACCGAAACAGAGGGGGGGAGATTCTACCCCTTGTGCTTCCTCCTCCATGGCCTCCCCCCTAGATGGGGAGAGGTTATCTCTTTGGTCCTTGGCCTCCATGGCAATCATGGCCCCCTCCGAGATCCTCCTCCATGGCCTCCAGTGAAGATGGCCCCCTCCGACAGGGTGCCAGAGAGGGCCTAGATTGGTTTTTCGTGCCTACAAAGGTTTACGTCGGCAGAACTCCCGATCTAGGTTTATTTCTGAGGTTTTTGGGATTTATAGGAGGTGTTGGTATCGGGACAAGTCAAGGCGGTCCATGAGGCGACGACAAGGTAGGGGGGGTGCCCCCCACCCCTGTGGTTACCCCGGGACTCCTCTCTGGTATCTTTCTGCTCGAGTATTTTTTATATTTTCCAAAAATATTATCTGTAAATTTTCAGCCCATTCTGAGAACTTCTATTTCTGCACAAAAAACGACACCACGGTAGTTGTGCTGAAAGGAACGTCAGTCCGCATTAGTTATAATCAAATCATACCAAACCATATAAAATTGTTATAAACATGGCATTAATACTTCATAAATTATAGATACGTTGGAGATGTATCAAGCACGCTACAGATGTGCTTTCGTAGAATGGCGAGGTCATGCTAGGTTGCTCCATTGGAGCTAGAATTTGGCAGGTGGCTACACTTGATTGCAAATGAGATGCTGGACATACTGGTTTGGTCATATTGTCAAGTTCCCAATGTAGTTCAAAGGAGTTGCAAGATTATGCCATGCACATGAGGTGTTTGGTGAAATGAAAGCGTGACCTACGCACTTTGGTTGGATGTGGAAATTTCTAGGATGGTGTATCCTTAGATGATAAAGATGGTGGTGGGGCTAGTTTGACAGAAAGAAAAACTTGAAAGTGCAAGTTTTACCAGAATTCAATTCAAGACAGAAACTACAGGGAATTATTTGGTGAACTTACGTTATGCTAATGGAGTTGGTCTTCTAGACTTAAGGGTTTCTTTGGAAGGACTATAAGTGGGAAAAATTAGAAATTTTGGAGCAAGGAATATTAGGGTTGTAGTTATAACCTAGGAATGGGACATAATTGAAAAGAGGATATTTTGCTCAAAATTTCAAAAGACCAAGTTGGGTTTTGGCATAAAAATGATCTATAGGCATCACATGACCCTCATAATTTCTTGTGGAACTTTAAAAAGAATTATTTAAAATTGTTGTATTACAACGAAGCATTTCAAAGATTGCAAATGCTATTAAAAGAATTATTTCTGGCAAATTTTATTATGAAAATATTTCATACTGTTATTTACAATTTAAATGGATGTTAAATGGATCAATAGAAATGTTGTTCAAGTGTGGGTTCTCTATAAAAATAATGGTTGGATCAATGGCTACAAAATGTTGTTCAAATTTGCCCATCTACTATATAGTTGTAAAAGTTTATTAGATATGAGTAGCATAATAAAATGATAATTGTTGCACGGGAATTTTTTTCATAAGAATTTGTTCTCAACGTTGACAATACCCGGCCCGCATCCTCGTCATCGACTCGGCGGCGACCTACTTGAGAGGCGCCATGTCCGGGACTGGGCTCCGCCAGGCTGGCGCTGGGAGGTGCTACCTTTCGGGGCTCACAGCTTGGTGAGGAACCAGGCTCTCGTTGTCGACCCAGAGCTTCTTTGGTGGCGGTCGCGTGGGCCACTATCGGTGTAGAGGCAGCCGACCCCCGAGGAGGTGGTACGTCGTCGTGTCAGGGAGGAGGACGAGCACATTTGTCACTACATGGATGCGTTGGACGTCAGGTTCTCCAATACACCGGTGTTCTTTAGGGATCTCACCCGAGCTATGATCCTGTGATGCTTCCTTCTCTTTGGGTGTCCACCGCCCACACCACAGGAACCGCGATAATATTCGAGATGTATTAGTGATGTTATATGATAATATTTGAGATGCATTAGTGATAATATTCGATATGTATTCGAGATTATATTCGATAATATTCGAGATGTATTCGAGATGTATTCGATATTATATTTGATAATATTCGATGATGCATATTATCTGGATTATTCGAGATGTATTAGTGATATTATTCAAGATGCATATTATCTACTATGATTCAATTTTTAATTATTGAATGCATTATAATTTGAATACTAAATTGTTTAATCTTTCTTCTGGATTAGTTAAGCTATTGACGATAGTGGCAGAGATGGAGACGAGATCATGTTCGACATCATACGCTCCCCAAGGACAGAGAATGAACCTAACGATGACAGCTCACAATATCTGTACAATTCCTGTGAGGGAATATTTGAGGAAGAACCAAGAGACAAATGCCACACAAACAATGATGTCGAAGGAACTGTTCTTCAATTAACAAAGACCGGCGAGGTATATATGAGGCCTCCGATGATTCTTACATGTATTAATTGATTTGTATATATATAATAATGAATATTTGTTCTTTTAGCCCTCCGGATCGAGAAAATCTTCTATAAGTAGCGCAGTACGAGTCCTGGCCAAAAAGTTGCAGGCTGGCATAAAGTACAACGTCAATGAGTTCAAACCGGATGGTGAACCGCTTGCTCCTAAAAAGAATACAGACCAATTTACTCGTCAATGCGGAGTTATTGTCAGGAACCAAACCCCGATCTCCGTTCAAGAATGGAATAAGCCAAAGGAAGATCGAGGAGTTAGTTTTGTCGATAAAAGAGCAAAATATCTGCTTTTGGATACGCTCATGTCACATTTCACCCTACCAGAGCATTGCACAGATGCAACGTTAGAAAGTCAAGAAGAGTGCTCTTAAGAAGATGGCCACACAATTCTACAACCACATGAAAAGATTATGGGCCGGCTACATCAAAGCGGAAAGCGAGAATCCGTAATTCATCGGATCACTAGAGAAGGTAACAGATCACTGGGACTTATTTGTGGAGTTCAAGGAATTGGAAGCAGCTAAGGAACGGTCGAGGAAAAACAAGATCAATGCTGGGAAAAAAGTTTCACCATGTTCTGGGCTACGTGGCTACAAGACTGGTTGGCCTAAGTGGGATGAATCTGAGGAAAAGATGATTGCTGCAAGGGTCACTCCAAAAACATTGGGTTCGCCCGACAGGTGCAGGACTCGGTTTTATGCACATGGGGGAAAGTTGGACCAAAAGACAGGGGAGATTATTGAGAAGGCAAGTCTTAAAGAAGCCTCGAACATTGTACTTGTTGCAACAGAAGAGGTTCAAACAGGGCTTTCCAGCCCGAGAGAGAGAGAGAGAGAGAGAGAGAGAGAGAGAGAAAGAAAGAGAGAGAGAGAGAGAGAGAGAGAGAGAGAGAACGACGAGCTTACACGTGCCCTGTTGGGGATATAACTATTGGGTATGACCCGCCCAGGAGGGGCCGGGTCATACCACTGGCGGTTCATAATGAGAAGGCCCAAGAAGATGTTGAAGATGGCGGTTCATGAAGCAAGCTTATTGAAGGCCCAAGACCCGAAGGCGACTTGAGGCCCACGGGCATAAACCACCATATGTTTAACTTGTATGTTAAGGAAAGTTTAGTTTGGTCACCGAGCCGGACACGTTGTGTATGAGCCGGCCGGGACTCTGTAAGCCGTCGGGCCTCAACCTGTGTATATAAAGGGGTGACCCAGCGGTGGGTTAAGGCAAGAAACAACAAGTCAAGAACTAGATCAAGCGTATTCACTCCCTGGTAATCAAAACCCAAGCAATACAACCTAAAGCAGGAGTATGCCTTTAACTCTTCGATAGGGGCCGAACCTAGGTAAAACTCCCTGTGTCCATTGTCCCTTTTAACCCCTTCAAGCTAACTACGTTGCGATGGCTCCACACCTAAGTCCACATTCTAGGGCATCTGCCGTGACAATTCCACGGCAGGTTAGGCGCCACCGTGGGAGCTAGCGCACGGGGTTTCGAAGTTCTTGAAGGTAGCTTCCTGAGGCTCAAGGGATACGCTGTGGGCCGGATGACTAAGAGTCGTCGCGGCAAGCTCTACATCGATGACGCGGGCTGGGGCCCCGAGGCCGGCTCAATCGAGTACGAGTATCGGGTCCCCTTCGGCGGAATTTATGTCTTCATCGGCAAGATTGGTGAATCGAGAAGCTAAAGCGGGACACACACCGACATCGTCAAGACTGACTCAGTAGCGACCCGCCAAGGTTCAAGCTGCCCCGAAGCATGTCTTTGTTGGCTTTACTCAAGGAGTAGACCTGGAAGGAGGATCTGAGGCCGGTGGTGAGATGGCCGGCTATTCAGGCGATGAGTCCTCAACCGGTGAGACCAACTCCATGTATCAAGTTCAGGATGGAAGGCTTGGGGGCTATTCCGATGGCGATAGTATTTCGGACCTGAGCCGCCAAACCGTGTTACAATCTTCATGGCCGGAGGCCGGTACACAGCCAGGGCAGAATTCTTCAACTTTGGCAGCAATGATCTCTGGTTAGCGACGGCAACGGCAGCTAGGGCAGGAGGCCCTGTGCTCCCGCCGGCTCAAGTTTTATCTGAACTGTTGGAGGCTCTGCCAATGTTGTTGACGGCGGAGGTGACCCCGGCGAACCAAACGCAACATAATGCGGACGTTGCAAAGTTACATGATGAGATAGCCCAAGCCAAGGAGGATCTAAACGCTGAGAACACCCGAATGGCGATGGAGCGAGCCTCCATGGAGAGGGAGGCGAAGCGGCTTCAAGCGTAGAATTTTCGCTTGAGCTTAGGCCGGATGCGTCAAACATTGTCTTTAACAAAAGGCATGTGAGTCGTTTACCCCGGTTTACGATCGAGAAACCTTTTCAACACGCCTGGGGCAGGAACCAGTAACCCACCTGTGGTGGATCGGGCCGTTGAGGTGCCGGCGGTTGGAGCACTGGTTCAGCCATGTGTTGCAGACCCGCACGTTTGAATTTGTCCCCTCCTCATCATGTTCCAACGCCCCTAGGTCATTATTGTAATCCTCTGGATAACATGATAGCTGCGGCTACTCGATCGGTGGCTCTCCCGGTTCAAGATGAGTCGCTTGCGGCGATAAATCTGGCCAGTGGGAGAACTTCTTCGGATGGTCAGGCTCAACAGTGACTTATTCATACAGCCGTGAACGGATTCACTCGATCCCGCGTCCAAGCCAGAGTTATAGCAGACACATTGATGAACCGACCGTATCGAGCGGTGAGCGGCACTGCAATCAACCTCGTAGACCTGACCCGCCACATGCTGGTAATGATGCTCGGGCTTTGGTGGACCAGGGTAGGGCGCGGCATGAGGCTGAGCTGGCGGCTCAGTTGGCGGCACAACAGCAACCTCTAGTTTATCCATCAACATCTGTGGAGATAGGGGTAACTTCTAGAACTTTGGGCGTGCCATGTTTAGTGCTGGCTCTCCGCAACGAGCGCTTGCCTAAGGATTTCAAAGGCAAGCGCTTGCGGATCAACCCCCGGAGGCTTGGATTGAACGCTATGAGATGGCCATGGAGATGTTGGATGTTAGTGATCCTGCATGTGCTAAGTATTTTACCATAATGTTGGATGGGCCGACTTGTACTTGGTTGAAAGGGTTGCCCGCTAACACCATCGAATCTGGCAGAGTTGAAATTGTGTTTTATCCAAAATTTAAAGACACATGCAAGCAGCCTATGTCGATTCTGGATTTGGACTCTTGCATTCAATGTGAGGCGAGTCGACAACCAATTGGAGTGCTTGTGGGATCTCGGCTATTATGCACTCGTAGATAGCATCAACGCCCGGTTCAGCGATCTGATGTTGGAAAAGAATTGTCGTTTCCTTCCCCTTAAGCAGAAATTGGGGCGGCTTAAGCACAATTGCAATGATATGGGGGAGCTCATGGAGGCTCTCGTCAAATATGTCGACTCTAATAGCACTAAAGATCCTGAGTCTGATGAGGAGAAAGCTGGAAAAGGGAAGAAGAGTGGCAATGCAAAGGGACAACCTAACACGGCGAATCAATGTGGCAACGCGCCCAGTTTGGAGGGACGAAGTTCAACCTTGAGGCCATGATGAATCAGCCTTGCCCAAAGCACGAAACCCAGGATAAGCCGGCCAGTCTATCATGCCCGATATGCGATACTATCCTAAAGAGACTCGAAGGTCCCACCAAGGATAGAACCGCATATTGATACACTTTTGCAACATGGATATCATTACATCAACATTACATAATAGATGGGATACATACAAAAGGCATACAATGCCACACGAATACAACATCATCTTACATAAGAGCACCATCGGACTACGGATGAAACACAAAGCGAAACTCAAGCGACATCCACCACCTTTAGCCCAGGCTGCCGACACAGAACCTATCCTCGATCGAAGAAGAAGCGGAAGAAGAACTCCAAAACAAGCAAACATCGCTCTCGCGTCATGATCATCGCATAACCTGTACCTGCAATCGTTGTTGTAGTAATCTATGAGCCACGAGGACTCAAAGCAATCCCATTACCATGGGTATCAATACTAGCAAAGCTTAATGGGAAATGAAGGGGTAAAGTGGTGAGGTTGCAGCAGCGACTAAGCATATATGGTGGCTAACATACGCAAATAAGAGCGAGAAGAGAGCAAACAGAACGGTCGTGAAGCTAACAATGATCAAGAAGTGATCCTGAAACTACTTACGTCAAACATAACCCAAAACCGTGTTCACTTCCCGGACTCCGCCAAAAAGAGACCATCACGGCTACACCCACGGTTGATGCGTTTTTAATTCGTATCTGGTGTCAAGTTATCTACAACCGGACATTAACAAATTCCCATCTGCCACGTAACCGCGGGCACGGCTCTCGAAAGTTTATACCCTGCAGGGGTGTCCCAACTTAGCCCATCACAAGTTCTCATGGTCAACGAAGGATATTCCTTCTCCCAGGAAGACCCGATCAGTCTTGTAATCCCGGTTTACAAGACATTTCGACAATGGTAAAACAAGACCAGCAAAGCCGCCCGATGTGCTGACAATCCCGATAGGAGCTGCACATATCTCGTTCTCAGGGCAACACCGGATGAACAATCCGTACAACTAAAACCAGACCTCAAGTTTCCCGGAGGGGGCGCTGCAAAGGGCTCTAGTTCGGACCAGCACTTAGAGAAGCACTGGCCCGGGGGGGCTAAAATAAAGATGACCCTCGGGTTGGCCGAACCAAGGGAAATGTGTAGGTGGTGGTGAGGCAAATGGTAAAACCAAGGTTGGGCCTTCTTTGGAGGAGTTTTATTCAAAGCGAACTTTCAAGGGGGTCCCATAAATCACCCAACCGCTGTAAAGGAACACAAAATCAAGGAACATAACACCTAAGGTATGACAGAAACTAGAGGCGGCAAGGGTGGAACAAAACACTGTGCATCGTGACGAGCCTTCCACCCTTTACCAAGTATATAGATGCATTAATTAAATAAGAGATATTGTGATATCCCAACATAATCTTGTCCACCATGGAGCAATCTTGAACTTCACCTGCAACTAACAACGCTATAAGAGGGGCTGAGCAAAGCGGTAACATAGCCAAACAACGGTTTGCTAGGAAGGGTGAAAAGGATAGAGGCTGACATGGCAAATTGGGAGGCTTGAAGAACAAGTGATAGGTAGCGCAGCATAGCGATAGAACGTAGCAACTAGCATAGCTATGATAGTTGTGAGATCCAGAGTAACGGTCATCTTGCGTGAAATCCCGCAAGGAAGAAGAGCGAGTCCATGAAGAAGATGAAGCCACGAAGACGAACCAAGCGTAGGCGAACGAATCCTCACGATCGCAACGAAACAGGAACTAACGAGAAGGAGCACAACCGGAAAGAAGCAAACAACAAGGTAAACACACCACACATGGACATGACATGATGCTCAACCAAGTATGATGCATGACAAGGGCTACATGAAGCTACTCATGGCAAGAGATGATGCAAACAAGAGCAACTCATCAAGGCAAGTTTAAATGAGGCCGGAAACAACATATAACAATTCCAGAAAATCCCCATATGCATATTTCGAAATTGGTCCAGATCTGAATAAACCTTATGTTCAAGTTGTTAAACAGCAAGTTAAGATGATCTACACGAGATTCTAGTCAAGTTACATATAAAGTTCATTTAATTGAGACTCTGACCTAGAAGATATGAGCAAAACAAGATAAACATGGCATTGATGCAAAATGCATACAAACATCAAGCAAGCACTCTCAAACATGGATGCAACATGATAATATGAAACTTCATTCAAAATCAAGCAATTTTCATATAGAGCACACTCAAAACGGAGCAACGGTTCAACACACACATGAAACAAGTTTAAAGGACAAGCTGTCCAAAACAGCAACTAGGCATCTAGCAAGCATCAAAACAACTAGGCATGGGCATGAAGTATAGGTAAAGCATGACAAAACATGAACACTGAGCTATCTCCATAAATCACTAGAACATGCTCAAAAGGACATGACAAGATTGCAAATAATAACAGTTTACAGACTTGGCAGAAATAACATCAGGTTGCAATGTTTAGAGCTATCAAACAACATGCTATAGGAGCGTATCATGGCAACCAAAGGCACGACATGTTAATACTAAAGACAAAGAACAAAACTTCTTTACTGAAATAATTCCAAAGATCAACAGAAAATATGGTAGGATCCATGCAAACATGGCAAATGATATGACAGATTCAGACATGGCAGGAACAACAATAAGTAGGCATGTTGGTGAGCTTGTACCACTCGCCACAGAGCAATACATGGCATGACAAGGTGACCAACAGTAATAAGACATGTTTATCGAGCTAAGCATGGCTATAGCATAGCCATAGGGTGCATGGGTCACTAGCAAAACACATGGCAAAACTGAACTCAATGTTAACAGGCTGACAGCAACATTATTTAGCAACTTAAGAGCAAGATTACAGCAAGCTACATCAGGCTATAAATGCAACCAGGGGAATGTATGGATAGATAAAGACATCTATAACAAAACATCCTCAGTGAACATCTCCAGATTATGCATAGAATGACTTGTAGCATCAGGTTTACATAGCATCATGATATAGCAGATTCAGCCTAGCAAAACAGTAACAGCAAGTACCCTTCTTCATGAGCTCGATGCACTCACTACAAGATTCACAAAAATACATGGATTACACATATGTAAAGATGGCATGATGTATCTCAAAACTCATGTAGAAATCAAGCTCATAAGAGAGACACGCAAAATGCAATTAAAAAGACAAATCACCAAGTTCCGTTAACAGACAGCAGTTAACATCATATAGCACTCTTGCAATGATGATAATGGCATCAATATGAACTCAAACAAGCATGGCACAATGGAATAAAGTGAAGAGCATCTCACAATGAACATTTTGATATACTATGCACGCAAAATGGAGGTGCACACAAGGAGATATGACATGATGAACATGCTAACATAATGCATGATTTTCGGGACTTGGAGCAAAATCAACCTCGCGTGGGGAGTCAACGCTACCGAATATCGCCGGGAGGAAGGAGGTGGTCAAGACGGGCGTATCCGGCCGGATCTCACCGGATCCGGCCCGGATCCCGGCGTGGGGCGGCGCGGGAGGCACGGGAGGCGGGCGGGCGCCATTCGATGACCACGGTGAAGCGCGGGAGGCATGGGCGGCGGCGGAGGAGCCTCGAGACGCTTGGCTGGCACCGGGCCGAGGCCGAGGGCGGCGGGTCGTGGCGGCGGTTGGCGCCAGACGGGAGGCGCAAGCAGTCGGCGAGGCGCTGGGATCCTCCCGATCCGGCGGCAAGGCCTCAAAAGCGGCGGCAGTGAGGATCGTGGCGGCGGGCGGCGGGAGTCGTGCTCGACGAGGCTCGGTGGCCGAGCTCGGCGGTCTGTGGCCGGGCGCCGGGCGTGGAGCGACCACTGGCGGGCCGGATCTGGTCTGGCGGGCCAGCAGTGGTGGGAGGCGCGGCAGGTGGCGCGGTGATTAGGCGAGGCGGCATGACATGTCCGGCGGCGGAGGATCTGTCCGGTGGCATGAGGAGGAAGGGACTAGGGTTTCATCCGCGAAAATGGAAGGGGAGGGCCTTTATATAAGTAGAGGGGGCTATGAGTGTCCAAATGAGGTGCAATTTTCGCCCACACGATCGTGATCGAACGACCGAGAGCATGCAGGGGGTTTGGATGGGCTCATGGGCTGTGGTGAAGGGGTGCTGGGCTGCAAAGAGAGAGGGGTTTCGGGCTACGCGGTTAACCGTTGGGGCATCAAACGACCTCCAAATGGAATGAAATTTGACGGGCGGTCTACCGTTGCTATACCAAGGCCACTCGGCAAATCTCGGCCCATTCCGAGAACGTTTTTCTCCCGCTCATGAAACAAGGTCTGCAAGGTGCAACGGGTGCGCGCGAGAGGTCTGGACTCCGAACGGACAACGGAGAGAACCGGGGGACACCGAACGGATGCAAGTTTTGAAAAACATGCAGATGAAATGCAGATGATGACATGGAAAAATGCAACACGCAAGCAAATGACATGGCAACGACAGCGAATAACAGGATGACACCTGGCGCATCGAATTTCGGGCGTTACACAGTCATCTGTGTAAGGATTGCTTCATCAAGAGGGAGTATAGAAACTCTAATTTTTTCCAGAATAATAATGGCCCGCATGGCGGTTCAGGATCCGGCTCTCATGGACCTGGGTTTGGAGGTGGCGGCTCAAGCTCTGGTTTTCAGGGCAAAGGCAATCAAGGCGGTTTTAATCAACAATCTGGCCAAGGGAATCAGCAACAGTAGTCTGGTTATCATAGCAATCCAAAGCAATTGAATAATGGTCAATATCATGTGTTCACCACAAATCTATGCAAACGAGATCAAAAAATCCAGAAGCGGGCAATGAACTCAGCTGAGCCGGCAGTACCTCGTTATTTGAGGAGGTCTAAGTAGCCTATTGTATGGAGCCGTGAGGATCACCCGCCTCGGGTTGACAATCCAGGTCAATTGGCATTGGTGGTTGCTCCTCGGGTAGGGGGATATAAACTTACAAAAGTACTCATGGACGGGGGCAGTAGTATCAATATCCTTTATTATTATACTTTTCATGGTATGAATTTGACTGACAAAGATCTTAAGACGTCTTCCACTGTTTTCCATGGAGTGGTTCCTGGTGAGTCGGCGTATCCAATGGGTAAGATAACCCTGGAGGTGGCCTTTGGAGATGACCGTGATTCCAGAGCTGAGAAATTGACCTTTGAGGTGGTCAAGATCAAAATCCCGTCTCACCTTTCATTTAGGCGGTCGTCTTAGGCCAAGTTTATGGAACGACCTTGTTATGTTTATTTGCAGCTTAAAATGCCGGGATAAGGGCACCATCACAGTGCATGGCGATAGGAAGATTGCTCTGGATTGTGAAGAGGGGGATGATGCGTATGCTGAGTCGGCCTGGGCCACTGAAGAGTTGAAGTTTTATAAAGATAATGTTGATCCAAATGGATATGACACCTTTGGAGAAGCCAACTACGAAGAATGACCCCCTGTTGAAGTTTAAGTCGGCAGATGATACTGAGTTGGTCGATTTTGTTCCTGGTGACTCATCCAAGTAGTTCAGTATCAATGCTAATATGGATCCGAAATACGAAAGCGCGCTCATCGAGCTCATCCGTGAGAACCGGGACATCTTCGCATGGAAACCTTCTGACATGCCAGGTGTACCGAGGGAACTCACTGAGCACAATCTTAATGTTGACCCAAAGTTTAAGTCGGTCAAGCAGTTTCTGTTGGGGAACGTAGTAATTTCAAAAAATTTCCTACGCACACGCAAGATCATGGTGATGGCATAGCAACGAGAGGGGAGAGTATTGTCCATGTACCCTCGTAGACCGTAGAAGCGAAGCGCGTTATGACAACGCGGTTGATGTAGTCGTCACGCCTTCACGATCCGACCGATCCAAGCACCGAACGACGGCACCTCCGGAAGTTCGACACGCTCAGCTCGATGACGATCCCGGACTCCGATCCAAAGAAAGTGTCGGGATGAGTTCCACAAGACGACGGGCGTGGTGACGATGATGATGCTCTACCGGCGCAGGGCTTCGCCTAAACTCCGCGACGATATGACCGAGGTGGAATATGGTGGAGGGGGCACCGCACGGCTAAGGAACGATCCGTAGATCAACTTGTGTGTCCATGGGTGCCCCCTGCCCCAGACATAAAGGAGTGGAGGAGGGAGGGTCGGCCCTCTCTATGGCGCCCTAGGGGAGTCCTACTCCCACCGGGAGTAGGATTCCCCTTTCCTAGTCCAACTAGGAACCCTTCCATGTAGTAGGAGTAGGAGAGAAGGAAAGGGAAGAGAGAAGGAGAAGGAAGGAAGGGTCGCCCCCTCCTAGTCCAATTCGCACTAGTCCAAGGGAGGGTGCGGCCACTCTTTGGCCCTTTCTCCTTTCCCGTATGGCCCAAAGAGGCCCAATACGAATTCCTGTAACTCTTCGGTACTCCCAAAAATACCCGAATCACTCGGAACCTTTCCGAACTCCGAATATAGTCGTCCAATATATCGATCTTTACGTCTCGACCATTTCGAGACTCCTCGTCATGTCCCCGATCTCATCCGGGACTCCGAACTTCTTCGTACATCAAAACTCATAAACTCATAATATAATTGTCATCGAAACCTTAAGCGTTGCACGGACCCTACGGGTTCGAGAACTATGTAGACATGACCTAGAACTATTCTCGGTCAATAACCAATAGCGAACCTGGATGCTCATATTGGCTCCTACATATTCTACGTAAGATCTTTATCGGTCAACCGCATAACAACATACGTTGTTCCCTTTGTCATCGGTATGTTACTTGCCCGAGATTCGATCGTCGGTATCTCAATACCTAGTTCAATCTCGTTACCGGCAAGTCTCTTTACTCGTTCCGTAATACATTATCTCACGACTAACTAATTAGTTGCAATGCTTGCAAGGCTTATGTGATGTGTATTACCGAGAGGCCCAGAGATACCTCTCAAACAATCGGAGTGACAAATCCTAATCTCAAATACGCCAACCCAACATGTACCTTTGGAGACACCAGAGAGCACCTTTATAATCACCCAGTTACGTTGTGATGTTTGGTAGCACACAAAGTGTTCCTCCGCAAACGGGAGTTGCATAATCTCATAGTCATAGGAACATGTATAAGTCATGAAGAAAGCAATAGCAGAATACTTAAACGATCAAGTGCTAAGCTAACGGAATGGGTCAAGTCAATCACATCATTCTCCTAATGATGTGATCCCATTAATCAAATGACAACTCATGTCTATGGTTAGGAAACATAACCATCTTCGATTAACGAGCTAGTCAAGTAGAGGCATACTAGTGACACTGCTTGTCTATGTATTCACACATGTATTATGTTTCCGGTTAATACAATTCTAGCATGAATAATAAACATTTATCATGATATAAGGAAATAAATAATAACTTTATTATTGCCTCTAGGGCATATTTCCTTCAGTTTCTTCATAGTTTCAATGAAGAAAGGCGTAACGCCATCGATGAAGAGGTAGCCCGACTCTTGGCGGCTAGGTTCATCATTGCAGTTTTTCATCCGAAGTGGTTTGCTAACCCGGTGCTGGTACTTAATAAAAACGACACTTGGCGTATGCGCGTGGATTATACAGACCTTAAAAAGGCCTGTCCGGCTAACCCTTTTGCTCTCCCTCGTATTGATCAGATTATTAATGCTACGGCGGGTTGTGAGCATTTGAGCTTTTTGGATGCTTATTCTGGTTATCATCAGATCAAGATGGCAGTTAAGGACCAGGAGAAGACGGCCTTCATCACTCCCTTTTGAGCCTTCTGCTATGTGTCTATGCCTTTTGGGCTCAAGAGTGCCCAGGCGACTTACCAACGGTGTGTTCAAAATTGTCTCCATGACCAGATTGGACGCAATGTTCATGCTTATGTGGATGATATTGTTGTGAAATCTAGGAAGAAAGAGACTTTGATAGATGATTTGAAAGAGACCTTTGACAATCTCCTAAAATGATGCTTAACCCGGCCAAGTGTGTCTTCGGCGTGCCAACAGGCAAATTATTGGGTTTCCTAGTTTTTGAGAGAGGCATTGAAGCTAATCTAGAGAAAATCAAGGCTATCACTTCCTTGGGTAAGCCGGCGAGTATCAATGACGTCCAGCGGTTGGCGGGTCGTATTGCAGCTTTGAGCCGGTTTATAAGCCGCCTGGGAGAGAAGGCTATCCATTTGTATCAAATGATGAAGAAGACAGATAACTTTGTTTGGAGTGATGCTGCTAATGAGGTGTTTGAGGCGCTTAAGAGATAAATAACTGAACCATTGGTTCTGGCAGCTCCTATTGAGAGGGAGCCCTTGCTTTTATATGTGGTTGCAAACAACAGAGCTGTCAGTGTGGCAGTTGTGGTTGAAAGGAAAGAGTCGGGCAAGGAATATCCGGTTCAAAGGCTAGTTTATTATGTCAGTGAGGTGCTCATTGAGTCTAAGCAGAGATACACATGTTGGCATAAATTGGTTTATGGCGTGTTCATGGCTAGCCGTAAGTTGAAGCAATATTTCATTAGTCATCCCATCAGTGTGGTTAGTTTTGCTCCCTTGGGGGATATTATTCAAAATAGAGAAGCCACGGGTTGGGTAGCCAAGTGGGCCATCGAGCTTGGACATCATGGTTTAAAGTATATGCCTTGGACGCCTATCAAGTCTCAAGCACTTGCGGATTTCATCAATGATTGGACAGAACTATAGATGCCTAAAGATAAGTTTGGATAGCACATACTGGACTATTCATTTTGATGGATCCATGCAATTCGAAGGCTCCGGGGCTAGAGTTATATTGACTTCCCCGCAAGGTGATAAATTTTGTTATGTTTTAAGGTTGATGTTCCCTTGTACTAACAATGCAGCTGAGTATGAAGCCTTACCCCATGGTCTTCGGATGGTGTCGTGGATTTGTCACGGCAGATGTCCTAGTGTGAGGACTTAGTCATGAGGCCAACGCATCTATGTGATAGCTTGAGAGGGGTTGATCGGGACGAGAGACGCAACACACAAGACAAGGGTTTAGACAGCTTCGGGCCCCAGGAAACATCATCAGGTAATAGCCCTACATGCTGTTGGAGGCTAGGTCTCATTATGCTCATAGGGGAGTCGCTGTAAACCGGCTCTCCTAGTTGTGTCTAGCCCTAGAGATTGTTTCTTCTTTTCTGTCCCTCTTTGGGGAGCCCTGCCCCTCCTTATATATGTTGAAGGGGCGGGTTACATGACTAGTCCTAGTAGGATTAGGATTACTCTATTACAAGTGGTGTCCTGGTCTTGCTTCCTTTGTAGGAAAATATTCCTTGTGCTTTCCTCATAAACCGACCCACCATAGCGTGGTCCAGCCTTCCATAAACCGCCCGTTGGGCTATCGGGTCTTTTCGCTCCTCTGACCCGCCTGCCGGATTACCAATAGATAAATGGCTGCCGAGGTCCAAGCGGGTTGCCAGTGAATCGCCAAACTCTAGCCGGGTCATACATCCGGCGGTTTATACCGCGGGGTATATCCCCGACATTAGCCCCTAGTTTAATTTGTATTCATCCATGTTAAACTGATCTGCAACATAAACACACGAACAAATTTGTCGGGTTGTGCTCCGGTTTAAATATTCTTGTAAATCGGCATTTGATCATCCTTAAATCCTTGTTATCTCTTCCTTCTAAAAAATCCGAGTCAATAGACCAGTTTCATAATCAATTTGCTTGCTGAAGATATTTTGTAAATAAAGAATCCATTTGAATTGGCCTTCAATGCTCTGACTTGACAAAAATATTAGTCTCTGAAATATTCAACTGATATCCAGTCGGCTTGAAGATGTAAAACTTGCCGGTTTATGATTACCACCATTGTCGGGTTATAAAAACTGATAATTCTGGGTCATGATTGTTGCCAACGCCGGTTCATGATTGTTGCCAACGTCGTTTCATGATTCTTGATGATGCCGGGTTATGATTGTTGCGAACCGCAAAGTCAATCTGGTTTATTCAAAACTGAGAATTTGAAGATTTTTCTCCTTATATCCATATTACTGTAGGCCCCAAGTCATGAGCAGAACAAAGTGATGGCTTAAGACTTGCTTCAATATAAATACTACCAGTTAAGAAGAAATCCATGTTGTTCATCCCAGTCACTTAGTAAAAACTGAATATTCCATATTATGTAGCCCCCAAGTGCCGGGTTGTCATGCTTGCAGCAACCTGGGACTTGTAATTTTCTTATACTCATAAAAACTTCAACCAGTGTAGCCCCCAAGGGCTGGGTCATTATGCAATAATGAGCAGGGACTTTATAAATATGATCATGCCTCATTGAATAATAACGTCATATGATTTAACTCCACCCTTGGGATTAAATCCACGTCCTCAAGGTTAAGATCTTTGTGCTTTACCAACTGAGCAATGGACCCTTGAATATAATAGATTAAAACTTGTGTACCTTTGCATTAGCCCCCAAGTGTCATGGTGCATGCTTGCAGCGACATGAGACTTGCATATTTGATATAATCTCAACTTAGAATAAAGTAGCCCCCAAGTGTCGGGTCGTAAGCCTGCAGCGACTCGGGACTATTCCCTCCATTGTAGAATAAATCATATTCATTGATAATATGATAGCCATTGCGCTAAAGCGACTTTCAAAACCTTTAGTCATAATACTGGTTATTGATAACCATAATAAAAATCCAGCCATGTTGGCTATTAAAGCTTGAATAATATACCCAATGATTTATAAGCGCATGATTCCAATGGCGCAATCCAAATATATACTGGCGACTTATAGTCCAAAGCCAGGCCGGGTTAATAAACACCGGATAATTTATCATCATACTGGCGACTTATAGTCCAAAGCCAGGTCAGGTTAATATACACCGGTGATTTATAATTATGCGTTATTCAACCTATTTCTGCATATAACAAGTTTAAAGTGTCCTGGCGGTTAACCGCCGGACGGGTCATAATGCCCAACATATAACCCAGATTATAACCAAGGCTGCACTTAAGAATAATCAAGTATGAAATATATCATACATGTGGCATTGAATCACATCGTTGGTTTACCAACTTTTTGTAGTAAGGGTGATAACCCAAATCTTGAGTACTGATAACTCCCACCATGCTGAGCTGGTTTATAAAAAGCCATGCCGGGTTACGATAAACAACGGATGATCATCCTGGCGACTTATAGTCAATGCCAGACCGGATTAAAAGACGCCGGTTCATAACTGATTATGTGCTTAACAGCTGATAACTGTAAGCCACGCCGGGTTAAGAAACACCGGGCTGATGTAAAGATATGTAGTCTGGCCGGGTCAAGAGACGCCGATTTACCTTAAAATTTGATCAATAAAGATAAAACTTGTAAAAACAAAAGCAAATAAAACTTGTAGTCGAGGCTTTTCGAGGGGCCGACGGCCCAAATTCGAGGCTTTTTGTGGGCTGCCAGGCCGCTGAGTTAAACCATTTGACAAAGCCTTTTAAGATGGGCCTCCAACTAACCAATCGTCGTTTTAACTTTGACAAGTTCAGGGTCTCTTATGAGAGTAACTTGTCAAAGGTTCGGCGGGTCATGCCAGGATTACCTGGATAGGAGTGGCTTACTTGATGAAGGCAGGTTAACCCGGGGTTTTAGGTGAATACACCAGGCTTCCAAGCCATGGGTTGATACCCAATTACAAGGGTCCTTTCAAACTCTTTGTTACTTTACACAAAGAGCCCCCAAGTAACTTTGTGAGCTGTGCTCAATGGGTGCCTATGTTTGAGTTGTGCTTTTAGCAACAATACTCTCTTTGGCCCCTTGGGTGTGAAGCTCCCAAGCTTTATTGTGGCTTTATACGCCGGATCAACGGGCAACTAGAACTCCGTTTTATAAATAGAAGCCCCCATGTGATCAATAATATGATAAGCCAATAAGGCACGATACCCATGTTTGAATCGTGCGGGCAACATGTCCTCTTCGGCAACCTTTTAACTTTTTGCAAGAGATAAATTCTTCTTGAACCGGGATTTTGAACCGGATATTGAGATCTTCAAAGCTTTGTGGGAGACATCTTTTCCTTGAACTGAATTTTAACCCGGAATCTTCATTTTTAGCCGGAAATTTTTTGACGGCCTTTAAACTCGAACTTGCGAGAAGTTAACTTCTTTTTGAACCGGACATTTTCAAACCGGATTTGAGAGCTTCAATGCTTTATGAAAGAGAGATGTCTCTTGAACCGGATTTTGAACCGGAATCCTTTCTGATGACCCGGAACTTCTTCATTGAACTGGGATTTTGTAACTGTCATCTACTTTCTAAGCCGGAAATTTTCTGACGGCCCTTAAATTTTCATGAATATAACAGTAGCCCCCGAGTCTCAAAGGTGACTCGAGGAGTTGGCTTGAGACTCTCCATATTTGACCGTGATATAAACCGGCATAACTTGTATATCATTGGTGTTGATAACATGATGTGAATCCACAGAAGGTTGAGGTGACTGCGGCTGGTTATAAATGGTCCCGTATGAGCTGTGTCAGCAACTCGGCCAATGGTTCCTTCCAACTGGCGATTTGAAGTTAACCAAACTGTAGTGGCGGCGACTTGTGCGCCTGCCCATTGAACCATCCAGTGCAGACGGCGGCTGATAATATATGATAATTTGCCTTTAATTTGTTGGAAGAAAACCGGGCTTCCCAAGTAGTGACTTGCTCATACTCAATAAACAGCTCATCCAGACAAGTGCGGCCCGGTGTATCGATGTAGACCAGGCCACGAGAGACGGATGGTAAAGACGACCACAACATCTGAGACGGCATGGACAGATGAACCGGCCGTGGCGTTGTAAGCCGGTGCGGACGGGCAAGTTGTCCTCCTTATTGTAAGCCGATGCGGACGGGCAAGTTGTCCTCCTTGTTGTAAGCCGGCGTGGTCGCCAGACGGCCACGACGTTGTAAGCCGACGTGCTCGCGAGAGACGGCCACGGCGTTGTAAGCCGGCGCGGTTGTCTGTTGAGTAACGACGACCACCTGTGCCAAAATATGTTGGCGTGCCTCCATCTCCGCGGTATAATATCACTTTTTGTCATAAATAATTGCCCTTCATAAACAATATTGCAGACCAAGGCAAAGATAAACTATTTCTTTGACAAAAACAACATGTGCTAATAAAACAAACTTGGATGGATATCATCCGATTTGTTCGGACGACGGATGATCCATTTATCACGACAGAGGTGGCTCAGGCAGACCAGCGACTCAATATAATTCCGGCGGCTCAGGCAGACCGGTGACTTAATATAACCCTGGCGGCTCAAAGCGGCAAGGGCGGTTCAATGCGGCTCCGGCGGGTTGATGTAGATTAAGCTGCACGGCATAAAAAATATTGCAAGGAGGGAGTAATTGTTCTCAAGATAAATTAATATGTATTAACAATAGATAAAAAAGATAGCACCTGGTAGTATCATGCGATTGGGACGTAGCAGCCCTGACAACTAGTGCTAGATCAGCCAACTAGTACTAGTGCTCCTGTAGCAACAGTAGTAGCACTAGCAACCAAGGGGTACTCTTGATCTCATGTGGCGTAAATAATATCAGTGGTTGATGTGACTTGTTTTGATCAACGTGGAAACAGAAGCAGCGAAAACGAAAGCCAGAGGAAAAAGCACAGGAACCCGCGACTCTCCTTCCGTGTACTAATATCAGTAGTACGACAACGATGGTGGAGACGGGCAGGTTAATTTGCTCCCAGCCATTATGCAGATGCGGAGATAACCATATTAACTTGGATAAGGAGCGGCTTCGTAGGTAGCAACAGCGGCTTGCGGTCGACAAGGCGGCTCATTGCGGAGGCAATGGCGATTTGAAGTGAGGCCTCAGCCGAGGCGAGTTGGAAACAAGCCGGCATAGGGCACGCTTTCACCATAATAGCGTAAGAAGGGCGCTTTCGGGCTGTTCGCACAAAGTGGCGAGCCGGCGGTGACGCGGCAACAAGGGCGGCCTGGCCGGCGAGGTGGAAGCACAGGCGGCTCCAAAAACCGGCCATGGCGGCATTGCAACAACGTTGGCAAAGGCAACTTTACGCAACTCAGTGTTTGATACTGCAGAATAGGGGCTGGCCCTTGGCGAACGGTGACCCATGGAAGCGGCAGGTCAAGGCCATTGACGGGCAGCTCAGAACGGATCCTCCGGGCGGCGGAGGTAGGCCGCGGTGTGGAGGTCGGCTTAAGCAACGTAGTATTAGCTCTTTTTCTCCAATAGTACTTTTGACTTGAATGGCTTGATGTGAACACCGAGTTACTCCTAGATAGTAGTAGACCGTATCATTGGAACTTTCTTCCTTTTGGCTATTTCAGCCACCGATGCCCATTGATCTTGTCTGTACTCCGTGACAAAGATAGACTGCACGGTGTTGTAGAATTCGCCTCGGTACTGCTGTAGCATTCCGAGTCTGTGTCAGGATAATCTGGATACGGACGACCGCACAGTCAAATCCTGTCGATCTCGGCGGATCAAGAATAGGCGTGGGCTGCTATGATTCTGACTTCTGTGATTTTTGCAGATTACATTAACATGGTCGCACTCCTGACGCAACCCTTTTTTCTTTCTCAACATCAATCTCGTATATGCCGTCGCTGAACACTTTTCCAATCTTTAACGTGAACTTGACCGACGAACTTGTAGTTAACATGAGTTCCTCCATGCCGGTTTTTGCTCAGCCGGAAAATTGCAAACTTCGCGATCCCTGTGAGAGATCCCTTCAAGAACTCAACACCACCGTACGCAAGCCCCACGGTGGGCGCCAACTGTCATGGATTTGTCACGGCAGATGTCCTAGTGTGAGGACTTAGTCACGAGGCCAACGCATATATGTGGTAGCTTGAGAGGGGTTGATCGGGATGGGAGACGCAACACACAAGACAAAGGTTTAGACAGCTTCGGGCCCCGGGAAATATCATCCGGTAATAGCCCTACATGTTGTTTGAGGCTAGGTCTCATTATGCTCATAGGGGAGTCGCCGTAAACCGTCTCTCCTAGTTGTGTCTAGCCCTAGAGATTGTTTCTTCTTTTCTGTCCCTCTTTGGGGAGCCCTGCCCCTCCTTATATATGTTCAAGGGGCGGGTTAAATGACTAGTCCTAGTAGGATTAGGATTACTCTATTACAAGTGGTGTCCTAGTCTTGTTTCCTTTGTACGAAAATATTCCTTGTGCTTTCCTCATAAACCGACCACCATAGCGTGATCCGACCTTCCATAAACCGCCTGTTGGGCTACCGGGTCTTGTCGCTCCTCTGACCCGCCTGCCGGATTACCAATGAATCGTAAACCGCCAAGTTCAAGTGGGTCGCCAGTGAATCGCCAAACTCTAGCCGGGTCATACATCCGGCGGTTTATACCACGGGGTATATCCCCGATAGATGGCTAAAGAAATGAATCTAAGCTGGGTAAGGTGTTTTCTCAACTCAGACTTGGTGGCTCAGCAGGTGTCAGGAACTTGGGATTCAAAGGATCCACTCATGGCGGCTTATCGCCGAGAGGTGGATACTATTGCTGCTCATTTCAATGGTTATCAAGTGGAGCATGTTGATCGCATGAAAAATGAAGTTGCTGATGCTTTAAGCCGGCTGGGGTCTCAGCGTAAGCGAGTACCCCTTAATGTTTTCCTCGATGTTTTGCATAACCCATCAGTTAAATTGCCTACGGAGGAAGATCTTGCAATTCCTGACCCGGAGGCACAGTTGGTGGCGGCTCTCCATGTTATTCCTGATTGGACTGTTCCATATTTGGCTTATATGACCCGGGGCGAGTGACCTGAGGATGAAACCTTGATCAAGCAAATAACCCGGAGGTCTAAGTCAATGACTATTGTCAATGGTGAGCTACACAGATGCAGTGTTAGAGGCTGTTTCAATGATGCATTTCTCTGGAGGAGGGCCGTTAAATTTTAAGGCAGATTCATGAAGGAGATTGCGGCCATCATGCCGGCTCTAAATCTCTAGTTGCTAAAGCTTTTCGTCATGGGTTTTATTGGCTGACGACTCATGCTGATGCGGAAGATCGGGTGAGTAAATGTGATGGCTCTTAGAAATTTTCAAGACGAGCTCATGTGTCGGCTCAAGAATTGAGGACGATTCCAATTACTTGGCCGTTTTTGGTCAGAAATTTGGATATGGTTGGGCCTTTTAAAAGTTCTAAGGACAAAAAGACTCATCTCTTGGTAGCTGTTGATAAGTTTACAAAGTGGGTTGAAGCTGAGCCCATCAGCAAATGTGATGCAGCAATGGTAGTTCAATTCATCAAAAAGGTGATGTTTCGTTTTGGATACCCTCATAGTATCATTACTGATAATGGTACTAATCATCTAAGGGTGCAATGAAAGAATACTGTCAACAAGAGCATATCCGGAATGATGTGTCGTTGGTGGCTCACCCCCAGTCTAATGGTCAAGCTGAAAGAGCCAATCAAGAAATCTTGAGAGGTATCCAACCCCGGTTTATGGTCCCTTTGTAGAGGATGCCGGGTTGTTGGCTAGAAGAATTGTCGTCCGTGCTTTGGAGTATCAATACCACCCCAACAGATCTACGTGTTACACGCCTTTCTTCATGGTTTACAGAGCAGAGGCGGTTCTCCCTAGTGACATACGTCATGACTCGCCCCGTGTGGCAGCTTATGTTGAAGTTGATCATGAGAAAGCACGTCAGGATGCTATTGACCTGTTGGATAAGGAGCGCGACCTTGCGGCGGCTCATTCGGTGATTTACCAGCAAGATCTGCGTCGTTATCACAGCCGCCGGGTTAAAACCAGGACCTTTCAAGAGGGAGATTTGGTGCTCCGGCTCATCCAGGATCAAACTTACATGCACAAGTTACCCCCACCTTGGGAAGGGCCTTTTGTGGTCATCAAACATCTGAACAACGGGTCATATTACCTTATCGATGTTCGAGACCACAAGGACTCACGCACGTCGGAGGAGGAGACCCACCGGCCGTGGAATATTTCTTATCTTCGGCCTTATTACACCTGAGCCACCAACTCTTGTGATGTACATACTTTTACCAATGTATATATTATGATTAGTATAATAAAACCAGCATCCCTGATTATTCAGGGCCTCTGTTGTTTCATTTCTGAGAATCTGAGTCTTTATTGTCACTTCATAAGGTCACCTGGGGGCTTCCTGCTCATTGAGCATAGCTATGATTACCCTTTCGATCCGGCTTATACGCCTTGATTGCAAAGTACTTGGGGGCTTCCTGCTCATTGAGCATAGCTATGACTACCCTACTGGTCTGGCTTGTACACTATATACTTGGGGACCCCTTGTTAAATGAACAAAGCTTTGTTGTCCCTTGTAATAGGCTTGGATGCCAGGTATATTCACCAAAAATCTGGGTTATCTTGCCTTTGTATGCTTGCCACTACGACCAGGTAATCCTGGAATGACTCACCGTACAATTGAAAGCCAATCTTATAAAGACCCTGAACTTGTCAAAGTTAAAACGGCGATTGGTCATGTGAGGCCCGGCTTACAGGTTTGAATTAAGGAGTAACTCAGTGGTTGTGCAGCCTTTTAATAGCACTTGTTTTTCTGGTTTATATTGTCTCTTGACCTTTTTTGGTGATTTCTGGTTGTGCCATATTGATATATGGTTGAAAGTTGGTTTGGGCCATGTTGCCTTGATCTTTATGATTCACATTTGAAAATATCAGGTGTTTTGTTACCTGGCTTTGGATGTTAAGTCACCAGTATATGTTGATCATATGTTTGGAGTTCTGTACTCTGAAGATTTTTGGGATGTTACCCTTTGCTGTCTATGGTGTTGTAAGCCGGAGTATGAATAAATTTCACAGAGCGCTACGCTTTGAGGCTTTGGGTTGTTACCCTTACTACATGCGGCGTTGTAAGCCGACAGTATAAATAAATATCACAGGTATGATATTACTTTGTTGTGATTATATGAAGCTTTGATAAACCGGCCTTGGTTATGGATGATGCAGTCACCAGTGGTTTTTATATGGGGCATTATGACCTGCCTTGGGGTAAACCGCCAAGGCACTTGTTCCCTGTTTGTATGCAGGGTTTATGACAACATGATCAGCAAAGTTGACAATGATTATGAGCATAAACAATGGATCATTAAACAAGATCAAATGGCTCATAAGTGTTATGCAAGTCAACATGCGCGACGGCATGGCGGATCATTGTTTTCAAGCTAGCCTATTACAAGGCATCGGACAGCTCAAAAGAATAAGTGTTTGATGCATAAAGCATCTCAAGTGGCAGATGCTAAGTCGGCCCTTCGACTAATGATCTTGACCTTGGCAGGTAGAGGATTCCGGGTCATCTTGCGCCGGTTCATCTCCTTCTTTGTCACCCATTGACTGGAAGTTAGAGGTGGCCCAGTTGATCCAATTTAGAGCTTTGAACACAGCTTCATCATCGATAAGTGTTGGGTCAATATCAGAGGCAAAGGTGTGCTCACGGATTGGTGGAATAAGCTCCTGGGAGTCGTGAACTGGCGGTTTCACCTTCTTGTTATCAGCATTATAAGCCGCCTGGTAACGAGATAGGTCCATGTCTTCAGCTAGTTTTCATGCTAGAGGGCGCATTTCTCTTGCTATCGCCACAAAATCCACAGCACTGAAGCGAGACCCGTCCTCCTTTACACTTGGGCAGCCATTGACCAAGTCTTCCAGGTCCAGATCTGCTTGACATGCCTTGCCTCGGGTTAGAGCAGTGATGGCACCAGCTCTAGCAGCTGATCGCTTCAGATCCTCCACTCTTTGGGCAATACAGACAACTTTTCCGGCGTATCATTGATAAGAGTTGGCGGTTGTTTTTTATGAGAAGTTGTATAGGAAGCTCGTTGCACGCTAGTACATAATTGCTCGATAAGAGTATAGGTGGCTTTCAGCTTCATGCGCATAATTACCAAATAAATTGATAAGCCAAATGAATGATTATTCAACTACATGTATAGTGGCAGATTGGAATAATGTTACTTACCAAAGACAGCGGCGGTCATGGTGTTAATTTGATGTATTAAACCAGAAAGCTCTTCAGCCACCGGCTTAAGGGCTGCCTCTGCTTCTTCTGCTCTTTTCAACAGAGCTGCTTTGTCAGACTCCCAGCTTGTTCTATCAGCCTTGAAGTCCTTTTTCAACTTCTCCATTTCTTCCAAGGCGGTTGTCAGTTCTGATTTGGCCCTGGAAGTTTCAGATTGTTGAGACTTGATATTTTCTTGAAGGTCGGCGACTTGGGATTCTTTTGCATTGAGTTCAGCCTGCAATATGAAACAATAGGTGCTATTACAATCATTTTCTTTAAAGTCCCTAGCACAATACAATTATTTCACTTGGCACTTGGGGGCTAATGCACATTGCTCTTTTTAAATAAAATTTCATGATGACTCGGCTACACATACTATTGTGACTATAGCCGATTCATGGGGGCTATATACTTGGATTTTATTGGCAACTATGGTAATGAGACCCGGCTTATCTTGACAGTTTAAGCCGGCCCTTGGGGGCTACATGTGAAAAGCTGAAGCATTACTATTTGAAGTCCCGACTTTATCTTGACAGTTTAAGCCGGCCCTTGGGTGCTACTTAAGAGTCCTGAACACCCGGAACGAACACGAGGCAAAGGCGTTGTTCTGTGGGTTGAGAGGTTTGCGGAGTGGAACCCCACTTACAGAAGTCGTGTGAGAAAGAAGAAGCGGGAGGAAGAGAAGAAGAAGCAGGATGTAGACCGGCTTCAACAAGTAGTATCAAAGCACACGGAGTTGGAACGCGCTTTCATGCGGCAGCTGGAGCAGATCGACACACTTAGCCTGGAAAGGGCGTCTCAGCGATAGTAGCAAGCAGATCCAACATTGGATAGCACCATCCCATCTATGCCGAAAAGCAGCATGGGTTCCACGGGGGTCCCGGTGATGATGCACTACTGGCTAGATACCCTATGGATGATATCAAAGAGACGACAACTTGTGAGCTACACACGAAATTGAAGAACATATCCATGAAGGTGGCGGACTGCTATGCTTTATCAAATCCCCCTGAAGCAACCTTCTGCATTCCGATTCCAGCTGGCTATGCTCGTGTTGGGGTGGATGAAGTGATTTCAGGATACGACTCACTAGAGCTTGACTTTCCTGGAGGTCAAGTGGAGTAGACACTAGGAGAAGTAATACATGGTCTCTGCGTCTGCATACAGGAATGCATCGTCTTTCTAAGGCCACCGACTCCTCCTCCATGTCCGCTATGTTAGCCGACTCAACCCCACCTCGAGACGGAGCGCAGCGCTTGTCCGCCACCGCGTCAGCCGACTCTACCCCACCCCGAGATGGAGCATAGTGCTAGTCCGCCACTGCGTCAGCCGACTCCACCCCACCCCGAGACGGAGCCCAACATGAGTCCGCCATATCGATCTCGGGCGCATCAGCCTTCTCCAAAGCGGAAGAGAGCCCAATGAAGAAACTCAACCCTCCTTCCAAAAATAAGTTGGCTTACGATATGACTGAGGAGGAAAATAAAGCCCAAGTGGCTGCCGAAGTGAAGGCCCATTTTGCACGAAAACCACCCCCGCCGCCAAAGGAGAAAATACCCGAGAAAGTCATACGACACTTTGTGGATCTTTCTCAACCGGTTGTGGAGAGAACGCAATCAGACTATGACCACTCTATTAAGAATTCATATCATGCACAAAAAAATAAGGAGTCCAGCCTTACAGGTAGTAATAAATGTGGGAAAACTATTCCCCATCTGGGAGAAAAGGCAGTGCAATCGACCCCCCCCCCCCGCTCAAGGTGAGTACCACCAATAAGCTGGTAACAACCAAAGCTGCTAGACAGATGGCTAGAGAGGCCAGTGTCACTGTTGAACAAGTCCTAGGCATCGAGGATCTCACAATCATTGAAGAGAAGGAACTAGCATGGAAATATGTCCCCAAGAACCCTCTGGTCAAGCCTTAGGAGGTCCAGCTTCTATCAACGCAAATGTGCAGATTGCATGACTAGTACCTGAGAGAAATAAATAACGAGCGAGAGAGCATCATGGTGAAAGTCAAGCCAGAGCACTACTTCCATGGAAAAAGATTTGTGGATTGAGTTTCCAGAACTATTTCAGTTATTCAATTAAGACGCACTCGACAAATCTCTCGTAAGTTGCTATTGCCTGTAAGCATTTTCTTTTCGTAATTTAAGTCTCTAGTTGTGCTCTTTCATTGCCTGTAATTATCTTCACTACATTCTTTTGTGTGGTGTTATGTTAAATGAAGATTTACGAAATGAAAAGAAATGGAGTCTATGGCATTGGGTTCATTGACCCAAATACCATTAATGAAGGTGTGTTAATAATCACCCCAAAAGACACAGAGAATAGCTTGCTAACATTTTTGAAGGAACTAAATACCAAACCAGAAATACTACTTCATTACAACTTCGGGTGAGTGTTACTGTCTTGTACTACAAATTCTATTTTGCTTACTAGATGTTAATGAGTGTAGTTGATGAGTTATGCACATGCCCGCTTATACAAACGTGTGCACAGTTTCAATTGGATCCTCATAATCATTGAATTGATGAGGGAAAAGTTCAAGTAATGGACTCACTACTTAAGGAACCTAAAGAATACACCAGCCTGAAGTTGATGCTCGACAGGTAATTTCAATCATTATCACACTATGTCGTCCTATTTAGTTAATTTCCTGATATCAAGTAATTAATAACTCTTTTATTCATTTTCTTTGCCGGGTAGAGTTTGGAAAAAAGTTCATCAAAGAGATTATCGGCCCATGGAAACAAACGTTGAACTGGTGGCGACCTAGGGTAATTAAGTAGTACTAGCTACGTCCGCGCATCTCTTTAATACTAGTTTCAATACCATTGTCATGCTTGATTATTATCTGATTGAATTCTATTCTTGTAAAGTGTATGAGGCAGGTGATGTTTGCTTCAACTACGTCGGTATTTCCCCCAAAGAGGAAGGGATGATGCAGCACAGCAATGGTAGGTATTTCCCTCAGTGATGAGACCAAGGTTATCGAACCAGTAGGAGAACCACGCAACACCACATACACAGCTCCTGCACACAAAGACAAATACTTGCGACCTGACGTAAGAGAGGGGTTGTTGATCCCTCATGGGTAAAACGATAGATAAAATTGTAAGATTGGATAAATAGATCTCACGGAACGCGAGATAAAATAAATAACTAAAAATTGCAGCAACGTATTTTTGTATTTTTGGTTTAATAGATCTGAATATAAAAGCAAATGAAAATAGATCACGAAGGAAAATATATTAAAGAAGAGACCCCGGGTCGTATATTTCACTAGTGGCTTCTCTCGAGAAAAATAGCAAACGGTGGGAAAACATATTACCGTTGGGCAATTGATAGAACTTCAAATACTCATGATGATATCTAGGCAATGATTATTATATAGGTAGCACGTCCAAGATTAGTAGACCAACTCCTGCCTGCATCTACTACTATTACTCCACAGATCGACCGCTATCCAGCATGCATCTAGTGTATTAAGTTCTTGAAAAAATGGAGTAATGCAATAAGAACAATGACATGATGTAGACAAGATCTAATTATGTAGAAATAGACACTACAAAAAAATACACTTTCGTGATGATACGTGTTTGTCACAGTAGGTCGCGTTTTTTGTCATGCATGTACATCCATGAAAAATTTAAGACAGAATCAAGATAGTCATACATGTGCTGTCATAGAAGTGTTCCATGACATTACCAAAATTATCATCACGGAAGTGTCCACTTCCATGACGATAAATCACGCATCACAGAAGTGCTTTCGTCAAGGGTGACCGACACGTGGCATCCACCGTAACGGAACACCGTTAAGCTATCAGGTCGGGTTTTGGATCCGATAACCCGTTAACAGCCCCGACCAATGGGGATTTTCCACATGTAAAATCATCATTGGCTGGAGGAAACACGTGTCGGCTCACCGTTGGGGACAGATGTCATCCACTCATTGAATGAAGGTGCCTATGATACGTCGACACGTGTACGGCCCAATAGAGGCCCATTCACGTGAAAAGGCCGCCCGTTTGACTTGGTTGAAAGGTGGCGGGCGGCCCATGTAAAGCCTCGTTAACGGCACTGCTCGCATATATCCCATTTACGTACCCGCTAACCCAAGGCCCGTTCGCCCTATCCAAATTAGGCCCGATGGCGTCATTTGGGCCACCCAATATGATTCGGCCCGTTTTCGCCGGCCCATGTATGGCCCATGACGTCTTTCGGCCCATGTGAGGCCCTATGTAACTCTTGGCCTATTAACGGCCCGTGGTGAAACTGATCCGTAATGAACAGTGTATTACTTTACACCCATTAACGACCCGTGGTGAAACTGTCCCGTAATGAACAGTGTATCACTTTATACCCATTAAGGGCCTGTTATTCCGTTGGGCCGTTTCCAGCCCATGTTATCTTTCGGCCTTCTCAAAGCCCATTTATTCTTGGGGTCATTTCCAGCATTCGTTTACTTACGGCCCGTTACTGTCATTTTCTGCTTATGGGCCAAATTCAGCCCGTGGTTACAGCCGCCCGTTTGTGGTCCGTTAACACGTTGGGCGTTTTATAAGCGTCATGAAATACGGCCTATTAATGATGGCCCGTTATGGTCGGCCCATGAGCATGACGATTCCAACTCTATCCTGCTTACGGCCATAATGCGGCTGTTATTGGCCCATGTTTGTGTCGATCATACTGCCCGTATAAGGCCCATTGATTATACGGCCCGTAGAAGGCCCATTGTTTCTACGGCCCGTAGAAGGCCCATTGTTTCTACGGGCCGTAGAAGGCCCACTGTTTATACGGCCCATAGAAGGCCCATCGCTTTCTCGGCCCGTAGGTCCGGTGTCACTACAAAGAATATTAGCCCATGGTTATTGTGGCCTAGTTTTAAAAAATAGGTTATTGCAGCCACTAACAAACCGCAGAAAAAGAACTGCACTGACTACAAGCAAACAAATAAACAAGACAACAAGGAAATAAATAAGCAAGCAACTTACACTAGGCTATCACGGCATTACATCCACTGGGCATCAAAGTTCAGCACCAATGCAAATATAGGGAACACAACAGCATATAAACGCCGCAGCAAAACAAGTCCAGAACTGAAACCACTTCAGAAGAGCTCAAGAAACAATATCCTGGGTACCCATAATGCTGGCAAGATGCTTAGCAAGCTTATTAACTCTCTTGTTTGGCGCTTAAGTCCTCCAACGCTTGTTGTTGCACCAAAAAGTATGCATCTGAATTCTGCAGGGACTTCCTCAGTCCTTCGGCTTCCTATCGCATAACATCTGATCGATGTCTTTCAACTTGAAGTTGAGACTCAAGAAGCCGAACTGATTCGAGCAACGAGTTTGAAGAAATTTGGTGCCCGGCGGTGGTAGCCGATGCTTTCGAACACTACATCAAGACAGGACTTTGGGGTTGTCTCGGTGTCCTCAATATAGTTTTATCAGCTTTCTTGGAGACCAACAGGGATGTCTCACTATCTTGAACCTTATCTGCATTACTTCCTTTACCATTTGCATAACAGGTACTCTTCTCCAATATTTTATCCAGCGTTCTAAAAGAGAAACAAACAAACACATCTCAGGTTTACAATGTAGTATATGAAACTCATTTTGGTAAACCAATTCAAGAGTAAGGTGGACAGGATAACAGCATGAAACAAACATATATCTATGTAGTATGGTCACTTGTATGGTCTATATCATTCTAGTTTATGTTGCCAAATCAAGATAGATACGATTTGAATCATATCTATTCAAGACAAAGCGGCATAGATGTAATATAAGTGTGGGAAACTACACAGCAATAACAACACTTGTAATGTGCATGGCATGAGAAGATAACTGTTTATTCAATTGAAACTCAAATCAACATAGAGCAAGTTACAACAGCAAATAGCCAAACACGTTGAAGAAACAGGTTTAAACGCACTGCTATGCGCCATTGGAGTTTCAATTGCATCCTTCAAATTTGAAATTGGTTGGTATCAGTAAATACAGTGATGCAAGAGCAAAGTAGTATGAACCATAGCTACGGAACCTGACCTGAGAAGAATTCTTCTTCTTCTTTAAGCGTTGACTTTGGGTTCGGAGTGGTGGTCCTCGTGATTTGGGCACTGCAGTTGCCTTACTAACTACTCGTGTTTGGGTTCTCTGTGGTGGAGACGGTGTTGTGTCAACGGGAACTGGGTGTCTATCTGCTGGGGTGTCTATCTGTTTCAAGGGGTGTAGCTGGTTCTCTGTCCAACTGGGTAGGGGTACAATCTGCATGAGTGTGGGTTACGTGTGGTGGGGCTGATTCTTGGGCAAGTACAACCGTGGTTCTATCTGCATCGACAGGTAGCACGATATTTTCTGAAGACCGTGTTTTTACTCCCACAGATACTGCCATCACTCCCTCCAATTGAAATGGCTGATAAACAAGAAAAGTAATTGAATGTACAAACATTGTAAGATAGACAGGTGCAATGGATAGTAGGGAAGAAAACAGGGCATGAAATAATTCACATTTATGTTTTCTAAGCAAACAGAATAGCAGGACATAATTTCACATATATTATGGCTAATTAAACAGGATAGCATGACACAATTTCACATGTATGATGGCTAACTAAACAGGATAGAATGACAGACTTCAAAATATGATGACTATGTAAACAGGATGACATGATATAACTATACGATGTGTCTATTAAAGTGGTTGGCATGCCATAAATCACAAACATGCCGTCGATGGAAACATGATGGCATGATATAATTCACGGATAGAATGACATAATTTAAAATATGATGACTATGTAAATAGGATGAGATGATATAACTATATTATGTCTTTAGAAAATGGGTTGGCATGCCATAATTCAGATACATGCTGTCTATGTAAACATCATGGCATGACATAATTCAAATATATGATTTATATACTAAGGAAGTGAGTAGAGGGCAATTGCATATATGATGTGTCAACTAAGGAGATGGCATTCAATATTGTGTATATGATGTAAAAACTAAGCATTGCAATACAACATATGCATTATATGGGTAATATAACCCTGCCAAGTTTGAGCATACACCTCAGGGGGATAATAGGACTGGTCATCTGCTTCTGAATCCTCCTCTGAAGAGCTATCTGTAACCTGCAAGATATCTACTTCAGCGGGTAGCATTGTCTGCTCTGAAGACCTTGTTTTCACTCTAGATTTCTCCATCACCAATTCAAATGGCTGATGCATAGGAAGAGCAGTTGAATATACAAACATTGTCGACAAAAGCAATGAGAAATACAAAAAAAGGACGGCATGATATAATTCACATATATGACGCTTGCCTAAACAGCATGGCATTGCATAATTCACATACATAATGTCTTGCAACAAGATAACATTGCATAATTCACATATATAATGTCTTGCAATAAGATGGCATTGCATAATTCACATATATGGTAATTAGACACTAAACAGGTGGCATTCACACAAAGCATATCTAAACTAAGCAAATGACATAGCAATGCAAGATACCATACGCACGATATGAGTAACATAACCCTACCAAGTTAGGGCATGCACCTCAGGGGGGAAATATGACTGGTCATCCGTCTTTGAATCCTCCTCCGAGGAGCTATCGGTAACCAGCAAGACATGCGCCGTCGAGATAGCATTATGCGCTCAAGACCTTGTTTCCACTCCAGATTTTTCCATGACCGTGCGAATGGCTGATGCACAGGAAGAGTAATTCAATGTACTAAAATTGTTGACAAATTTAACACATAATAAAAAAATGATGGCATGATATAATTCACATATAAGATGACTGGCTAACCAGGGTGGCATTGCAAAATTCACATATATGATGCCTGGCTAGACAAGATGGCATTGCACAATTCACATATACGGTAAAGAAACTAAACAGATGGCATTGACACAAAGCATGTCTAAACTAAGCAGATGACATCTTTAATGTATACAGTAAGCAATGCAAAGCACCATATGCATGATATTACCAACATCAGCATGCCAAGTTAGAGCGAAGACCTCATGGGGTAAATAGGAGCGGTCTTCTCCTTCTGAATCCCCCTCAGAATAGTTATCTTCCTCTTGATTACGATCCAAAATGGGTGGAGGGGGGCTGCCTTTGCGCCCACCATGGAACGACGTCTGCATGAAATTTTATTGCCACGCAAGGCTCGTCTCTTTTGCTCTAAATGATCAGTTCCATTCTGTACAATAACTGGCATGCGTAGGAATAAAACATAGTGAGATTATGTAAGGAGTGCATGCACAAATCCAGAGTGATGGTAGCAAACTGAGGATAGACCCAAAACCAATGATAGCAGGCAGATAATAGCTTTAGTTAAAAAATACAGATAATGGCTCCTTTAATGTTTGTTTGCACCCAATATGAAACTCATAGTAGAGACCGGAGATTAACCAGATAGTAGACAGATAATACTGATTGCTGCCCCAATATGTACCCCACAACCATTTAAAAACTCAAGTTTCAACATTAGTTTGGACCTAACTCGGAGTCTATTAGGTGAACACGACGATAATGTAGCATGTCATCATATTAAGCGATGCATAACGTAAGCAGACATGGAAGAGTGCAACCTCTCTTGCGGACCCGTGTAGTCCTCAAGGTCATCTGCTCAGTTGATGATGGTAATGCAGTTGTCATGGCTGCCAGCGGCGAGGAAGAATATCTGAGGCGGCAAAATACAGTCTGGAGAGCGGATTCCTGCTGTGGTGAACCCTTCCATTGTTGGAGCAGCTGAGCTGGGGTGGAACACAGCGCCGCAGGAGAAGGACAAACCACACAAGGTTTTCTTTGACACATATCTATAACAGAAGCAATTGAGTAAGGGCTTGTTGGAATTTCAGGATTCTAACAATGCGGGGATAGGAAATAGACAGGAATAGGATAGGAATGCACGTGCAAAACAGAGAATTTAAAAACACAGGATTTCTGCCAATATGGGTGTTTGATTCACAACAATTGGAAGATCACATGATGCAAAAACGCATGGTGAGATTAAGTCAAACCACAAGAAAATGTACGGTTATAATGCTATTATGCTACTATCTCTTAGTCTTGTGCTTGATGAATAGGAATATGAAAAGGAGGAGAAGTGGAAATTAGAATTCCTACGGTTTTTCTTTCAAGGAGACACTAAAGGAACAAATCCTATAGTTTTCCTTTGCTCCATTCCTTTGCACAAAATTCATGAAAAGTAGTACCATAGGAAACTTTCCAATTCCTATGTTTTTCATTCACTTTTCCTTTCAAGCACTGGCGATTCTAGTAGGCAGGCTTGAGCAAGGAAAATCCTACACTAAAAATGTTTTTGTGCTACTTCTATTACTTTGGACCCAGGCCACTGCCATACTAGCTCAACTCCCAGGCCCATCGACAAATGCACAGCTCAAACGCGCGGAGATAAATAATGATGGCGTTCAAGAGAGTCCATCACGGATAGCTAAGTTCACTAGTACCTCACTGCTTGTCATATAGTAGGATAAAATAATTGTATTTCCCGTTACTACGAGTGCTCAGTGGACAATATATATAACATGTAGAGTAAAAAAGAGATGCAACAAGTGTACAACCTCTTTGGCGAAGCCATGTTGATCTCAAGCGTGATTGGGTTGGCCGGTGAGGATGCGCGGCCGACTTTGCTGTCGGAGGAGGAAGAAGATCTTAGGCGTCTGGAGATGGAGCCAGAGGTCTTGATCCATTGTGATGGAGGGTTTCGTCGTTGGAGCAGCTCCGTTGAGTTGTCTGACGCCGAGGCTGAAGCGGGACAAGAGAGACAACGAACAACGTTAACTTTGAGTGGAATTCTAATAGCATCTCCAATACATGACGTAAAATACATAACCACAAAGTGCTAGATGTAAAATACATCAGCCGCTCATCTTTGAACTTAACTGTCGAAACTGAACTTAATCGTCAAACCGAACTTAACTGTAAAACTGAACTTAACTGTCAAACTGAACCTAATCCGAAACTGAATTTTGTTGTCGAAACTGAATGCACTAGCAAGGTGAGGCTACACATCGGTCGTGACTTTTTCATCTCTGGTCGATCGATTTTGCAGCCGTTGGATCTGAAATCAAGGGATCGCGGTTCATCTTCAACCTCCACCTGAGCCGCCAGCCACCACCGCCAAACAATGACCCCGCCGCCATGGCCGGTGGTCGCTGCCCCCGCCCCGAAAACACTCCACACCGTTGGTCCACCGCCGCCCCGGCCATCCCTCTAGGCCCCCCGTACCAAGCTTTTCTCCGCATGATCCCCACGCCACCGCCCATAACGCACCGCCACCGCCGACCACCGCCCCATCCTGAACCCTAAGATAGATAGTGGGGTACCTCTCCGACGAGCCCCTCCTCGCTGCAGCTGGTTCTTCCTTCACCGTGAGCCCACCCCTTGAAAATCGATCGACCCAAAAGTCGATTCAGTCGATCAAGTGTAGCCAAATCGGAGCAGCATCGCAAGCAAGAGCAAGAGCGAGAGCAGCAGCGAGCAAGAGCAATAACAAGAGCGAGACGAGGCAGGGGACCGAGAGCAAGAGCGAAGCAAAGCGGCGGCGAAGCTAAAGCAGCGGCAGCTCCTACTAATGTGGACGTCGCCACGAGGGAGCGGCCGTGGAGGAAGTGGCGGTGATGCCGCCGCGGATGGATCCACGCCGTGTCGGCTTCGGGACCGGCGCCGCAAGACCTTGTGAGATTGAATCAAGAAGAAAATGCGGCGATTAGTGTACAACCTCTTTGGTGGCGCTGATTAGGCCGCAGCTTCATCCGAGGAAGCGGTGATGATGATGCTCTTCCGGTGGTGTAGGTGAAGACGGCGGTGTGGGAATGGAGGTGGCGCGAAAGACGAAGAACGTCGGGGCAGCTCCTTGGAGATGGAGGGCGGGGTGGCTGAAAGGCGGGACGATGAGATCGACGACGGATCCTCATCCGGTACGGTGGATGAGGGACGTCGAGGTGTTGCTGTGGACGACGTCGTCGGAGAAGTGGCTCCGGCTGGGTGGCGGACGGAGCAGGGTGTGGGGTTTCGTCGCGGGTTTTCGCAGCCTCGGTGTACGAATGGGTAGGCGGATGGGATGGCAGTGGGGAACCATGGCTTAGAGACGCGCTTGTCTGAAATGTGGGGTAAGTTACAAAAGTACCCCCCACCGATTTGAGGCGGTTCTTTCGGTTCAGGGGTACCACGGGCATTTCGAGTGTTGGGATTTCACGGGAGGTGGGAGTTTTCGCGCGCGTTTTAATTTCGGAATAGCAAGGCGCAGGTTGAGATGGAGGGAGTTGTCGGAGCACAACGAGACAAAGATATATCTTAAATATTTCGGGCTAACAAGGTGCGGGTTGAAGAGGCGGGAGTTTTGCAGCATGATAGACAGAGACGCTAGCTTCAATTTTCGGCATAACAAGGCACGGTTTGAAATTTCGGAAGAACAAGCTTAACGTGTACCCAAAAAAAGACAATTTGCACCTCAACACGCACAACACACACACAAACACCATTTGGACTAGAGTAAGGTACACGTGCATTGCACGCATGAGATTTGGCAACCAAATTATGAATAAATACCACATTATAGCATGCAAGCTTTGAGTCATATATGCATGATGTAGATGTTCGTTTAATTCTTATAGTTCATTTCATTCAAAATCATCTAGTTTTTATAAGAAAGCTAATCTATTTTAAGATTCATGGAATTGTGCGTTGTAAGACATAAAGTAAAAACAAATAATGGCAAATCATGTAGAAAAACATTTGGGCAATTATGATACGGAAGATTCTAGAACAAATAAGAAGTGCTTGTGTTTTGATGTTTGTGCATTATGCTTAAGTTCAACCATGGAGTCTTCTAGATTATACATGTGGCAAAATCTGGTGGAATCCAGATGATATCCACCGGCCAACAGTGCTCAAATTTGCCATCTTTGGACCATCGGATTCGCCTCATCCAACGACCATCTTTCAAAGTTAAAGTTACCCGCACACAATATAAAAAATATATAATATAATATATATATAGGGGTATAGATATAGATATGTGATGTGAAAGCCGCCCATCATCTCCAATTAGAATAGTGTGTCCATGCACGGATGCAACATGGGCAAATGATGTCTGCCATCGGTATCTCAAATTCAAATCAGTCTGGCCTTGTTCAATGTGTATACATTACAACATGCTCGTTTCCAAACCACATGGCGCAGATCTCCGTTATATTCATGCATGCATGGGTTTCAAACATCATGATCTCTTATTCAAATATTTGAATTCAACTTTACATTGATTATGACCTCACCTATTCTTTTACACCCACACAGTAGTCTTCTCTTTATAATTGTACCACTAACTTTCTCTCGTGCATGCATGCACACACACTACCAGTCGGCATTATCCATCGCACGCATGCAATATTTTTCTTCAGGTCGGTCTCCCATGAAGGCACACACCCACACACATCCCCCTCTCCATCATATTGGGCATTCTTTGTCTCTCACGCGTGCATGCGCAACGATCGATGTTCCTCTATGTATGTGTGTATATAGCTAGGTCTTTCATAGTTTTCCACACAAACCGATCAATCGATATATCCAGTGAGGTCTCACCCTCTTTCCCACGTCCACATCGATCAATCCATACCTATCTATATAGGATTAACATATATAGCTAATACACCCACATTAATTATATATCCAACGTCCCCTCTCATCATCCATGCCTTCCGCTTCATCTCTCGACGCAGCGTGCACAATGAGAAGACGAGGCGATGAGGTCCTGCCCCCTAACATCACTATATATCAAGGCTAATATGAATGTGATCATTAGACAATTGCTGCTAAAAAAGGTTTAATTTCATGAATTGACCCTCCTCGTAAAGGATTAGCAATGCTTGGCCCCCTAGCTCATTTATTTTTCATGGCTCCGCCACTGCATAACAACGCCGTGTTCGCCCCTCTCTCTAAATATCGATCTCGCACTTGTGCATTCCTTCATAGTCTCCCTCCACTCGGCCCTTCGCACCATCTTCTAGCCCCCACGGATTTTGCCACATGTACAATCTAGCGAGACTCCATGGTTGAACTTAAGCATAATTCACAAACCTCAAAACAACAGTGGTTCTCTTTTGTTCTAGAATCTTCCGTATCATAACTGCCCAAACTTTTTTCTAGTTGAATTGCCATTATTTGTTTTTTACTTTATGCTTTACAACGCACAATTCCATGAATCATAAAATAGATTAAGGGCTTCTTTGATTCAAAGGATTCTCAAAGGAATTTTGGAGGATTCTAATCATTAGGAATTTTTCCTATCTTGGTTGTTTGATTCGTAGGATTGTAAACCATAGGAATTTTTCCATATGATTCATTTGCACTAGATTTCATAGGAAACATCCCATCCACTCAAACCCCTTTGAAAGAATTCTGCGTTTTTTCTATGCACAATAAAACACTCGTACAATCCTGTAGGATTCAAGACTACATTCCACTATAATCCCATGTTTTTCCTATTCACATGTTCTTAGCTTTTTTATAAAAACTAATTGATTTTGAATGAGATGAACTATAAGAATTAAACGAAGGGCTACATCATGCATATATTACTCAGAGCTTACATGCTATAGTGTGGTATTTATTCATAATTTGATTGCAAAATCTGATGCGTGCAATGCACGTGTACCTTACTAGTACTTTGAGTATGTGCAAAACACGTAAATTAGAATACCAATGGCATGCTACACAGCGTCTCTCTTACAGTTCATGAAGCCACGTGGCACATGTGGAGGCGTTGTCGCGACCTCCTTGCGTGGAGTGATCCGCGATAACGTCTTCTTTGGTTCGAGAAGAATGTACTCGTCCTCCACGAGCCATCTTGGCGGTACATGCAAGCAAAGATGTGCACACACGCCACGCATGCACTCATTCCCTCGCACACACGGGTACCGCAGGCGGGGCGCAATTTTGTACCAAGATCCACCCCATGTGATAATTTGGGCGTGTAAAAGTCGTTCACGTCATTGATGGTCAATTAATACCGCGCATGCAAATTGAGTGGACGTGAGGGCGGAAGAAAGACATGATTACTCCATTGCGCGCAGGCGAGTAGTTAAATCATGGGTTGCTAGTCGTACTTCCCTTGGTCTCCTTCGTATTTTGTGCCAATTTTGTGATAACATAATATTTACGCATTTCAGCGGTGTAGTACTTGAAATTTATGTTCCGCTAAACTCATCGGGAGCCGTTTCGGGCCTCGAAACCAAAACCATCTATTAATCTTTACCTTGTTCCCATCACATTCGAAAGCATGCTCACACCTACTAATACATACCAAACCTGAACGTGCTCCCACTATGCAAGTATTAGTACTACTAGTGCTAGTACTTAGGTTATAAAAAGGGGAACTACCTAACCGAAAATTACTCTACCTTTCCTCCTCATAAGTGCTTCTTCTTCGTCCGTCATTGCCATGGCCGGTGAGCAGAGCTCTAGGTCGAGAACTACTCGTAACAAGGGAGCGGCAACCAAGGCTGCGGAAAAAAAAGAGGGCTCGCCGCCATGCAGAGACCTCGAAAGATCTCTCATGGGCAAGCGATGGCTCCCGGAGGCGCCCTAGCCGCAGGCGAACATGCCAAGCCGGGCAGAGCTGGAGTCGTTATCCCTCGGCGGCATGCCCGATCAGCTCAATAAGCACCTCAATAAGCGAAGGAGTTCATACAAGGCTTGGCCGGAGTTGCTGAAGGAGAGCCTCGACGACATGCCCGCCGAGCTCAATCGGCGGGGAGTTGACCGCCCGGCTTGGTGATCTTTCTTGAAGAAGAGCATTGCCTTGGAGAAGAAGGCGACCGGCGAAATCCTGTGACTTCAGGAGGAAAAGGCGAAGCTCTGCCACGAGATCGACCTATTGAAGGAGAAGAACGCTGGCTGGAAGAAGCTGCATGAGAATAGTAGTTCCTCGATGAAGATGCTGCAGGCCCTCATCATGGAACAGAAGGAGGAGTTGGCGAAGCTCCGCATCGAGCACCCGGCTGCTGTCAAGGTATGTAATGCGGCCGTGGAATAGATGATGAAGGCTCGCGTCGAGAAATCCCGCGTCATGGATGTAATGAAGAAGATGGAGGAGGAGACGCCAAGGAGATGGAGGCCGTGGAGGCGATGCGAGAAGCGATTCTGACTTCGGCCGAATTAGATCATTTGGGGTGATAATCTTCCTTCTTCTTTTGCTGCTGTGTTTCATCTTTTGCTTTGGGTGTTTTGCTGCACGTGCCACGTTCTCTACGAGGCATGAATAGAACAATGGTTTTTGTTTTTTGAGGGAATGAATAGAACAATGCTAACAATGAGATTACTAGCAAATTAGATCATTTTTTATCGCCATATGGCACTGGGATGTCGTGTTTCGTGCTCCTCCGTCGCAGTACTACTCCAGTGGAAAACTTGAGTATACCGCATGGTTCTTTGCTCCTCCTCGATCAGGTCGTTGGCGCATTTATACGAGCACTCAAATCACAAGGCCCTGCCTTCCTGCAGTAATGAGCCATCAAATCACAAAGGCCCTCGCCTCTCGTGAAACCAACCAAGCTAGACTGCCCCGCCCTCTAGCCTTTTAAAAAATGTATACTTTTGTACAACAGTAGTATCGATGGATTGCGCCATGGAGCAAAACTTGAAATTAAAAAAAGGTGGTACATATAGAGAGCGCTCGTCGCCAAATTATGCATATAGTACTATTAAAAAAGCTAGTCACAATAATGGTATCCAGCACAACCCACCCCTCAAATAAAACTAAGCACCTTGGATTTCTTTGACAAAACTAAGCACCCTGAAATTCTTTGACAACTAAACTGCTGGCTATATGATGTTGGCCATATATATTGTACCTATATAATGTGAAGAAACGAGTGGTAGTACTATACCAACTAAAAGATGAAATGTAAGAAATACTAGTATGTATGTCTTTGAAGAGTTAAAGTAACAAGAAGAAACATAACATAGTTACTGCTGGGGCTCGACAACACACCCCACAAATTAAATTAAGCACACCTGAAATTAAACTTTGCAACTATTACGGTAGAACCTTTGCATTAGAACCACCATGAGCAACGACACTGCCACCTTACTCGGAGTCCTCGTCCACGTCCTCGACTTCGTCCTTGTCCCTCTTCCTCTTGGCTGATACTTCTTTGCTTGAACCGCAAACTTGGCTGTTGCTCTTCATCCAACCCTTGTAGATATTGAAACAAAGGTAGCCATCCATTGCAGCGTAGTGGATGTGGTCTATATCTAGTACATTCCGCTACCATGCATGATGATGAAACGTGTATGGAGGTTTCTCCGCCATCAGTATGAAGGATGAACCATGCCTCCTGCCAGGTCGGCATTGAAGGGTGACGAGAGGACACCGCCGATTCTTTTGGAGGTCGAAGGTGTTGCCTACAACGAGGCCTATCCGACGCAGAGACTTCTTTGTCGTTACCAAAGTCTCTGATGTGAATTTGACTAGGTTGCTCTCGAGGAAGTCCTTAAAATCCTGGCACTCAACGTCGGCATGGCATATGTGGTAGACCAACCATAAGTCATGCACGCAAACTTGGATCATGGCGGGCTTCTTCCTCTCTTTGTCCTTTAGATCCTTCTCTCGTCCCACGACTGTGGTGTACTCAACATCTAGCCCAGCGACCCACTCATCATCTGAGTCTTCGAACATGCGTCTGAAGCGAGAAAGGCATCCTTTCACCTTCGCGAAAGAACGGGTGTATATGACGTCGAACTCATCGCCGGTGATGGTTCCACACTTGTACTCACCGCCGATCGGGGAGATTTGGGACGCCATGGATTTGGGAGGAGGGTTAGGATTAGTGGAACTGCCGTAATGTGAATGGACGGGACGACTAGGAGCGAACCGCCGTAGTACTAAAGGACGTGCGGGGACGAGTAGGAGTGAACTGCCAGCGTGCGAATGGCAGGGTAGTGGCTTTCCATTCTCCCATGATACGGGCTTCCGAGAGCACTTGGATCGGAGATCGAACGGTTGCATGGCGTGATTCTAGACCTATGGGTGAATATCCTATCCTGGAGGGTTATTCTGCAAATTTTCAGCAACTTAGCATGCGACCGTTTGATCTCAGATCCAAGGGCTGCCAGTAGCCCGTATCATGGTCGCGCCTACCACGACCGTCGCGTCATAGCCGATTCGCCCTTGGAGATTTAACACGGTGTGTTAGGCTATCTGATGTTGGCATGTCATACATAGTCATCACTTAGTCACTCATACTACAACAAGGTTGGCTATAAGGTTGGCTATAAGTATTTTTTGTACTCCTCTCTATCTCTTTCTTCGTACTCCCTCCGTCCCATAATATAAGAACGTTTTTGACACTAGTGTAGTGTCAAAAACATTCTTATATAATGGGACACAGGGAGTACTAGTATTTATTGCATTTGCCAAGGAGTGACCTCTTCCAATGAAATGGTGTTGCTAAGTTTAATTCATTTAATTAGCTATAGACTCAAAATTGTCTTTTCACCTAGGTACACGCGCTTAGCACCGTTTCTTCCTTGGGTCACCAAACTAGTCTCTCTCTTCTTGATTAACTTGACACATCAGATTTTATGCCTATGTGGCAAGCTTAAGCACCTGTAGGAGCAAGTAAGGTGCCCGTCCGTTGCACGGAAGAGTGAAATGCATTGATCGGGGTGTTGTTTATTTTGACAAAGGATGTGGGGGTCATCTCATGTGTAACAGGTATTGATAGGTTTCTTCAAATATTATTTCATCTCTGGAGCTCAGAAACATCCGGGTGAAATAGATAAAAAAGTATCTTTTGCAAACAAAAGCGTTCAACTGTTCAACCTGCATCCAAAACTTGTGAAGAAATAACTCTTATTGTGCTTTGCAGGAAATGGTTCATCATAAGTCTTTCACCGGTACTGTAGTAAAAACTCATACATGGAAGATTCTAGACTAAACCATAAATGGATACACTTTTATTCATGTGCGATACTCCAATAGAGCAAGATCATGCATGGAAGTCTCCACATGCTTAGACAGCGGATTACATTGAGCGAAGACTAATGATCAACATTTAACTTAGTAATGCATATGTACAGGTGAACCACCTTGGAGTCCCCATGCACATTGTTGGGGGTCAAATAATACCATGCGTCTTCCATTTCCACATCGGCGGGAAGGTCCCAGCTTGGCAGAGTCCAAGTTAGCTTGACGTAGCCAGTGTCGCCGCCCACGGACCTCCGAGGGGTAGTAATAGTGAGCACGCACCCGTACATCGGCCTCGTGTCAGTGTCAGCATTAGCGACGTCGCCCCTGATGCACACTACAGAGATGTGGCGGCGGCTCTTGAGCCTCGCCGGTGGCCACGATCAAGAGGAAGACGCTGCCGTCCTCCTCCGAGACTAGCGGCAGCGCTGATCCTCCAAATGACTCCGGGGTGAGCGGGTAGCACGTCTCGTGCTTGATGTTCTTCACCAAGGGCGATGGTGATCGCCGCCGCGCTGCGTCGGTGATGCCACGATGTCCGCCGGCGAGCCCCAAAACGGCACCGGGCACTCATAGCGATGAGCGAAGGGCTCCTTGGAGGCATCGACCGAGCCATCCATGAAATGGGAGTGGCTGTAGGGGACATTCCGCCAGTTGAATATATGAGCAAGTTACTACGAGATTTACTACAAAATAAATCATGACGGCTATAACAGAGATTAAACTAATCATGCGGACTAGCATAGTAGATGAATAGATCGAGTCTAGGACACAGACTAGAAACATGAATTCTACCACGATTTCGAACAGGAAGGACAGAAACACATACGGTGCAACGGGAGCAGCACCATTGACATTGAGGTTGTCGCCCATGTCGTTGAGGAAGAGGTTGCCGAGGTCGGGGAAGAAGTCGTCGTCGGTGAAGTCATGGTTGCTAGCAGTCGCAAGATTGCACTCCCCAAATGTCAACAACGCCCGCCGAATGGAGCGCATGAGGGAGTGGTTGTAGGGCACGCTATGACACGAATGGAGCGCAGGAGTAGCCCACAAGCGATGAGACGGTGCTCCTCCCTAGTCTCTATTCTTATCTCTATCTCTACTACTCTTCTTTGTTTTTATAATATACTAGTTGTAGTTGTCAAATCGAATAATCTTTGCGCCCATCCACTTTGCGCCTGGCTGAACACGCCTCCTCGCCTCCATTAAACCCGCATGCAAACCGAGAAACCTACTCCGGCCCGCGGGAGGAAATTTGCCGGTTTCCGCGGGAGGGTTATTCTGCAAATTTTCAGCAAGTTAGCATGCGACCGTTTGATCTCAGATCCATGGGCTGCCAGCACCCCGTATCATGGTCGCACCTACCACAACCGTCGCGTCGCCTGTGTCGCGCCCTTGGAGATTTAACATGGTGCGTTAGGCTATCTGATGTTGGCATGTCATACATAGTCATCACTTAGTCACTCATACTACAACAAGGTTAGCCAAAAAGTTAGTCATCACTTAGGAGAATATTTTACTACTCCCTCCGTTTACTCCTCGTCCCTACTACGTACATACTTTGGTTAGTACTCCCTCCATTTACTTATACAAGGCCACTATAAAAAAATACATTTTGCATCTATACAAGGCCACAAATAGTAATAGAGACAAAAGTTACTACTCCCTTCTTTCCAGTTTATGGCTCAATTTCAAAATCTCTCCAACCAAGGTAGACGGTGAGTGGTCGAATTAATTTCATAGTTTGCACAGTAAGCTCGTTTTTCTCAAGAAGTTATGTTTACCGAGGCATTAATTAGAACGAATGCATGAATGACCACTAAATTTCCATGAACTTGTACATGCATTGGTTAATTTCCTCTTGACACTGCTTGCGTCGGGTGATCTAACTCACCTTGAAATCCAACATGTAATGGCACTACTACTAGTATAGTAGAATTGAGACTTATCAAACGGAAAAACGAATGTTTTTTAGATGAGCCCTATAAACCCTAGTGGGTATGTACTCCGTAAAAACAGATTTTTCCAAAACTAAGTCGCTCCCTTTCATGAATTCTGTAGTATACTCCTCCGTCGACGCTCCCTTTCATGAATCGTGTACTTCCTGTCACCGACATGTGGGACATATAGCAACCGGGTCGACGTGTCAAGCACCAAATAATAGTGCAGAATAGCAGGGGGGACGCACCCCACTCGTACCGGCCGAGTAGTAGTAATGAGCAATGAGACGTCAAATCACAATGCCGCACCTTCCCAGACGGACGAAGCAACCATTATTTCACACTTCGGTTCGACATCATCTCAAACCACGTACTACTTTTGCTTCTGCCTCAAGAGGGACATGCGCATCGCCTTGGTACATCATGACATGTGGGACCGCATGACAGGCCATGCTCTCCCGCCGATCGCTCGGTAAAATCACCTCATTTTTACTATACTTCCTCCGTATCGGTTTACTACATGGCATGCACGTCGTTCTAGGTTGAGAATTTAACTGCTATATATATGTGTGTGATGAACAGTACACTAGCCTTTTAAAAAAATGTATACTTTTGTACAGTAGTACTATCGATGGATTGCGCCATGGAGCAAAAATTGAAATTAAAAAAAAGGTGGTACATATAGAGAGCGCTCGTCGCCAAATTATGCATATAGTACTATTAAAAAAGCTAGTACGTGCTTAATTGGGGTGCTAAATTCTATTAAAGAAATACTAGTACTAGTATGTACATACTGAAGAGTTAAAGTAACAAGAAGAAACATAACATAGTTCTCTTGGGGGCTCGGCAAAACACACCCCTCATATTAAACTAAGCACACCTGAAATTAAACTATGCAACTAATCCGGTAGACACTACATGAGAAGTATAGAACCACCATGAGCAACGACACTGCCACCTTACTTGGAGTCCTCGTCCACGTCCTCGACTTCGTCCTTGTCCCTCTTCCTCTTGGCCGATACTTCTTTGCTTGAACCGCCAACTTGGATATTGCTCTTCATCCAACCCTTGTAGATATTGAAACAAAGGTAGCCATCCATTGCAGCATAGTGGATGTGGTCTATATCTAGTACATTCCGCTGCCATGCATGACGATGAAACATCTAATGAGGTTTCTCCGGTTCTGATGCGAAGGATGAACCATGGCTCCTGCCAGGTCGGCGTGAGGGTGACGAGAAGGCACCGGCCGATTCTTACGGAGGTCGAAGGGTTGCCTACAACGAGGCCTATCCTCACGCAGGACTTCTTTGTCATTCTTAAAGCTACGATGTGAATTTGACTATTTTGTCCTCGAGGAAGTTCTTAAAATCCTGGCACTCAACGTCGGCATGGCATATGTGGTAGACTAAGCAAACGTTATGTACGCAAACCTGGATCACGGCGGGCTTCTTCCTCTCTTCATCCTTTATATCCTTCTCTCGTCCCACGACTGTGGTGTACTCAACATCTAGCCCAGCGACCCACTCATCATCTGAGTTTTCGAACATGCGTCCGAAGCGAGAAAGGCATCCTATCACCGTCATGAAATGCGGGTGTAGATGACGTCGAACTCATCGCTGGTGATGGTTCTAACATTGTACTCACCGCCCGATCGGGGAGATTTGGGACGCCATGGATTTGGGAGGAGGGTTAGGATTAGTGGAACTGCCGTAATGTGAATGGGCGGGACGACTAGGAAGCGAACCGCCGTAGTATTAAAGGGCGTGCGGGCACGGTAGGAGCGAAGCGCGGCGTCTGAGCAGCGGGGTAGTGGCTTTCCATTCTCCCATGATACGGGCTTCGAGAGCCCTTGGATCTGAGATCGAGCAGTTGCATGGCGTGATTCTTGACCTATGGGTGAATATCCTATCCTGGAGGGTTATTCTGCAAATTTTCAGCAACTTAGCATGCGACCGTTTGATCTCAGATCCAAGGGCTGCCAGCAGCCCGTATCATGGTCGCGCCTACCACGACCGTCGCGTCGCTCGCGCCCTTGGAGATTTAACATGGTGCGTTAGGCTATCTGATGTTGGCATGTCATACATAGTCATCACTTAGTCACTCATACTACAACAAGGTTGGCTATAAGTGTATTTTTTTAATCCTCTCTATCTCTTTCTTCGTACTCCCTCCGTCCCATAATATAAGAATGTTTTTGACACTAGTGTAGTGTCAAAAACATTCTTATATTATGGGACACAGGGAGTACTAGTATTTATTGCATTTTCCAAGGAGTGACCTCTTCCAATGAAATGGTGTTGCTAAGTTTGCTTCATTTAATTAGCTATAGACTCAAAATTGTCTTTTCACCTAGGTACACACGCTTAGCACCGTTTCTTCCTTGGTTCACTAAACTAGTCTCTCTCTTCTTGATTAACTTGCCACATCAGACTTTATGCCTATGTGGCAAGCTTAAGCACCTGTAGGAGCAAGTAAGTACAATAGTGCGCTTTACATGGCATTTTGCATATGTGGAGGAAAGAGAGGCAAGGAAAAAGTGGAGAAGTGGGCTCTCATGCAAGAGCCAGCCTCTACTACTACATGGTGGACCATTGGGAGAGGCACTTGTATGGAGGTGGTCAGAATCGGAGACTCACGTCGGTCGTGGCGCCATGATTAAAATGATAATGGCAAGTCAAATCACGGGGCCCCACCTATCCAGCGATAACTTCATTGTCAAATCACACAGCCCTACGTTTGCAGCAGCCTACTCCCTCGTCTTCTCGCGTCTCTGTCGAACCGACTAGGCGGAACTGCCCCGCCGCCTACCGGGCAGGAAAAGCCCCTCCCTCGACTTTTAAATAGTATACAGTATACTAATTTTGTATCCATGGATTGCGCCCGCGCCATAGAGCAAAGCGTCTAGAAAACGGCGGTACACATGTACGGAGTATATAGCATGCCCGTCGCATTCGCGTCGCACCCCAGACGGTCGGTCGGTCTGGCACGCTGCTCTCCAAATGGAACGCGCGTCATATTGCGTTCGCACACACATGTGGGACGGCAATTGAGAACCGACCATAGGCACACTCCCCGGCCCCGCAAGTCGGGTGACTTAATAGAAGAGGGAGACGGCGATAGTACTAGAGAAGTGTTGTACTACGTTGGTGCACGGGCGATCCACCGCAAGACACGGAAGATCGGTTCGTCCATGCATGTGACCAGACTCTAGCGAACCACGCTGGATTGGCTATCGTCTACATATCGTGCAGGCTGTGTTGTACATGGCTGTAGTTGTGGTGAGAAATCTAAAAAAAGGTTTCTTGTCATCTCACAAAATTAGGTGTCATGTGCTTCGGATCACTGCAAGGATTAAACAGCGACAACTGAGTTGGGCTAGTCATTGGGGGCACATGCACGAACAGTGACTACTCGGCTGCCGTCTAGGTCAAGCCAGCTATGTTAATTAGGACATCTATCGGCGGACCCCTTTTCTACGAGTTTATCTTTAATTTGAGCTTTGTTCCTCGTCTAGTTTGTCCGTCGGGATTCATGTTGTCTCCTTTGGGTAGTGAGGTTATGATTTCTTGTCATGTGGCATTTTTTCGTGTTATATGTTATAATACGGCGCTTCAGATCAAAATGAAGACAACTGCGCCTCCGGGCCACGTGCATAAAGACTTCTCGACAGTCATTGACGAGGTCAAGCCGACTCCGGTAGACAAAAGAAAACTAAGTACTACTCCACTATATAGGTAGGAGCCTCCGCGCTTGCTTGCTAGTGTTGCTCTCGTCACACTGTCTCGGCCTCTCCAGATCTAAACACGACAGCGGTGGCCACTCTCTCTCTCTCTCTCTCTCTCTCTCTCTCTCTCTCTCTCTGCTCACTGTTGGTCACAGATCCAGCCGGATCCTCTCCACCGGGGAAGGTGAGAAGGTGCAACATTCACGCGGTCGTCCTCGGCGACGGCTCTTACCCACTGCTAGGCGCGTCCCGATCAGCCTGCCTTGTCGTTCTCTCCCAAGCACCGCTGGCGAGGGAGGGCCTCCGACCCCTTCTTCCTTGCTGCCGTAGTGTGGGCAGATCCGGCCTCCCGCTGCCCACCTAGCGACATCCCGGCGACCATCAGCTATAACTTCCTTCGAAACTGGCCTTGCTCTACTTCCTGAGCACCTGACATCGCTGCATTTGTAACTTTTACTATTTCTCAGGCCCCCTCGTAGATAGGATCGACCGGCTGTTCGAAAACCACCTAATTTTTTTACGTTTAAGAGGTAAAACTAGTTCATGCACTTGAATCTAGTACTAGTTGGTTCAAACAAGGAAGAAAAGGGGTGGGGCTGGGGGAGGATTTGTTACCTGAATCTAGGACTTGGTCGAAATAGGAAATAATGGGGGCGAAAAGTAGCAGAGACTGGCTATCCAACTGGTCTCTAGGTCTAATAGGTAAATAAAGGGAAAGCATAATACAAACTCAAAATAAACCCGATCTATTGGTTGAAAAAGGAAAGAAAGTGGGGATCGGGGACAAGTCAGCCAGTAAGTCCAAAGACTAGATTTGCTAGTCTCACACGATTATAAGGTGGCTATACCGAACAAAAATGGGACCAACCCGGATATCACATTACGATGTTTGTTGCCCCGAGCCACTCTTATGTAATGCCACTGGTAAAATGTAGCTGTCGCACTGTTAAAAGTAAGGACACGTTAAACCAATGTTGTTTCAATGTAATGCCTCCAGTAATATGAATCAATGGCACTTCTTTACATGTCCTGCTAAAAATTCCCATTAAGATAAGTTGGTTCTTTTCGTTAGAAATGCAACTGTCCTGGTACGCCTACTCTCCCGTGCCCAAAGTAATGTCGTATTTAACGGTTATCATAGTTAATCCTAATGCCCACACTAATATGTAGCAATGCCACTGCTTTAGAAATTGCTACTGTCCTTGTAGGATTGCCATTCAGATAAGGAACATGCTTCTTTTCATTTGATGCATGTTTCATCACTTGTTAGTCACCCTCCTTTCCACCTTTTTGTGCAAACAGAGATATACATTTCACGCTCGATCTTAGTTGAACTGCACAAATGATATCCAAATTATAGTTGAGCATTCCAGGAGCTTCACAACCAACCTTGATGTTGCTCAATTTTATCGCAACTAATGAAGAAGAAGCTGTGTGGGTTTCGTTTTATGATGGAAATGGAACCGGGGCTGGAGCCCTTTTCTTAAAAAAAGATTGAAGAAGAAGCTACTAGCTCACGGGACATTGCTTCATTTTAGGTGAACTGCACCAAAAGGTCCCATGAATTGAATCATCCATGTTGGTGGTGAAAGAGCCGACTTGACATCCAGTCTAAGCACCCCGACCTCCATCCTTGCGACATACGGTACACCTCGTTTGCCACCTTTCGACCCTAGTGTCACTGATAAAATGAAGTAATAATACAGTTAAAATAGAGCGAGTGTCATCTCTATCATTTCATTTCCAATGTAGATAAAGAAAGTGCTTCTCTTTGTTAAAGTATGTACTAGTCCCATTGTTAATGTTTAAGCATTTCTGCAAACTGGGGTGCTTAACTTTAGTTGATATGTACAAAAATAGAGATTTGAATGTCTCAAGGTGCCTCCTTGTACTACCGTTGTACACTGATGTTCATCACTGGCAGAAGGTGTATCTGGGAGACTTGGGACGATGTCCAATATGAGGCGTACCGTATGAGGCATCGCAGGGCCCATCTCGCCCTCATGACATGGCATACTATGATACTATCGCAATATTTTCTTCTATTTATTTTGTGTGTTTCATAAACTAGTGCCACTATAATGTAATCATGCTTTTTCATTATATGTGCAAACAGGGTTATTCAGCTACATTTTGGTGGAACTGCACAAATGTACGTATGGAACCGGCATATATGTAGAGTGCGAGGTGTGCCAAGTAAAAATTACCGACACCAACCATGCTGCATGCACGCATTGGCATCCACCACCACCAGTGGGATGTGTGGCGTTCTCTGTGGACGGATCTTTCTCGGCAGCAAACCCTCTAACCAAATACTAGTAGCATATATTAGCAGTTTTCTAGGGAGTACTCTTTTTGAAAGAAGCACCAATCTATTTTTCTTTATTTGTACACTGTGTCACAACTTTGACCCAAAGGTCCAGAGCTATTTTAGGGTGATTGGCGTAGTACTCAGAGACTGATTGTAAGCATGATTTTCATTAGCTGTCACTGCGATTGTAAGCATGAGCGGGTGGAAGATTAGGTTAGTGCGAAGCTTACCTTAAACACTACCGCCGCCGTTGAAACGAGGCGAGTGTCGTGGGAACCATGGAGAACAGCGGGGAAGCGACGTCGCGCCATCCGGCCTCCTCTTGCGGTGGGAGAATGAATACTCCTGTGGCTCCGGCTGGCTCTGCACCCTCACGAACGGCACACCATACTCGATCGATTCGTTATCCTCTGGGTGCTCGACCTTCGACCTGTACGCCACCACCTCCGCCTGACTGTCGCCTCAGGCGAATCTATCTGCTCCATTGCCCATAGGAGATACTCGATGAACTCGGAGGACTATGGCGTGACTGCCGCCGAGGAGTACATGTACATCGCCGCCCTCATCGCCATCGTCTCGCTCTTTCACATACATTGCCACATGGCCCGCACCGTCCTCGAAATCTCCCACTCATTGTCAAACCAACTAAGGATCTCCTTCAACCTGGCTAACTTTGCCTGGTCGCCGCCGGTGATCTGCCTAATTATTCTTGCATCCTCTCCATAGATGTCCTTCCAGGTGGTCGGTGCTAGCTTTGGAAGATGGGAGGAGAGGCGGTGGTCTTGCAATAGAGAAGAGGGAGAGGAGAGGAGGTGGTTTTGGAATGGAGATGACGGAGAGGAGAGGAGGTGGTTTTGCAATGGAGAAGATCAGAAGAGGGAGAGGCGAGACGATGGTTTTGGAATGGAGATGATGGAGAGGAGAGGAGGTGGTTTTGGAATGGAGATGATGGAGAGGAGAGGAGGTGGTTTTGCAATGGAGTAGATACGAAGAGGGAGAGGCAAGCCGGTGGTTTTGGAATGGAGATGATGGAGATGAGAGGAGGTGGTTTTGCAATGGAGAAGAGGGAGAGGAGCGTGCGGCAGCGATTTAGGATTGGACGAGAGGGCCGGCGCGCTGTGACTGGATCAAAATCAAAATCAATTTACCCTTCAATTAAGAAAGCGACCCCACATTAACTAGTCTCCCTTTTATTCTGGGTCATAGTTGACCATGATTTTCGCACATAAAATATATGTTATACATTGCAAAAATAATATAATTTGAAAGTACATTCAGAATCTGAACCAAACAATACAATTTTTGGTGACATGCATTCACATTTTGATTGTCAAATACGATGCGTGGTCAAACTTTGACCCAAAATACGCATAAAACAAAAAAAAATACTTCCAAGACCAGCGCCGCTCTTCCGCTCTTCTCCTCTTAAACCACCGCCGCTCCTCTCCTGTTCCAATCTAAATCCAGCGCCGCTCCTCTCCTCTTCCATTTCAAAACCACCGCCCCTCCTCTCCTGTTCCATTCCAAAACCAGCGTCGCTTCTCTCCCGTTCTAATCCAAAACTAGCGCTGCTCCTCTCCTCTTCCATTCAAAAACCACCACCGGCGAGTGAAGGTGCTGTGGAGAAGTAGATCGATGGAGGAGTACAACTGATACGTGAGGATCGCAGACGGCGACCAATGAAGCTAGCTAGGATGTTGGAGATACAGTCTTGGTTTGACAACAAGGACCAACTAAGCGGTGACGGCGACATCCATGGCCAAATATCTGCAACAGGCGAAAAGCGGCAATACTCCCGGAGGGAGTCACGCCGAGTACATAGAGCTGCTCCTCAGGCCATGGAGCAAACAGATTCACCGAATCCGATCGTGAGGGAGCGGTGGTGGGAGTATCGATCCCGGATGGAGCATCCACGAGATTGAAGGATCGAGCATCTGAGGTGCCGTTTGTGAGGGTGTCTGCCGGAAGCGAGCCGATGGAGTCTTCGTCGACCGAACCCAAGCTGCAAGAGGAGAAAGCAGTTGGCCCGACGACGCTTCCCGCCATCGTCTCCCTCGCCGTTCACATTGTCTCACGGGCGGTATGCGCCACCGAGGAATAGGAGGGGCTGCCCCCTGACCCAATAGTCGGACAGGTTGTGAATTGTCAGGAGGAGCTTAGGGTTGTCAGTATTTGCATGTTGTGAATTGTGTTTTGTGTTGTGTGTTTTGAGAGTACTTTCAGATATGAATGTCTTTTGAATTTCAGATTTGTAGTATTGAGCATATAAGAATTTTATGAATTCTAGAGATCTATTTTTAGCACTTAAAAAAATGTAGTTTCATAGGAGTATAAAAGTGCAGACGAGAAGAAACTGCAAGTTTTAGTTTCAGATAAGAAACTGCAAGTTCAGTTTCAGATAAGAAACTGCAACTTTCAGAGGCAGAGCATTTTATTAACATGGCCTTTTCAAACAGGGTTAACATCATGTTGGAAGTTTTATTCATGGTCGAAAGTGGAACTACCAGCCAATTAACATCATGCTCATCAACATTCATGCATAGCACATCTTCATATGATGCACAGTCAAAATGCCCACACAATGTCGAGTGTGCGAAACACAGAGAAAACGAGGGACGAAGGTTTGGCAGTGTTGGACGTGGTTTTGGGCTGCCCCGTCTAGGTTTTCATTTTTAACATGCGCACCCCACGACCTCGGACGGGAGGGCATGTTTGTATTTTCTTAGGGCCCTCATGTATCGACCAGCCTATGGACCTCCCATCCGAGTTTTTATTTTTGGCAGCCCAATTTATGTATTTTTTTGAAGAAAACGCAGAGGTCTGTTCTATTTTTCTATATAAGAATAGGAACGCCAGGTACAACTTATGTTTCCCTTCTAACTATATTATATATATTTAAATTATTTTATATGTTATTGTATATTATTTTTATTGTCATCACATATTTAACAGATACTTACATATGTAAGAAAACAACATCCCACATCTTATTAACTTATAAAAATAATTTCTTAACAAATAAAATCCTAGATTGTTTTGGCACGAAAATCCTAGTGATTGTGTACAAAAGCTTGGTAAGATTTAAGGACGAATGTAATAATATCACTTATTATTTAAATATATTTATAACAAAATGCTCATCCCTTTTTATTTTTTGATAACAATGCTGGCCCAACCCAACATTATAATTAGAATCAGCCCAGCAAAATCGTGTATTTCGGGAAAGTGCAAATGGCCTGTTATTTTTTAGGAAATAAAATAAATGGGCCGCATGGACGCTACATTAATTGTTCACCCAGCCCAGCTAATGGCTGTAATTCAAAAAAAGAAAGATCAAATTGACTGTAAATTCTACCGCGCAAAAAAAAAGACAGTAAATTCTGAAAAAATGGGTTGAATACATGCCACATTTTTGGAGGCTGAAATGTGGGCCAATAGGTCGAAGCCAACGCAAGTCGTTGTCAATTTAGTCAACAAATGATTCTGACATGTTAGCCGTTGGATTTACATCCAACGACCGGCATCCATGTTCAATCTCTCGTCTTCTTCCTCCAGCACCACCAGGACCACCTCCCGCCTCCTGCTGCTAGCAGCTCTGCTTAGCACGATTCTCTATGAAGCGCTACTCCACCGTTGGCCAGGCCATCCCTCCACCCCTCCACACCTCCCGTTCTTCTCCACCGACTGCCGAACCACATCGCACTAGAACCAGTTAACCCTCGTACACCTCTCCGTCTCCGACTCTACTCCCGCGTCTTCCCATCTTCGGCTCGTTGCTGTTCGGGGCCTCGCCGTCGTCCACCACCTTGGATGCGCTCGGCACGGCGTGGTCAACGTGGTCAACAAACGACACCATCGGAAGTAGGCGTGCGTGGAGAGGCGACGATTGGGTCCACGGCCGCACACAAGGAAATGCCTCCTTATTACGTGCAAAATAATGATTCCTCCACCTGACATCTGGGACCCACCGGAAGGGCCTCTGTATTTCGCGAAAAAACGTGCCCCCCGCTGACTTGTTGGACCCACCAGCTATCTTTGCACGCAAGGAAGTGCCTCCTTATTATGCACAAAAAATGAATACTCCCCCTGCCAGCTGGAACCCAGCATACTGGGAGGCTGACTTGTGGGCCTACCAAGTTGACGGGGACGGAGGGCTTTGTCAACTTAGTCAATATGAACGATTCTAGCTCCGGTTACCGTAAGATGTTCATCCAACGGTTGTAGTGCTTCTTCAACCTCTGGTCTTCTTGCTCCTGCCGCCCAAACCAGCGCCCGGTCGTGCAGCGTGCTCACGCCTCCGTGGCCGGCTGTGATGCCGCGGAGGCCTCACCGCCCCCTACTACTCCCACCGCTGGCCAGGCATCCCTCTACTCACCAACACCCCCTGTTATTCTGCGGCGACAGCAGCCTCACACCGCAGCTGAACCAGTGAACCCTCGTACTCCTCTTTGTGTGGGCATCCACTGCTGCGTCTTCCCCGGCTCTGAGTCGTCCCCTTCCTAGGCCTCGCCGTCGTCCACCGCCGTGGTGCTCTCGGCGCGGCGTGGTCAACATGGTCAAGGAACGACTTCCATCGGACGTGGACTGTACGTGGAGAGGCTGACAGCTGGGTCCATGGCCGCAGCAAGGAAGTGCCTCCTTATTACACGCAAAATAATGATTCCTCCACTGACGGCGGGGACCCACCGAGCAGGGCCACCGTATTTGGCGAAAAAAGTTTCCCCACCGCTGGGACCCACGAGCTACATCTTCGCACGCAAGGAAGTGCGTCCGGAAAAAAAACGATTAGCCCCCCGCACTGGTGGGACCCACCAGCTACATCTTCGCACAGAAGGAAGTGCGTCCGAGAAAAAAAAGATTCGCCCCCCTGACTGCTGGGACCCACCAGCTACATCTTCGCACGCAAAGGAAGTGCGTCCGGGCAAAAAAACGATTTGCCCCTCTGACTGCTGGGACCCACCTGCTACATTTTCGCACGCAGGGAAGTGCCTGACAGTCGGGACCCAGCTGGTCGAAGTGTACTAGCGTTGTCATTCTGGTCGCGAACGTGTACGTACATATATACTGGTCAATGTAGAGGCGCGCACGTGTTGTAGTAGAGGCGCATACGTGTCGTAGTAGAGGCGCGCATGTAGCATGTACACGCACGTCTGCCGCCGTGGTGCAAGAAAGAAAATCTGACCCGCGTCGCATTACATACGGACGGGGTCTCGAACGCCTACTCGCGCATACGTGCGGCCAGGGATCGTGTACATGGCTGGGTCGGAACGGAGAAACAGAGTCGTCGTCGTGTTCATGGGGAGGCAACGGAATGCGTCGTGTTCATGGGGAGGCAACAAAATGCGTCGTGTTCATCGGGAGACAACGGAACGCGTGGGAGCCAACCGGCTTGGACGGAACAGGCGATGGAACGAGGCTGGCGTACCGCGGAAGCGGAGGAAGCGGCCTTGTGTTCGACCGCCACGTTCGAACGGGTCATGTTGATCGGGAGGGTGTGGCGCATCAAAACGGAGGAAGCGGACCTCCTACGGTCAAAACGGGGTCCTGTTGATCGGGAGGGTGTGGCGTGCCGCAAACGGAGGAAATGGACCTCCTACGGTCGAAACGGGGTTCCTATTGATCGTGAGGGGTGTGGCGTATCGCCAAAAGCGGACGAAAGCGGACTTGTGTTGGAGCTCTACGGTCGAAAGCAGGGGTCCTGTTCGCCGGGAGGGTGTGGCGTCGCAAAAGCAGGACTCCACGGGATACTGTTCATCTCCACCGTCGACCTCCTCCGGCCTCCACGGGCTACCATCGACCTCCTCCGGCCTCCACGGGCTCTCGCTCATCCAGCCTCCACCGCGCCGCTTACTCCACCGCCATCGCTCAACCACCCCTCCATCGTCTCATCGTTCATCCAGCCATCCACACCACGGGTCATGTACAACCACCCCTCCACCGCTTCATCGCTCATCCAGTCCTCCACACCACGGGTCCTGTTCATCCAGAGGCAACGCCACCGCTCCTTGTTCATCCAACACCCCCCGCAATGCTCATCGCTCATCCAATCGATCGGCTTGATTAGCAGCGATGCGGCGAATCGCTCCATCGGGTTCGATTAACGACCATCGATCGATCGCTCGGGTTCGATGTCGTAGCCTGCGATTACAATCGCTTCCGGGTTCGATTAGAGCCCAACGCCTCGCTTCGGGTTCGATTAGAATAACGCCTACGCACACAGCAGCGTCACGTGTACGAGAAACGCCCATCGCCGGCCCCGACCTCCCACCGTAACCGCAACTCCCGAAATTTTCCTCCCCTTGCTTCTACCACGGTTTTTCCGTCATGGACGGCCCAAAGAATGTCATGCAGCTGCGTCTTCGCCCGCCAGACGAAAAGCCCATTTTCTGTCATGATTTTTTGTCATAGAAGTAGGAGCCCACCACATCTATGACGATACTGGGTTTTGTCACAATTATCGTCATAGAAGTGCCATATGTATGACAAGAAAAAAATTCGTTCGGCCCAAATTGTCACGGATGTGTCTTTTTTTTGTAGTGAGACCCCATCTTGTTATCCTTAATAGCAACGATACATGCATGTCGGTTCCCCTTCTGTCACTGGGATCAAGCACCGTAAGATTGAACCCATCACAAAGAACCTCTTCCCATTGCAAGATAAATAGATCAAATTGGCCAAACAAAACCCAAATATCGGAGAAGAAATACGAGGCTATAAGAAATCATGCATATAAGATATCAAAGAAGAATCAAATAACTTTCATCGATAAAAACATAGATCTGATCATAAACTCAAAGTTCATCGGATCCCAACAAACACACCGCAAAAAGAGTTACATCATATGGATCTCCAAGAGACGATTGTATTGAGAATCAAACGAGAGAGAGGAAGCCATCTAGCTACTAACTACGGACCCATAGGTCTACAATGAACTACTCACGCATCACCGGAGAGGCACCAATGTGCATGATGAACCCCTCCGTGATGGTGTCTAGATTGGATCTGGTATTTCTGGAACTTCCGGCGGCTGGAATTGATTTTCGTCGACTCCCCTAGGGTTTCAGGAATATTGGGGTATTTATTAAGCAAAGAGGCAGTGCGAGAGGCTACCGAGCTTGGCATAAGCCACCTGGGCGCGCCTGGGCCGCCAGGCGCGCCCTGGTGGGTCGTTCCCCCCTTGGGGCACCCCTCTGGTACTTCTTCGGCCCATCTTGTGTCTTTTGGTCCAGAAAAAATCCACAAAAAGTTTTGTTGCCTTTGGACTCCGTTTGATATTGATTTCCTGCAATGTAAAAAACAAGCAGAAAACAGCAACTGACACTAGGCACTACGTCAATAGGTTATTACCAAAAAATGATACAAAATGATTGTAAAACATCCAAGAATGATAACATAACAGCATGGAACAATAAAAAATTATAGATACATTGGAGACTATCAACATCCCCAAGCTTAATTCCTTCTCGTCCTCGAGTAGGTAAGTGGTAAAAACAGAATTTTTGATGTGGAATGTTGCCTAACATGTTCATCACATATTGTTTTCTTTATAGCATGGACATTTGGACTTATATATGGTTCGAAGCAATGGTCTAGTTTTGACATGAAGACTTTAATACTCAAGCATACCAACAAGCAAATATGTCTTCCGAAATATCAACACTAAAGCAAGTTATCCCTAGCCATTATGCTCAAGCATTGATCCATTCATGAAACACACTCGAATACTAGCTATACCCAATGCTCAAGTACGATCATAGTGCCCCTTAGTTGGTGCATTATAAGAGAAGATGGAGACTCAAGTAAAAAATAAAAATTGCATAGAGTAAAAGAAAGGCCCTTCGTGGAGGGAAGTAGGGATTTGTAGAGGTGCCAGAGCTCAAAGCGAAAATTGAGAGATAGAAACATTTTGGGAGGCATACTTTTCCCACCAAAAAAAGGGACTTAGAGCTCCCAACACTTTCTATGCTAGATATATTATAGGAGTTCCCAAATAGAAAATAAAATTTATTCCTTTTTCCACCATACTTTCACTTTCCATGGCTAACTGTATCCACGGGTGCCCTCCATACCAACACTTTCCAAGGAATTTATTATTTGACAACATAAAGTAAATTCATTTTTCATTTTGGGACTGGGCATCCCTAATACCTTTGTCGTACTCTCGTGCAATGACAAGCGAATAAACACTCATCATGAGAATAACACATCTAGCATGGAAAATATCGTCCACCCCTCACCGCCTCGCGAGCGATATGAGCACACAAAAGAGAAATTTGTTTTTAAAATTAGAGACGGCACATGCAAATTTGCTTAGAAGGGCATGACAATACCGCATATAGGTAGGTATAGTGGACTCATATGGCAAATTTTGTTTAAAGGGTTTTGAATGAGGAAGTAGTGATCATACTTAGTGCAAATGAAGGCTAGCAAAAAGATTGAGAAGCGTCCAACCAAGAAACTAAAAATCTCATAAGCGAGCATTAAGCATAACTAACACCGAATAATACACCACAAGTAGGATGTAATTTCATTGCATAACTATTGACTTTCATGCTTGCATAGGGAATCACAAACCTTAAAGAATAATTACTCATCAACATGACTCACATATCATATCGTCATATCTCAAAACCATTACTAAGAACCAAGTTTATTTTGTCCAATGATCATCATGAAAGTTTTTATTATATCCTCCTTGGATATCTATAACTTTGGGAGTAGCTTCATATGTTGCTTTTAATAAGCTCACAAATATAAGTGAAGAACATGAGCATAATATTTATTTCTCTCAAAATAATCTACATGAAACAAGCGAGAATGTCTTAAACAATTTACTAACTCACAAATAAATCTAAGTGAAGTATGAGAGCATTTCTTCAAAAATAACAAAGCACACTGTGCTCAAAAAGATATAAGTGAAGCACTAGAGCAATTCCATGGCTCTAAAAATTTAAGTAAAGCATAGGAGCAAGCATAGCATAATTTTTGGCTCTCTCAAAAAGGTGTGTCCAGCAAGGATTCAAGACTTAAAATAAAGAGCAAAACAAGAAAAGACCCATATCATACAAGACGCTCCAAGCAAAACTCATAATATGTGATGAATAAAAATATAGCTCCAAGTAAAATACCGATGGTTGTTAGAAGAAAGAGGGGATGCCACTCGGGGGCAACCCCAAGCTTAGTTGATTGATACTTCTTAAATATTATCTTGGGATGCCTAGGGCATCCCCAAGCTTAGCCTTTTGCTAATCCTTATTCCTTCATCCATCGTAATATCACCCAAAACTTGAAAACTCCAATCACACAAAACTCAAAAAAACCTTCATGAGATCCGTTAGTATAAGAAAGCAAACCACTACTATAAGTACTGTTGCAAACCCATTCATATTTTATTTTTGCATTATATCTACTGTATTCAAACTTTTCTATGACAAAAAATCTTCAAAGAAACCCATAGAATCATAAAAACAAGCACACAACGCAAAGAAAACAGAATCTGTCAAAAACAAAACAGTCTGTAGCAATCTGGATATTCCGAATACTTCTATAACTCCAAAAATTCTGAAAATTTAGGACAATGTGAGCAATTTGTTTATCAATCTTCTGCAAAAAGAATAAACTCAAAAGCACTCTTCAGTTAAAAATGGGAATTTCGTTTCTGAGCGCAAAAGTTTCTGTTTTTCAGCAATATCAAATCAACTCTCACCCAAATCATCCCAAAGGCTTTGTTTGGCACAAACACTAACTTAAACCACAAAAACACATATAATCAGAGGCATAATTGTGTATTTTATTGAAAATAGCAAGAAAACCAAAAATCAAAAAGATACAAGTTGGGTTACCTCCCAACAAGCGCTATCGTTTTATGCCCTTAGCTAGGCGTAAGATTTTATTGATGCTCACGTGAAAGATAATAATTGAAACAAAAAGAGAGCATCTTAAAACTTGTGAAAAAAAATATTAGTCTACATACTGATACGTCTCCGTCGTATCTACTTTTCCTAACACTTTTCCTCTTGTTTTGGACTCTAATTTGAATGATTTGAATGAAACTAACCACGGACTGACGCTGTTTTCAGCAGAACTACCATGATGTTGTTTTTGTGCAGAAATAAAAGTTCTCGGAATGGAACGAAACTTCGCGAGGATTTTTTATATCAATACAGAGAATTTCTGGAGCCAAGAGCCACCTGAGGGGGGCACCTGGGTGGGCACAACCCAGCAGGGCACGCCTACCCCCATGGTGCGCCCCGCTGGGTTGACCCCACCTGGTGGCCCCGTTGACCCTGAAACCGACGCTATAAAATCACATTATTCCAGAAAAAATAAAGGAGAAAGAATTATCATGTTTCACGAGACGGAGCCGCCGCCATCCCTTGTTCTCCATCGGGAGGCCAGATCTAGAGTCCGTTTGGGGCTCTGGAGAGGGCGATCTTCGATCTTTGTCATCACCAACACATCTCCATCGCCAATTCCATGATGCTCCCCATCGGGAGTGAGTAATTCCTTTGTAGGCTCGCTGGTCGGTCAGGAGTTGGATGAGATTCATCGTGTAATCGAGTTAGTTTTGTTAGGGCCTGATTCCTAGTATCCACTATGTTCTGAGATTGATGTTACTATGACTTTGCCATGCTTAATTCTTGTAAATTTGGGCCCGGGTGCCATGATTTCAAATCTGAATTGTTTATGTTATCTCCATCATATCCATGTTCTAGATCCGATCTTGCAGGTTATAGTCACCTACTATGTGTTATGATCCGGCAACCCCGGAGTGACAATAGTCGGGACCAGTCCCGGTGATGACCGTAGTTTGAGGAGTTCATGTATTCACCATGTGCTAATGCTTTGTTTCGGTTCTCTATTAAAAGGAGGCCTTAATATCCCTTAGTTTCCAATAGGACCCCGCTGCCATGGGAGGGTAGGACAAAAGATGTCATGCAAGTTCTTTCCATAAGCACATATGACTATTTACGGAATACATGCCTACATTATATTTATGAACTGGAGCTAGTGCCATATTGCCCTAGGTTATAACTGTCTCATGATGAATATCATCCAACGGGTCACCGATCCAATGCCTACGAATTTACCTTATATTATTTTTGCTAAGTTACTATTGTTGCTATCGCTATCGTTACTACTACAAAATCACTGCTATAACTGTTACCGTTACTATTGCTGCTGCTGCTACTATCATCAAAACTATCATATTACTGTGCTACTGATCACATTGCTGTAGATAATTAATCTCCAAGTGTGGTTGAATTGACAACTCAACTGCTAATACCTTCAGATATTCTTTGGCTCCCCTTGTGTCGAATCTATAAATTTGGGTTGAATACTCTACCCTCGAAAACTGTTGCGATCCTCTATACTTGTGGGTTATCAAGACCTTTTTTTGGCGTCGTTGCCGGGGAGCATAGCAATATTTGTTGAATCACTTGGGATTATTATCATATTATCATTATGAAGAATCTGAAGGATGCTAAGACTAAGATTTTTTCCTCTAAGATGAGGGGAGGTAAGGAACTGTGATCCAGCTCCGCTTTAGATTCACCTTCTGTTATAAGTAAACTTGCAACACCACAACATGCTATTCATTCTGATATGTCGCAAGTTATTGATGATGCTACTTCTGCTATTTATACTACTCATGATGATGCTAGTACCTTGCTTGATGATGATGTGCCATTAGGTGAATTTCTTGATGAACAACTTGCTAGAGTAAGACAACATGATATTGTGGAATTTGATGATGAACTTGAAACTGAAAATCTTGAAACACCTACTAGAACTTGTCCTCCTAGATATGAATTGCCAAAGGTACTGGAAGGTTATACTATGAGTGAGGAGGCAACTAGAGATATTCTTGCTTGTAAGGATAGAGATGACCTCGAGAAATTATTATGCAAGTATAAAGAAAGATCTCTGAATGCTAAAATGAAATGGGATCCTGAGTTTGCTACTTCACCTATTTTTATTGATGATAAGGATTATGAATTCTCTATCGACCCAGAGTTAATTACTTTGGTTGAATCAGATCATTTCCATGGTTATGAAACTGAAACTGTTGTGGCACATCTTACTAAGTTGAATGATATAGCCACCCTTTTTGCTCATGATGAGAAGATTCGCTACTATTATATTCTCAAGCTACTTCCGTTCTCATTAAAGGGTGATGCTAAAGCTTGGTACAATACTCTTGCTCCTGGTTGTGTGCATAGTCCCCAGGATATGACTTATTACTTCTCTGAAAAATATTTCCCCGCTCATAAGAAACAAGCTGCCTTGCAGGAAATATTTAACTTTGTGCAAATTGAAGAAGAGAGTCTCTCACAAGCTTGGGGGAGGCTTCTCCTATTGCTTAATGCTTTGCATGATCGTCCTCTTAAGAAAAATGAAATACTTGATATCTTCTATAATGGACTAACCGATGCTTCTAGGGATTTCCTAGATAGTTGTGCTGGTTGTGTTTTCAAGGAACGAACTATTGGGCAAGCTGAAGAATTATTGAATAACATATTGAAAAATTATGATGATTGGACTCCTCCTGAAACACCTATTAAACCCACTCCGAAGAAGAGGGGTATCTTATATCTCAGTCCTGAAGATATGCAATAGGCAAAGAAATCTATGAAGGAAAAAGGTATTAAGGCCGAGGATGTTAAAAATTTACCACCTAAGAAATACCTGGGCTTGAAGCACCACCACCACCTAAGGTGGTAGAGGTAAAATCTTTAATGAAATTCAATGATAGTGATGATCCTCATAATAAACATCCCAGTCAATGCCTTTATCAGTTTGATAATTACATTAGAAAGCAAGATCACTTCAATGCAAATGTTATGAAACAATTGAAATACAACTCTGATATGATTGCTCGCTTAAGTGACTTGTTATTTAGAATCTCAAATGATGTTAGAGGTGTAGGAAAGCATGCCTCTATGGTTCAAACTCAATTAGAACACGTTGCTAAATCTCAAAGAGAGTTACTTGATGAAATGAACAATAATATAAGTGACTTTGCTGTTAGAGTAGCAACTACATGAGGTAAAATGACTCAGCAACCACTTTATCCTAAGGGACAGCCAAAGATAATTGAACAAGACTCTCAAAGAATTAACACTGATGCACCTAGTCTTTACAAAAGGAAAAAAAGAAGAAAAATAATAGGACTTTGCCTGCCTCTAGTGAACCTGAAATAGAAAAACCTCCTAGAAATGATAATGAAGTTTCTATCTCTGATGTTGAAACTCAATCTGGTAATAAACACTCACCTTGTGATAATGAAAAATATAACAATGAGGTTCATGAAGACACTCAACCAAATAATAAAGAACCAGATAATGATGTTGAGATAGAACCAGTTGTTGATCTTGATAACCCACAACCTAAGAATAAAAGATATGATAAAAGAGACTTTGTTGCTAGAAAACATGGTAAGGAAATAGAACCATGGGTTCAAAAGCCTATGCCCTTTCCACCTAAGTCAACTAAAAGGAAAGATGATGAAGAATTTGAATACTTTGTTGAAATGCCGAGGCCAGTCTTTTTGCGAACACGCTTGACTATTATCTTAAAATGTCTTCTTATGCAAAGCATATGAAAGACATCATCACTAATAAGAGAAAAATATCGGAAGCTGAAATCTCCACTATGCTTGCTAATTATAGTTTTAAAGATGGAGTACCTGAAAAACTTGGAGATCCGGGAATACCAACTATACCTTGCTCCATTAAAAGAAATTATGTGAAAACTACTTTATGTGATTTGGGAGCTTTTGTTAGTGTTATGCCTTTCTCTTTATATAAAAGACTTGATTTGAATAAACTCACACCAACTAAAATATCTTTACAAATGGCTGACAAATCAACTGCCATACCTATCGGTATTTGTGGGGATGTGCCCGTTGTTGTTGCTAATGTTACTATTTTGCCTGACTTTGTTATACTTGAGATGCCCGAGGACGACAACATGTTGATTATCCTTGGTAGACCCTTCTTGAATACTGCAGGGGCTGTTATCGATTGCAATAAAAGCAAGGTCACTTTTCATATCAATGGTAATAAGCATAAGGTGCACTTTCCAAAGAAACAATTCCAAGTGAATGGTATTAAAAAATCTCCGACAAGCACTATTGGAAGTTTTCAACTACCTCTACCTACTGTTAATAAGAAATATGAAATGCTTATTGTTGGGGACATTCATATCCCCATTGAGGTAACTTAGTGATATACGAAAGTTCTTCGATTTCATATTAATCGAAAGTGGTTGTTAATAAGACTTGATCAACCTTATTAATGGATCATTTTTTAGAGGTATGAAGTTGATGAATTTAGTGAGCACTACCTTTTGTCCCTACCTTTTGTTTTCGGTTTTCCTTAGTTAAATAAAATAAAATGCCATGCTTTCTCCGTTTTCTGAGTTTTCCGTGCAATAAAAAATGACCCAAAAATAAAAGTTCTCAGAATGCCCTGAAAATTAAACATGATTTTTTCTAAATATTTTTGAATTTCTGGTGCAAATAATATCAGAGGAAGGTGCACCAGGTGGGCACAACCCACCTGGGCACTCCTGGACCCCCAGGCGCGCCCTGGTGGGTTGTGGTCCCTACATGGGCCCCCTCGCTTACTTCTTCTTCTTCCCACATCACTCCATTCACCTAGAAAAAAATCACTATCACTCTCTCTCTCTCTCTCTCATGTTCTTGCTCCCGAAACCGCGGATTTCGATCTATTTGCTCGAAGCTTTGTTTCCAAAACTGTTTCGCAGATTTTTTTGCTTGGTGTTGTTAGTTTTTGTTTTTGTTTTAGTTTTTGTTTTAGTGGTTTATATTTGGAATAATTAGCCACTCTTGGTGCTGTTATAGATGAGCTTGCATGTTGAATTCTTAGAGTCCTAAATAGTTTGAATGCTTGCTATGGCCTCTATACATCCCTATGAGTAGTTTCTACCATTCTTATGGAGTTTTGTTAATAAATTTTTGTGACCAAAATTTTTCAGAAAATTGTACGCGAACATTATGAATTTCTTTTGAAGGAGTTCTTTGAGGATGAGATCCTCAGAGGCATCTTCTAGCGGAAGTTCCGCTCGTCGGTCTTATGTTGAACCTAGTGAGAGTTCCATTCGAAGTGCCACCACAAAAACATGCTTATGTCCATGCAACGTATATGTTGAGTGTGGGCATTAAGGAGGAATTTGAGCAATATGTTCACATTGTCGATCTTGGTCCCTACATTTGAGATAAGTGTGACCAACACCTCATCCCCACTGAATCATTTGTCAAAGGATTTAAATTCCTTCCCCGTGAGTCTAGGGTGTCATTTAAACTATATGAAAATTCATTTACCATATCTTTAGAAAGGTTTTCTCACCTCCCCAAAATTCCATTTTGGGGTTCGCTCGATGAACCACCGAGTTCTGAGTTTGAAATATTCTTGACTAGTCTTTGTTGTGGTGAAACTAGGGGAGTGACGCAAGCTAGAATAAGGAGCATTCATTTTCCTGTGATTCAGTACTTCGCTTTATTTAATGGAAAGTGTATTGTAGGCAGAGAAGATTGTAATACACTTTGTGCTCCTGATCTGAGCCTCATACATACCGCTCTCCACAGTGATAGAAGTTATAATCTTGTAGCGATTGTTGCACGTAGGCTACAGCACAACGTGGGCAGTGGATGTTTTTATGGTGGAATTTATGCCACACGCTTAGCAACAGGGCTGGGTGTTGCACATTTGCCCTATGACCCTATTTTACCCACGCAGTACCTAGACTTTGATGCTATGAAACGTCATAAGATTCTTAGAGGTGATCCTCATAATTTCACTTATAATTTGATGTTTAACAAAGAATCCGTGGTAGACACATATTTTCCTGCACCTTCTCTCTTTGATGTTCATAACAGGGGAAGATACTATGTTCTTGAGAGTGAGGCCCGATCTCATAACGCGGCGGTTGTGGCTACACGGCGGGCTGAGGTATCTGCACCAAGAGCCTCCGTGAGCTACCACTCCGACCATTACATAGGCTATTGACTGATTACCAAGATAGGCCAAAAGCCTAAGCTTGGGGGAGTACCTATTACCACCAACATTACATTCATGTTCACACATTGCATTGCAGTTGTCGGTGTCCACACTTTTTCATTGTATCATCCATGTTTAATCTATTTTCTTGCTTTCTCCTTGTGTGTTTGAAAAACTTTGAGAAAATCCAAAAATATGTTTCTTGCTTCTTTTTGATTTTTCTTCCTAGTTTAAATTATTGTAGATCTAAAAGGACTCCTTGTCCTTCTTTTACTTGTTGGGAGCTTTCCCGTGTAAATAGTTTTTCTTGTTTTTGCTTTTCTCTTTTCATTTGCTCATTTACGAAAAACCAAAAACTCCAAAAATATTTTAGTGCGTTTCTCTGAAATTCTTTATTTTTATTGAGTCATACCGAGGAGAAGACTACAATGAAAATATTGAGTCGCTCTCATTTGCATTATTGTTGATCTGACAAAGAGCCCATATTACCTTGTCTTGTCCTTTTTGAATAAAATGTTTGTAGATTCCAGCTTAGTCCACGGCACTCTTGCACTATTATTATTTTCAAACCATTCGGTCGTGCAAGTGAAAGGTAATAATGACGATATTCCATGAACTGGTCGTGGCAGAGAGAAACGTGTTTGAACTCGACTTGTTCTGTTTTGTAAATATGTTTAACCTAGTATCCATGATTCAGCCTATTATGATCAAACATGTTTGCAATGACAATTACAGATTATAGTTTCTCATGCCATGCATAAGTAGCTAGGAGCGGATAATGATTTATCTTGGATATCAACAATGCGCTAAAATGATTGCGATGTAGTATGATGATATGGTATCCTGCTCTGAATATTCGAGTGGCTTGACTTGGCACATGTTCATGCATGTAGTTGAATCAAAACCAACATAGCCTCTATGATATTTATGTTCATGGTGTTCATATCCTACTCATGCTAGTATCCAATGTTACTTATGCATAATGCATGTTCATGACCATTGTTGCTCTCTAGCTGGCCACTTCTCAACCTATTTGCTTACATTCACCTATACTAAGTGGGAACTCTGCTTGTACATCAAAAACTTGAAACCCAAGTTATTCCAGATGAGTCCACTATACCTACATATATGCGGTATTACCCTGCCGTCCTAAGTAAATTTGCATGTGCCATCTCAAAAAACATCAAATAAATATCCTTTTTGTGTGCCTGGATCGTTCATGGAACGATAGGAGGTAGTCGGTATCTTCCATGCTAAGCGGGTTATTCTCAGGTCGACTGTTTATTCACTCGCCATCGCACGAGAAAAGGGCGGTAATAGGGATGCCCAGTCCCAAACTGCAAAAAGAAAAGAGCTACAAATAATCAAACAAAAACTCCCAATAGAGTCATAACCTTTACATTTCCACTTGGGAACCGCCACTAGCGTGTTTAGCATGGAAGATATTGATCACTGATGGTCGTGAAGTAAATGAGAAGGGTGCAGTTCTCAAAATTTCATTTACCTTTGTTTTAAAAACTTGAGCTCTGGCACCACTACAAATCACTGCTTCCCTCTACGAAGGGACTATCTATTTACTTTTATGTTGTGTCATCACCTTCTCAAATAAGCGCCAGAACCTGAGAGCACTGTTGTCATGCTGATGCATTGTGTGTAGCTAATGTTGGGTGCATCATGACTGGATCTTTTCTACCATGAGTTACAATGTTTAGTCGCTGCTTGAACTTTGGGGGTGCTCTGCATTTATGTTTTGCGGTCTCACAAAGGGCTAGCGAGATACCACTATTGTCGTATTATATCATGGTTGTTTTGACAATGTGTTGTTGTTTGAGATATCTTATTATTGCTCTCTAGTTGATTATGTCATTGATATGAGTTAATATAATTTTTAGGAGTTATTGTCGAATGGTTAGTTATAATATTTGCTGAAAATCTGGGTGTTGTTTAAGCTTATTTATGAAACAAGATCAAAAGAGTTTGTAAAAGTTTTTCTTTTTCACTTTCAGTTTATCAACTAAATTGCTTGAGGACAAGCAAAGGTTAAACTTGGGGGAGTTGATACATCTCTGTCGTATCTACTTTTCCTAACGTTTTCCTCTTGTTTTGGAATCTAATTTGCATGATTTGACGGAAACTAACCCTGGACTAATGTTGTTTTCAGCAGAACTACCATGGTGTTCTTTTTGCGCAGAAATAAAAGTTCTCAGAATGGAACGAAACTTTAAGAGGATTTTTTATATCAATAAAGAGAATTTCTTGAGCCAAGAGCCACCTGAGGGGGGCACCTGGGTTGCCCACCTGGTGGCCCCACTGACCCTGAAACCGACGCTTTAAAATCACATTATTCCAGAAACAAATCAAGGAGAAATAATTATCGCATTTCATGAGAAGGAGCCTCCGCCATCTCCTGTTCTTCATCGGGAGGCTAGATCAGGAGTCCGTTTGGGGCTTTGGAGAGGGGGATCTTCGGTCTTCGTCATCACCATGTCGGTGGAAAATGACACCTATGGGATCACAAGAATCCCTACTACGGTTGCAGGGCGCGGGGTCGTGAGAAGAGCGGGATCAGCAGTCAGCACAAACACACGGGTCGTTTACCCAGGTTCGGGCCGCAAGGATGCGTAATACCCTAGTCCTGCTTTGATGTGTATACCTGTGTTCTTGGAGTTCTTGAGCTAGCTACAATGGGTGTAACCCAACAGTCCGAATCCTTCTTCTAGATGCCTTGGGCCTCCTTTTATAGTCAAAGGGATCGGCACGGTGGCACACAGGAGGTGGCATCGGTGCACTGTGGCTAAGCTTATCGCTTAGCCATTACGGGACAAGACGAATTTAATGCATCCCTTAGGTGTCCTCCTCGCTTTACTGTTGCCTCGCCCTGCGTCGACACGCGCTCGGGCTAGTGAGGCGGTTAGCACCATGTAGGCTGGCAGGCTGCTGAGGTGGCGTGGTGGTAGGGCCTTCATGAAGATTTGCATGCCACAACGTAGGCATGCGCTGAGTTGGCTTGGAAACCTCACGTCGACACGCAGGTGCCTGCCTAGCTGGTGGGATGGCAGCTGCATGAGGCCGGTGGTGGAAACTTGGCGGGCCGGGCCTGGCTGTGGCCTCGCGGATGTCCTCGGCAAGGGCCTTGGCGGGGCCCCGGCAAGGGTCTTGTCATGGCGTTGCGGTCGTCCCCGGCAAGGATCTTGCGGGGGGTCTTGTGGGTTTCCTCGGCAAGATCTTGCCGTCTTCTAACCCCCTCTTGATTTGGAGTGTTTCTCATCTTTACAAAGATCTGCATGCCATCAAGGAGGCAGCTCCCAAGCCCGGGTCCCAACGTGGTTGCTCGAAAACCTGGGGTTCAAGGGTGGCGTGCTCTGCTGGCATTGGGCAAGTCGCCCCAGCAAGGGTCTTGCCATGGCTGCGAAGGCTGCCCCGGCAAGGGTCTTGCCGACAAAGCCTGCCTCGCCCTCTTGCTCTTCGTGTCCCTGTCTTGGCGTTGTTTTGACCATCTTGCGTCTTTGACTCTTCCCTCTTCCCTGCTAAGCGTGGCTGCTGGCGTGGCTCCGACTGCCCGTGCACAGGTAAAGGGGTACAAAGGAGTGCCCCTGCTTCTGTACACCGACAGGAGCCCCCGGGCCTGGGCCACACGTAAGCGCAACACGTTGTTGGGCTAGGCCCAGAACGGTGCGCGGGCAGGCGGGGTGGTTTTTATTGAAGGTGATTTTTCCGCCCGCTGCGCTTCTCCACGACCCGTGTTGAATGCATGACGCGGGGATCGCGCGTGGGGGTGATCAAAGCATGCTTGCATCATGTTGCGGTGAATAGTAAAGAGGCGGCTTGCGTGTCTCTTCGAGACTGCGGGACCGCTGCTCATTTACTTTCCACGCCTGGGAACTGTCGCTCCACGCGTTCCATTACGCCCGCCCCTTGCGCCATGTAAGCCGCATGCACGGTGCAAGGCGGATGACAGGCGCGCAGAATGTGGGAGGACGTGCGCACGTGGGTCTATACCCATGCACCTTCAATTGGGCGGGGAGGACTGTCGACGGCCTCACGCGCTGTCACCTTAATGAGCTAGATTGGCTGAGAGGGGCGACCGAGCCCTGACCCCGCCCCTTTATAAGAGGAGAGAAGGAGGGACAACACCCCCCAGTCCTTCGCCATCCGCCTCTTCCCATCCTTGCTTCTTCCTCTGTCCTGTCATGGCGAGAGGGCACGCTGACGCTTCGATGGTGGCGGCGAGGGTCTCTGCTTGACAACACGCCGCTCCTCCCCAAGAGTCCATGGTGGTGGAACCGGCCGCGAGGGGAAGGGGGAGGGGGCGAGGCCGAGGCCACCGTGGCGCTCGGGGAAGAGGAGGACGGGGCGGCGCATCAGCCACGCCTTTGCCAGTGGTCCTTCCCCCAATGAAGGGCCACGTCGGGGACAACCCCCGCGAGTTCTTCATCAGGATGCACCGGTCGGCGTGCCGTCGTCACCGTCTCCCTACTCCATTCGCTCGGGAGATGGAGCTCGAACCTCCGCAGGCGCTAAGGCTGCACATGAGGGGCTGCGGGAACAGCAGCACATGGGCCGACCTCGACTTCCCAGCCTCTCACGTCATGTATCTTCGTCGCGGATGGAAAACCTTTGCTCGCATCCATAGCTTGACAGCGGGGCTCATTCTCTACTTTAAGTTAATGGATAATGGCCTCCTCTCCGTCAAGGTCTTCGGCGATTTCGGAGCTCGCCTGAAGTGCTGCGTGGAGAGCTCCTCGGATGACGAAGACTCGTCCTCAAGCGAGAGTGACGAGGAGGACAGTGGCAGCGACGACGAGGGTAGAAGGCAAGAGGATGATGGGTCCAACTAGGTGTCGGACCCGCCGCCCCAGGGCGGTGCCGGCAGCAGCAGCATCTGCACCGGGTTCCCTCTCCCGATGGAGCCGGCTCCTTGAACATCTCGGCGTTGCCTCCTTGGGCGGCTCGCGTGGGAAGGCCGGAGAAGGCGAAGAAGGCGAGTGGCGGGCCGTCAAGTCGGAGTATGATGGCACCGATGCCTTCCTAGCGTATTGATGGACCGCTGCCTCATCTTCCAGCTCTTCCTCTGGCACCACCACCACCAGCTGTGACGCCTGGATAATTAAGCTACAGTAATCCCCTTTTAATGGTGCCATGTCATCACATTACTGTTGCTAATCTTCGGTTGATCCAAATCACAATTCAAATTCAAATTAAAGTCCAATTTCAAATTGACAAACATGCAAATAAAAATGTTCAAGGTGTGGCAAATAATCCTTGGATATTTGTCATGTTGGAACCAACCTCTTTTGAATTCCCAAAATGCCCTTGGAATTAATTTTTGGTCCAGCAGCAATTAAATTTGTCTTTGCAATTTTTAAAAATGGTTAGACAACTCCTTTTGACCCCATACTTTTTGTTCCATCTCAATATATTGTGTTAGAATTATGTGCCAAGTTTTGTTCATAACAAAACTCATTTGGTACAAAAAGAAAATGCAAAAGGAAAAGAGCAAATGGAAAACAGAAAAGTAAAAGAAAGGAGAGAGAGAAGAAAACAGCCCCACCCCCTGGACCATGGCCCAACTGGGCCAAGGCCCAGCCGGTCATCCCACTCCTCCTCCCCAGTCACCCCCCCATCCTCTCTCCTTCATCTGATCGGGCGCATCCCGCTCGTCCCCGCCGCACCCGGCTCGGCACTCCATGCTGCCACATCACCGGCGAGGGGACAAGCCTCCCCCCGGCACCTCGAGTCCTCCCCCCTGCTTCACTCACCTCGCCCACTTGGCCCTCGCTCTCCCACTTACTCTCTCCCCCACCCAGATCTGCAACACCCGAGCACGCCCATGGCCGCGCCGTCGTGCTAACCATGACCACTGTCTTCGCCGAGCCTCTCTGGCGCGTCCACGAGCTCCGCCGTGTTCCCCTCTGTCTTCCCCGACCCCGGCCTCGAGCTCGCCGCCCCTAGATCACCCTCTTCGTCGTCTTCTTCCTCCTCGGACATTGGCGACCTCGTCGTCGATTGCGACTCCGGCAACCCCTCCCCGCGCCCACTTTGCTCAACTACAGGCGCCCTGTGAGAACCTCCCTCTTCCCTCTCTCCTGTGCCGCCCCGTAGCTCGCTCCCCGCGCTATCCCTGCCGTTACCGATCCGTCGCTCTGCCACGGTGCTCGTCGCCATTGCTGCCGCTTGTTGCGTGGCCGGGAAAGCACGGCAACTCGCTCAGTGCATCACCGTGATGCCACCAGCACCTTTAGATTGCTCGCATACATGCCCAAACACCACTCCCAACGAGCTCATGTTCCTGTCTCCGCCATGGCTCGACGTCGGCAACATCTCCGGCCACCCCCTGGATGAACCGCGCACACCACCAGATGCGCCTCTTCGCGCTAGTTCGGAGGAGCCCAAGCGTGCACAGATCCGTGCCCTGTACATGTTTTCCGGCAAACTCCGGCGAGGCGCCGCCGTGTATTTGGTCGCCGACGGCGAAGCGTCGGCCGCGCTGACGTGGGCTGGTCGGTGCACTCCATGGGTCAATAACCCGTGGCCCTAGGGGCCCAGGCTGGCCCCGTTGACCGAAGTCAACGCTGACTGGGCAGCCCCAATCGCTGACATATAGGGCCTGTTGGTGTCAAAACCGGCGGATCTCGGGTAGGGGGTCCCAATCTGTGCGTCAAGGCTAATGGTAACAGGAAGCAAGGGACACAGATGTTTACCCAGGTTCGGGCCCTCTCGATGGAGGTAAAACCCTACTACCTGCTTGTTTAATATTGATGATATGGGTAGTACAAGAGTAGATCTACCACGAGATCGTAGAGGCTATACCCTAAGAGCTAGCCTATGATGGTATGAATGTAATTGTGATCGGGCTTCTAAGGACCAGCCTCTCCGGTTTATATAGACACTGGAGAGAGCTAGGGTTTACATGGAGTCGGTTACAAGGAACGAAATATGATATCCGGATCGCCAAGCTTGCCTCCCACGCAAAGGAGAGTCCCATCCGGACACGGGCCGAAGTCTTGAGTCTTGTATCTTCACGCTTCAGTAGTCCGGACTTTGTACATAGTCCGACTGTCCGGATACCCCCATATCCAGGACTCCCTGAGTAGCCCCTGAACCAGGCTTCAATGACGATGAGTCCGGCGCGTAGTATTGTCTTCGGCATTGCAAGGCGGGTTCCTCCGCCGAATACTCCAAAGTAATCATTGAACACTTAGACCATGTCCGGATACGCGATATAATCTTCATATGCCACCGCAGAGAGGATGATATTTTACAAATGCAATCCGCTGACAGCTTTTTCTGATGACGTGACATGTTATTACGGTCGAATCATTATTCGATCCGTTTCCCCACAACCAGCTACAGCGCATATTGCGAGGCGGTTTCTTTGACACGTCCTGCCAAAACAGAGATCGTGTCCCCTTATCATGGGATTTTCATTAATACGGGTATGGGTAATCTAACCGTGCCGCTAATCGCTGTAAGTGGGAGGCAGACGGGTTCCACCAGGCGAGTGGGGAGGCACAAAAAGCATTTATCGCCCCTATAAGGAGGTTAGGTTTCTTTCTCTTTTACCCACGCCTCCTCCTCCCGCTAGCTCATTCCCCTCTGTTCGAGCCCAGCGCCCAAGCACTCTTCTTCTCCATCAAAGAGAGGTTATCCAAAGATGTCCGGATCTGGAGCAGGAGGCAGATGGATGGCCTCGACTGTCCAGGAGAAGGACATCAAGAAGCTCCGGGGAGCCGGGTATCTGGCCCAGAAGATCGGCCACCGTCTTCCACCGGCGGGACAGGTTGTCCCCACTCCGGAATCTCACGAGAGAGTCGTGTTCCTTCCCCATTTCGTCCGTGGGCTTGGGTTTCCCCTGCACCCGTTCGTTCGGGGAGTCATGTATTACTACAGGATCGATTTTCACGATCTTTCCCCTAACTCCTTCCTCAATATCTCAACATTCATCGTCGTGTGCGAGGCTTTTCTCCGGATCCCACCTCACTTCGGCCTATGGCTGAAGATCTTCAATGTGAAGCCCAAGGTGGTGAGTGGCGAACACGCCGAGTGCGGCGGCGCCATGGTAAGCAAGATGCCCAAGGCTGTTTGGCCGAAAGGCGCTTTCAACGACTCCGTCAAGGAGTGGCAGCAGCAGTGGTTCTATATCACCGAACCACGCGGCAAAAAGTGGGCGGCAGCTCCAGAGTTCAAATCCGGAGCTCCACTGCGGCTCACGTCCTGGCCCGAGAAGGGCCCGAACTAGTGCTCGTCCGATGAGTTGTTACTTCTCCAGACGCGCCTTCAGGGTGTGGTCGATAGGGACGTCAAACTCGTCGACATAGTCCAGGTGATGCTAGTCCGTCTGGTCCTCCCCTGCCAGCGCCGAGCTTGTACTCTGTGGGAGTTCGATCCAGCCGAGCACCAAACCCTTCGGGAGCTTTATGATTCCTCCCACAAGGATATCTGGAAGGTGCTCTTTAAGTCCGGCAAATCGTGGCTGCGCCGCGCCGAGGACCGTGGCTATCAATCATCCCATTCTCCAAGCTCGGTAAGTCGCAGCCACACTTTGTCTATTCATGCTTCAGCTGGCATGTCATGAGGGAGACACCTTAATCGTGTGTCATTGTGACCTCAGGGATGGATAAAGAAGGTGGAGCGGATACATTGTCCAGCCCCCCTGCCGGAGGAACCGGCCGGACCTCTTCTGACGAAGATGCTGGTCCCCGCGCCTTACAAGGTGCCAAAGAAAGAGGCCTCCAAGAAGGTCAAGAAGACCCGGGGTGGCCTTCGCCGTTGCGAGGCTTCGGACGCCAAATCCGAAGACTCCAGCGACGATCCTTCGTCCGAGGACGAAGAGGAGGAAGCAGAGGAGGATGAGCCTCACTCTGATGGCGGGAGGAAGAGGACGGCCTCCACATCTCTGGAGGCCGGATCGCCCAAGAAGGGAAATTCTCCTGTAAGGCATCCCCACGGTGCCGACAAAGAGCCCGGAGTGGGATCCCAGGGCCCAGCCCCTGGAGAAGTCGTAAGTATCTGAACACGCATATGCGTTCGGGATTATTTTTGGGTATAGTAGTTTTGACTGTTGCCTACATATTGCACAGTCCTGCAAGGTCCTGCGCCGGCCAGTCCTCATTAGAGGATTCACTAGGCTCAGACGCCTTGACGAGCGAGACGCCTTCGCAGGCCCCTTCCCCAAAGTTCGGGCACGACACTGAGGTGTCATCTCGACCAGACTCGGACCAGGGAGGACATGTCTCTGGTGCCGGACACGCGGGGATGGATACAGCCCCCGCGACCTCTAGGGTTCCGGGATCGAGCGAGCGGCCACCCCCAATGGTGGGGGGCCTGCCTATCCCGCCGGCGTCCTTTGTTCGAGCAGAGCTACCTGACGGTCTATCGACAGCGTTCAAGAACGCGTCTATTGTCGATGAGCATCGGGCCCTCATGGGCGCGGTGGTCGAGAAGATTCAGTCCGCCGAGAGCGGGCTGAACGAGTCCTGCCTTGGCCTTATAAAGGCTTTTGAGGTATGTTTCCTAGGAAACCTTTGAGGAATTGTCATAGTATGAGTAGTAGCCCCTGATGCATTGTCCGGCGGAGGAGACAAAGCCGGGCAGGGGATCAAATCCCCTGCTCTCGCAGGAGCCTATGTGAATGATGTATACCCTTTTGCGTGAAAACAGGCATCTGCAGAGAGGGCTGCCGCTTATAATGCGGAAGTGTCCGAACTGAAGCAGCGCCTTACACGGGCCGAGGAGGAACTCGGCCGTGTGAAGAAGCAATTGGAAGACAAGCAAGGTATGTTGAAAACATTTGTCTTGAAGTTGGCACGAACGAATAGTTGTGCATAATGAAAAATATTGGTATTGTGTGCACTAGGGGCAGGTGCCGAATCCGAGACACTAAAGAAAGCTTTGGCTGATGCCAACAAGAAGGCTGAGGCCGAACAGGCGCTTCATGAAAAACATGAGGCCAGGGTTATCACAGTTGAGCGAGAGCTCCAGGAGGCTGTGAAGAAAAGCGAGGGCATGGAGCAGAGTCTAGAAGGGAAAGAATCCGATCTCGCCCAAGCTCTCGAGGCTGCAGAAGGTGCTTGGGAAGAAGCTTGAGGTGCTGCGCGGGACATCCAGGAGGCCCGGAAAGTGGCGGCTGGTAAGGCCTTCTGTATTCTTAGCTCTTTATATGTTGGAATGTGAAGAATCCTAGGCGGCAAGCTGAATTCCTATTTTCCTGGGGCTTTTGCGGATCTCCTCGCCGCATATCAGATGCTGCTCAATTCTACCGCACCGAGGGGAAGAAGACTGCGGAGAGGGATTTCTGGTCGCAGTATCTGGCGCCGAACTATCCGGTGCCATTTATCGATCAGCTGAAACAGCTGGTCGAACTGCACCAGGCGGCCGAACTACCCATTAAGGACTTAGTTGTCCGGTTGTGGCCTGCGGAGCCGATTCCAAGCAGCTACTTCGGACTCGTCAAGCGGATTGTGGGTGCCTGTCCTCGGCTTGATGCTATCAAGCGATTAGTTTGTATAGAGGGCGCGCGTATGGCGTTTGCCCGTGCGAAAGTGCATTGGGGGAGGCTTGACGCGGAGAAGCTGATGACTGAGGGGCCGCCGGAGGGTAAGGAGCAACGCAAGCCCGAGCTGTATTATGAAGGTGTAATGAAAGGGGCCCGCCTTGTGGCGGACAAGTATGCTAAAGACATCATATTTCCCTGAGGGCATTTGTGCCGCCTGTTGTAATATGGGAAAATGGCCTGTTTATTATATTTTATTTGAACATATGTTCTTCCTGTGCGGATGTTTATTATATGCAAGTTCTGAGAGTTGGCCAGTCGTCGGCTTTTGCCCCCTCGTAAAAAGGATACGGAGGTGTTCGGGATATATGTGAACACACTTTATCCCTTAGTTGGGTCCTTTTAAGGAGGTGTATCTTTCCGCAAACCAGGAAATCGGGCTATAAGGCTTTATTACTCTCACTTAGCCATAGGAATTCGAGTATGGTCGGTGCAGCCCCTAGTGTTTGGAAGGCCGAGCTAGGGGCTCTATTGGCGCCTGATCGGAAGACCAATCTGTCGCACTCAGCATTTATAATGGCGTTGTGCAGAATAAACCTTTAGGGATTTTATAACCTCTCGAACAGCGGACCGGCTCTCGCTTCATCATGACAGTCGGTTTTCGGCTTTCTCTACTGAGGTGCTCATCCGGCTGAACCGGGACACAATCGCAGTAGTTCTCCCAGCGCTACCTTAGCCGATAGAACGGAACGTGAGGTATCAAAACATGGGAGTCGGGCAAACCCAACCAATGACCCAAGACATGATTCGGAGCAGATGCATATAGTGCTATAAGTTCGGAGTGCCGAGCGACCGAAAAGGTGGTCGGACTTTGTTGCCGTACTGCGAAGCCCCTAGTGCAACCAGGCGAACGCAAAGTGTGGCTGTTATTTTTGGCAAAAAAGGCGTCGGCGATAGACGACAGCCGGTGATTGCTATTTAGGTCTACGCATTGTAGCAGGATGGTATGTCTATGCATATGAGTATGATGTATGGAAAGAGGTGTTATTTGGCGGAACCTGTTGTGGCCGGACTGGAGGAGTTTGTGAGTGGATCAAGGATGAATCCGAACTGCCTTCTACCTGCATGTTCCTTCCTTTGTGTGTCCAGGCTAATTCCATGCCGCCAGTCCTGTTCTGCGTCAATCGTTAGTTTGCAAATGCGGAATGCTTGAAGGCAGCTGGGTGTCCTCTTGTTGTTGGTCCCGGGGTCCCTAATCGGGCCCTAGTGTGCCCAGCCGTTAGACCGTGAGGTAGTGCGGACTCCGTGATGGGTGTCCGGATAGTTGAATAATTTACCACGTGGAATCTAGTCGACGTGGTTTTTCCCGTTAGCATACGGTAAACGTCCGCATGGTGGGAAGGTGCTGAAGATTTATTCTTTGGCGTGGTATTTTCGTGTTATCCGAAGGCAACCGTTAGATTGGTGGGCCAAGAAAACTTGGCCTTTACGCCTTACATCTTTTAGGAGATGTTTTTCGCGGCGTCATACCCTTGTGGGCTTTTTGTTTTATGTAGCCCCCGGACTACTGGGTCGAGAGGCACTGCAATTGACTTGTTGTGGTTTATGTGATCCTTGGCGATCGGTCGTACTGTTCTGCTCAGGGGTGTGGCGCTCTTGACGAGACATCTTCCCTTATTGCTTCCAGCGTGCGACCAGCCGCTTTGTTTTGAGGATCCTGCATTCTCTATTGGTATGCTTTGCGATCCTTCTAGGAGTACCGTGAATTTCACATGGTTGATCGAGCGTGTGGCTCAGGCCGAATAGTCTTGAGTTGCTCTTTGTCCGTTGACCGAACTGGTATTTATTAGACATGGCACCCGTTTCCTTGACCTGACGTTTGTTGTAGTTGTGCCGAGGCTTGAGGGTGCCTCTTTGCGTATGTTTCTTACTGTCTTGGACCGTAGGGATGTGTGGGCGTTTGGGTGCGTGCCTGTGGTTTTCCTGCTCGAGTTGAAGTAGCCGGTTGTGCCTTGTACGCCCTTTGCCGGGGCTGTCGAGCTCGTATTTTTCGGTGGCCAGTACCTTGGTCCACCTTTCCACTAGCACATCTTGGCCAGCTTTAAGCTGCTCTTGCTTCCTTTTCAGGCTCCTTGCCGTGGCCACGAGCCGTCGCTTGAAGCGAACTTGCTCCACTGGGTCTGCAGGTACATCAAACTCATCATTGCCGAGGCTTGCCTCGTCGTCGGAGGGGGGTGTATACTTGCCCCTCTCGAAGTATCTCATCGTGGCCGGTCCGGCCTGCTTAAGGGTAGGCTGCCCAAGGCTGTATTCCTCTTCAGCATCATCCGGACTATTTTCGTCTCTGGGGCCGGTGTTGATGTGGCGGGGTTTGGAGTGGCGTCGATGACGTACACATTTTGCTTTGCTCCCTGAGGGGTTGTCCTCCGTTGCCTCGCCACCATTGGTTTTCTTTGGAGTGTCCACCATATATACATCGTATGAGGAGGTCGTTGCCCACCGCCCTATGAGCGGTGGTTCCTGTGTTTCTCCTACATCGTCGTCCATACCGTCGATGTCTTCGGAGTCAAACTCAAGCACGTCGGTTAGATCATCGATCATGGCAATGAAGTGGGTGGTGGGTGGGCAACGAATTCCGTCGTTGTCCGCTTCCCACTTGAGCCGGACAAAGTTCGGCCCAGAGTCTCTTGACAAGGAGAGAGACTTCAGTAAGTCCAGCATGTCGCCAAAGGGCGAGTGCTGAAAGACGTCTGCCGCGGTGAACTCCATCACCGGATCCCAACTAGGATCGGCGGGCTCGGGGGCGCGCGGACTGGAACCTACATCCAGATATGAATCCGAGGGTCCGAAGTCACAGGCTTCCTCAGAGGTGAGACCTGTGTTCGGCTCCGTCGCTGACGAGGGTATGGCCTACATGGCGGGGTCCAACTCTCCGTCCTTAGGCAACGCAACCTGCCCCGGATTCAGATCTGAGGCTTCTGCCGGGGTGATATCCCGCGCAGCGTCTGACAGCAGGTCCAAGCCGTGCTCATTGTGAACGTTCGGCGCTCCTGGAGCCAGCCCGAATCCGTCGAAGATCAAGTCCCCGCGAATATCCGCCGTGTAGTTCAAGTTCCCGAACCTGACCTGGTGGCCAGGAGCATAGCTATCGATCTGCTCCAGGTGGCCAAGTGAGTTGGCCCGCAGTGCAAGGCCGCCGAACACGAAGATCTGTCCGGGGAGGAAAGTCTCGCCCTGGACAGCGTTGTTGGTGATGATCGAAGGAGCCATCAAGCCTGACAGCGAAGACACAGAGGAACTCTCAATGAAAGCACCAATGTCGGTGTCAAAACCGGCGGATCTCGGGTAGGGGGTCCCGATCTATGCATCAAGGCTGATGGTAACAGGAAGCAAGGGACACAGATGTTTACCCAGGTTTGGGCCCTCTCGATGGAGGTAAAACCCTACTTCCTGCTTCATTAATATTGATGATATGGGCAGTACAAGAGTAGATCAACCACGAGATCGTAGAGCCTAAACCCTAAGAGCTAGCTTATGATGGTATGAATGTAATTATGATCGGCCTTCTAAGGACCAGCCTCTCCAGTTTATATAAACACCGGAGAGAGCTAGGGTTTACATGGAGTCGGTTACAGGGAAGGAAATATGATATCCGGATCGCCAAGCTTGCCTCCCACGCAAAGGAGAGTCCCATCCGGACACGGGCCGAAGTCTTGAGTCTTGTATCTTCACGCTTCAGTAGTCCGGACGTTGTACATAGTCCGGCTGTCCGGATACCCCCTAATCCAGGACTCCCTGAGGGCCCACCCCCTGTTAATCAATTAATTTGATTAAGTTAATTAGATTAACCTAATTACACACTGACATGTGGGCCCAGTAGTTTAGTTAAGTAGATTTAGATTAGTATTAACTCTGTTTAAGCCCACTATCTATGACAGGTGGGCCCCCCATGTCAGTTTTGACCAGTCAACGTCCTGCTGACTGCTGACATCACCCCTGACATCATGACGAAGTCACTTTCCTTTTTCTGAATTAGTTTAAATGATAATAATATTAGAAGATCATTTAAAACTTTGAAAATTCATAGAAAATTAACCGTAGCTCAGATGAAAATGTTTTCTACATGAAAGTTGCTCAGAGCGACGAGAAAAATCCGATAACACGGTCCGCTCACCCGCCACACGTCCCTATCATAGCAAATGCTGGACTTTTCCCCTCCGGTTCATCTGTCAGACAGACGTCTGGAACCAGGAAAACTTTCCCGGATGTTTTGCCCCTTCGCCAGTATCGCCTAGCACTGCATTAGAACACCTCTAGCCGTGCTTATTGTCATGTTATGCCTATGTTTGCGTGTATTTACTATTTCTTCCCCCTCTTCTCTCCGGCAGACCCCGAGACCGCTGCTGATGTCCCTGTGATCGACAACGTCACCGACGCCCCTTCTTCCCTTTCAATGGAGCTTCCAAGCAAGCCCCCCCCCTTTGATCATCCCGATATCGCCCATTCCATGCTCTCATGCTTGCATTAGATTTTGCTACTGTTATTGTTTGCTCCTATTCTAACGCATTGCCTGCTTAACCTGTTGTTGTACCTTACCTGCTTATCCTAAGCTGCTTAGTATAGGTTGGTTAGTGATCCATCAGTGACACCCACCTTGTCCTTGTTGCCCCTGCTTCATCATCGACAACTCGATCAACGTGATCGACGACCAGAGCCCGACACCTCACATCACATCAGGCCCCTCTAGTTGCTCGACTCTGCAGAGTTACTATCGAGTGCCGAGGGTGATCCCTCATGACGCACTCCAAATGATAATTCTGTAGTGTAGCTATTCGATCGTGGTCAACGGGTGGTTCCTCTTTCACCATTCCCGAACGGCTCTGTCGTGCAACACCTCAAGTGTGAACCTCGATGGTGGATCCTCTTACGTTCACCTTGATGATTACATCAAGTGGAATCCTCCGTGGGTGATTCCTCGGGTTTTCCCCTTGATGTTTGGCCACACGGTTACCTTGACTTTACTTGAGACCATTGTTGAAGTCAGGTCGGCCCTGAGGGGTACCAACGAGTTGATGTGAAAGTCGAGCAGGCCCATTGAGCACCCACGAGTTTTCCACGTGGCACGGCCAGGCAGTCTAGGCCCTTGCCGTAAGTCCATGAGACGGGGCGACGGGGTCACATTATCGTGAGTCTCTGCTCGTCTCCGCGAGCCCCCAATGCACTAACAGGTTTGGGTATTTGTTCTGAGTTGGCCTCTGGCCTTTGTGCACTAACCACCACGTGAGAATAGATATGGGTCTCGACATCGCAGTATCAGCCGAAGCATTGTCAGACGTCCAGTTCAACATCGTGGCACGGTCGGATCGTGCTGGCCATCCGAGGTGGTGCTGGTATCCACCCTGCACAGAACGACCCGGAGTGCTACGGGTGATGAGCCCAAGACCCCAGAGTGCTTAGGATGTAGACCGGCGGGGACCTCTCTGTTGAGCCTAGGTAGGGCTGCGACGTGTTGATCGTCCGAGGCCGGGCATTGACCCCAGAAAGGTGTGTCCGCCCAGAGTGATCGAGCGTGTTGGGTAACGTGGTGCACCCCTGTAGTGAAGATATATATTCGAATATTGTGTCTGCGGTAATGGACGTTCAAACTTATATCCTAATCTTATATAACTAGAAATGGATACTTGAGATATGTGATGGATATGTGGCTCCGAGGTTGCTTTCTCGCAGGGAGTCGAGGAAGGATCTCTGGGCGTTGATGTTACAACATGTTTGTTAAATATAAACTTCTATTCTTTACTCTTCTACATGCTGCAAGATGCTCGGAGCTGCTTGAAGATGCTAGTCTTTGATAGGCTAGGCCTTCCCCTCTATTTTGGATTTCTGCAGTTCAGTCCACAGATACAAACCTTCCATTTGATACCAATGCATACCTAGTGTAGATCTGATGCTTGCGAGTACTTTGGATGAGTACTCACGGTTTCTTTGCAACCCCCTTTTCCCCCTTCTTTCTTCTTTCCGGTTGATGCAACGAGATGGTGGATCCCTGGAGCCAGATGCCATCGCTGACGGATACTACTACGTGAAGATCACTGACGACCAGCAGTAGTTAGGAGGTCCCAGGAAGGAGGCCTTGCCTCTTCGATCGTTGTTGCTTTTGTGCTAGCCTTCTTAAGGCATCCTTGTTTAACTTATGTCTGTACTCATATATTATTGCTTCCGCTGACTCTTGTGTATCGAGCTATGTATTCGAGCCCTCGAGGCCCCTTGCTTGCAATATAAGCCTTGTATTATTTTTTTGTGTCTAGAGTTGTGTTGTGATATCTTTTCGTGAGTCCCTGATCTTGATCGCAGACATTTGTGTGTATGATTAGTGTATGATTGAATTGGGGGCGTAACAAGTTGGTATCAGAGCCGACTGCTTGTAGGAACCCCCCTTTTCAACTCCTTGGCCGAAGTTGAGTCTAGTCTTTGAAAAACTGCTTTACTAACATGGCTGTGTGGCTTACGGGCCCACGTCGCCATTGGGTGGTATTAGGATCTTTTATTCCTCGTCTATACTATGGGAATCTGATCTCTCTTCTATTCGGGTTAAATGTGTTTGCTTACTACAACTCTAGGTTCTTGTAAATACTTCTCCCGGAGAGCCCCTCACTCCAGACGATTGCTTGGTGCACTAGAAGATTATAAAGATAATCTCCGATGTTTTTACCGAGTCCCTTGTACCCTTCGCCGTTGTGATCCCTACCATCGATAAATCCTTATGTGTAACTACCTATGTTGTCATTCATACTTTCATCCCCATTTGCTCTTGTTATTACAAGATGTCCTGAAATACTCTTCGATGTTCCGAGAATTCTTAGTGCTTACTGCCCTGTAGTTCCTTGCCGCATGAATACCCCTACGAATAATTACTCGCTCTTATCGAGTATCCATTCATCCAGTTATTCTTATGCTTCATAAGATACTTTGTAATACAACCCGAGCTTTCGAGGACCTCTGTCGCCTATTGCTATAGAAGGTCTTACATGCCTACACTCTGGTTAATTGCATATACCTAGTTGTATCCATTGACGTCCTTTCACATTATCATTTTGAGTCCTTCGATTTGATATGTTTGTGAATAGTCGCAATCATTAGTTGATCCTTACAGATTATCTTTCCGGCTCAGACGTCTTCCCGAACATGAGCTGGTTCCCGGCCAATCAGATTGCCATCATTTGTGCCCTAAGTCTATTCAACTTATGCATCCTTGATCAGAGTGTTTGCTTCTGATCCCTTGAATTTGGAAATCATAATTTCGTTGCATTTGAGCCTTGAATTAGTCAGTTGTTTCAATAACCTGATATCCTTGCATCCTTTCCTCTTCTGGTTGATTACTGTTACTCACATCAGATCCCTCGTGGACCACCACATTCTTTGTTGGGTTCTATCCGACAGTGTCCTTAATATCCAATAACCTTGTGAGCGTTTCCTCGGATACATAATGCCTTTGGTAGATCCCCTGCTTTTGTGTCAACCATGCTCTGCCTCCGAGCTGGAGTTATTTATTCCTAAAAGTTGTGGTATAGGTTCCTAAGATGCCCTAGACGGTTTAACCTACGCCTTCCCTAATCCGTGTGAACCCAAAGATTATGCGGGTAATGCCTATTGGCGTTTCTTCAAAAAAATCAATTCTACAACTTCTTCAAAAGCAAGAAGTGAATGGAAGGTTATGCATTAGAGTAGTGGGAGTCGACCTTGAACCTTTGTGTTCATGCCCACAGACCCGATGTGGAACTTATCATGGAAGCTTCTTGTTATAATAATATCCCCTTATGATAAGTCCATCTTGTATCTATGTTTGGTCCTTTGCATCTGTGGTTTCGACCATATTGTTCTTCTTTGATCCCATTTCTTGGACAAGTTAAAGTACTTGTCCTCTTCAGATCATTTCACATGTCCAACCTCTACATAGATCTACCTTCGAGTATTACCCGCTGGTATCTCGAGAATATCACGGAACTACATAACTTCTTATGAGTTCTTCATCTACTATTATTTCTAGGTGATTCCAATTTTCCATGGGTTCTGAGTTGTTAGACACTCGAGAACACCGATAACTGATTCGAGACTACACTTTCCTTCCCATTGTTTTGTTTAACCTTTCTTGCAACCTATCATATCTGAGCAGTGATAATTCCCTTCTTACATAAACACCTCAGTGTACAAATATGTCAGTAAGACCTTGTTACTATTATGGGTGACATTCCGGTAACCACCGATGGATGAGAACTTTGCCTATTGGTCCACCTCGTTTCAACGAGCAGGAAAATGGTTCTCTTTGTCCCTCACACTTGGTACCAACGGTGTTGCCAACATAACTGATAGGCTGTCCTCTGACCCGCCTTGCTATCATGACCGTGCAAAATGTTAGCACCCTTCCTGCTTTTAACCCACATGGTGGGCCCATAACCCACAGTTCCATAGGATCGAAACCTGACTCTCCTATACATCCCTGTTTTCTAAGTTATTCCTCGCGTTTGGCTTTGTATGTAATTCAAGAGCCACATTCCTAGTGATCTATTCTAGTATCAGACGCAATACTTGTTCCCATTGCTCTGAGCCCCCCCCCCTTCACCCTCTATTTCAGGCAACGAACGATTTCCTACCCGGTTGAAGCTTCTTAATGCACCTCCTTACCTTGATCTCAACGTCTTTCTTGAATTTCGACTCGAGAGGTGCCTCTATGCCATGTTCAATGAGATAGCCCCAGGTACCCTATCTTGTGTTGAGCTTCGTCCTTCCTGAGTCTTTCCCCCTTACTCCGCCCCTTAAATCTCGGGACAAGATTTCTTGTAGTGGAGGAGAATTGTGACGCCCGGATAATTAAGCTACAGTAATCCCCTTTTAATGGTGCCATGTCATCACATTACTGTTGCTAATCTTCGGTTGATCCAAATCACAATTCAAATTCAAATTAAAGTCCAATTTCAAATTTGTCAAACATGCAAACAAAATTGTTCAAGGTGTGGCAAATAATCCCTGGATATTTGTCATGTTGGAAACAACCTCTTTTGAATTCCCAAAATGCCCCTGGAATTAATTTTTGGTCCAGTAGCAATTAAATTGGCCTTTTCAATTTCTAAAAATGGTTACACAACTCCTTTTGACCCCATACTTTATGTTCCATCTCAATATATGGTGTTAGAATTATGTGCCAAGTTTTTTTCATAACAAAACTCATTTGCTACAAAAAGAAAATGCAAAAGGAAAAGAGCAAATGGAAAACAGAAAAGTAAAAGAAAGGAGAGAGAAGAAAACATACCCACCCCCTGGACCCTGGCCCAGCTGGGGCATGGCCCAACTGGTCGGCCCACTCCGCCTCCCCGGTCACCCCCCTCCTCTCTCTGTTCATCTGACCGGGCGCGTCCCGCTAGTCCCCGCTGCACCCGGCTCGGCACTCCATGCTGCCACATCGCCGGCGAGGGGATAATCCCCCCCCCCCCCCGGCGCCTCGAATCCTCCCCCATGCTCCACTCACCTCGCCACTTGGCCCTCACTCTCCCACTCACTCTCTCCCCCACCCAGATCTGCAACACCCGAGCACGCCCATGGCCGCGCCGTCGTGCTAACCACGACCACTGCCTTTGCCGAGCCCCTCCGACGCATCCACCAGCTCCGCTGTGTTCCCCTCTGTCTTCCCCGACCCCGACCTCGAGCTTGCCGCCCCTACATCACCCTCTTCATCGTCTTCTTCCTCCTCGGACTTTGTTGACCTCGTCATCGATTGCGACTCCGGCAACCCCTCCCCGCGCCCACTTTGCTCAACTACAGGCGCCCTGTGAGAACCTCCCTCTTCCCTCTCTCCTGTGTCGCCCCGTAGCTCGCTCCCCGCGCCGTCCCCGCCGTTACCGATCCGTCGCTCCGCCACGGTGCTCGTCGCCGTTGCTGCCGCTTGTTGCTTGACCGGGAAAGCACGGCAACTCGCTCAGTGCATCAGCGTGATGCCGCTAGCACCTTTAGATCGCTCGCATACGTGCCCAAACACCACTCCCGACGAGCTCCTGCTCCTGTCTCCGCCATGGCTTGACGCCGGCAACATCTCCGGCCACCCCCTGGACGAACCGCGCACACCACCAGATGCGCCTCTTCGCGCTCGTTCGGAGGATCCCAAGCGTGCACAGATCCGTGCCCTGTACACGTTTTCCGGTGAACTCCGGCGAGGCGCCGCCGTGTATTTAGTCACCGTAGGCGAAGCGTCGGCCGCGCTGACGTGGGCTGGTCAGGGGCACTCCCTGGGTCAATGACCCGTGGCCCTAGGGGCCCAGGCTGGCCCCGTTGACCGAAGTCAACGCTGACTGGGCAGCCCCAGTCGCTGACATATTGGGCCCACCCCCTGTTAATCAATTAAATTCATTAAGTTAATTAGATTAACCAAATTACACACTGACGTGTGGGCCCAGTAATTTAGTTAAGTAGATTTAGATTAGTATTAACTTTGTTTCAGCCCACTGTCTATGATAGTTGGGTCCCCCATGTCAGTTTTGACCAGTCAACGTCATGTTGACTGCTGACATCACCCCTGACATCATGCTGAAGTCACTTTCCTTTTTCTGAATTAGTTTAAATGATAATAATATTAGAAAATCATTTAAAACTTTGAAAATTCATAGAAAATTAACCGTAGCTCGGATGAAAATATTTTCTACATGAAAGTTGGTCACAACGACGAGATAAATCCGATTTCGTGGTCCGTTCGCCCGTCACACGTCCCTATCATAGCAAACGTCAGACTTTTCCCCTCCGGTTCATTTGTTAGACAGACGTCCGGAACCAGGAAAACTTTCCCGGATGTTTCCCCCCTTCGCCAATTTCGCCTAGCACTGTGTTAGAACACCTGTAGCCCTGCTTATTGTCATGTTATGCATATGTTTGCGTGTATTTACTGTTTCTTCCCCCTCTTCTCACCGGTAGACCCCGAGACTGCTGCTGATGTCCCTGTGATTGACTACGTCACTGACGCTGCTTCTTCCCTTTCAACGGAGCTTCCAGGCAAGCCCCCCCCCCTTTGATCATCCCGATATCGCCCAATCCATTCTCTCATGCTTGCATTAGATTTTGCTACTATTATTGTTTGCTCTTATTCTGATGCATAGCCTGCTTTTGTAACCTACTGTTGTACCTTACCTACTTATACTAAACCGCTTAATCTAGGTTGGTTAGTGATCCATCAGTGACCCCACCTTGTCCTTGTTGCCCCTGCTTCATCATCAATGACTCGATCAACATGATCGACGACCAGAGTCCGACACCTCACATCACATCACGCCCCTTTAGTTGCTCGACTCTGCAGAGTTACTATCGAGTGCCGAGGGTGATCCCTCATGACGCACTCCTGATGATAATTTTGTAGTGTAGCTATTCGGTCGTGGTCTGTTGGATTTCGGGTTCCGGCAGACCCTTGAGGTTCGAACACTGGGGTGCGCGCGGAGATTTCGCCCCTACCTACCTGCCCCTCGCCGAATCGCTAGGATCTAAACTACGAAAAGAACAACACAAGAGACACAGGGTTTATACTGGTTCAGGCCACCATTGTGGTGTAATACCCTACTCCAATGTGTGGTGTGGTGGATTGCCTCTTGGGCTGATGATGAACAATACAAGGAAGAACAGCCTCGTGAGGGTCTATTCTTGGCTGGTGCGATGAACTGCTAGGAGGAGTTCAGTCGCTCTATCTCTTTCTCTCTCTCTCGGTTCTAGATGTATGCCAGATACTCGGTCCAGCCTCTCTACCCTGGGGGTGGCTAGTCCTATTTATAGGCGAAGGCCTTGGGCCTCTTCCCAAAAATTGAGCGGGAAGGGTGCCAACAATTGGCCATTTTGAAGGGGAACAGCAGGTACACTTATCCTGACTAAAGTTGGTCCTCGCCTGTCAAAGGCTCTGGTGGTGACGCCTGCTTGGGCTCCACAATGACTTCCTCCCTGCCGTTGGGCTGGTCTTGGTCTTGTTGCACCGAAATGGATGCCTTTGCTTGATGCTCTCGCCTGCGCTTGCTCCCTTTGCACCAAAGAGGAAAGGAGGACGATGCGTGGGCTGGCGCCCGACTGGCGCCCTTGGTCGTCATGGCTTGCGTCATGGGCACCTCGCGAGGTACCCCGCCTTGAACTCTCCGCCTCCTCGTGAGCCAGCCTGATGAGGCCGTGCCTGAGGAAGCTCCTTGTCGTCCGCCCCGCGAGGCTTGGCCCCTCGCGAGGGTCTTGAGCTTGTGTTGATGAAGATGGGCCGCGTTGGGCCCCTTTTGAGCCACACCGCAGGCCGCAGGCAGGCAAGGCTGGGGACCCCCGTTCCCAGAACTTCGACAGTAGCCCTCGGGCCCAAGGCGTGCCCTGACTTGGTCGAGCAGAGAGGCGAAAGGGCAAGTGCGAAGCGTCGCGGGCCCTAACAGCCTGCGGCCTTGGGCGCCGCGTGGCGGTTGATTGGACGTGGGCGGTACTGTTCCCCCACGCCTCCTTATTTTATGCCATGCTAGGCGGACTCGTAGCCGCACACAGCCGCTCCCCTTTCTGCTGCTCGAGCGCTCTTTGTCCTTCCTCCTCTCGAACTCCAGTTTTCGCATCCAATCCAATCTCAAACCTCCCCCCCTTTCTGCCGTCATGGCTCCGCCGAAGAAGGGAAGAGGGAAGAAGCCCGTGCCGCCGCCTCGCTCGCCGTCGTCGGCGGCCCCCGCCGTCGATCGATCGATCATAATCAATCGTGAGGGCTTGAGCAAGGTCAGCTCGGCTCTGGCCACCATCTTCAACGAATGCGGGAGGACGACGGCCTGGCCCGCGTCCCGCTTCTCCATTGACAGGATCGCCGCTGAGGTCCGATACTTCGCCGACGCCCTGTGGGCAGGACTGGTTCCCTCCTTTTCTGATTTCTTCAACGCCGTGCTCTCCCATTATCAGATCCACATGATGCATTTGGGTCCTGAATCCATCACTCTTCTTGCGGTTTTCGCCTTTGTTTGCGAGGCAATGATTGGCATCCTTCCTTCGGTTGCCTTGCTGCGCCACTTCTTCTCTTTGCGCCTTGTCGACCCCACCCAATGTTCGGGGTGCGTGAGCTTCATTGCTGCGCCTGAGACAGCGGCTTCAGGAATCGACTTCAGTCTTCCTCCGCCCGCGCCTGGGTTTCGCGAGCGGTGGCTGTATGTGGACGTGGGGGTGCCCAGCCCCCTGCTGTCGGAGCCATCTTCGCCTGTTGTCCCTAACTGAGGCTGGGGCGAGGAGACGCTCACGAGTCCCCGGCTCGCCTTCGTCTGGCGCCGCTTCGAGTTCTTGAGGGAGCTCGGCGTGACGGCGCCCAAGGTGGTGAAGGAGTTCCTGCTACGCCGTGTTGCCCCTCTCCAACGCCATTCTCACCGGATGTGGGCCTTTAGCGGGCGTGGGGATCGCATGAGGCTCCAGGAAGAGGACCTGACGCCTGAAGCGCTGAGGAAGGTGCTCTTGGTCTTGACTGGGGATCCTTCCCCCGGCGGCATCCGGCAAGGGGGGGCCTTGTTGTACCTCTGCTCGAATAGAAGCGACTTTGTGAGTCAGATGCCCATCTTCGACGAATGGGGCCCGCGCCCTGCTGGCCTCCAGGGGCCTCGCGAGAACCCAGTGGTGGTGGTTGCCCTTGCAGTCGGCCAAGGCGACTCTTCCTCAAGTGGCGGAGCAGGGAGGCATGAGCCTCTCGAGGCCGAGGGTGCCCCCGCCAAGGTGACAACACTGGGTGGCGCTCATGAGGGAGCAGCCCCTGAGGCCCGTGCTGCTATAGCTGAAGGCGGCGAGCAGCCGCCCGCAGTGCCTGCGGCTGAGGCCCCCGAGGCCCCAGCAGCTCTTCTTGGTGAGGCGACCAGCGGTGCACATCAGGCAGATGCCCCCGACGCGGGTCGTCTTGGTGCTTCCTCCTCGTCGCAGGCTGACCCCTGCGCTCAACTCTTGGGTCGCTTCCGCGTGGACTTTGAGGCCCTCCGGAATAGGGAGGCCCTGGGCGACGATTACCCTTGTCACCTGCTGAAGCGTAGAAAGTACTTCGCCATCGACGAGTAAGCCTTCTCCCTTCCCAGCTCCAGATTCTGCTGTTGCCTTTCCTGATCCTTGCTCCGCAGGGCCCTTCCTTCCGAGCTCATGGAGATGACTGAGGAGCCATCCCCCTCGCCTCCGCCCTCTCCGCCGTCTTCGATCGCTCCGAGCAGCAGGGCCCTTGTGGTGAGGCCGGTTGGAGAGACGAGCCATCCCGAGGCGCAACGCGGCCCTGCGCACCCTGCGACCTTCCTTCGCGAGCCTTCTCGTGGCATAGCCAGCCTGCCGTGGGCTTCTCATCTGGTCGTGGACCGTGATTGGCTGGGGTACTCCCTGCGCTCTTCACTTGGAGATGGACTGGCTCCAAGTCGGGCTTCTGGCAGGGCGTGCCCGGTTGCCTCAAGGGCGCCAGCCCCCAGCCCCCTGCCCGGAGGGGGAGTGCTGATCCGTGCCCCCGGCGCTCGCTTGGGGCGGATGGTGGTGTGGAAGACGTACTCGAGCGCGCCCGGGAGCGTCGCGCTCTTCGCCAAGGGTTTCTCCGGAGGGCGGCTGACGCGGTGAGCCTGCTTGGTGAAGAGCTCGCTGATGAGGACGCGCGCCTTGAGGCCGAGGGCCTGCGCCTGGTTGCAGAGAGGCGCGAGCTGGAGGCGGCTGTCGCCCTCGTGCGCCGTCAGCGCGATCTCGACGATGAGGAGGCCAAGGCGTCGCTAGCGGCCTCTCGGGAGGTCCGTTCCCGGGCCGTCGAAGAAGCCCGGGAAGCTGACCGGCGGCGAGAGGCCACGGAGGAGCGGGAACGGGAACTCCTGGCCCGGTGCCACTCACTGGAGGAGCAGGTGGAGCTACGCGAGGCGGCCCTCGCGTCAATGAAGGTGGCTTCCGGCGACCCAGCGGAGCTCCAGAAGCATGAGGAGGCGTTGACGCTGGAAGCCGCCGAACGCGCACGCGAGTATGAGCGCCTGGAGACAAGGGAGCGCTTAGTGACACGGGCGGAGGATGATGTCGCTGCGCGGGAAACCCGTGTCTCGGAGGAGGTCGGACATCGGGTGGCGATGGCGCGCCTGGACCTCGAGCGCGAGTTCGAGGAGAGGCTGGAGTTGATCCGGACCGAGGCCGAAGGTAGGACCACCATCCTGAGGATCAAGCTGGAGGAAGCAACGCGGCGGGTTGATGCTTTGCGGGCCGCACTTGAGGTGGCGCAGGGGGAGTCAACTACTTCCCATGCCGAGGTGCTTCTTCTTCGCCAACGGGTGGACGAGGCTGAGGCCGTCGCGCGCCAGAATGCGGATGAGATACGTCAGCGGCGGCTCCTGGAACATGAGCACGCCCCCATGCTCACCACGCTTCGGGAAAGAGCGAACACGGCCTTGGGTAACATCTGCGAGGCGGCCGTTGGCGAGCCGCACGCCGTTAACTACGCCGGCAACCTTCAGTTCTTCACCGACATCGTGACGCAGCTGGAGGCGCAGTCGGTCAGGGCCAACAGGTTGGTGGAGGAGAGGAGCCGCGCCCTGCTCGGGCGCGCCTTTTCACGCGTCTTCAGCCATCTCCGGAACATGGATCCTCACTTCGACTTCGACGCCGCCATCGCCCCAGTCCCCCAGGCCGTCCGGGACGACCTGGCGTACTAGGTGGAAGACAACGCGGACGCTCTTGTCAGGGCCTTCGCTTCAGATAACGATGACGCAATCGTGGCCGCCGAAGAGGGCGGCATGGTGAATGGCCCTAACGCCGCCGACGACAACGCAGAGGGCGATGGCGAGGCCAGCGACTCCAGCGATAGTTCGGGCGATGCTCCTGTGGATGCATTGGGGTATTTATCCGACTGACCGCGCATTGCTCCTGTCTCCTTACCCTGCATGAATAGAACTCAAGCTTTTGACCTGATGATTGTAAGAGCATTTTGGGAGGGGGTGCTCCTCATGTAAAACTTATGTTCAGCGCACTAGTGAATGCTACATCACCCATATGCCCGTGCCAAGTAGTTGGCTAGGTGACGAGCCGGCTGGCTAGTTTTCCTTTGTCCCGTGCGGGTCCTGAGATAACTTGTGGGAGGTTGTGGTGCCTCGAATGCCTCCTGATCGAATCCATAGGATCTGCAGTGAAAAACCTCCTGAGAGGATATGACGGCGGCAGTCTGGGCTGCACGCAAGCTAGGCCAGACCCGGCTCGCGAGGGGCTCACGAGGGGAGGCAGCTGAGGCGAGGTTGTAACCGAAACGCGAGAGATTGCTCGAACGAGACTAAGCACCCCTTCCCCAAACACACGCAAATCTCAAATTCGAGTCCAACTTAAATCCAGCGGGGGAAAGCAACAACCAAGGGAAAAGCAATGAAAGCAGAAAAAGGCCGCGTCCGGCACCTAGTCTTGTCTTGGACGTCTTCTCACCAGCGCGGAGCTAAGTGCTGCCACTGGGCGTGGGAGGGAGCCCCAGGGCCTGAGGCCGGCCCCCCTGAGACTCCGGGGCGTGTACAGCCCCACTCATTATTACGTGAGAGTGTCACGGGCGGCGAGCTTCACAGGCACTGGGCCTTCTTCACAGGTACCGGCCTTGCTTCATATCGCCAGACGAGGGCCCCGCCTTGCGCCACACTCTAGTGCCATCAACGACGACCGAATACCAGAACGCCATCGATGGGGTAGAGCGGTCGCCAGCGGTTCCCCCGACGACCACGGGTCCTCCGCCAGGGGCAGGCCCTGAGGCATCTCCCCAGCGGAGGGCCTACCTCTTGGGAACGCCTTGCTCCGAACGCCGCGGTGGTGATGTCGGATCCCGACCCCTCCCCTGCAGCCCCCGACGCCCTCCTCCTGAGGGGTAGGAGACTGCGGGAGCGGGGCAGTTGCTCACTGTGGCGACCTGCACCTCCTGCGACCCATGATTAGCGTATGCCTGCTCTTGAGGAATTAGTGGTACCCGATAATCGTCGCTTCCAGCGTGGCCGGTGGGGCCGTCCTGGGGCTCCTGGAAGAGCTCAGCTTCTGGCGTCTCGTCCCCCCAGCTTGGGCTGAGGAGCGAGCCTTGTTCGCCCTCACGCGGGTGCCCTTGGTCCATCATGTGGGGCACGTACTCTTCTGGGGTCGTTACCCCGAAGGCGCGCCAGAGTGCTCCGCGTGCCATGCAGCTCTGCTTGATGTGCCAACCTGGGGGTGGTAGCGCGGCGGCCCACTGGGACCGTGGGTCGCGACGAGTCCTTCTTCGCTGGCGGGGAGCGGAGCTAGTGTTGCCGCTGGCCCGGTGCTGACAGCTTCACTGGTGTTGGAGTAGCCTTGGAGCCCGTGGGTGCGCGTGGGGCCCCAGCTGGCCGCCTGGGCTGAGACGGAGCTGAGTGCGTAAGGGTGAGCCCCCGAGGCAGCGAAGCCCAGGAGCTCTGCCACCCGCTCTAGCAGCACGTCACGGCCGCCTTTCATCAGCCTGCACTGCAGCAGCTCTCGGGCCACCGTGAGCGCGGCCCTTGAGTTCGCCTGCTCCCGGCGGGTGTACGGCGTTGTGGCCGCGGCGTGGTTGGAAGCCCTTGCTGCCGACCGCGTCTGCCGCGGTCTGAGAGCTGTCGGGGCCTGTCCGCGTCGCCCATGGCCCGCAGCGCCCTGCGGACCGCGAGCTGCCTCGGGCATGGGGTCGCCCGGGGCGAGCGGCTCTGTGCGGGCGGGCCAAGCCACCCAGGGATCAGGGTTGCCCGTCTGGTCGCCGGACATGGTGATGACGATGCGACGGGACACGAAGTGGCAGATGGTGGATGTCACGCCCAATATGCGACCCTATCCAAAAGGAACTCGAAGGTCCCACCAAGGATAGACCCGCATATTGGAACGCTTTTGCAAGGTGGATATCATTACATCAACATTACATAAATAGTTGGAGATACATACATAAGGCATACAATGCCACACGAAAACAACAATACAACATACAAGAACAACATCCGACTACGGATGAAACACAAACAGAAGCTCAAACGACATCCACCCTGCCCAGGCTGCCGACCTGGAACCTATCCCCTGATCGAAGAAGAAGCAGAAGAAGAACTCAACGCAAGCAAGCATTGCTCTCGCGTCATGATCATCGCATAACCTGTATCTGCAACTGTTGTTGTAGTAATCTGTGAGCCACAAGGACTCGGCAATCCCATTACCATGGGTATCAAGACTAGCAAAGCTTAATGGGAAAGGAAGGGGTAAAGTGGTGAGGTTGCAGCAGCGGCTAAGCAAGTATGGTGGCTAACATACGCAGATAAGAGCGAGAAGAGAATCAAAGGAAGGGTCGTCAACTAGCAATGATCAAGAAGTGATCCTGAACTCCTACTTACGTCAAACATAACCCAGAAACCGTGTTCACTTCCCGGACTCCGCCGAGAAGAGACCATCACGGCTACACACGCAGTTGATGCGTTTTAATTCGGATCTGGTGTCAAGTTATCTACAACCGGACATTAACAAATTCCCATCTGCCACATAACCGCGGGCACGGCTCTCGAAAGTTTATACCCTGCAGGGGTGTCCCAACTTAGCCCATGATAAGCTCTCGCGATCAACGAAGGATATTCCTTCTCCCAGGAAGACCCGATCAGTCTCGGAATCCCGGTTTACAAGACATTTCGACAATGGTAAAACAAGACCAGCAAAGCCGCCCGATGCGCCGACATCCCGATAGGAGCTGCACATATCTCGTTCTCAGGGCAACATCGGATGAGCAATCCTTACAACTAAAACCAGACCTCAAGTTTCCTTGAGGGGGCGCTGCAAAGGGCTCTAGTTCGGACCAGCACTTAGACAAGCACTGGCCCGGGGGGGCTAAAATAAAGATGACCCTCGGGTTGGCCGACCCAAGGGAAGGGTATAGGTGGTGGTGAGGCAAATGGTAAAACCAAGGTTGGGCCTTGCTGGACAAGTTTTATTCAAAGCGAACTGTCAGGGGGGTCCCATAAATCACCCGACCGCGTTAGGAACGCAAAATCCGGGAACATAACACCGGTATGACGGAAACTAGGGTGACAAGAGTGGAACAAAACACCAGGCATAAGGCCGAGCCTTCCACCCTTTACCAAGTATATAGATGCATTAATAATATAAGAGATATTGTGATATCCCAACATAACCCTGTCCACCATGGAGCAATCTTCAACTTCACCTGCAGCTAGCAACGCTATAAGAGGGGCTGAGCAAAAGCGGTAACATAGCCAAGCAACGGTTTGCTAGGAATGGTGTCAAAGGTTAGAGGTTCATGGCAATTTGGGAGGCTTGATGAGCAAAAGATAGGTAACGCAGCATAGCGATAGAACAAAGCAACTAGCATAGCAATGATAGTAGTGAGATCTAGGGTAGCGGTCATCTTGCCTGAAATCCCGCTAGGAAGAAGAACGAGTCCATGAAGAAGATGAAGCCACGAAGACGAACCACACGTAGACGAACGCATCCTCACGATCGCAACGAAACGGGAACTATCGAGAAGAAGCACACAACATGGTAAACACACCACACATGAACAAGACATGATGCACAACAAGCATGATGCATGACAAGGCTACATGAAGCTACTCATGGCAAGAGATGATGCAAACAAGAACAACACATCAAAGCAAGTTTAAATGAGGCCAGAAACAGCATATAACAATTCCGGTAAGTCCTCATATGCATATTTCGAAATTGGTCCAGATCTGAACAAGCATTAAGTTGAAGTTGTTAAACAGCAAGTTAAGATGCACCAAGATGATCTACACGAAATTCTAGTCAAGTTACATATAAAGTTCATTAGATTCGGAGCAAAACAAGTTAAACAAGTTAAACATGGCATTGATGCAAAATGCATCCAAACATCAAGCAAACACACCAAAACAAGGATGCAACATGATGATATGAAACAACACACAAAATCAAGCAAGTTTCATATAGAGCACACTCAAAACGGAGCAACGGTTCAACACATACACTTTATACAAGTCATAACAACAATCTGTCCAAAACAGCGACTAGGCATCTTGCAAGCATCAAAACAAAATGCTACAGCACCTCAACGAAAGAATAAAAGGCATGGGCATGAAGTACATATAAAGCATAACAGGACATGAACACTGAGCTATCTCCATAAACAACTAGAACATGCTAAAAAAGACATGTAAAGATTGCAAATTATAACAGTTTCAGGCTTGGCAGAAATAACATCAGGTTGCAATGTTTAGAGCTCTCAAACAACATGTTACAGGAACTTAACAAGGCAAACAAAGGCATGGCATGATACTACTAAATTCATAGAACAGAAGTCCCTTACTAACCATGAGCCAAAAGGGCACAGAAAATATGATGGCACCCATGTAAACATGGCAAGTTATATTACAGTTTCACATGGCAAGTTATATTAGATTCATACTTTGCAGAAACCACAATAAGTAGGCATGTTGGTGAGCTTGAACCACTCACTACAGAGCAATACATGGCATGTAAAGGAAACCAGCAGTAAGAAGGAATGTTTATGAAGCTAATCATGTCAAGAACAAGTTCATAGGGTGCATGGATCACTAGCAAACAATCATTGAAACATTGAACTTAATGTTAACAGGCTGACAGCAACATCATTTAGCAAACTTTGGAGCAAGATAACAACATGTTCCAGAAGGCTATAATTTCAACCAGGGGCATGAATGGATAGATCAAGACATGTATAACAAAACATACTTAGTGAACATCTCCAAAATAATGCACGAAATGACTTCTAGTAGCAGGTTTACATAGCCACAAAATATAACAGAATCTATCAGGAAAACAGCAACAGCAAGTACCCTACCTAACAAGCTCGATGCACTCAGTACAAGACCCACAAAAATATATGGATGGCACCCCTGGAAAGATGGCATATCATAGATCAAAACACATGTAGACATCAACCTCATAGGATGCACACATCAAACATGGCAAAAATGACAAATGAGCAAGTTATAGCAGTTTCAGCAGATTAACAGCAACATGCACTCTTCTAACAGCATTTCGGGCATCAAGATGAACTCAAATGAACATGATGCAATGGAATGAAATGAAGTACTCGTTGAGACGAACAATTTGACATATCACACACATGAAACGGAGCAGTATACAATGAGTTATGATGCGATGAACATGGCATGATAATGCAAAATAATCTGGGACTTGAGAGAGATTTGGAGGGGAAAAGTCAACCTTCGGGATGCACGGTTTTCGAGGCGGGGCCGGGCTCGCCGGAGCTGGGCGACGCCGGCGACGAGGAAGGAGGCCGGAGAGGAGGGGGCCGGCGAGTGAGGCGGCGGGTCCGCCTTCCTCACGGATCTGGCCGGGCGGCGCGGTGAGGGAGCCAAGGGCTCAGCGGCGGAGGCGGCGGCGCAAGCCGCCAGGGGGCGGCGCGCGCCGGCCAGCGGAGGCGGCGGTCGACGGCGGCGAGGGCGACTCGGCGGGAAGGTGAGAGCCGGGCTCGGGCGCTGGGCTCCATGCGGCCGGCGGCGGCGGGCGGATCGGGCTGCTGGGGCCCGGCGCTGGGCGGCGGTGCGGGACAAGTGGCGGGCGGCCCCTGGCGCGGGGCGGCGGCGCGGACATGTCCGGCGGGCGAGAGGAGCGGGGCTAGGGTTGGACTGCGCGAAAAAATGGAGGGGATCACATATATATATATAGGTAGAGGGAGCTAGGAGAGTCCAAATGAGGAGCGGTTTTCGGCCACGCGATCGTGATCGAACGACCGAGAGCATGGAGTGGAGTTTGCTGGGTTTTGGGCCACTTTGGAGGGGGGTGTTGGGCTGCAATAAAAGAGGGCTTTTGTGGTTACCCGGTTAACCGTTGGAGTATCAAACGACCTCCAAATGGCACGAAACTTGACAGGCGGTCTACCGGTGCTATACCAAGGCCGCTTGGCAAACCTCGAGTCATTCCGAGAAAGTTTAACACCCACTCATGAAAAGAGAGAAGAGGGGGACGCCGGATGACATAGGAGCGCCGGATTGCAAAACGGACAACGGGGAAAATGCTCGGATGCATTAAACGAACACGTATGCAAAATGAGATGCACATGATGGCATGATAAAATGCATATGATGACATGATAAAGTGCAACACGCAAGCAGATGACATGGCAACGACGGCGAATAACTGGCAGACACCTGGCGCAACGAATCTGGGGCGTTACAACACTCCTCCACTAACAAGAGATCTCGTCCCGAGATCTTAGGACCGAGACGGAAGGGAAAAAGGGATGAGGTGAAACAAGGACTCAAGAGAAGAAGCAAAGAATCGTGAACACTCAAGAAAAAGAGAGGAACAACGAGAATGACGAGAACCAAATGCTCATGGAAACAAGATAGACTCTAAAACGACTCGTTCTAACCGGAGTGGTTAGAATGAGAAAAGAAACGAATAAGACTGAAAGAATTTAGGTAGAACTCTGACTGAACATGGAAAGATTAGAACATGAACTTCACAAGATGGGATGACACTTGACGAGATGAACAACACAATGCCTCCGGAAGAATTGGAAGAAAGGAATGAAAAGAACTAAGAAGAAAATGACAACTTGTGCCACGAATGAAATTGAAATCATCTTTAGAAGGAAGGTTTAAACGGAGTTGTTGAGAAAATTCAACAACGAAAAGAATAAGCTTGTCGTGGACTTATGGATAACATCTCAAAATTATGAGGTGATAACCGACCACAAGCGGAATAGATTGAATAGCTGAGAAGAACGAAGAAATGCAAAACTCCATTTCAAAAGAATGCGGAGAATTAATTGCACTTCGAGATGCGAGAAGAGAAGATACTTGAACTCCGCCGACAAAATCTTAATGAACACTTGAAGAATGAATTAAATCATGAAGAAACATCGTGAAGAACTCCGGTGACAAAAGGATTATGAGATAGAATAAAGGATGAAAGAATAAGATTAAAACCTGCGATGATTTAGATGGAGGTTCCGACGAGATGGCCGAGGAAAATTGAACTCCGGAAAAGAAAAGATGAGAACACTTGGAACTAGAATTTATTCATCGAGAACAAACTCCGAAGGAAAGGGATTACTCACTTGGATGAAATAAGAATAAGGTTTATTGTATGCTTATCCTTCATCAAATTAAATTGATGACAAGCAATGGATTTTGCATACTACTTATTCTCGTTGAAAAAGGATTAAGGGGAAACATAGCACAAAACTTGAGAAATTCTTCATGAACCACCGGTAGGATTGAAAAGAACGAATGAATTAATATGATAATCCAGGAAAAAGAATCTTGAACGAACCACCGTAAAAATTCGAAAAAGACTGACGAAAGAGAATGAATCACCGGGAAGAATTCTAAGAACCAATATGCTAGAGGGAATTTAGATGCAAAAGAACGAAGAGATCGCGAACTGATTGAAGAATACTTGAACGAAGCACCGGAAGAATATTGAGACGAACGAAGGGGCACGGATATAGAATAATTGGAGAACGAATCTGAAAACTTAGAATGAAGAAATCTTCCGAAAAGATGACCTCCGGATGATCGAGAGAGAAAGCAACTCCTGAAATGCTCCGGATGGATGAAAAGAATTTGCATGACTAGAATCAATTTGATAGCATAACATCGAGCTAGGACCGCGAATCTCCTGGGGAACGGACAAGATTTAGAGAAAAAACTCTTCTTCTATCTTGAAATGACGACGAGGAACGCCACAAAAATTACTGAGATACTCCGGGAGAATGAAAAAACGAGGAGGTTGAGCCAACAATGAAAAGAAATGATTTGAAATCGATCTTGGAAAGGCATCTGACTGAAGAAATTCATTCTTACATCACACTTGAAAAGAATTGAAAATAACTCCGGGGGAATTAGAAGAGTCAGGTAAGATCCTGGGAAAAGACCTGTGGGTTAGGGCCCACTGAAGAAAACACCGTTGGAAAGGATTGTTGAACAGATAGATGATTCATGGGAACAACTAAAATATTTGAATGAGGTGACAACCACGAATTAATTGGAATACAGATGAATCTGCTGAGATGTCTTCCGAACTCCAGAATGATAAACTTGCGAGAGGCGAACGAGCAAGGAAAACATTTGAGCCGAGGAAAAGAATATGATCAACACCGAAAAACTTGAATTGAGTGCACCAGAAAAAGAAAAGGGATGAAGAATGACGAACGAGACAAGAATTCACCGGTTGAAATTATTGAGGGAAGACTGAAGAGGCTCCGAGCGAATGAAATAGATGGTCGAGAGAGAGTCAGACTCCGGGAAGAAAAAGGGTGGGAGGGCGGGAAAACAAAGGCAACTTGGAAGGGGAAGCTACGAATATCTTGAAGAGAAAACACCGGTTGAAATCATTGAGGAAATAAAGCAAAGACTTTGCACGAGTAGGAAGGGTACTCGATTACGGACTCCGGTTCCGAGATGAAAAAGGGTGGGCGGGTGGGAAAAAACAAGGACAACTTCGGACAGGGAAACAACATCGATCGAAAAGAGCTGAGGATCAACGAACGGAAAACCAACTGCGTGAACCTAAAGAAAATTTGAAAGGGAAGAGGAGTAGTTCAAAACACCTACGTCAAGATTCCTCACCAGAGCGACGAAGGGGCTGAGGAGTAAAAAGAATTCCTACTCTCCGATATAACTAGACTCCGAAAATAGTTTTCTTCTAGACTCAACAACGGCCAAACTACACGATCAATCAAGGGGGCTCCTAAGGTCGGTCGAGGCTCTGATACCAACTTGTCACGCCCAATATGCGTGTCTATCCTTGGTGGGACCTTTGAGTTCCTTTTGGATAGGGTCGCATATTGGGCGTGACAGTGGATCCCGGCGCACCCCTACATGGCGCGCCAAATGTCGGATTTCGGGTTCCGGCAGACCCTTGAGGTTCGAACACTGGGGTGCATGCGGAGATTTCGCCCCCTACCTACCTGCCCCTCGCCGAATCGCTGGGATCTAAACTATGAAAAGAACAACACAAGAGACACAGGGTTTATACTAGTTCAGGCCACCATTGTGGTGTAATACCCTACTCCAGTGTGTGGTGTGGTGGATTGCCTCTTGGGCTGATGATGAACAATACAAGGAAGAACAGCCTCGCGAGGGTCTATTCTTGGCTGGTGCGATGAACTGCTAGGAGGAGTTCAGTCGCTCTATCTCTTTCTCTCTCTCTCTCGGTTCTAGATGTATGCCAGATACTCGGTCCAGCCTCTCTACCCTGGGGGTGGCTAGTCCTATTTATAGGCGAAGGCCTTGGGCCTCTTCCCAAAAATTGAGCGAGAAGGGCGCCAACAATTGGCCATTTTGAAGGGGAACAGCGGGTACACTTATCCTGACTAAAGTTGGTCCTCGCCTGTCAAAGGCTCGTGGTGGCCGCTTGGGCTCCACAATGACTTCCTTCGCCATTGGGCTGGTCTTGGTCTTGTTGCAATCAAATGGATGCCTTTGCTTGATGCTCTTCGCGCTTGCTCCCTTTGCACCAAAGAGGAAAGGAGGACATCAAGGGCCGGGCGCCTGATCGCGCCCTTGGTCGTCATGGCTTGCATCATGGGCACCTCGCGAGGTACCCCGCCTTGAACTCTCCGCCTCCTCGTGAGCCAGCCTGATGAGGCCGTGCTTGAGGAAGCTCCTTGTCGTCCGCCCCGCGAGGCTTGGCCCCTCGCGAGGGTCTTGAGCTTGTGTTGATGAAGATGGGCCGCGCTGGGACCCCCTTTGAGCCACGCCGCAGGCCGCAGGCAGGCAAGTCTGGGGACCCCCGTTCCTAGAACACGGACATGGTCAATGGGTGGTTCCTCTTTAACCATTCCCGATACGGCTCTATCACGCAACACCTCAAGTGTGAACATCAAGGGTGGATCCTCTTACGTTCACCTTGATGATTACATCGAGTGGAATCCTCCGTGGATGATTCCTCGGGTTTTCCCATTGATGTTTGGACACACGGTTACCTTGACTTTACTTGAGACCATTGTTGAAGTTGGGTCGGCCCTGCGGGGTACCCGCGAGTTGATGTGAAAGTCGGGCAGGCCCGTTGAGCACCCACGAGTTTTCCACGTGGCACGAACGGGCAGTCTAGGCCCTTGCCGTAAGTCCATGAGACGGGGAGACGGGGTCACATTATCGTGAGTCTCTGCTCGTCTCCACGAGCCCCCAATGCACTAACAGGTTTGGGTATTTGTTCTGAGTTGGCCTCTGGCCTTTACGCACTAACCACTATGCGAGATTAGATATGGGCCTTGACGTCACAGTATCAGCCGAAGCTTTGTCAGACGTCCAGTTCAGCATCGTGGCACGGTCGGATCGTGCTGGCCATCCGAGCCGGTGCTGGTATCCACCCTGCACAGAACGACCCGGAGTGCGGCGGGCGATGGGCCCAAGACCCCGGAGTGCTTAGGATGTAGACCGGCGGGGACCTCTCTGCTGAGCCTAGGTAGGGCTGCGACGTGTTGATCTTCCGAGGCCGGACATTGACCCCAGAAAGGTGTGTCCGGCCAGAGTGATCGAGCGTGTTGGGTAACGTGGTGCACCCCTGAAGGGAAGATATATATTCGAATACCGTGTCTGCGGTAATGGACGTTCAGACTTATATCCTGATCTTATATAACTAGAAATGGATACTTGAGATATGTGATGGATATGTGGCTCCGAGGTTGCTTTCTCGCAGGGAGTCGAGGAAGGATCTCTTGGCGTTGATGTTACAACATGTTTGTTAAATATAAACTTCTATTCTTTACTCTTCTACATGCTGCAACATGCTCGGAGCTGCTTGAAGATGCTAGTCTTTGATATGCTAGGCCTTCCCCTCTATTCTGGCTTTCTGCAGTTCAGTCCACAGATACAAACCTTCCATTTGATACCAATGCATACCTAGTATAGATCTGATGCTTGCGAGTACTTTGGATGAGTAATCACGGTTGCTTTGCTACCCCCTTTTCCCCCTTCTTTCTTCTTTCCGTTTGATGCAACCAGATGGTGGATCCCTGGAGCCAGGTGCCATCGCTGACGGATCCTACTATGTGAAGATCACTAACGACCAGGAGTAGTTAGGAGGTCCCAGGCAGGAGGCCTTGCCTCTTCGATCGTTGTTGCTTTTGTGCTAGCCTTCTTAAGGCATCCTTGTTTAACTTATGTCCGTACTCAGATATTGTTTCTTCCGCTGACTCTTGTGTATCGAGCTATGTATTCGAGCCCTCGAGGCCCCTGGCTTGTAATATAAAGCTTGTATTATTTTGTTTGTGTCTAGAGTTGTGTTGTGATATCTTTTCGTGAGTCCCTGATATTGATCATACACATTTGCATGTATGATTAGTGTCTGATTGAATGGGGGCGTAACAAGTTGGTATCAGAGCCGACTGCTTGTAGGAACCCCCTTTTTCAACTCCTTGGCCGAAGTTGAGTCTAGTCTTTGAAAAACTGCTTTACTAACATGGCTGTGTGGCTTACGGGCCCACATCGCTATTGGGTGGTATTAGGATCTTTTATTCCTCGTCTATACTCTGGGAATCTGATCTCTCTTCTATTCGGGTTAAATGTGTTTGCTAACTACAACTCTAGGTTCTCGTAAATACTTCTCCCGGAGAGCCCCTCACTCCAGATGATTGCTTGGTGCACTAGAAGATTCTGAAGATACTCTCCGATGTTTTACCGAGTCCCTTGTATCCTTCGCCGTTGCGATCCCTACCATCGTTAATCCTTATGTGTAACTACCTATGTTGTCATTCATACTTTCATCCCCATTTGCTCTTGTTATTACAAGATGTCCTGAAATACTCTTCGATGTTCCGAGAATTCTTTGTGCTTACTGCCCTGCAGTTCCTTGCCGCATGAATACCCCTACGGATAATTACTCGCTCTTATCGAGTATCCATTCATCCAGTTATTCTTATGCTTCATAAGATACTTTGCAATACAACCTGAGCTTTCGAGGACCTCTGTCGCCTATTGCTATAGAAGGTCTTACATGCCTACACTCTGGTTAATTCCATATGTCTGGTTGTATCCATTGACGTCCTTTCTCATTATCATTTTGAGTCCTTCGGTTTGATATGTTTGTGAATAGTTGCAATCATCAGTTGATCCTTATAGATTATCTTTCCGGCTCAGACGTCTTCCCGAACGTGAGCTGGTTCTCGGCCAATCAGATTGCCATCATTTGTGCCCTAAGTCTATTCAACTTATCCATCCTTGATCATAGCGTTTTCTTCTGATCCTTGATTTTGGAAATCGTAATTTCATTGCATTTGAGCCTTGAATTAGTCAGTTGTTTTTATAACCTGATCTCCTTGCATCCTTTCCTCTTCTGGTTGAGTACCGTTACTCACATCAGATCCCTCGTGGACCACTAGATTCTTTGTTGGGTTCTATCCGACAGTGTCCTTCATATTCAATAACCTTGTGAGCTTTTCCTCGGATACATAATGCCTTTGATAAATCCCCTGCTTTTGTGTCAACCATGCTCTGCCTCCGAGCTGGAGTAATTTATTCATAAAAGTTGTGGTATAGGTTCCTAAGATGCCCTAGAGGGTTGAACCTACGCCTTCCCTAATCCGTGTGAACCCGAAGATTATGCGGGTTATATCTATTGGCATTCTTCAAAAAAAATCAATTCTACAACTTCTTCAAAAGCAAGAAGTGAATGGAAGGTTATGCATTAGAGAAGTGGGAGTCAACCTTGAACCTTTGTGTTCATGCCCATGGACCGGATGTGGAACTTATCATGGAAGCTTCTTGTTATAATAATAATCCCCTTGTGATAAGTCCATCTTGTATCTATGTTTGGTCCTTTGCATCCGTGGTTTCGACCATATTGTTCTTCTTTGATCCCATTTCTCGGACAAGTTAAAGTACTTGTCCTCTTCAGATCATTTCACATGTCCAACCTCTACATTGATCTACCTTCGAGTATTACCCACTGGTATCTCGAGAATATCACGGAACTACATAACTTCTTATGAGTTCTTCATCTACTATTATTTCTCGGTGATTCCAATTTTCCATGGGTTCTGAGTTGTCCCGGCGTTACCGATCGGTCGCTCCGCCACGGTGCTCGTTGCCGTTGCTGCCGCTTGTTGCGAGTCCGGGAAAGCACGGCAACTCGCTCAGTGCATTGCCGCGATGCCACCAAAGACTTTAGATCGCCAGACACGCGCTCAAACACCACTCCCGACGAGCTCCTCGCTCCAGATCCGCCACGGCTCGACGCCAAAGAACATCTCCGCCACCTCGACGAACCGCACACACCACCAGATAGCCTCTTCGGCTCGTTCGGAGGAGCCAAGCGCGCATGCATCCGCGTGCCTCGTATATCGCTCGGCGAACTCCAATGGCGCTGTTGCATTTGGTCGCCGACGGCGGTTGCCGGCCAGACCGACGTGGGCTGGTCGGGGCACTCCCTGGGTCAATGACCCGTGGCCCTAGGGGCTCGGGCTGGCCCCGTTGACCGAAGTCAACGCTGACTGGGCTTCCCTAGTCGCTGACATATAGGGCCCACCCCATGTTAATCAATTAACTTGATTAAGTTAATTAGATTAACCTAATTACACACTAACGTGTGGGCCCAGTAGTTTAGTTAAGTAGATTTAGATTAGTATTAACTCTGTTTAAGCCCACTGTCTATGACAGGTGGGTCCCCCATGTCGGCTTTTGACCACCAACGCCATGTTGATCACGACATCACCCCCGACATCATGCCGACGTCACTTTCCTTTTTTTCTGAATTAGTTTAAATGATAATAATATTAGAAAATCATTTAAAACTTTGAAAATTCATAGAAAATTAACCGTAGCTCGGATGAAAATGTTTTCTACATGAAAGTTGGTTAGAACGACGAGACAAATCGGATTACGCGGTCCGTTCGCCCGCCACACGTCTGTATCATAGCAAATGTCGGACTTTTCCCCTTCGGTTCATCTGTCAGACAGACGTCCGGAACCAGGAAAACTTTCCCGGATGTTTTCCCCCTTCACCAATATCGCCTAGCACTGTGTTAGAACACCTCTAGCCCAGCTTATTGTCATGTTATGCATATGTTTGCGTGTATTTACTGTTTCTTCCCCCTCTTCTCTTCGGTAGACCCCGAGACCGCTGCTAATGTCCCTGTGATTGGCTACGTCATCGACGCCCCTTCTTCCCTTTCAGCGGAGCTTCCAGGCAAGCCCCCCTTTGATCATCCCGGTATCGCCCATTCCATTCTCTCATGCTTGCATTAGATTTTGCTACTATTATTGTTTGCTCCTATTCTGATGCATAGCCTGCTTTTGTAACCTGTTGTTGTACCTTACCTGCTTATCCTAAACTGCTTACTATAGGTTGGTTAGTGATCCATCAGTGACCCCCACCTTGTCCTTGTTGCCCCTGCTTCATCATCGATGACTCAATCAACGTGATCGACGACCAGAGCCCGACACCTCAGATCATGTCACGCCCCTTTAGTTGCTCGACTCTGCAGAGTTACTATCGAGTGCCGAGGGTGATCCCTCATGACACACTCCTGATGATAATTCTATAGTGTAGCTATTCGGTCGTGGTCAACAGGTGGTTCCTCTTTCACCATTCCCGATACGGCTCTGTCGTGCAACACCTCAAGTGTGAACCTCGAGGGTGGATCCTCTTACGTTCACCTTGATGATTACATCAAGTGGAATCCTCCGTGGGTGATTCCTCGGGTTTTCCCCTTGATGTTTGGACACAAGGTTACCTTGAATTTACTTGAGACCATTGTTAAAGTCGGGTCGGCCCTGAGGGGTACCCGCGAGTTTATGTGAAAGTTGGGCGGGCCCCTTGAGCACCCGCAAGTTTTCCACGTGGCACGGCCGGGCAGTCTAGGCCCTTGCCGTAAGTCCACGAGACCGGGAGACGGGGTCACATTATCGTGAGTCTCTGCTTGTCTCCACGAGCCACCAATGCACTAACATGTTTGAGTATTTGTTCTGAGTTGCCTCTGGCCTTTACACACTAACCACTACGCGAGAATAGATATGGGCCTCGACGCTGCGATGACGTACCAAGCTTTGTCGACATCCAGCCAAAGATCGCGGGCACGGTCGGATCGCGGCCGGGCCATCCGAGGCGGTGTCGTATCCATCCCGCATGTAACGACCCGGAGTGCTGCGGGTGATGGGCCTAAGACCCGGAGTGCTTAGGATGTAGACAAAGGGACCTCTCTCACGAGCCTAGGTAGGGCTGCGACGTGTTGATCTTCCGAGGCCGGGCATTGACCCCAGAAAGCTGTGTCCGGGCAGAGTGATCGAGCGTGTTGGGTAACGTGGTGCACCCCTACAAGGAAGATATATATTCGAATACCGTGTCCTCGATAATGAACGTTCAGACTTATATCCTCATCTTATATAACTCTAAATTGATACTTGTGATATGTGATGGATATGTGGCTCCGAGGTTGCTTTCTCGTAGGGAGTCGAGGAAGGATCTCTGGGCGTTGATGTTACAACATGTTTGTTAAATATAAATTGCTATTCTTTACTCTTCTACAGGCTGCAAGATGCTCGGAGCTGCTTGAAGATGCTAGTCTTCGATAGGCTAGGCCTTCCCCTCTATTCTGGCTTTCTGCAGTTCAGTCCACAGATACAAACCTTCCATTTGATACCAATGCATACCTAGTATAGATCTGATGCTTGCGAGTACTTTGGATGAGTACTCACGGTTGCTTTGCTACCCCCTTTTCCCCCTTCTTTCTTCTTTCCGGTTGATGCAACCAGATGGTGAATCCCTGGAGCCAGATGCCATCGCTGACGGATACTACTACATGAAGATCGCTGACGACCAGGAGTAGTTAGGAGGTCCCATGCAGGAGGCATTGCCTCTTCAATCGTTGTTGCTTTTGTGCTAGCCTTCTTAAGGCATCCTTGTTTAACTTATGTCTGTACTCAGATATTGTTGCTTCAGCTGACTCTTGTGTATCGAGCTATGTATTCGAGCCCTCGAGGCCTCTGGCTTGTAATATAAAGCTTGTATTATTTTGTTTGTGTCTAGAGTTGTGTTGTGATATCTTCCCGTGAGTCCCTGATCTTGATCGTACACATTTGCGTGTATGATTAGTGTGCGATTGAATCGGGGGCGTAAGACCAGCCCTCTCCTAGGCGGCCGCCGACATGTTTTCTTGGCGCCTTCTACTGCTCATACCTCGCCTAGGCGCTCCTTCTGGCCTTTTTCCTTCTTGTTCCATTTCCTGAGGAGAGGGAGAAGAAAGGGATTACAAGCACCTTATCTTTTTCAGCTTGTAAGCCTAAGGGCCTTAGTTAGATTTAAAACTTGTAACCTCCCTGTTCATGTTTACATTCCATATGAACTTTACCTGTATGGAACGTATTAATGAAAAAAGGGTGCTTGTCGGGTCTTGTGTGTGCGAGCAAAGCCCATACCAAGGAACAAATCCTTGTTATTTTCAATAAACACCATTTCCCGGCAGCAGGCCTTGCCACTCCCCTACTCTGTTCGACCATACCCATGCCTTTGGCGGAGGTAGGGGTGGGCCCTACGCTTGCTTCCTTGCCGCCACGGCTACAACCAGATTCCGAACCAAGAAGAAGTTCTCGGGTGGTAGGAATGAAGGGAGCATGGCAGTCTCAGAATAAAACAAGGTTTCATACGTCCCAAACTTTATACGGAAGTGCATAACAAGGGATAAGAAAACTTATCTGGATCTGCAGCCCCCGGCAACCCTAGCTTGCCATGGGTGGACCTTTGTGTCTTCAAATTTCTCAAGAAGCTTGTTTGATCGCAGCGCCGGCTTGTTCGCTTCCTTCCACTTAGCTTGGCAGAAACGTTTATGTATCTTGTGAACCAAAGAGGATGGACAGGAACAAAGAGACGCAAACTCGACCTCTATGCTAGGGGTTAGTCGCTGCTAAGCACTATCAACCCATAACCGAGGGAGAGACTCAATCTAGCATGCATGCTATAATTTAGGGCGCCAGCGCTTCGTTTATTTATGCTCAGGGTCTACGCCTGGCTTTGTACAAAGGGTTACATGCCTTGCCGGCAAGGCTTGTACAAAAGGTGGCTTGCCGGGGGGCCGGCACCCGCACCTTATGGGTAAACTTGCGAAGATGCTCGATGTTCTAGGAGTTGCTCACTGGAATGGCATCTTCGGTCTCGAGGCAGACTGCACAAGTCCTGGTGACTCGTGTTACCCGATAAGGGCCTTCCCACTTTGGTGTCAACTTTATGGAATTCTTGGCCGACTGAACGCGCCGAAGAACAAGGTCGCCTTCCTCAAAGCTTCGGGCATGAACCTTGCGGCTATGGTAGCGGCGCAAGTCTTGCTGGTAGCGTGCTGCTCTCACAACCGCCCGAAGACGATCTTCCTCGAGGAGCGTTGCGTCATCTTGCCGCAATCGCTCTTGCTCAAGCTCATCATAAGCGAGCACTCGAGGTGACTCGTATATTAGTTCTGTGGGAGAATCGCTTCGCCCGTGCATACCAGGGCAAAGGTGTCCGGGTGGTGGCTCTATTTACGCCGCTCGATTGACCAAAGAACCGCTGGCAACTCATCAATCCAGCGCCTTCCGCTCTTGTGAAGACTGTCAAAAGTCTTCATCCTCAGGCCACGCAGCACTTCAGCATTTTCCCTCTCTGCTTGGCCGTTGCTCCGTGGGTGTGCCATGGAAGCAAAACAGACCTTGCTGCCGAGGTCTTCAATATATTGCATGAAGGTGTGGCTTCTGAAATGCGTGACATTGTCAGTGATGACTTTGTTCGACACACCAAAGCGGCAAACTAGCCCCTTAAAGAATTTGACGGCTAACAGGGCGGTCACCGTCCTCACTGCTTCCACCTCCGGCCACTTTGTGAACTTGTCGATTGCAACGTACAAGTACTCAAAGCCCCCGACACCGCGGGGAAAAGGGCCCAGGATGTCAAGCCCCCAGACCGAGAATGGCCAGGAGAGAGGGATTGTCTGCAAGGCTTGAGCTGGCTGATGAAGCTTCTTCGAATGGAACTGGCACGCTTCACACTTGGTTACTAGCGCCGTGCATCCTCGGAGGGCAAGGTGTAAGAAACCTTGCCGGAAAGCCTTGCCGGCAAGGGCCCTCGACCCTATGTGGGAGCCACATATGCCTCTGTGTATCTGCGCCAACAGCTCCAGTCCTTCCTCCCGGGGGATGCACTTAAATTTCACCCCATTCGGTCTCTTCCTGTACAGCAGGTCATCAACGAACTGGTGCAGGGCAGACTGGCGGGCTACTTTCTCTGCTTCTTCCTACTCCTCAGGAAGCTCCCCTGTTTGGAGGAATCGGACGGTATGCTGCACCCATGCTGGAGCCTGTGGCTCGACGGCAAGGACTAAAGGCCTTTCCTATGCCACGGGAACAGCTGCCTCCGCGGCAAGGTCTTGGCGCCCCGCCGGAGCAGTTGCCCCATGGCAGGCTCGGCATCCACGGCAGCATCTTCGCCAGCGGCTCCAGGGAGCTCGGTGGGGAAATACTTGCCGGGGCCTAACTTCCTCCGCTTGTTCTGCTCTGTTGATGGTTCAACGGATGGCTGAGTCAACCGAAGCACAAAAGTACCTGGTTCCACAGGTAGCTTGAGGGCAGCGTGCTTCGACAGGTAGTCGACAATGTCATTCTCCACTCGGGGGACATGCTCTGCTTGTATACCATCAAGCGCTCCTCCAGTTTCCTCACTTCATCCATGTAAGCCTCCATCAATGGGCTTTGATAATCCTTGTTGATCTACCTGACGACAAGCTGTGAATCACCCCTGATGATGATCTTCTTGACCCTGAGGTCTGCCGCGATCCTGAGACCGGCAAGCAATCCCTCGTACTCGGCAGTGTTGTTCGTCGACATCTCTCTGGGAAATTGCATCTGGATCACGTACTTGAGGTGCTCTCCGGTGGGTTCGACGAGCAGCACGCCAACACCGACGCCTTGTAGCGAAAAAGCCCCATTAAAGTACATAATCCAGTTGCGACTTGTTTCCTTGCCGGGGAGAGTGGTCTCCCGGTTCTCTTCATCGGGCGTCGAGGTCCCAGCAATGAACTCCGCCAGGACTCTGCTCTGAATTGTTGAGGTGCTTTTGAACTTTAAACCAAAACTTGACAGCTCCAAGGCCCATTCCACAATCTTCCCCGTTGCATCTGGGTTATGCAGTATCCGTTGCAATGGGAGGCGGGTGACAACAGTGATCTCGTGCGCTTGGAAGTAATGATGCAGCTTCCTCGAGGCCATAAGGAGGCCAAGAGTACTTCAGACACCGGAGTACCTCGATCTAGCCCCCTACAGGAGGGAGCTGACGAAGTAAACCGGGTGCTGCATCATCTTCTTCTTCTGCACTACTTCACTTTGTTGCATGGGCCCTGTCACACTGGTGTCAAACCTTGCCGGGGGCCCAGCCTTGCCGGACCAGGCCCTGCCGGGGAGGGTCAAGGTTTGCCATCCGTCAACTCTGTCGTTGTTGTTGCCTCTTCATCGACCTCCCTCTGTGCCACCAGTGCGGCGCTAACCACTTGACTCGTTGCTGTTAGATAGAGCAGCAACGGTTCTTGTGGCTTGGGCGCAACCAGCACTAGGGTAGAGGAGAGGTATTTCTTCAAATCCTGCAGCGCTGCCTCAGCCTCTGGGGTCCACTCCATTGGGCCTGCCTTCTTCAAAATCTTGAAAAGGGGAAGGGCACGGTCAGTGGACTTGGAGATGAATCTGCTCATGGCGGCAACGCAGCTAGTGAGCCAACGCATATCCTTGATCCGCTTAGGTGCCTCAATCTTCTCGATGGCCTTGATCTTGTCTGGGTTCGCCTTAATCCCACGTTACGACACAAAGAACCCGAGAAGCTTGCCGGACGGGACACCGAAGACACACTTCTCAGGGTTCAGCTTGAGGTTGATCTTGTGCAGGTTTGCAAACATTTCCTCTAGATCTTGCACAAGTGTTGCTTTGTCCTTCGTTTTGACCACTATGTCATCCATATAAGCTTCCATATTTCTATGTAGCTGGGGCTCATAGCCAATTTGGACTGCTCTCGCAAAGGTCGAGCCAGCACTCTTCAACCCGAAAGGCATCCGTAAAAAGCAATACGTACCACATGGGGTGATGAATGTTGTCTTCTCCTCATCCTCTCTTGTCATGAAGATCTGGTGGTACCCTGAGTAGGCATCGAGGAATGATAGCAGGTCACACCCGGCCTGAAGTCAACAATCTGGTCGATGCGCGGCAACGGGAAAGGATCTTTCGGACAAGCTTTATTGATATCTGTGTAATCAATGCACATCCTCCACTTCCCGTTTGCCTTGCGCACCACTACCGGACTGGCCAGCCACATCGGATGGAGCACCCCTCTTACCAAGCATGCCGTCTCTAGCTTCCTAATCTCTTCTGTGATGAACTCCTGCCTCTCTAGAGCTTGCTTCCTGACCTTCTACTTGACGGGCCGCGCATGAGGACAGATAGCAAGATGGAGCTCAATCACTTCCCTGGGAACGTCGGGGATGTCGGATGCTTGCCATGCAAACACATCGACATTCGCCCACAGGAAAGTGACGAGCTCGCTTTCCTATTTGCCATCGAGGGTGGAGCTTATGGTGAAAGCTCCTCCCATGCCGTCCTACTTGACGGACACCTTCTTGGTCTCTGGTGGTGCAGCTCTGGACTTCTTGCTCTTGCCAGTGGAGCTCTCTTGCACATCCTCAACGGGAGTGCAACACCCCGAAGAGGTGCGCTTGCTGGAGTGGGTGTGAGAGGTCTCGCCGGTCTTCTTCCCTCCCGGGGCTTCATCGGCAGGAGCAAGTGCCTTGGCGGCAGCTGCTGCAACTGCTTCCCGGTAGAGTTGGTCAGGGCAAATCAGCGCATCTTTCTTGTCGGAGGGGACGGTGATGATGTTCATCGGCCCGGGCATCTTCAGCATGTTGTAGGCATAATGGGAAGCCGCCATGAACTTGGCCAGTGCCGGGCGGCCGAGGATCCCGTTGTAGGGCAAGGGGATCTCGGCCATGTCGAAGACAATCCTCTCCGTCCTGTAGTTCAACTCGCCCCCAAACGTCACAGGCAGCGTGACCTTTCCCTTTGGCTGGCTCCTCCCCGGGTTGACCCCTTGAAATGTTCCCATCTCCTCGAGGTATCCATCAGGGATCTGCAGCCTCTTGATCACAACAGGCGAGATCAAATTCAGACAGGCCCCGCCGTCAACTAGCATCCTTGTCACCTTGAGGTTGCGGATCATTGGTGAAACCAACAACGGCTAGCACCCGACCGCAGTAGTGCGATCAGGGTGGTCCTCGGTGTCGAAGATGATAGGCGTGCTGGACCACTTCAGTGGCTTCCTTGCGTCGAGTGATGGCTCCATTGTTGTGATCTCACGCGCCCACTGCTTGAGCTGGCGGTGAGATATGTGCAACGAGGCGCCACCGTCAATGCACAAGGCCTCTGTAGCTTTCTGAAACTCGTGGTCGTCGGACTCGTCGTCCTCGTCATGATCATTGTCTTCCTGCTTCTTGTCGCGGCCTCGGGCGGGCCTCTCTTGCTAGTTATCCTTGGAAAAAGTCCAAAATAAACCCCGAGTTTATACACGAAAGCTAAATCAAACCCTGAACTTTCAATCCCGGAAATCAGCACACCAAACTTTTTGATCCCGGGCTATTTTAAACCTTGAGTGCATTCCCAAACAAGAATTCTCGATGCGGCAGGTTCAATCCCGGGACTCATGCCTGCGGGCGCGACTGGGACGGCCTAACAGGCGCGAAGTGAGATTTTCTTTTTCTTTTCTGTTTTTTACGAGTCTATTATTTTTCCTTTTTCGCAATACGTGACATAAAAATAACAAAAAAAATTGACAACTGTTGATTGCGGACGCCACTGGGCCGGCCCACTGCGTGCGAAGCGAATATTTTTTTTATTTTTCGTAATGCGCCATGCAAAAATACTAAGAAAATCGACAATCATGACGAATCGAAGTTGGGACCTGGCGCTACTGAATGCCTTGCAAAAACAACAAGAATAAATGGCCGTTTGTGATTTATAAAGACGCTTGCTTTATTTAAACACACACCACAACGTCGAGATTAGAAAAAACATTTCTAAGGGCAAACAATTTGTGAAATCTCTGGAAAATAATAAAAGTATGTCTACTTTTTTAAAATTCTGAATATATTTTAAAAATGAACAACTTTTTGAAAATAGAATCTTTGCAAAACAGAACACATTTTGAAACATAAACAATTTTGAACCTAAACATGCTTTTGAAAAATTGAATACTTTTTTAAACAATTTTAAAAAATCGGAACAAATTTTAAAACTTGAACACAGAAGACTTTCTGATTTTTTTCTAAAAGTCTGCAAATTTTTAAACAATGAAAAAATTGTTCGTGGAGTTTCATTAAAAAATTGTCAGTTAAAAATTGCTCAACATTTATTTGGAAAAACTTTACTGTGTCTTCAAAAAAATGTTGAAAACATGTAATTTTTTTAAATGTACATAATGTATTTGAAAATTTTCGAAACTTTATCGATTTTTTTTTCATGTGCAGGTTTAAAATGTACTTTGGGTAGTGAGAAAAAATATACATGTGTTCAAAAAAGGTCAGTTAAAGCCGACAAAGAAACAAAAATAAAAGAAAAAACAAACAATATGAAAAAATCAAGAAATAAACAAAAGAAAACAGAAAGTTTAACAGAGAATGAAAAACCAGTGAAAACTTGTGGAAAAACAAAATATAATGAAGAAAAAAAGAAAGCAGAAGAAAAATGATAAAAACTAATGAAAACTAGAGTAGAGCGAGCGACTGCTCTAATGGGCCAACCCAATTTCAATTGCCACATCAGCGAATACCAGCGAAACACTCTTAAGGTTCAAAATAGACTGGGATTGGAAAGTTCGGTGTGCTCATTTCAGGGATTGAAAGTTTAGGGTTTGGTTTAGCTTTCGTCTATAAGTTTAAGGTTTATATTGGACTTTTTCCGTTATCCTTGCCGCGACGACCTCCTTGGCTGCCATGCTTCTTGCCGGATCCTTCGGCACCGTATTGGCCCTTCCCCTTGTCCCGCCTTTCATATTCAGCTTTCTGCTTCTCACCAAGCAGCTCAACTTGTCGGCAGTTCTGGAGGTCGTGACCTTTGGTGCGGTGGATCTTGCAATACTACTTGTCGGAGCCCCCTGGCTTGTCGGCAGCCGCCAAGGCCCGGCAAGCGGCACACCCGGCAACCTCCTTGTTGGTGTCAAAACCGGCGGATCTTGGGCAGGGGGTCCCGAACTGTGCGTCTAAGTCTAATGGTAACAGGTGGCGGGGGACACGACGTTTTCCCCAGGTTCGGGCCCTCTCGATGGAGGTAATACCCTACTTCCTGCTTGATTGATCTTGATGATATGAGTATTACAAGAGTTGATCTACCACGAGATCGTAAAGGCTAAACCCTAGAAGCTAGCCTATGATTATGATTGTTGTTGTCCTACGGACTAAGCCCTCCGGTTTATATAGACACTGGAGGGGGCTAGGGTTACATCGAGTCGGTTACAGAGAAGGAGATCTACATATCCGAATTGCCAAGCTTGCCTTCCGCAAAGGAGAGTCCCATCTGGACACGGGACGAAGTCTTCAATCTTGTATCTTCATAGTCCAACAGTCCGATCAAAGTATATAGTCTAGCTGTCCGAGGACCCCTTAATCCCGGACTCCCTCAGTAGCCCCTGAACCAGGCTTTAATGATGATGAGTCCGGTGTGCAGGTTGTCTTTGGCATTGCAAGGCGGGTTCCTTCTCCGAATACTCCATAGAAGATTTTGAACACAAGAATCGTGTCCGGCTCTGTAAAACAAATTCCACGTACCACTGTAGAGAGCACAATATTCCACAAATCTAATCTGCTGACAACTTTTCATAGCGTGACATGACACCACGGCCCGGTCATTATTCGAACTGTTTTTCACAACCTGCCTCTGCACGTGCTGCGAGGCGGTTTTATTGGCACGTCTTGTCGAAGCAGAGATCGTGTTCCCCTTATTACGGTATTCTCGTCAATACAGGTGTGGGTAACCCAACCGCGCTTGTTTAATATGACTCCTCGATTTTAGGCAAGTCCCAAACGGTTACGCGGGGGACGCTTGATATTCGTCCTCTTTATAAGGGGGGCAAGGCCCGTCCTTTAATTCCCACGCTCAATCCTTCCCCTCCCGCACCTCGAGTTCCAACACCCAAGGCTCAAGCTAAGCGCTTAGGACCTTCAACCATGTCCGAATCCAACCTTCAAGGCCGGTGGATGGCCTCCTCTGTCACAGAGGAGGACATCAAGAAGCTTAGGGAGGCCAGGTATCTCACCGCTGAAATCCCGCACAGGTCATCCCTACTCCCGAACCCAACGAGAGTGTCGTATTTATTTCCCACTTCCTCCGAGGGCTAGGTTTTAGTCTTGATCCCTTTGTGAGAGGGCTCATGTTCTATTACGGGCTATACTTCCACGATCTAGCTCCGGATTCCATCCTTCACATCTCGTCGTTTATCATCGTGTGTGAAGCCTTCCTCCGCATCACCCCCCACTTCGGCCTATTGCTCAAGACCTTCAATGTGAGGCCGAATATGATTGACGAGCATCACGCGGAGTGCGGAGGCGCTACAGTAAGCAAAGGTGCCGATGCCCCATGGACAAAGGGTTCCTTCACGGAAACTTCCGACTTATGGCAACGGAAGTGGTTTTACATCACAGCTCCCCGACGTACAAAGCGGGCGGCCGCTCCAGCGTTCTGCTCGGGCCCTCCGCTTCAAATGGATTCATGGGTCAATAAGGGGCTGGACTGGGGGCTAGTTAACGATGTGCCGACACTGCAAAGCTGCGTCCGAGACCTCCTTAAGAGGGATGTCAGTCTTGTCAAGTTAATGCAAGTAATGATGGTTCGTCGGGTCCTGCCATGCCAAAGTCGACCTCTCCGTATGTGGGAGTTCAACCCGGAAGGACCGCGAACCATTCAACAATTCTTCGGCGTGACGCTCAAAGAGATGTATGGATCGTTCTTTGGATCACGAATAAAGTGTCCGGACACCACCGAGGATGTGGGTCTCAACTGCAACCGTCCGGATACCCAAGTAAGTAATTCCGCTACCGAACACGCCATCCTTTATGTTTGTTATAACATCATTCTAAAAAATTGCTCTCGCCAGATCGGATAAGGAAGGCGGAGAGGATTAGGTGTTCGGCACCCCTTCCCGAAGGCTCGCCGGATCCTTTATTGACCAGGATGCTTGAGCATGCACCGTATCAGGTGCCATCAGGAGAAGATGAGGGAGAAATAGAGAAGTCACAGGTGGGCCTCATACTTCACACATCCAAATCGGGGGAGTAAGTGCCTCCGCGAAGGAGGATAATCGGGGAGGTGAATCTAAAATCCCCTCTCCTCACGGTAGGAAAAGGGCACCTCTGAAGACTTGGAAATGGAGGTTTCCAAACAATGGAAGAAACCCTCGCCAGGGGGCCTTGCCCCAGAGGGCGTCCTTACCGCACAGCGCCCGCGAGGTGACCAGCCCTCAACCGAGCCGTAAGTAAAAAGAGTACTTTGGTAAACATATCCTATTTTGTCTCTGAGAATAATAATCGAGACATATTTGTTGCAGTCCGGCTGGTAGCCCTTCTCCGCAGAGTTCGTCTTTGGGGGATCTTCTTCCGGAGATGATGGAGAGCGAAACGCCTCCTCCCGCCTCCCCGCCACATGGGGCGGACGATCCCGAGGTGTCATCACGGAGGATTTCTCCTGATCCTCCAAGGCCAGAAGTTGACACTTCGGCTGCCCGAAGTCCGGAATATTCGGCTCCCAAGGAGAGCAACAGAAAGAGTCCGGGATTGTCTGGCACACAGCCGGACACACTAATGGGTCTTCTGGAGCGAGCGGTCATCTCAGAGACGCATCGTGCATTGATGGGTACGGTGGTTGAGAGGATTTCATCCGCCAAAAGTGGTTTGAGTGAAGCTTTTACAAGTCTGCTGAGAGGCTTTGAGGTACGCAAAAAATAATATATGTATTATTTGATGGTACCGCACATGCTAGGTGTGCTCTGTATATATAGTAGCCCCTGAGACTCTGGTTGCCGTCCAGAGGTGGCAAACAGAGGATCATAATCCCAGGTACTAATCGCGCTTCTTTTATGTGCAAGGTCGACGGTCCCATGGTCGACCGGACTGCTGATTTTGCTGAACTGAAGCGGCAGCTTGACGTGGCAGATGCCGACATCGCGCTTGTTAACAAGCGGCTTAACGAGGCCCAGGGTATGTATGTTCGGCTTGTCAGCAAATGTTAAGAGGAGCATGATGCTAGTATCTATAATATGTTGTGACTGCAGATGGAGCTGTTGCCGTAGAGACCCTTCGGGCAGAGCTTGCCCGAGCCAAGGAACAAGCCCGAATAAATGATGCGGCCACCCTAAAGGCGATCGAAGAGTTAAGAGCCGAACATGCTGCTCATCGTCGGAGCGAAGAAGGGATGGCCAAGATGGCTGTTGAGCTGAAAGATGCCGCCGACCGCTATGAGCTCCTTGAAAAGGAAAGCCAAGTGAAAGCGGCTGACCTGAAGAAGGCCCTAGAGGCAGCCAAGGAAACCCGCTCTGAAATGAGAGGGATAAGGGAGGAGCTTCGTGAAGCCGGAGATATCACAGCTGGGAGGCCCTATTTGTTGCGGATGAAGTTCGAGATCCGGCATGCCCTCTCGACGAAGTTGTGGAGTGCTGCAGACGCGTATGCGGACTTGGCAAAGAGTGTTGCTGATGCGACTAAGTTTTACAAAGATCGGAAAGACCATGAGGTAGAAAGGTTTTTCTCGTTGCAGTTCAATGCCCCGACGCGTCCGCTGCCATTGAATGAGAGAATGGCCGCATGGGCTGAGCTCCATAGGTTATCCGGGCTTGCTATGAGGTCTGTCGTGGATCATCTTTGGCCGACCAAGGCCGGACAGTTATTTTGGTTTGGTGCAACAATTCCTTGGTGTTGTGTCGCATATTGACGCTGTGACGAGGTCGGCGTGCATGGAGGGTGCGCGGATGGCTCTTGCCCGTGTTAAGACATACTGGGCAGGGATGGAGGCCACCGCTATTGCAACCCTGGGTCCGGCAGGAGGCCAGGACCTGGCCGAGGACTATTTTGAAGAAGTCCTAGAAGGTGCCCGTTTAATAGAGGCTCAGTGCTCGAAGAGTTGTTCGAGTGACATGTATCTGAATTGTAAAGACAATACTATTTTGATTATAAAGGCTGTGTTTATACTTTTGCCTGGAAGTATTATAGTGCCTCCTGTGCGGCCGTTTATGTATGTATGTATATAACCTGAAAGTTTGCAGTCGTCGGCTTCAGCCCCCACGCATATAATGCGGGGGTGTTCGGAAAAATGCGTAGTCACACCTGATCCAACGTCTTGGTCCATTAAGGAGGTGATAGTGCGGCGAACCAGGCAATCGGACTATATAGCTTTAACACTTTCACTTAGCCATAGGAGTTTGATGGTGGGGATACTATATAGCCCCTGGTACTTCCGCGTTCATCCGTATGTGGTGTGCGTACGTACATGACCGGGAAACCAGTCCTTCGTTAATGCGGAGGAATCACGAAGATTCTGCTGAGTCATCGAGTGGTTGACCAGTCTCGCGCTATATCATGACAGTCAGTTTTCAGCTTTCTCTACTGAGGTGCTCACCCAGATGAACCAGGGCACAATCATAGTAGTTCTCCCGATGCCCCCTTAGCCGATAGAGCAGAATGTAAGGTAGCAAAACACGGGATCCGGGCAAACCCAACATTTGACCAAAGACATGATTCGGAGCTGATGCATATAAGGCCAAACTCGCGACGCCGAACACTCCCTAAGGTATTCGGACTTTACGACATATACTGGGCTGAGTAACGCCCTCGATAATGAGCCATGTGTTTCCAAGTACATGCACTAGTCTGGCGTGACAAAGTGTCAAGAACGCCAGTATCCCTCCCAGTTGTGTTAAGTGATCGGAGAGTATGAAGCAACAAGAGACATTAAAATAGGTTTACGCAGGGTCTTAATCTAAAAAGAGACCTTTGAGCGGGGCCCTGCTGCACGTCTGCGCCTTTATCTCCATTGTGTCGTATCCTGGAAGGGTGTAGCACGATGATCATCTGTAAAAAAGGAAAAACCCGGGTGAAAGACTTCGTGCGAAGAGTTGGTTAATTCTGAACGAACCATGAAGATGCAATCTGTTATTGTATTAATAGGGTCAAGCCGAACTATGGGCTTCTTCTTTTTTTTTGCGAGCAACCCCTGGCACCACCTGTGGGGGTATATCTATCAACCCAAGCTCAGGTTTATCTGGCCTGTTACATCTGGTGGAGCGCCGGACTCGTCTAACCGTGTCCGTGGTCTTGACGACCGACCATTTATTCTGGTTGGAGGGGCCGTTCAGTGTTCGGCTGCTAGAGCCGCCACATATTCTTCCGCACGTAAGGAACACTCTGTATTTCCGCTAACTGTGATGATGCCACGTGGACTGGGCATCTTAAGTTTAAGATAGGCATAGTGCGGTACTGCATTAAAACGAGCGAAGTCCGTTCTCCCGAGTAGTGCGTGATAGCCGCTTAGGAATGGAGCGATGTCGAAGAGTAGTTCTTTGCTTCTGAAGTTGTCGGGAGAACCAAATACAACCTCTAGTACTAGAGAGCTCGTGCAGTGGGCCTCGACGCCTGGTATCACTCCTTTAAAGGTAGTATTGCTTTGGCTGATTCTTGACGGGCCTATCCCCATTTTATGACAAAGGTCCCGATATATCGTGATAAGATCATCGCCGCCGTCCATAAGGACTCGGGTGAGGTGGTATGCATCAATTATTGGGTCGATCACCAAGGCAGCCGATCCTCCGTGCCGGATACTAGTCGGATGATCCCTGCGATCAAAAGTGATCGGGCAGGCCGACCAGGGATTGAATTTAGGGGCGACGGGTTCTATGATGTATACGTCTCGGAGTGCGCGTTTGCGCCTTCTCTTTGGAATGTGAGTTGCGTAAATCATATTCACTGTTTTGACTTCTGGTGGTAATTTTTTCTGTCCCCGTTGTTCGGGTCATGCGAGGCTCATCCTTGTCTTCACTTGGCGCCTCCTCCCTTGTGTTCGCATTTAGCTTGTCGGTTCGCTTGAAAACCCAGACTCTCTGTGGGTGTGATTTGCGTGTTTTTCTGGGTGCCATGAATCTGACATAATTTGTCTAGAATCTTATTTAGGCTGGACGGTCCATCTCTGCTGCCTTTAAATGGCTTCTTCCGTTGACCGGGTCGAGAGCCCCTGAATCCGGCGTTGACCGTCGTGTTATCTGGGCTGTCTTCATTGTTTCGACGCTTGTTTTTATTGCGTCGCAGCTTCCCGTTGCCATCCCTGACTTTGGATGTGCCTGGGTCGCTGGTGCCGCTACGGGCCAGCCGACTGTCCTCGCCCGCGCAAAAGCGGGTCATAAGGCTTGTTAAGGCTGCCATTGTCCTTGGTTTTTCCTGGCCGAGGTGTCTGGCAAGCCATTCGTCCCGGACACTGTGCTTGAAGGCCGCTAAGGCTTCTGCATCTGGGCAGTCGACGATTTGATTCTTCTTAGTGAGAAAGCTATTCCAAAGTTTTCGGGCTGACTCTCCGGGCTGTTGAATTATGTGACTTAAGTCGTCTGCATCCGGAGGTCGGACATAGGTCCCTTGAAAATTGGCCCTAAAAGCATCCTCAAGTTCTTCCCAACTTCCAATTGAGTTTTTGAGGAGGCTTTTCAACCAGTGTCGAGCTGGTCCTTTCAACTTGAGGGGTAGGTATTTAATGGCATGGAGATCATCTCCGCGGGCCATATGGATGTGAAGGATAAATTCCTCAATCCAGACCCCAGGGTCTATCGTTCCGTCATATGCCCCTATATTCACGGGTTTAAATCCTTCCGGAAATTCATGGTCCAAAGACTCATCGGTGAAGCATGTGGGTGCGGCACTTCAGTATTTGGACGTGACATGGCATGTCGTCGACGGTTGTTGTGTTCGGTGTTGATTCCTAGCTGGTATTCAATCAATATGCTCGTTTTGGCAGCCCTGATCCTGTGCTGAAGCGCGCTTCCTAGATCCATAGATGGACCTGGCCATACCGGATTTTTTGTCCAGGAGATCACGTAAATCGTGTGCTGACTTGTGTGTGACATCATTAGCCGTCCTATTGCGGCCATGGGGTGGTCGGTCCGGCTGATCGGCCGTTTTATTTTTGGCTGAATGGGCTCTATGGCCTCGTCGTCGAATTCGGGTAGCAGCTTGCGCTTTGGATAGCTCTTTGTGTGGTGATCGCCACCGTATTTTTCTTCAGTGTCCAGCACCTTGTTCCATCTACGGTTGAGTGTATCCTGCGCGGCCTTAAGCCTTTGCTTCTGCTTATTCAAGCTCCTCGCGGTGGCAATAAGCCTTCTATGGAGGTTCTCTTGTTCCAAGTGTTTTTCTGGGATGATGAGTGCATCATCGTCTAGACTGTTCTCCTCTCCGGAGACAGGTTGATGAATTTTACCCTCGGGATTGGCATCATCTGACATCGGCTCCAGACTATGTTCAGCGTCCCCTGGCTCATCCTGCTCCATCGCTGGGTCCATGGGGTCGTCGTTTCCTTTGGAGTCGACCGGGGTATTATTCCTTCTTGCGCTGTGGTCGCTGTTTTTACTGTGGCAGGATTTAGAGCGGCGCCTACGGCATCGCTTTGGTGGCTTATCGAGGGGGTTATCCTTCGTTGCATCATCGCCATCGCCTTCTTTTGGCGTGTCCACCATATATATATCATATGATGAGATGGCTGTCCAGCGCCCTATAGGCGGTGGTTCCTGTTCTTCTCCTACATCGTCGTCCATACCGTCGATGTCTTTGGAGTTGAAGTCAAGCACATCGGTTAAGTCATCGACAGTGGCTATTAAGTGGGTGGTGGGTGGGGAACAAATTTCTTCGTCGTCCGCTTCCCACTCGAGCCGGACATAGTTCGGCCAAGAGTCTCCTGACAAGGAGAGAGACTTTAATGAATTTAGCACATCACCCAAGGGCGAGTGCTGAAAGATATCCGCAGAGGTGAACTCCATGACCGGTGCCCAATCAGATTCGATAGGCACGGACGTACGCGGTTCGGATCCTGTAGCCGGAGACAAGTCCAAGGGTCCGATGATACCGGCCTCATAGGAGATGGGGTCAGTGTTCTGCTCCAAGGCCAATGAGTGTGCGGCCTCCGTGGCGGGGTCCATCCACCCGTCCTCGGATGGCACAATCTGCTCCGGATTGATTCCCGGGGCCACCGCAGGCGCGATCTCTCGAACACCGTCCGATGGCAGACCTAAGTCATACTCGTCATGACTGTTCAGCGCACCTGACACGGGCTCGAATCCGTCGAAGATCAAGTCTCCGCGGATGTCGGCTATATAGTTCAAGCTTCCAAACCTGACCTGATGGACAGGGGCGTAGCTATCGATCTGCTCCAGATGGCCAAGCGAGTTGGCCCACAGTACGAAGCCACCGAATACGAAGATCCATACAGGAAGGAAAACCTCCCCCTAGACCGCGTCGTTGAAGATGATTGAAGGAGCCATCAAGCCTTATCGCGAAGGCACAGTGGAACTCTCAATGAAAGCACCAATGTCGGTGTCAAAACCGGCGGATCTCAGGTAGGGGGTCCCGAACTGTGCGTCTAAGGCTAATGGTAACAGGAGGCGGGGGACACAATGTTTTACCCAGGTTCGGGCCCTCTTGATGGAGGTAATACCCTACTTCCTGCTTGATTGATCTTGATGATATGAGTATTACAAGAGTTGATCTACCACAAGATCGTAAAGGCTAAACCCTAGAAGCTAGCCTATGATTATGATTGTTGTTGTCCTACGGACTAAGCCCTCCGGTTTATATAGACACTGGAGGGGGCTAGGGTTATACCGAGTCGGTTACAGAGAAGGAGATCTACATATCTGAATTGCCAAGCTTGCCTTCCATGCAAAGGAGAGTCCCATCCGGACACGGGACGGAATCTTCAATCTTGTATCTTCATAGTCCAATAGTCCGGCCAAAGTATATAGTCCGGCTGTCCGAGGACCCCTTAATCCCGGACTCCCTCACTCCTTGCCGGGGTCGCTCGCCTTGGCCTTCTTGGCAATGCCGGTGTCGTCGGACCCCTCGACAGCAAGTACAGTCTTGCCCTTGTGCTTCCTGTCACGGCGGCGGCCCTTCTTCGTCGGGGCAGCGGCGTCGTCCTTCGTGGAGTCGGTTTCGCCAAGCGCCCTCGCCGGGTACTTTCCTCCTCTTCGCCTCGAAGGCACTTATCGCCGTAATATAATGTTCGGCCACATCCCTGACCTTGTTCATCGCCAGCTCCTCACGCATCTTGCGGTTACGCACATTCTAATGGAATGCGCTGATCATGGCGGCAGGATGAACGTCTGGGATGTTATACTGCACTCGGCTGAACCTTTGGATGTACTTGCGCAGGTTTTCTCCCTCCTTCTGGGGGATGATGTGCAAATCGCTCGCCTGGCCATGAGCTTGAGGGCCTCCAGTAAAGGCGCCAACAAACTCATGACACAGATTCGACCAAGAAGAAATGGAATCCACCGGCAAGTGCATCAACCATGACATAACATTGGGCTTGAGTGCCAACGGGAAGTAATTGGCCAGCACCTTATCGTCATAGCCCCAGCAGCTTGCATCGCGATGGTGGAGATGTTGAGGAATTCTGACGGGTGAGTCTTGCCATTGTACTTCTCGCCAACGTCGGGCTTGAACGTGCGGTGGGAGGGCCACTGGAACTGCCGCAGCTCACGGGTGAAGGCCGGACAGCCCACCTTGTAGGGTAGGCCACCGTAGCCTCCCGGTGCTGGCTGGTCCATAGTGGGCCCTACCCGCCTGTCTGACTGGTGGCGCGCATCACGCCGGCGCTCGATGGTGGTTCGAGCGTCTTCAAGGGCTCACTTGTCACGCCCAATATGCGACCCTATCCAAAAGGAACTCGACGGTCCCACCAAGGATAGACCCGCATATTGGAACGCTTTTGCAAGGTGGATATCATTACATCAACATTACATAATACATAGGGATACATACAAAAGGCACAAATGCCACAAGAAAACAACAATACAACATACAAGATCAACATCCGACTACGGATGAAACATAAGCAGAAACTCAAACAATATCCACCACCGCTAACCCAGCCGCCGACCGAACCTATCCCCCGATCAAGAAGAAGCGTAAGAAGAACTCCAATACAAGTAAACATCGCTCTCAAGGCCATGATCATCGCAAACATGTACCGCAATCGGTGGTGTAGTAACTGTGAGCCACGAGGACTCAAAGAATCCCATTACCATGGGTATCAAGACTAGCAAAGCTTAAAGGAAAGGAAGGGGTAAAGTGGTGAGGTTGCAGCAGCGACTAAGCATATATGGTGGCTAACTTACGCAAATGAGAGCGAGAAGAGAAACAAAGGAACGGTCGTCAAGTAGTAATGATCAAGAAGTGATCCTTGAACTCCTACTTACGCCGACATAACCCGAAACCGTGTTCTCCTCTCGATCAACCCCGAAAAGAGACACTCACGGTTACGCATTACCTGTTGGTGTATTTTAGAAGAGTTTGCTTCAAGTTTACTACAACCGACATTAACAAATTCCCATCTGCCACATAACCGCTGCACGGCTCTCGAAAAGTTTATACCGCAGGGTGTCCCAACTTAGCCCATGATAAGCTCTCGCGATCAACGAAGGATATTCCTTCTCCCGGGAAGACCCGATCAGTCTCGAATCCCGCCACAAGACATTTCGACAAAGAATAAAACAAGACCAGCAAAGCCGCCGAATGTGCCGACAAATCCCGATAGAGTCGTGACGTACTTCGTTCTCGTGGCACATCCGGATGAGCAGTCCGCATAACTAAAACCAGACCTCAAGTTGCCTTGAGGGGCGCCGCACAGGTTTAGTTCGGGCCAAGACTCGAAGGAGCACCGGTCCGGAGGGGCTAAAATAAAGATGACCCTCGGCCTGGAAACCCAAGGGAAAAAGGGCATAGGTGAGGCAAATGGTAAAACCAATGTTGGGCCTTTGCCGGAAAAGTCTTATTCAAAGCGAATCATCAAGGGGTCCTATAAATCACCCGACCGCGTTAGGGACGCAAAATCCGGGAACATAATACCGATATGATGGAAACTAGGCGGCAAGAGTGGAACAAAACACTGCATAAGGCCGAGCCCTCCACCCTTTACCAAGTATATAGATGCATTAATTAAATAAGATATATTGTGATATCCCAACAAGTAAACATGTTCCAACAAGGAACATCATCTCCATGTTCCAACAAGGAACAAACTTCATCTTCACCTGCAACTAACAACGCTATAAGAGGGGCTGAGCAAAGCGGTAACATAGCCAAACAACGGTTTGCTAGGAAGGGTACAAAAGGTTAGAGGTCGACATGGCAATTTGGGATGGCTTGATAAACAGTAATAGGTAGCGCAGCATAGCGATAGAACGAAGCAACTAGCATAGCAATGGTAGTAATGAGATCCAGGGTAGCGGTCATCTTGCCTGAAATCCCGCAAGGAAGAAGAACGAGTCCATGAAGAAGACGAACGGATGAAGCCGAACCAAGCGTAGACGAACGAATCCTCACGATCGGAACGCAACAGAACTAACAAGAAGAAGCACACAACATAGGTAAACACACCACACATGAACATGACAAGATGCACAACAAACATGATGCATGACAAATCTAGATGAAGCTACTCATGGCAAGAGATGATGAAAACAAGAGCAACACATCAAAGCAAGTTTAAATGAGGCCGAAACAACATATGACAATTCCGGTAAGTCCTCATATGCAAATTTCGAAATTGGTCCAGATCTGAATAAACCTTATGTTCAAGTTGTTAAACAGCAAGTTAAGATGCACCATGATGATCTACACGAAATTCTAGTCAAGTTATATATAAATTTCATTTAATTCGGAGCTACGGCCTGGAAGATATGAGCAAAACAAGTTAAGCATGGCATTGATGCAAAATACATGCAAACATCAAGCGAACACCTCCAAACAAGGATGCAACATGATCATATGAATCTACATGCAAAATCAAGCAAGTTCCATATAGAGCACTCTCAAAACGGAGCAACGGTTCAACACATACACACAATACAAGTTCTAGCAACAATCTGTCCAAAACAGCAACTAGGCATATTGCAAGCATCAAAACAACATGCTACAGCATCTCAACGTAATAACAAAAGGCATGGGCATGATCTACAGGTAAAGCATGACAAAACATGAACACTGAGCTATCTCCAGAAACCATTAGAACATGCTCAAAAACACATGGCAAGATTGCAAATAGTAACAGTTTCAGGCATTGGCAGAAATAATATCAGGTTGCAATGTTTAGAGCTATCAAACAACATGCTACAGGAACTTAACATGGAAAACAAAGGCATGGCATGAATCTACTAATTGCATAGAACAAAAGTCCTTTAATGACCATGAGCCAAAAAGGATCAGAAAATATGATGGCACCCATGTAAACATGGAAAATTATATTACAGATTTAAACATGGCAGGAACAACAATAAGTAGGCATGTTGGTGAGCTTGAACAACTCACCGCAGAGCAATACATGGCATGGCAAGGTAACCAACAGCAAGAAGACATGGCATAAAATTTATACATGGCAAGAGCAACATCATAGCATACACGGATCAACTACAACAACCTTGGCAAAATTGAATAACATGTAAACAATCTGCCAGGAAACATTTTATAGCAAACGTAGAGCTCGATTGACTCAAGCTATGGCACTCCATAATTGCAAAAAATGGCATGGATGGATAGATCAAGATATGTATTACAAAACATCCTTACTGAAGTATCTCAAAATAAGCATGGAACTCTCTGTAGCACCAAGTTAACATGGCAACAAAATATAACAGAATCTGCCAGGAAAACAGCAACAGCAAGTACCCTACTTAACAAGCTTGATGCACTCACTACACAACTCACAAAAATACATGGCAAGCACCGCTGGAAAGATGGCATGGCATATGACAAAACACATGTAGGACTCAAATTCATAGGATGCACACATCAATCATGGCAAAAATGACAATAGTGCATGTTCTGTTAAGAAACAGAAACTAACATCACATAGCACTCTTCTAACAGAATTTCGGGCATCAAGATGAGCTCAAATGAAAATGATGCAATGAGATGAAATGATGAACTCATCGAGTCGAACATTCTGATATATTACACGCACAAAACGGAGCTATATGCAGAGAGTTATGGCATGATGAAAATGCAATAAAAATGCAACAATTTCGGGGACTTGGTGGGATTTTGGGGAGGGGTAAGTCAACCGGGACGAGGTGGAGCGGGACGGAGGGATCCGGGCGAGGCAGGGGCGTTTGGATGGCGGGGTTGGTGGATTCGATCCAACCCGGACGGATCCGGCGACGACGACTCAAGGGCGAGGTCCCATGAGGGCGACGAGGGATGTAGCCGGCCGGCTGGGAGGGCGGCCGAGGCGGGCGCTGGCGCTGGAGGGGCCGGGCCGAGGGCGGGCGGAGGCGGCGCGGCCTGTGGCGGAGGAGCCGGGCGGCGGCGCTGGGCACTCCGCGAGGCGGCCGGATGGCGGCGGATGGCAGAGTTTCATGGTCGGGCGGCCGAGGGCGCAATGGCGGGCGCGGCGGGCGCGGGCGGCGATGTGTTCGCCGGGCGAGGCGGGCGGCTGCCACCGGCGGAGGCGGCAGAGGGCGGCGGGCGGCGAGGTCGGACGGGCAAGGGCGGGCGGCCGGTTTAGCGGCCGGGCCGGCAAGCGGCGGCGGTTGATTCGGGGCCGGAGCGGACTCGCGCCGGGCGCAGTGGGAGGTGGCGGCGGCCACGCGGGCGACGCGCCATAGGCGGGCGGGCGGCGGCGGCGATGCGTCCGGCCGGTTGGACATGTCCGCGGGCGACGGGATGATTTTAGGGTTTGGACCTGGATTTCGGGAGGAAGACATATTTATAGGTAGAGGGAGCTAGGAGACTCCAAATGAGGTGCGGTTTTGCCACGCGATCGTGATCGAACGACCGAGAGCATGGAAAGGAGTTAGGTGGGTTTTGAGCCACTTTGGAAGGTGTTGGGCTGCAAACAAAAGAGGCCTTTGCGGTTACCCGGTTAACTGCTGAGTACCAAACGACCTCCAAATGATCCGAAACTTGACAGCGGTCTACCAGTGCTATACCAAGGCCGCTTGACAAACCTCGGTCCATTCCGAGACCGCTTAACACCCGCACATGAAAAGAGGTAAAAGGGGCGCCGGAGACATAGGAGTGCCGGATTGGAAAACGGACAACGGGAAAATGCTCGGATGCATGAGACGAACACGTATGCAAAATGAAATGCACATGATGACATGATATGAAATGCATATGATGACATGGCAAAGTGCAACACGCAAGCAAATGACATGGCAAAGACGGCGAATAACTGGCAGACACCTGGCGCATCGAATCCGGGGCGTTACATCACTCCTGAAGAACTTGACGCTGGTCGCGGTGGGCCCGCGGAGCGAACGACACTATGGAGATATCATCACGAGCATCATCGCGACGGATCGACACCCGCGGTGGCTGGCGTGGAGGAGGAGAATGCACCGTGGCTGCATCGCTTCTCAGCCCGCCCATCACCGGGCATGCGGTGGCTCGACGGAGCGACGGCCTACGGCCTCGCCGGTCACGGCTCATCGTTGTTGCCGATGCCGACGAGGTTTCTAAACAAAGGGTTTCTCGATGACCCACAAGTGTAGGGGATCTATCATAGTCCTTTCGATAAGTAAGAGTGTCGAACCCAACGAGGAGCGTATGAAATGATAAGCGGTTTTCAAGAAGGTTTCCTCTGCAAGCACTGAAATTGTAGGTAATAGATAGTTTTGTGATAAGATAAATAGTAACGAGCAACAAGTAAATAAAGTAAGTAAAGTGCAGAAAGGTGGCCCAATCCTTTATGTAGCAAAGGATAAGCCTGGAAAAATTCTAATAATGATGAAGGAGTTCCCGAGGACACATTGGGAATTATCGTCAAGCTAGTTTTATCACGTTCATATGATTCGCGTTCGGTACTTTGATAATTTGATATGTGGGTGGACCGGTACTTGGGTACTGCCCTAACTTGGACAAGCATCCCACTTATGATTAAGCTATTGCAAGCATTCGCAACTACAAAAAGAAGTATTAAGGTAAACCTAACCACAAAGATTAAGCATATGGATCCATATCAGCCCCTTAACGAAGCAACGCATAAACTAGGGTTTAAGCTTCATCACTCTAGCAACCCATCATCTACTTATTACTTCCCCATGCCTTCCTCTCGGGCCCAAATAATGGTGAAGTGTCATGTAGTCGATGTTCACATAACACCACTAGAGGAAAAGACAACATACATCTCATCAAAATATCGAATCTAATACCAAATTCACATGACTACTAATAGCAAGACTTCACCCATGTCCTCGTGAACAAACGTAATACTCACAAAGCATATTCATGTTCATAATCATAGGAGTAATAATATGCATAAAGGATCTGAACATATGATCTTCCACCAAGTAAAACCAAATAGCATCAACTACAAGGAGTAATCAACACTACTAGCAACCCACACGCACTCAATTTGTGGTTTGGATACAAGATTGGATACAAGAGATGAACTAGGGTTTTGAGAGGAGATGGTGCTGGTGAAGATGTTGATGAAGATTGACCCCCTCCCGATGAGAGAATCGTTGATGATGATGTTGGTGATGATTTCCCCCTCGCGGTGGGAAGTGTCCCCAGCAGAACAGCTCCGCCAGAGCCCTAGATTGATTCCGCCTCGTGGCGACAAATTTTCGTCCCGTAAGCTTGCCCCCGATTTTTTCCAGGGTAAAAGTGATGATATAGCAGAAGATGGATGCCGGAGGCCCACCAGGGGGGCTAGGAGATAGGGGGCACGCCCTATAGGGGGCGCCACTGCCTCCTCGGACAGGTGTGGGCCCCGGCCTATTTCTTTTCGCTTTCATAAATTCTTATTAAATCCAAAAGTTGTTTCATGGAGTCTCGTGACTTTTGAGCTGTGCAGAATAGGTTTTCAATGTTTGCTCCTTTTCTAGCCGAATTCCATTCTTAAGCATTCCCCTCTTCATGGTAAACCTTGTAAAATAAGAGAGAATAGCCATAAGTATTGAGATATAATGTGTAATAACAACCCATAATGCAATAAATATTGATATAAAAGCATGATGCAAAATGGACGTATCACTCTCCACTCGTCGAGCCTTTCCGCAGCAGGAGGGAAGTCGAGGAGCAGCTGCGACGCGCCAGAGCTTTTGCTGGTGTGGGCGGCGGTGAAAGCTGCATGGACCGTGATGCGCTTCGACTTCTAACTATGTTAGAAGGAGCTCTATCACGGCCCTGCGGTTGTCCGCCATTTTCACCAAAGACCTCGGCGTGCATGCCGCCCTTCCTCGTCGTGGTGAAGGACGCCAGACTCTTCCTGTGGCGGCGCCCAAGGTCACCGGGCGGGTGACGCTGCTCATCACGCACAACTCATGAAGAACGCGCCATGGGCGCCGATGTTGGTGTCTTGGAGACCGCCGCGCCACCGTCAGGCGGCATGGCGACGCCCCTGGAGGGCCCCGCACCGCCTGCGAGGGGTGAGGGAGTCTTGGATTAGGGGGTATCCGGACAGCCGGACTGTTGGACCGTGAAGATACAGGACTCAAGACTTTGTCCCGTGTCCGGATGGGACTCTCCTTTGTGTGGAAGACAAGCTTGGCGATCAGGATATTAGATCTCCTTCTTTTGTAACCGACTCTGTGTAAACCCTAGCCTCCTCCGGTGTCTATATAAACCGGAGGGTTTAGTCCATAGAGGGACAATCATAATCATCATAGGCTAGCTTCTAGGGTTTAGCCTCTACGATCTCGTGGTAGATCAACTCTTGTAATACTCATATCATCAAGATCAATCAAGCAGGAAGTAGGGTTTTAGCTCCATCGGGAGGGCCTGAACCTGGGTAAAACATCGTGTCCCTTGCCTCCTGTTACCATTAGCCTTAGACGCACGTATCGGGACCCCCTACCGAGATCCGCCGGTTTTGACAATCGACATTCGTGCTTTCATTGAGAGTTCCTTTGTGTCATCGCTGCAAGGCTCGATGGCTCCTTCAATCGTCAACAACAACGCGGTCCAGGGCGAGAATTTTCTCCCCGGACAGATCATCGTGTTCGGCGGCTTCGCACTGCGGGCCAATTCGCTTGGCCATCTGGAGCAGATCAACAGCTACGCCCCGGGCCATAAGGTCAGGTTCGGAAATTTGAACTACACGGCCGATGTCCGCGGAGATTTGATCTTCGACGGATTCGGGCCTACGCCAGGAGCGCCGAACAGTCATGATGAGCACGGCTTAGACTCGCCACGGACAATACTCAGATATCGCACTGCAGGAGCTCCGGACCTAAATCCGGGCAGATTATACGTCCGAGGACGGGTGGATGGACCTCGCCGGAGGCCACACACTCATCGGCGGTAGAGCCGAACACGTACTTCACCCCAAGGAAGCTCGTGTCTCCGGACCCCGGACTTGTGTCTCGGCTGTAGGTTCCGCATCGCTACCGAGCTCGCCACTCAAGTTGGGCTCCGTAATGGAATTCACCGCCATGGATATCTTTCCAAAGACTTCGCCTCGGCGACATGCTGAATTCATTAAGGTCCCTCTCTTTGTCAGGAGATGCTTGGCCGAACTATGTCCGGCTTGAGGGAGAAGAAGGCGACGAAAGAAATTCGCTCCCACCCATCACCCACTTCATAGCCACCGCCGATTTACATAATGTATATGCTTGACTTCGACTCGAGAACACCAACGGTACGGACGCCGCTAGGGACACTCAACCACCGCCATTGTATACTGGACTGCCACCTCATCATATGATATATACATGGTGGACACGCTGAAAGAGGACGATGGTGACAAAACGGAGGATAAAACCCCCGGACAAAAGCCAAAACGACAGCGCAGACGCCACTCTAAGTCCAGCCACAGTAAAAACAGCGATAACAGCGCTAGAAAGATCGACACCCCAGTCAACTCCAAAGGCAACAACGACCATATGGACACAGCGATGGAGCAGGATGAGCCAAGTCACGCCAAACACAGCCTGGACCAGACGCCTCGATCACAAGTGATCCCAAGGGTCAACTCATCAAACTGCCCCGGGACAGGAGCACAGTTCGGACAACGATGCATTCATCATCCCGGAAACACATTTGGAACGAGATAACCTCCACAGAAGGCTTATGGCCACTACGAGAAGACTAAAGAAGCAGAAGCAAAGGCTTAAGGCCGCACAGGAAACGCTCAATCGCAGATGGAATAAAGTGCTAGACACTGAAGAAAAATACGGCGATGATCGCCACACAAAAAGCTATCCAAAGCGCAAGCTGCTGCCAAAATTCGACGATGAGGCCGTTCCAATCAAGAACAATACGGCTAGTAGGCTGGACCAACCACTTCATAACCGCAATAGAGCAGCTACTGACGCCGCACACGATTTACGTGAGCTCCTGGATAAAAAGGCCGGCGCTACAAGGTCCATCTATGGATATAGAGGACACGCCCGGCAGGATTATGGTCACAAAATGATCAGACCGATCGAGTACCAGTTCGGAATCAGCACCGGACACAACATCACGACAAAGACGCCACAACATGTCCAGACATGGAGGGGCCACCCTCTGTGCTTCACCGAAGAGGTACTGGACCATGAATTTCCACAGAGTTTTAAACCCGTGAAGATAGAGGCATATGACGGAATGACAGACCCAGGGGTCTGGATTGAGGATTTTATCCTTCACACCCAGATGGCTCGTGGCGACGACCTCCATGCCATCAAATACCTTCCCCTCAAGTTGAAGGGACCAGCTCGGCACTGGTTGAAAAGCCTCCCCAAAAACTCAATCGGAAGTTGGGATGAACTTGAGGATGCTTTCAGGGCCAATTTTCAAGGAACCTATGTCCGACCTCCGGACGCTGACGACTTAAGTCACATAATTCAACAGCCCGGAGAGTCCGCCCGCAAGCATTCGAATAGATTCCTCACTAAGAAGAATCAAATTGTCGATTGTCCGGATGCCGAAGCCCTAGCGGCCTTCAAGCACAGTATCCGGGATGAGTGGTCATGCACACCTCGCCAAGAAAAGCCGAGGACAATGGCAGCCTTAATAAGTTTTATGACCCGCTTATGCTGGGTGAAGACAGATGGTTGGCCCAGAGGCACCAAATGACCAGTGCACATCCAAATCAGGGATGGCAACGGGAAGCCACGGCGCAATAAAAACAAACATCAAAACAAGGAAGAAAGTCCGGACAACACAACGGTCAACGCCGGATTCAGGGGCTCTCGACCCGGTCAACAAAAGAAGCCATTTAAAGGCAGCAAAGAGGGACCGTCCGGCCTGAACAAAGTCTCGACAGACCGTACAAATTCATGGCACCCCGAAAACTCGCGAACCACACTCACAGAGAATGCTGTGTCTTTAAGCAGGCCGGCAAGTTAAATGTCGAACACAAGGGAAGGGAAACACCAAATGAAGACGAGGATGAGCCTCGCCACCAACACCGGGGACAGGAAAATTCCCACCAAAGGTAAAAACAATAAACATGATCCACATGGCTCACATACCCAAGAGAAGGCGCAAACGCTACCAGAGACGACACGCTATAGAGCCCGCCGCCTCTAAACTTAACCACCGGGTCGGCCTGCCCGATCACCTTCGATCACGTGGACTACCCGACTAGTATGCGGCACGGAGGATCAGCCGCCTTGGTGCTCGACCCAATAATCGATGGATACCATCTCACTCGCGTCCTCATGGACGGCGGCAAGAGTCTCAATCTAATATACCAGACACTATCCGCAGGATGGGGATAGACCCATCCGTAATCAGCCAAAGTAACACCACCTTTGAAGGGTGACACCAGCGTTGAAGCCCGCTATAGGGGCTCCCTCGTACTAGAGGTGACATTCGGTTCCCCAGATAACTTCAGAAGCGAAGAACTACTCTTCACCATCGCCCCCCTCCAAAGTGATTATCATGCATTGCTCGGGAGACCGGCCTTCGCCCGCTTCAATGCAGTACCGCACTATGCCTACCTTAAACTCAAGATGCCCGTCCACGTGGCGCCATCGCCATTAACGGAAATACAGAGTGTTCCTTACGCTGAAGAGTATGCGACAGCTCTAGCAGTCGGACACTAAGCGGCCTCTAATATCAGAATGCATGATCGGTCGTTAAGACCACGAACACGGTTAGACGAGTCCGGCAGCCCAGATAAACCTGAGCTGGGCGCTATACATGTAATCCCATAGAGGACACCAGGGGCTACAGATATTCAATAACGCCCACCTTTTGGCTTGACCTTATTAACAGGCCAATGTCTTACACTTCTACTATCCATTGATAATAGCCAACTCCTTGCACGCTTACGTCATACTCTTCTACATGAGTTTTCCTTTTTACAGACACCATTCGTGCGATACCCTCCCAGGAAACAGCACAACGGAGACAACGGCGCAGACGCGCAGCAGGCCCCGCCAAAGGTTTCTCTTTAGATTAAGCCCCTGTAAACCTTCTTTATTGTCTCTTGTTGCTTACACATCCCATGGGTACTACACCCTGTGGGATACTACCGTTATTGGCATTTCGCCACGACGCACTAATGCACGCACCGGAAATACAGGTTCATAATAAAGGGCGTTATTCAGCCCAAAGATATGTTCTAAAGTCTGAATACCTTCGGGAGTGTTTGGTGTCGCGAGTTTGGCCTTATATGCATCAGCTCTGAATCATGTCTTTGGTCAAATGTTGGGTTTGCCCGGCTCCTGGGTTTGCCGCCTTACGTTCCGTTCTTATCGGCTAAGGCGGCCAAAGGAGAACTACTACGATTGTGCCTTGGTTATTCTGCATGAGCACCTCAGTAGAGAAAGCCGAAAACTGACTGTCATGATATAGCGAGAGACTGGTCAACCACTCGAGGACTCACCGGAATCTTTAGGATCCCTCCGCATTAACGAAGGACCGTTTCCCGGTCATGTACACACACGCCCGTATTCGGATGCACGCAAAGGTACCAGGGGCTACATAGTAGCCCCACCGTCAAACTCCTATGGCTAAGTGAAAGTGTTAAAGCTATATAGTCCGGTTGCCTAGTTCGACGTGGTGATCACATCCTTAATGGACCAAGACGTTGGATCAAGTGTGATTACGCATATTCTTGCGAACACCCCCGCATTGTATGCGTGGGGGCTGAAGCCAATGGCTGCTAACTTTCAAATTTGCAGGCATGGCGCATTTGCATTTACGATTAACTTACAGCTCGGCTGAGGGCTGGCCCATTTGCAGGCATGGCGCGGTGAGGACACCCGTCGGGGCAGGGCCCCCTGGTGAAGTTTTCTTCCCTTGTCTGGGCACCTCCATCTCCAAGTCTTCGGAGGCGGCCCTCTTCTTCCCGCGGGGGGAGGAGACCCTAGATTCCCCTTCCCGACTATCCTCCTTCGTGGAGGTAGTAATTCCCCTGGTTTGGATGTGCAATGTGTGAAGTTCTGCTTCGTTTTCTTCCCTTCGCCTTTTCCCTCGAGGGCACTTGACTTAGCACACGACTAAGCATCTTGGCTATGGCAGACTAGGCGAGCCTTCAGAAGTGGCGCCGACACCGATTCTCTCCGCTTTGCCGAGCCATTCTCGGCCGCGATGGTTTTCAAAATAATGTTATGATAAATATAAATGAAGTGTTCGGTTTCTGGGTTACTTGCTCTGGTATCTGGGCGGTTGCAGCTCAGGCCCGCATCCTCGTGGTGTCCGGACACTTTACTTGTGGTCCGAAGAATAACTTACACATCCCTTCGAGCGTCATGCTGAAGAAGTGCAGAATAGTCCGTGGACCCTCCGGATTGAACTCCCACATCCGGAGAGGCCGGCGTTTGCATGGCAAGATCCGTCGGACTAGCATTACCTGAATTACGCTGACAAGGCTAATGTCCCTCTCAAGAAGCTCCCGAATGCGGCTCTACAATGTTGGTACATCATTGGCCGGCCCCCAATCCAGTCCCACATTGGCCCATGACGCCAGTTGAGGTGGAGGGCCCGAACGGAAGTCGGGGGCAGCCACCCACTTTGTGCCTCTGGGAGCCATGACGTAAAACCACCTCCACTGCCAAAGATCGGACACCTCTAGGAAGAAGCCCTCTAGCCATGGGGCGTCTGCATTCCTGCTTATTACAGCACCTCCGCACTCCGCGTGTCGCCCCTCAATCATCTTCGCTTCACAAAGTGAAGGTCTTGAGCCATAAGTCAAGTGCGCGGGGTGATGTGGAGGAAAGCTTCGCACCACGACAATGAACGCATTTAGATGTGAAGGATGGCGTCGGAGCCAGATCATGAAAATCTAGCCCGTAATAGAACATGCGCCTTCACAAAGGGATCAAGGGTGAAGCCTAAGCCGCGGAGGAAGTGAGAAAAAATACGACGCTCTCGTTGGGCTCGGGAGTAGGGATGACCTGCCCTGGAGCAGGAAGCCTGTGCTTGATGTCGGCGATCAGATATCTGACCTCCCTAAGCTTCGCAATGTCCTCCTCTGTGACAGAGGAGGCCACCCACAGGCCTTGAAGGTTGGATCCGGACATGATTGAAGATCCGAAGTGCTTAAGCTTGGGCTTCGGGTGTTGGAACTCGAGATGCGAAAAGGCGCAAGCGTGGTAGAAAAGAGGGATCCGGGCAAGGCAGGGGCGTTTGGATGGCGGGGTTGGTGGATCTGATCCAACCCCGGCCGGATCCGGCGACGACGAACTCCGGCGAGGGCGGGGTCCGCGAGGGGCGACGAGGGCGGCAGCTGCCGGGCCGGCGGGGAGGGGCGGCCGGGCGGCGCTGGCGCGAGGGGCCGCCGGAGGGCGGCGGAGGCGGCGCGGGGCCCGTGGCGGGAGGAGCTGGCGGGCGCGCTGGGCACTTCGGTGAGGCGGCCGGATGGCGGCGTGACGGCGGAGTTTCGGTGGCGGCGGCGCTGAGGGCGCAAGCAAGCGGGCGCGGGCGGGCGACGGGCGGGCGGGCGCTGGTGTTCGCCGGCGAGGCGGGCGGCTGCCACCGGCGGAGGCGGCAGAGGGCGGCGGGCGGCGAGGTCGACGGGCATGTGGGCGGCGGCCTAGCGGCGGCTGGGGCCGGGCGGCGGTGGGCGGCTGGACCATGGGGCCGGAGCGGGCCTCGGCGGGCCGGGCGTAGTGGGAGGTGGCAGCGCCACGCGACGCGCCATAGGCTGCGGGCGGCGGCGCGATCGTCCGACTGGTTGGACATGTCCGGCGGGCGACGGGATGATTTTAGGGTTTGGATCATGGAATTTCGGGAGGAAGACATATTTATAGGTAGAGGGAGCTAGGAGACTCCAAATGAGGTGCGGTTTTCGGCCACGCGATCGTGATCGAACGACCGAGAGCATGGAGAGGAGTTAGGTGGGTTTTGAGCCACTTTGGAAGGGGTGTTGGGCTGCAAACAAAAGAGGCCTTTGCGGTTACCCGGTTAACCGTTGGAGTACCAAACGACCTCCAAATGATCCGAAACTTGACAGCGGTTCACCGGTGCTATACCAAGGCCGCTTGACAAACCTCAGTCCATTCCGAGACCGCTTAACACCCGCACATGAAAAGAGGTAAAAGGGGCGCCGGAGACATAGGAGTGCCGGATTGGAAAACGGAGAACGGTGAAAATGCTCGGTTGCATGAGACGAACACGTATGCAACATGAAATGCACATGATGACATGATATGAAATGCATATGATGACATGGCAAAGTGCAACACGCAAGCAAATGACATGGCAAAGACGGCGAATAACTGGCAGACACCTGGCGCATCGAATCCGGGGCGTTACATCACTCCCGAAGAACTTGACGCTGGTCGCGGTGGGCCCGCGGAGCGAACGACACTATGGAGATATCATCACGAGCATCATCGCGACGGATCGACACCCGCGGTGGCTGGCGTGGAGGAGGAGAATGCACCGTGGCTGCATCGCCCCCAGCCCGTCCACCGCTGGCATGCGGTGGCTCGACGGAGCGACGGCCTACGGGCCCTGCTGGTCACGGCTCATCGTTGTTGCCGATGCCGACGAGGCTCTAAACAGTGGCTCTCTGATGACCCACAAGTGTAGGGGATCTATCATAGTCCTTTCGATAAGTAAGAGTGTCGAACCCAACGAGGAGCAGAAGGAAATGATAAGCGGTTTTCAGTAAGGTTTCCTCTGCAAGCACTGAAATTGTAGGTAATAGATAGTTTTGTGATAAGATAAATAGTAATGAGCAACAAGTAAATAAAGTAAGTAAAGTGCAGAAAGGTGGCCCAATCCTTTATGTAGCAAAGGATAAGCCTGGAAAAATTCTAATAATGATGAAGGAGTTCCCGAGGACACATTGGGAATTATCGTCAAGCTAGTTTTATCACGTTCATATGATTCGCGTTCGGTACTTTGATAATTTGATATGTGGGTGGACCGGTACTTGGGTACTGCCCTAACTTGGACAAGCATCCCACTTATGATTAAGCTATTGCAAGCATTCGCAACTACAAAAAGAAGTATTAAGGTAAACCTAACCACAGCATTAAGCATATGGATCCATATCAGCCCCTAACGAAGCAACGAATAAACTAGGGTTTAAGCTTCATCACTCTAGCAACCCATCATCTACTTATTACTTCCCCATGCCTTCCTCTGGGCCCAAATAATGGTGAAGTGTCATGTAGTCGATGTTCACATAACACCACTAGAGGAAAAGACAACATACATCTCATCAAAATATCGAATCTAATACCAAATTCACATGACTACTAATAGCAAGACTTCACCCATGTCCTCAGGAACAAACGTAATACTCACAAAGCATATTCATGTTCATAATCATAGGAGTAATAATATGCATAAAGGATCTGAACATATGATCTTCCACCAAGTAAACCAAATAGCATCAACTACAAGGAGTAATCAACACTACTAGCAACCCACACGTACCAATTTGTGGTTTGGATACAAGATTGGATACAAGAGATGAACTAGGGTTTTGAGAGGAGATCGTGCTGGTGAAGATGTTGATGAAGATTGACCCCCTCCCGATGAGAGAATCGTTGATGATGATGTTGGTGATGATTTCCCCCTCGCGGTGGGAAGTGTCCCCAGCAGAACAGCTCCGCCAGAGCCCTAGATTGATTCCGCCTCGTGGCGACAAATTTTCGTCCCGTAAGCTTGCCCCCGATTTTTTCCAGGGTAAAAGTGATGATATAGCAGAAGATGGATGCCGGAGGCCCACCAGGGGGGCTAGGAGATAGGGGGCACGCCCTATAGGGGGCGCGCCCCCCTGTCTCCTGGACAGGGTGTGGGCCCCCTGGCCTATTTCTTTCGCTCATAAATTCTTATTAAATCCAAAAAGTTGTTTCATGGAGTCTCAGGACTTTTGGAGCTGTGCAGAATAGGTTTTCAATGTTTGCTCCTTTTCTAGCCAGAATTCCAGTTCTAAGCATTCCCCTCTTCATGGTAAACCTTGTAAAATAAGAGAGAATAGCCATAAGTATTGAGATATAATGTGTAATAACAACCCATAATGCAATAAATATTGATATAAAAGCATGATGCAAAATGGACGATCACTCTCCACTCGTCGAGCCTTTCCAAGGAGGGAAGTCGAGGAGCAGCGACAACGCTGTAGCTTTTGCTGGTGTGGGCGGCGGTGAAAGCTGCATGGACCGTGATGCGCTTCGACTTCTAACTATGTTAGAAGGAGCTCTATCACGGCCCTGCGGTTGTCCGCCATTTTCACCAGCACCTCGGCGTGCATGCTGGCCTTCCTCGTCGTGTGAAGGACGCGCAGGACTCTTCCCAGGGCGGCGCCCAAGGTCACCGGCGGGGTGACGCTGCTCATCACGCACAACCTGTGAAGAACGCGCCATGGGCGCCGATGTTGGTGTCTTGGAGACCGCCGCGCCACCGTCAGGCGGCATGGCGACGCCCCTGGAGGGCCCCGCACCGCCTGCGAGGGGTGAGGGAGTCTTGGATTAGGGGGTATCCGGACAGCCGGACTGTTGGACCGTGAAGATACAGGACTCAAGACTTTGTCCCGTGTCCGGATGGGACTCTCCTTTGTGTGGAAGACAAGCTTGGCGATCAGGATATTAGATCTCCTTCTTTTGTAACCGACTCTGTGTAAACCCTAGCCTCCTCCGGTGTCTATATAAACCGGAGGGTTTAGTCCATAGAGGGACAATCATAATCATCATAGGCTAGCTTCTAGGGTTTAGCCTCTACGATCTCGTGGTAGATCAACTCTTGTAATACTCATATCATCAAGATCAATCAAGCAGGAAGTAGGGTTTTAGCTCCATCGGGAGGGCCTGAACCTGGGTAAAACATTGTGTCCCTTGCCTCCTGTTACCATTAGCCTTAGACGCACAGATCGGGACCCCCTACCCGAGATCCGCCGGTTTTGACACCGACATTCGTGCTTTCATTGAGAGTTCCTTTGTGTCATCGTTGCAAGGCTCGATGGCTCCTTCAATCGTCAACAACAACGCGGTCCAGGGCGAGAATTTTCTCCCCGGACAGATCATCGTGTTCGGCGGCTTCGCACTGCGGGCCAATTCGCTTGGCCATCTGGAGCAGATCAACAGCTACGCCCCGGGACATAAGGTCAGGTTCGGAAATTTGAACTACACGGCCGATGTCCGTGGAGATTTGATCTTCGACGGATTCGGGCCTACGCCAGGAGCGCCGAACAGTCATGATGAGCACGGGTTAGACCTGCCGTCGGACAATACTCAGGATATCGCACCTGCAGGAGCTCCGGACCTAAATCCGGGGCAGATTGCGTCGTCCGAGGACGGGTGGATGGACCCCGCCCCGGAGGCCACACACTCATCGGCGGTAGAGCCGAACACAGACTTCACCCCCAAGGAAGCTCGTGTCTCGGACCCCGGACTTGTGTCCGTCAGTAGGTTCCGCATCGCGCCCCGAGCCTGCCAATTCTGGTTGGGCTCGGTAATGGAATTCACCGCGGATATCTTTCCAAAGACTTCGCCTCGGCGACATGCTGAATTCATTAAGGTCCCTCTCTTTGTCAGGAGATGCTTGGCCGAACTATGTCCGGCTTGAGGGAGAAGAAGGCGACGAAAGAAATTCGTTCCCCACCCATCACCCACTTCATAGCCACTGTCGACGACATAACAGACATGCTTGACTTCGACTCCGAGAACACCAACGGTACGGACGTCGGCGCAGGGGACAATTCTGAACCACCGCCCACAGGGCGCTGGACTGCCACCTCATCATATGATATATACATGGTGGACACGCTGAAAGAGGACGATGGCGACAAAACGGAGGATAAAACCCCCGGACAAAAGCCAAAACGACGGCGCAGACGCCACTCTAAGTCCAGCCACAGTAAAAACAGCGATAACAGCGCTAGAAAGATCGACACCCCAGTCAACTCCAAAGGCAACAACGACCATATGGACACAGCGATGGAGCAGGATGAGCCAAGTCACGCCAAACACAGCCTGGACCAGACGCCCGATCACAGTGATCCCAAGGGCCGAACTCATCAAACTGCCCCGGGACAGGAGCACAGTTCGGACAACGATGCATTCATCATCCCGGAAACACATTTGGAACGAGATAACCTCCACAGAAGGCTTATGGCCACTACGAGAAGACTAAAGAAGGTAAGCAAAGGCTTAAGGTCAGACAGGAAACGCTCAATCGCAGATGGAATAAGGTGCTAGACACTGAAGAAAAATACGGCGACGATTGCCACACAAAGAGCTATCCAAAGCGCAAGCTGCTGCCAGAATTCGATGATGAGGCCGTTCCACCGAAGAACAATACGGCCAGTAGGCCGGACCAACCACTTCATAACCGCAATAGAGCAGCTACAGATGCCGCACACGATTTACATGAGCTCCTGGATAAAAAGGCCGGCACGACAAGGTCCATCTATGGATATAGAGGACACGCTCTGGTGAAGGATTATGATCACCAAAACGATTAGACTGATCGAGTACCAGTTCGGAATCAGCACCGGACACAACATCGATCGACAAAGACGCCACAACATGTCCAGACATGAGGGGCCGCTCACCCTCGTGCTTCAATCAAGAGGTACTTGGACCATGAATTTCCTGAGTTTTAAACCCGTGAACATAGAGGCATATGATTTGAATGATGCACCCGGGGTCTGGATTGAGGATTTTATCCTTCACACCCAGATGGCTCGTGGCGACGACCTCCATGCCATCAAATACCTCCCCTCAAGTTGAAGGGACCAGCTCGGCACTGGTTGAAAAGCCTCCCTGAAAACTCAATCGGAAGTTGGGATGAACTTGAGGATGCTTTCAGGGCCAATTTTCAAGGAACCTATGTCCGACCTCCGGACGCTGACGACTTAAGTCACATAATTCAACAGCCCGGAGAGTCCGCCCGCAAGCATTCGAATAGATTCCTCACTAAGAAGAATCAAATTGTCGATTGTCCGGATGCCGAAGCCCTAGCGGCCTTCAAGCACAGTATCCGGGATGAGTGGCTCGCCAGACACCTCGGCCAAGAAAAGCCGAGGACAATGACAGCCTTAACAAGCCTTATGACCCGCTTTTGCGGGTGAAGACAGATGGTTGGCCCGTAGAGGCACCAGCGACCCAGGCACATCCGAAATCAGGGATGGCAACGGGAAGCCACGGCGCAATAAAAACAAACATCAAAACAAGGAAGAAAGTCTGGACAACACAACGGTCAACGCCGGATTCAGGGGCTCTCGACCCGGTCAACAAAAGAAGCCATTTAAAGGCAGCAAAGAGGGACCGTTCGGCCTGAACAAAGTCCTGGACAGACTGTGCCAAATTCATGGCACCCCCGAAAAACCTGCGAACCACACTCACAGAGAATGCTGTGTCTTTAAGCAGGCCGGCAAGTTAAATGTCGAACACAAGGGAAGGGAAACACCAAATGAAGACGAGGATGAGCCTCGCCAGCCGAACACTGGGGGACAGGAAAAATTCCCACCAAAGGTAAAAACAATAAACATGATCCACATGGCTCACATACCCAAGAGAAGGCGCAAACGCGCGCTCAGAGACGCATACGCTATAGAGCCCGTCGCCCCCAAACTTAACCACTGGTCGGCCTGCCCGATCACCTTCGATCACAGGGACTACCCGACTAGTATGCGGCACGGAGGATCAGCTGCCTTGGTGCTCGACCCAATAATCGACGGATACCATCTCACTCGCGTCCTCATGGACGGCGGCAGTAGTCTCAATCTAATATACCAGGACACTGTCCGCAGGATGGGGATAGACCCATCCAGAATCAGCCAAAGTAACACCACCTTTGAAGGGGTGATACCAGGCGTTGAAGCCCGCTATAGGGGCTCCCTCGTACTAGAGGTGACATTCGGTTCCCCAGATAACTTCAGAAGCGAAGAACTACTCTTCACCATCGCCCCCCTCCAAAGTGATTATCATGCATTGCTCGGGAGACCGGCCTTCGCCCGCTTCAACGCAGTACCGCACTATGCCTACCTTAAACTCAAGATGCCCGGTCCACGTGGCGTCATCGCCATTAACGGAAATACAGAGTGTTCCTTACGCGCGGAAGAGTATGCGACAGCTCTAGCAGTCGGACACTAAGCGGCCTCTAATATCAGAACGCATGATCGGTCGTTAAGACCACGGACACGGTTAGACGAGTCCGGCAGCCCAGATAAACCTGAGCTGGGCGCTATACATGTAATCCCATAGAGGACACCAGGGGCTACAGATATTCAATAACGCCCACCTTTTGGCTTGACCTTATTAACAGGCCAATGTCTTACACTTCTACTATCCATTGATAATAGCCAACTCTTTGCACGCTTACGTCATACTCTTCTACATGAGTTTTCCTTTTTACAGACACCATTCGTGCGATACCCTCCCAGGAAACAGCACAACGGAGACAACGGCGCAGACGTGCAGCAGGGCCCCGCTCAAAGGTTTCTCTTTAGATTAAGCCCCTGTGTAAACCTTCTTTATTGTCTCTTGTTGCTTACACATCCCATGGGTACTACACCCACAGGGGATACTACCGTTATTGGCATTTCGCCACGACAGACTAATGCACGTACCTGGAAATACAGGGTTCATAATAAAGGGCGTTATTCAGCCCAGTATATGTTCTAAAGTCTGAATACCTTCGGGAGTGTTTGGTGTCGCGAGTGGCCTTATATGCATCAGCTCTGAATCATGTCTTTGGTCAAATGTTGGGTTTGCCCGGCTCCTGGGTTTGCCGCCTTATGTTCCGTTCTTATCGGCTAAGGCGGCCAAAGGAGAACTACTATGATTGTGCCTTGGTTATTCTGCATGAGCACCTCAGTAGAGAAAGCCGAACACTGACTGTCATGATATAGCGAGAGACTGGTCAACCACTCGAGGACTCACCGGAATCTTTAGGATCCCTCCGCATTAACGAAGGACCGTTTCCCGGTCATGTACACACACGCCCGTATTCGGATGCACGCAAAGGTACCAGGGGCTACATAGTAGCCCCACCGTCAAACTCCTATGGCTAAGTGAAAGTGTTAAAGCTATATAGTCTGGTTGCCTAGTTCGACGTGTGATCACATCCTTAATGGACCAAGACGTTGGATCAAGTGTGATTACGCATATTCTTGCGAACACCCCCGCATTGTATGCGTGGGGGCTGAAGCCAATGGCTGCTAACTTTCAAATTTGCAGGCATGGCGCATTTGCATTTACGATTAACTTACAGCTCGGCTGAGGGCTGGCCCATTTGCAGGCATGGCGCGGTGAGGACACCCGTCGGGGCAGGGCCCCCTGGTGAAGTTTTCTTCCCTTGTCTGGGCACCTCCATCTCCAAGTCTTGAGGCGGCCCTCTTCTTCCCGCTGAGGAGGAGACCCTAGATTCCCTTCCCGACTATCCTCCTTCGTGGAGGTAGTAATTCCCCGGTTGGGATGTGCAATGTGTGAAGTTCTGCTTCTCTGTTCTTCCCTTCGTCTTTCCCCGAGGGCACTTGACTTAGCACACGACTAAGCATCTTGGCTATGGCAGGACTAGGCGAGCCTTCAGGAAGTGGCGCCGGACACCTGATTCTCTCCGCCTTGCTGAGCCATTCCTGGCCGCGGATGGTTTTCAAAATAATGTTATGATAAATATAAATGAAGTGTTCGGTTTCTGGGTTACTTGCTCGGGTATCTGGGCGGTTGCAGCTCAGGCCCGCATCCTCGTGGTGTCCGGACACTTTACTTGTGGTCCGAAGAATAACTTACACATCCCTTCGAGCGTCATGCTGAAGAAGTGCAGAATAGTCCGTGGACCCTCCGGATTGAACTCCCACAACCGGAGAGGCCGGCGTTTGCATGGCAAGATCCGTCGGACTAGCATTACCTGAATTACGCTGACAAGGCTAATGTCCCTCTCAAGAAGCTCCCGAATGCGGCTCTACAATGTTGGTACATCATTAGCCGGCCCCCAATCCATTCCCACATTGGCCCATGACGCCAGTTGAGGTGGAGGGCCCGAACGGAAGTCGGGGGCAGCCACCCACTTTGTGCCTCTGGGAGCCATGACGTAAAACCACCTCCACTGCCAAAGATCGGACACCTCTAGGAAGAAGCCCTCTAGCCATGGGGCGTCTGCATTCCTGCTTATTACAGCACCTCCGCACTCCGCGTGTCGCCCCTCAATCATCTTCGGCTTCACAGTGAAGGTCTTGAGCCATAAGCCGAAGTGCGGGGTGATGTGGAGGAAAGCTTCGCACACGACAATGAACGACGAGATGTGAAGGATGGCGTCCGGAGCCAGATCATGAAAATCTAGCCCGTAATAGAACATGCACCCCTTCACAAAGGGATCAAGGGTGAAGCCTAAGCCGCGAGGAAGTGAGAAAAAATACGACGCTCTCGTTGGGCTCGGGAGTAGGGATGACCTGCCTGGAGCAGAAGCTTTGTGCTTGATGTCGGCGATCGGATATCTGACCTCCCTAAGCCGCAATGTCCTCCTCCTCTCAGGATGTAGGAGGCCACCCATGAGCCTTGAAGGTTGGATCCGGACATGATTGAAGATCCGAAGTGCTTAAGCTTGGGCTTCGGGTGTTGGAACTCGAGATGCGAAAAGGCGCAAGCGTGGTAGAAAAGAGGGATCCGGGCGAAGCAGGGGCGTTTGGATGGCGGGGTTGGTGGATCTGATCCAACCCCGGCCGGATCCGGCGACGACGAACACCGGCGAGGGCGGGGTCCGGCGAGGGGGCGACGAGGGCGGCAATGGCCGCCGGGCGGGAGGGGCGGCTGGCGGCGCTGGCGCGAGGGGCCGGGCGAGGGCGGGCGGAGGCGGCGCAGCCCGTGGCGGGAGGAGCGGGCGACGCGCTGGGCACTCCGGCGAGGCGGCCGGATGGCGGCGGACGGCGGAGTTTCGGTGGCCGGGCGGCGCCAGGGCGCAGCTGGCGCGGGCGCGCGGGCGCACGCGCGGCGCCTGTTCGCCGGCGAGGCGGGCGGCCACCGGGCGGAGGCGGCAGGGCGGCGGGCGGCGGCGAGAATGGCACGGGCGGCGGCCGGGTTTAGCGGCTACATGCTGGGCGGCCGGCGGCTGGGCCATGGGGCCGGAGCGGGCTCGCGGCCGGGCGCAGGGGAGGTGGCAGCGCCACGTGGCGACGCCGCCATAGGCTGGGCAGCGGCGGCGGGCGATGCGTCCGACTGGTTGGACATGTCCGTGAGCGACGGGATGATTTTTAGGGTTTGGACCGGGATTTCGGGAGGAAGACATATTTATAGGTAGAGGGAGCTAGGAGACTCCAAATGAGGTGCGGTTTTCGCCACGCGATCGTGATCGAACGACCGAGAGCATGGAGAGGAGTTAGGTGGGTTTTGAGCCACTTTGGAAGGGGTGTTGGGCTGCAAACAAAAGAGGCCTTTGCGGTTACCCGGTTAACCGTTGGAGTACCAAACGACCTCCAAATGATCCGAAACTTGACAGGCGGTCTACCGGTGCTATACCAAGGCCGCTTGACAAACCTCAGTCCATTCCGAGACCGTTTAACACCCGCACATGAAAAGAGGTAAAAGGGGCGCTGGAGACATAGGAGTGCCGGATTGGAAAAGCGGACAACGGGAAAATGCTCGGATGCATGAGACGAACACGTATGCAAAATGAAATGCACATGATGACATGATATGAAATGCATATGATGACATGGCAAAGTGCAACACGCAAGCAAATGACATGGCAAAGACGGCGAATAAGCGCGGACACTGGCGCGCATCGAATCCGGGCGTTACATCACTCTGAAGAACTTGACGCTGGTCGCGGTGGGCCCTTGAGCTTAACGACACTATGGAGATATCATCACGAGCATCATCGCGACGGATCGACACCGCGGTGGCTGGCGTGGAGGAGGAGAATGCACCGTGGCTGCATCGCTTCACCCGGCCCATCACCGCTGGCATGCGGTGGCTCGACGGAGCGACGGCCTACGGGCCCTGCTGGTCACGGCTCATCGTTGTTGCCGATGCCGACGAGGCTCTAAACAGTGGCTCTCTGATGACCCACAAGTGTAGGGGATCTATCATAGTCCTTTCGATAAGTAAGAGTGTCGAACCCAACGAGGAGCAGAAGGAAATGATAAGCGGTTTTCGAAGGTTTCCTCTGCAAGCAATCGAAATTGTAGGTAATAGATAGTTTTGTGATAAGATAAATAGTAACGAGCAACAAGTAAATAAAGTAAGTAAAGTGCAGCAAGGTGGCCCAATCCTTTATGTAGCAAAGGATAAGCCTGGAAAAATTCTAATAATGATGAAGGAGTTCCCGAGGACACATTGGGAATTATCGTCAAGCTAGTTTTATCACGTTCATATGATTCGCGTTCGGTACTTTGATAATTTGATATGTGGGTGGACCGGTACTCTGGTACTGCCCTAACTTGGACAAGCATCCCACTTATGATTAAGCTATTGCAAGCATTCGCAACTACAAAAAGAAGTATTAAGGTAAACCTAACCACAGCATTAAGCATATGGATCCATATCAGCCCCTAACGAAGCAACGCATAAACTAGGGTTTAAGCTTCTGTCACTCTAGCAACCCATCATCTACTTATTACTTCCCCATGCCTTCCTCTGGGCCCAAATAATGGTGAAGTGTCATGTAGTCGATGTTCACATAACACCACTAGAGGAAAAGACAACATACATCTCATCAAAATATCGAACGAATACCAAATTCACATGACTACTAATAGCAAGACTTCACCCATGTCCTCAGGAACAAACGTAATACTCACAAAGCATATTCATGTTCATAATCATAGGAGTAATAATATGCATAAAGGATCTGAACATATGATCTTCCACCAAGTAAACCAAATAGCATCAACTACAAGGAGTAATCAACACTACTAGCAACCCACACGTACCAATTTGTGGTTTGGATACAAGATTGGATACAAGAGATGAACTAGGGTTTTGAGAGGAGATGGTGCTGGTGAAGATGTTGATGAAGATTGACCCCCTCCCGATGAGAGAATCGTTGATGATGATGTTGGTGATGATTTCCCCCTCGCGGTGGGAAGTGTCCCCAGCAGAACAGCTCCGCCAGAGCCCTAGATTGATTCCGCCTGCATGGCGACAAATTTTCGTCCCGTAAGCTTGCCCCCGATTTTTTCCCGGGTAAAAGTGATGATATAGCAGAAGATGGATGCCGGAGGCCCACCAGGGGGGCTAGGAGATAGGGGGCACGCCCTATAGGGGGCGCCACTGCCTCTCGGACAGGTGTGGGCCCCCTGGCCTATTTCTTTCGCTCATAAATTCTTATTAAATCCAAAAAGTTGTTTCATGGAGTCTCAGGACTTTTGGAGCTGTGCAGAATAGGTTTTCAATGTTTGCTCCTTTTCTAGCCAGAATTCCAGCTGCCGGCATTCCCCCTCTTCATGGTAAACCTTGTAAAATAAGAGAGAATAGCCATAAGTATTGAGATATAATGTGTAATAACAACCCATAATGCAATAAATATTGATATAAAAGCATGATGCAAAATGGACGTATCACTCTCCACTCGTCGAGCCTTTCCGCAGCAGGAGGGAAGTCGAGGAGCAGCTGCGACGCGCCAGAGCTTCTGCTGGTGTGGGCGGCGGTGAAAGCTGCATGGACCGTGATGCGCTTCGACTTCTAACTATGTTAGAAGGAGCTCTATCACGGCCCTGCGGTTGTCCGCCATTTTCACCAGCACCTCGGCGTGCATGCTGGCCTTCCTCGTCGTGTGAAGGACGCGCAGGACTCTTCCCAGGGCGGCGCCCAAGGTCACCGGCGGGGTGACGCTGCTCATCACGCACAACCTGTGAAGAACGCGCCATGGGCGCCGATGTTGGTGTCTTGGAGACCGCCGCGCCACCGTCAGGCGGCATGGCGACGCCCCTGGAGGGCCCCGCACCGCCTGCGAGGGGTGAGGGAGTCTTGGATTAGGGGGTATCCGGACAGCGGACTGTTCGACCGTGAAGATACAGGACTCAAGACTTTGTCCCGTGTCCGGATGGGACTCTCCTTTGTGTGGAAGACAAGCTTGGCGATCAGGATATTAGATCTCCTTCTTTTGTAACCGACTCTGTGTAAACCCTAGCCTCCTCCGGTGTCTATATAAACCGGAGGGTTTAGTCTACAGAGGGACAATCATAATCATCATAGGCTAGCTTCTAGGGTTTAGCCTCTACGATCTCGTGGTAGATCAACTCTTGTAATACTCATATCATCAAGATCAATCAAGCAGGAAGTAGGGTTTTACCTCCATCGGGAGGGCCTGAACCTGGGTAAAACATCGTGTCCCTTGCCTCCTGTTACCATTAGCCTGAGACGCACAGATCGGGACCCCCTACCCGAGATCCGCCGGTTTTGACACCGACATTCGTGCTTTCATTGAGAGTTCCTCTGTGTCATCGTTGCAAGGCTCGATGGCTCCTTCAATCGTCAACAACAACGCGGTCCAGGGCGAGAATTTTCTCCCCAGACAGATCATCGTGTTCGGCGGCTTCGCACTACGGGCCAATTCGCTTGGCCATCTGGAGCAGATCAACAGCTACGCCCCGGGCCATAAGGTCAGGTTCGGAAATTTGAACTACACGGCCGATGTCCGCGGAGATTTGATCTTCGACGGATTCGGGCCTACGCCAGGAGCGCCGAACAGTCATGATGAGCACGGCTTAGACCTGCCGTCGGACAATACTCAGGATATCGCACCTGCAGGAGCTCCGGACCTAAATCTGGGGCAGATTGCGTCGTCCGAGGACGGGTGGATGGACCCCGCCCCGGAGGCCGCACACTCATCGGCTGTAGAGCCGAACAGAGACTTCAATCCCAAGGAAGCCTGTGACACCGGACACCCGGACTCGTATCCAGCTGTAGGTTCCAGACGCGCCCCAGCACGCTTAATTCTGGTTGGGCTCCGGTAATGGAATTCACCGCCGCGGATATCTTCCAGCACTCGCCCCTCGGCGACATGCTGAATTCATTAAGGTCCCTCTCTTTGTCAGGAGATGCTTGGCCGAACTATGTCCGGCTTGAGGGAGAAGAAGGCGACGAAAGAAATTCGTTCCCCACCCATCACCCACTTCATAGCCACTGTCGACGACATAACAGACATGCTTGACTTCGACTCCGAGAACACCAACGGTACGGACGTCGGCGCAGGGGACAATTCTGAACCACCGCCTTGTATACTGGACTGCCACCTCATCATATGATATATACATGGTGGACACGCTGAAAGAGGACGATGGCGACAAAATGGAGGATAAAACCCCCGGACAAAAGCCAAAACGACGGCGCAGACGCCACTCTAAGTCCAGCCACAGTAAAAACAACGATAACAGCGCTAGAAAGATCGACACCCCAGTCAACTCCAAAGGCAACAACGACCATATGGACACAGCGATGGAGCAGGATGAGCCAAGTCACGCTAAACACAGCCTGGACCAGACGCCCGATCACAGTGATCCCAAGGGCCGAACTCATCAAACTGCCCCGGGACAGGAGCACAGTTCGGACAACGATGCATTCATCATCCCGGAAACACATTTGGAACGAGATAACCTCCACAGAAGGCTTATGGCCACTGCGAGAAGACTAAAGAAGCAGAAGCAAAGGCTTAAGGCCGCACAGGAAACGCTCAATCGCAGATGGAATAAAGTGCTAGACACTGAAGAAAAATACGGCGATGATCGCCACACAAAAAGCTATCCAAAGCGCAAGCTGCTGCCAAAATTCGACGATGAGGCCGTTCCACCGAAGAACAATACGGCTAGTAGGCTGGACCAACCACTTCATAACCGCAATAGAGCAGCTACTGACGCCGCACACGATTTACGTGAGCTCCTGGATAAAAAGGCCGGCGCTACAAGGTCCATCTATGGATATAGAGGACACGCTCCGGTGCAGGATTATGGTCACAAAAATGATCAGACTGATCGAGTACCAGTTCGGAATCAGCACCGGACACAACATCAGTCGACAGCACGCCACAACATGTCCAGATACAGAGGGGCCGCTCACCCTCTGTGCTTCACCGAAGAGGTACTGGACCATGAATTTCCACAGAGTTTTAAACCCGTGAACATAGAGGCATATGACGGAATGACAGACCCCGGGGTCTGGATTGAGGATTTTATCCTTCACACCCAGATGGCTCGTGGCGACGACCTCCATGCCATCAAATACCTTCCCCTCAAGTTGAAGGGACCAGCTCGGCACTGGTTGAAAAGCCTCCCCAAAAACTCAATCGGAAGTTGGGATGAACTTGAGGATGCTTTCAGGGCCAATTTTCAAGGAACCTATGTCCGACCTCCGGACGCCGATTTACTTAAGTCACATAATTCAACAGCCCGGAGAGTCCGCCTGAAGCATTCGAATAGATTCCTCACTAAGAAGAATCAAATTGTCGATTGTCCGGATGCCGAAGCCCTAGCGGCCTTCAAGCACAGTATCCGGGATGAGTGGCTCGCCAGACACCTCGGCCAAGAAAAGCCGAGGACAATGGCAGCCTTAACAAGCCTTATGACCCGCTTTTGCGCGGGTGAAGACAGATGGTTGGCCCGTAGAGGCACCAGCGACCCAGGCACATCCGAAATCAGGGATGGCAACGGGAAGCCACGGCGCAATAAAAACAAACATCAAAACAAGGAAGAAAGTCTGGACAACACAATGGTCAACGCCGGATTCAGGGGCTCTCGACCCGGTCAACAAAAGAAGCCATTTAAAGGCAGCAAAGAGGGACCATTCGGCCTGAACAAAGTCCTGGACAAACTGTGCCAAATTCATGGCACCCCCGAAAAACCTGCGAACCACACTCACAGAGAATGCTGTGTCTTTAAGCAGGCCGGCAAGTTAAATGTCGAACACAAGGGAAGGGAAACACCAAATGAAGACGAGGATGAGCCTCGCCAAATTTAACACCGGGGACAGGAAAAATTCCACCAAAGGTAAAAACAATAAACATGATCCACATGGCTCACATACCCAAGAGAAGGCGCAAACGCGCGCTCAGAGACGCATACGCTATAGAGCCTGTCGCCCCCAAACTTAACCACTGGTCGGCCTGCCCGATCACCTTCGATCACAGGGACTACCCAACTAGTATGCGGCACGGAGGATCAGCTGCCTTGGTGCTCGACCCAATAATCGATGGATACCATCTCACTCGCGTCCTCATGGACGGCGGCAGTAGTCTCAATCTAATATACCAGGACACTATCCGCAGGATGGGGATAGACCCATCCAGAATCAGCCAAAGTAACACCACCTTTGAAGGGGTGACACCAGGCGTTGAAGCCCGCTATAGGGGCTCCCTCGTACTAGAGGTGACATTCGGTTCCCCAGATAACTTCAGAAGCGAAGAACTACTCTTCACCATCGCCCCCCTCCAAAGTGATTATCATGCATTGCTCGGGAGACCGGCCTTCGCCCGCTTCAATGCAAGATCAAGACTATGCCTACCTTAAACTCAAGATGCCCGGTCCACGTGGCGTCATCGCCATTAACGGAAATACAGAGTGTTCCTTACGCGCGGAAGAGTATGCGACAGCTCTAGCAGTCGGACACTAAGCGGCCTCTAATATCAGAACGCATGATCGGTCGTTAAGACCACGGACACGGTTAGACGAGTCCGGCAGCCCAGATAAACCTGAGCTGGGCGCTATACATGTAATCCCATAGAGGACACCGGGGCTCTGAGATATTCAATAACGCCCACCTTTTGGCTTGACCTTATTAATGTGCCAATGTCTTACACTTCTACTATCCATTGATAATAGCCAACTCTTTGCACGCTTACGTCATACTCTTCTACATGAGTTTTCCTTTTTACAGACACCATTCGTGCGATACCCTCCCAGGACACGGCACAACGGAGACAACGGCGCAGACGTGCAGGCCCCGCTCAAAGGTTTCTCTTTAGATTAAGCCCCTGTGTAAACCTTCTTTATTGTCTCTTGTTGCTTACACATCCCATGGGTACTACACCCACAGGGGATACTACCGTTATTGGCATTTCGCCACGACAGACTAATGCACGTACCTGGAAATACAGGGTTCATAATAAAGGGCGTTATTCAGCCCAATATATGTTCTAAAGTCTAAATACCTTCGGGAGTGTTTGGTGTCGCGAGTGGCCTTATATGCATCAGCTCTGAATCATGTCTTTGGTCAAATGTTGGGTTTGCGGCTCACTGGTTTGCCGCCTTTACGTTCGTTCTTATCGGCTAAGGCGGCCAAAGGAGAACTACTACGATTGTGCCTTGGTTATTCTGCATGAGCACCTCAAAGAGAGAAAGCCGAAAACTGACTGTCATGATATAGCGAGAGACTGGTCAACCACTCGAGGACTCACCGGAATCTTTAGGATCCCTCCGCATTAACGAAGGACTGTTTCCCGGTCATGTACACACACGCCCGTATTCGGATGCACGCAAAGGTACCAGGGGCTACATAGTAGCCCCACCGTCAAACTCCTATGGCTAAGTGAAAGTGTTAAAGCTATATAGTCCGGTTGCCTAGTTCGACGTGTGATCACATCCTTAATGGACCAAGACGTTGGATCAAGTGTGATTACGCATATTCTTGCGAACACCCCCGCATTGTATGCGTGGGGGCTGAAGCCAATGGCTGCTAACTTTCAAATTACATACATACATCAAACGGCCGCACAGGAGGCACAATAACACTTTCGGGCAAAAAGTATAAACATAGCCTCCATAATTAAAATAAAATTGTTTTTACAATGAAACGATTTGTCACTCGAACATGACATTCTTCGAGCACTGAGCCTCTATTAAACGAGCACCTTCGGTTACCTGCTCCAAGTAGTGCTCGGCTGGATCCTGGCTTCCCGCCGGATTCTGGGTCATAACGATGGTGGCCTCCATATCTGTCCAATATGCTCTAACACGGGCAAGAGCCATCCGTGCACCCTCTATACATGTTGACCTTTTCATGGCATCGATTCGCGATACGGCACCAAGGAATTGTTGCACTAAACCAAAATAACTGTCCGGCTTCGGCCCCTTCGGCCATAGATGGTCTATTACAGACCTCATTGCAAGACCGGACAACCTATGGAGCTCGGCCATAGCAGACATCCTCTCACTCAGTGGCAACGGGCGCGTTGGAGCACTGAATTGCGACCAGAACAGTTTTTCCACTTCATTATCTATTTGATCCTCGAAAAACTTGGCCGCATCAGCCGTACTCTTCGCCAGATCCGCATACGCGTCTGCAGGGCTCTAGCATCGATCCAGAGGAGCGTACTTTGGATCTAAGAACTTCATCCACAATAAATAGGGGTTTCCAGGCACGATTTCTCCGGCTTGTCGAAGCTCCTCCCGCGCATCCCTAATTTCGGAACGTGTATCCTTGGCCGCATCAAGGGCCTTCTTCAGGTCAGCCGAATTAGCATGATTCTCTTTTTCAAGGAGCTCATACCGGTTGGCGGCATTTTTCAGCTCCACAACCATCTCGGCTAATTTATCTTCGCTTTGGCGATGAGCAGCCTGTTCGGCTCTCAACTCTTCGGCCGCCTTTAGGGCAGCCGCATTGCTAGCACGGGCTTGTTCCTTGGCTAGGGCAAGTTCCGCCCTCAGGGCCTCCACGGCAGCAGCTCCGCCTACAGTCCAAGCATATTACATTAACATTATGCTCCTCTTAATATTTCCTATAAAAAACAAGGAAAGCAGCGCACATACTTTGTGACTCGTTAAGCCGCTCGTTCACAAGTGTGATACCGGCATCCACAACTTCAATCTGCCACCTCAGTTCGGCGACTTCAACGGACCGGTCGGCTACCGGACCCTTAGCCACATGCGCATGAATACAATGCGATCATTACTCAACAATGTGATCCTCTGTTTGCCGCCTCGGGCAGGCAACCAGAGTCTCAGGGGCTACTATCCATATGGAGCACACCTAGCGCATGCGCCACAATCAAAAAATTACGTATTTCATTACATACCTCAAAGCCTCTGAGCAGGCTCGTAAAAGCTTCGTTCAACCTGCTTGTGGCGGATGAAATCTTCTCAAGCACCGTGCTCATTAATGAACGGTGATCCTCCGAGAGAGCAGCTTGCTCCAGAAGGCCCGTCAGCGTAGCTGGTCGACGAACCGTGTCGGACCCTTCTTATCACCCTCCGTGGGAGCCGAACGCTCCGGGCTCAGGGCGGCCGAAGTACTAGCTTCTGGCCTCGGCAAATCTGGACTCCTCCGTGACGACACCTTGGGGTCTCCCTCCCCATGAGGCGGAGAGGCTGGTGGGGTCTCACTCTCCAGCATCTTCGGAAGGAGATCCCCCAAAGACGAACTCTGTCGAGAAGAGCTGCTAGCCGGACTGCAAAGGATGGATACTGATTATTGTTCTCGGAGGAGGGAGTAGTAGCTTTGTATTTACGATTAACTTACAGCTCGGCTGAGGGCTGGCCCATTTGCAGGCATGGCGCGGTGAGGACACCCGTCGGGGCAGGGCCCCCTGGTGAAGTTTTCTTCCCTTGTCTGGGCACCTCCATCTCCAAGTCTTCGGAGGCGGCCCTCTTCTTCCCGCGGGGGGAGGAGACCCTAGATTCCCCTTCCCGACTATCCTCCTTCGTGGAGGTAGTAATTCCCCTGGTTTGGATGTGCAATGTGTGAAGTTCTGCTTCTCTGTTCTTCCCTTCGTCTTTCCCCGAGGGCACTTGACTTAGCACACGACTAAGCATCTTGGCTATGGCAGGACTAGGCGAGCCTTCAGGAAGTGGCGCCGACACCGATTCTCTCCGCCTTTGCCGAGCCATTCCTGGCCGCGGATGGTTTTCAAAATAATGTTATGATAAATATAAATGAAGTGTTCGGTTTACGGGTTACTTGCTCGTATTCTGGGCGGTTGCAGCTCGAGCCCGCATCCTCGTGGTGTCCGGACACTTTACTTGTGGTCCAAGAATAACTTACACATCCTTCGAAGCGTCATCTTTGAAGAAGTGCAGAATAGTCCGTGGACCCTCCGGATTGAACTCCCACAACCGGAGAGGCCGGCGTTTGCATGGCAAGATCCGTCGGACTAGCATTACCTGAATTATGCTGACAAGGCTAATGTCCCTCTCAAGAAGCTCCCGAATGCGGCTCTACAATGTTGGTACATCATTGGCCGGCCCCCAATCCAGTCCCACATTGGCCCATGACGCCAGTTGAGGTGGAGGGCCCGAACGGAAGTCGGGGGCAGCCACCCACTTTGTGCCTCTGGGAGCCATGACGTAAAACCACCTCCACTGCCAAAGATCGGACACCTCTAGGAAGAAGCCCTCTAGCCATGGGGCGTCTGCATTCCTGCTTATTACAGCACCTCCGCACTCCGCGTGTCGCCCCTCAATCATCTTCGGCTTCACAGTGAAGGTCTTGAGCCATAAGCCGAAGTGCGGGGTGATGTGGAGGAAAGCTTCGCACACGACAATGAACGACGAGATGTGAAGGATGGCGTCCGGAGCCAGATCATGAAAATCTAGCCCGTAATAGAACATGCGCCCCTTCACAAAGGGATCAAGGGTGAAGCCTAAGCCGCGGAGGAAGTGAGAAAAAAATACGACGCTCTCGTTGGGCTCGGGAGTAGGGATGACCTGCCCTGGAGCAGGAAGCCTGTGCTTGATGTCGGCGATCAGATATCTGACCTCCCTAAGCTTCGCAATGTCCTCCTCTGTGACAGAGGAGGCCACCTGAGCCTTGAAGGTTGGATCCGGACATGATTGAAGATCCGAAGTGCTTAAGCTTGGGCTTCGGGTGTTGGAACTCGAGATGCGAAAAGGCGCAAGCGTGGTAGAAAAGAGGGATAGGCCTCGGCCCCTCTATAAAAGGGGTGAATATCAAGCGTCCTCAGTGTAACCGCTTGGGACTTACCTAAAAACACGGAGTCATACCAACAGGCGTCGTGGGGTTGCACGCGCCCGTATTGATGGAAGATCCCGCGATAAGAGGAACTAGATCTCTGTTTGGGCAAGGCGTGCCAATAAAACTGCCTCACAACGCGTATCGAGGCAGGCCGAGAAAAACCGGTTCATGTTGGGTCGGGTCACGGTGTAAGGGCACACCATAAAAAAATCAGCAGATCGGATTTGTGAAGTGTTATGCTCTCTACGGTGGTGTGCGGAAATTATCTCAGAGAGCCGGACACAATCCTTAATCTGCTTTGGAGTATTCGGAGATGGAACCCGCCTTGCAATGCCGAAGACAATCTACGCGTCGGATTCATCGTCATTGAAGCCTGGTTCAGGGGCTACTGAGGGAGTCCTGGATTAGGGGGTATCCGGACAGCCGGATTATATACTTTGGCCGGACTGTTGGACCGTGAAGATACAAGACTCAAGACTTCGTCCCGTGTCCGGATGGGACTCTCCTTTGCGTGGAAGACAAGCTTGGCGATCCAGATATTAGATCTCCTTCTTTGTAACCGACTCTGTGTAAACCCTAGCCTCCTCCGGTGTCTATATAAACCGGAGGGTTTAGTCCATAGAGGGACAATCGTAATCATCATAGGCTAGCTTCTAGGGTTTAGCCTCTACGATCTCGTGGTAGATCAACTCTTGTAATACTCATATCATAAAGATCAATCAAGCAGGAGTAGGGTTTCACCTCCATCGAGAGGGCCCGAACCTGGGTAAAACATCGTGTCCCTTGCCTCCTGTTACCATTAGCCTTATACGCATAGATCGGGACCCCCTACCCGAAATCCGCCGGTTTTGACACCGACATGGGGCCCAACTCCGTCTATGGAGTTTGCGGCGTGCGGCCCGTTGCCTGGCGCACGAACGATGCCGCTCGCCAGGTCTGGATCACCAGGGTGATGTGGGTGTTCACGGCCGTGCCACGGGTTCTTTCCGCGACCGGCCCGCTACTGGTCCGCACCGGTACGGGCAGTCCCATTCTGCATGAACCAATCGCCATGGTCGTCTTCCGCTTGGGAGCCATTCAACGAAGAACTGTTCGACTAGCTACTAAACCAGATTCTCACTACTACACCCCCTACCTGGCGTGCCAAAGATGTCGGTGGAAAACGACACCTATGGGATCACAAGAATCCCTACTACAATTGCGGGGCGCGGGGTCGTGAGAAGAGCAGGATCAGCAGTCAGCACAAACACATGGGTCGTTTACCCAGGTTCAGGCCGCAAGGATGCGTAATACCCTAGTCTTGCTTTGATGTGTATATCTGTGTTCTTGGAGTTCTTGAGCTAGCTACAATGGGTGTAACTTATCCAATGGTCTGAATCCTTCTCCTGGATGCCTGGGGCCTCCTTTTATAGTCAAGGGGGTCGCCATAGTGGCACACAGGAGGTGGCATCGGTGCACTGTGCCTAAGCTTATCGCTTAGCCATTACGGAACAAGACGCATTTAATGCGTCCCTTAGGTGTCCTCCTCGCTTTACCGCTGCCTCGCCCAGCGTCGACACGTGCTCGGGCCAGCGAGGCGGTTAGCACCATGTAGGCTGGTAGGCTGCTGAGGTGGCGTGGTGGTAGGGCCTTCACGAAGATTTGCATGCCACCACGTAGGCATGCGCTGTGTTGGCTTGGAAACCACACGTCGACACGCAGGTGCCTGCCTAGCTGGTGGGCTGGCAGCTGCATGGGGCGGTGGTGGAAACTTGGCGGGCGCGGACCTGGCTGTGGCCCGTGGATGTGCTCGGCAAGGGCCTTGCCGGGCCCCCGGCAAGGGTCTTGCCGTGGTGTTGCGGTCGTCCCCGACAAGGATCTTGCTGGGGGTCTTGTGGGTTTCCTCGGCAAGGATCTCACCGAGGTTCGTCGTCTTCTAACCCCCTCCTGATTTGGAGTGCTTCTCGTCTTCACAAAGATCTGCATGCCATCAAGGAGTCGGCTCCCGAGCCCGGGTCCCAACGTGGTTGGTCCCAACGTGGTTGGTGGAAAACCTGGGGTTCAAGGGTGGCGTGCTCTGCTGGCATTGAGCAAGTCGCCCCGACAAGGGTCTTGCCGTGGCTGCGAAGGCTGCCCCGACAAGGGTCTTGCCGGGGGAGCCTGGCTCGCCCTCTTGCTCTTCGTGTCCCTGTCTTGTCATTGATTTGACCATCTTGCAGCTTTGACTCTTCCCTCTGCCCTGCTAAGCGTGGCGCTGGCGCGGCTCTGACTGCCCGTTCACAGGTAAAGGGGTACAAAGGAGTGCCCCTACTTCTATACACCGACACACCAACACATCTCCATCGCCAATTCCATGATGCTCCGCACCGGGAGTGAGGAATTCCTTCGTAGGCTCGCTGGTCGGTGAGGAGTTGGATGAGATTCATCATGTAATCGAGTTAGTTTTGTTAGCGTCGGATCCCTAGTATCCACTATATTCTGAGATTGGTGTTGCTATGACTATGCCATGCTTAATGCTTGTCACTTTGGTCCTGGGTGCCATGATTTCAGATCTGAACCATTTATGTTATCACCATTATATCCATGTTGTAGATCCAATCTTGCAAGTTATAGTCACCTACTATGTGTTATGATCCGGCAAACCCGGAGTGACAATAGTCGGGACCACTCCCGGTGATGATCGTAGTTTGAGGAGTTCGTGTATTCACCGTGTGCTAATGCTTTGTTTTGGTTCTCTATTAAAAGGAGGCGTTAATATCCCTTAGTTTCCAATAGGACCCCGCTGCCAAGGGAGGGTAGGACAAAAGATGTCATGCAAGTTATTTACATAAGCACATATGACTATTTACGGAATACATGCCTACATTATATTTATGAACTGGAGCTAGTGTCGTATCGCCCTATGTTATAACTGTCTCATGATGAATATCATCCAACAAGTCACCGATCCAATGCCTATGAATTTACCTTATATTGTTCTTGCTAAGTTACTAATGTTGCTATTGCTATCGCTACTGCTACAAAATCACTGCTATCACTGTTACCGTTACTATTGCTGCTACTACTATCATCAAAACTATCATATTTCTGTGCTACTGATCACTTTGCTGCAGATAATTAATCTCCAGCAGTGATTGAATTGACAACTCAGCTGCTAATACCTTCAGATATTCTTTGGCTCCCCTTGTGTCGAATCTATAAATTTGGGTTGAATACTCTACCCTTGAAAACTGTTGTGATCCCCTATACTTGTGGGTTATCACATAATTCCTATGCATAGGCATTTTATAAGAAAACGAATTATCATGACAAGCAAGATCTACCATATGCAAGGAAGAAGAAACAATAGCAATGTCAACATAACGAGAGGTAATTTAGTAACATGAAAATTTCTACAACCATATTTCCCTCTCTCATAATAATTACATGTGGGATCATATTCAAATTCAACAATATAGCTATCACATAACATATTCTCTACATGATCCACATGCATGCACAATTAACACTCTTCCAAAATAGTGAGATTATCAAATAAAGTCATGACCTCTCCAAGCCCACTTTTATCAAAAATTTCATAAGATTGATCATGCTCCAAAGTAGTGGGATCATTTTTAATATTATCGCAAACCCACTTTTACCTAGAGTTGAAACTCTTCCAAACCCACTTTCAATATTATCGCAAACATAATCATCATGGGGCTTAAATAAATTTCGAGATCATAAGAAGAATCACCCCAATCATGATCATTGCAATAAGTAGTGGACATATCAAAAATAGCATCCCCAAGCTTGGGGTTTTGCATATTATTAGCACAATTGATATTAGTAGAATTTATAATAACATTATTGCAATCATGCTTTTCATTCAAGGAGCTATCATGAATCACTTTATAAATTCCTTCGTTTACCACTTCATCACAATTTTCAGATTTATAAATCTCAAACAAAACTTCAGAAAGATAATCTAGTGAACTCAATTCACTAGCAATTGGTTCATCGTAATTGGATCTATTGAAAAGATTAGCAAGTGGATGAGGATCCATAATAATAGATTTTTAGCAAGCGAAGATGCAAGCAAATACAAGGCACGTGGCAACACAAGCAAACATGAGATCTGACGAGAAAAAGGCGAACAAAAAAGAAGGTGAATAAAACGGCAATTTTTTGTGAAGTGGCGGAGAGGAAAATGAGAGGCAAATGGCAAATAATGTAAATTGCAAGGAGATGAGATTTGTGACTAGGAACCTAGTAGATGTTGTTGATGTTCCGCTCAAAGAACGGCGCCTAAATTGGCGAGTTGTTTGAGACTATCTTGACTTGATCTCCCCAAAGAATAAATGTAAATTCCTTTTGATGTTTGCTTGAACTATGTATATATTTCCCCAAATAGGAAGGGACGATGCAAGCACAGCAATAATAGGTATTTCCCTCAGTGATGAGACCAAGGTTATCGAACCGGTAGGAGAACCACGCAACACCACGTAAAGAGCTCCTGCACACAAAGAACAAATACTTGCAACCCGGCATAAGAGAGGGGTTGTCAATCCCTCACGGGTAAAAAGATAGATAAAATTGTAGTAGATTGGATAAATATATCTCGCGGGAATGCGAGATAAAATGAATAACTAAAATAGCAGCAAGGTATTTTTGTATTTTTGGTTTAACAGATCTAAAAATAAAAGCAAATGAAAATAGATCGCGAAGGCAAATATATTGAAGAAGAGACCCGGGGGTCGTAGATTTTACTAGTGGCTTCTCTCGAGATAAATAGCGAATGGTGGGAAAACATATTATTGTTGGGCAATTGATAGAACTTCAAATACTCTTGACGATATCCAGGCAATGATCATAATATAGGCATCACGTCCAAGATTAATAGACCGACTCCTGCCTGCATCTACTACTTTTACTCCACACATTGACCGCTATCCAGCTTGCATCTAGTGTATTAAGTTCATGGAAAACGGAGTAATGCAATAAGAACGATGACATGATGTAGACAAGATCTATTTATGTACAAATAGACCCCATCTTGTTATCCTTAATAGCAACGATACATGCGTGTCGGTTCCCCTTCTGTCACTAGGATCAAGCATCATAAGATCGAACCCATCACAAAGCACCTCTTCCCATTGCAAGATAAATAGATCAAGTTGGCCAAACAAAACCCAAATGTCGGAGAAGAAATACGAGGCTATAAGCAATCATGCATATAAGAGATCAAAGAAGACTCTAATAACTTTCATGGATAAAACAATAGATCTGATCATAAACTCAAAGTTCATAGGATCCCGACAAACACACCGCAAAAAGAGTTACATCATATGGATCTCCAAGAGACCATTGTATTGAGAAGCAAACGAGAGTGAGGAAGCCATCTAGCTACTACCTACGGACCCGTAGGTCTACAATGAACTACCCAACCATCATCAGAGAGGCACCAATGGGCATGATGAACCCCTCCGTGATGGTGTCTAGATTGGATCTGGTGTTTCTGGAACTTGCGGCTGCTGGAATTGATTTTCGTCGATTCCCCTAGGGTTTCTAGAATATTGGCGTATTTATATAGCAAAGAGGCGGTACGGGAGGCCACCGAGGTGGGCATAACCCACCTGGGCGCGCCATGATGGGTTGTGCCCCCCTCGGGGCACCCCTCTGGTACTTGTTTGGCCCATCTTCTGTCTTCTGGTCCAGAAAAAATCCACAAAAAGTTTCGTTGCATTTGGACTCCGTTTCGTATTGATTTCCTGCAATGTAAAAAACAAGCAGAAAACAGCAACTGGCATTGGGCACTATGTCAATAGGTTAGTACCAAAAAATGATATAAAGTGATTGTAAAACATCCCAGAATAATAATATAACAGCATGGAACAATCAAAAATTATAGATACGTTGGAGATGTATCAGCAGGCATCGGGGAATAATTTATGTGCATACGACATTTGCGAGAACATTCACTTTATGACCGAAAGGAGAGAAGATGCAAGAAATCTTTCGGTACGTAAACACAATTCAAAATTCTTTTTATCATGATCTAATATATATAAACACAACTAATATATTCATATTGATCTCCTTCTTTAAAGAAGCAACAGATGCGGGATCAGCTCCTACCAACGGACCGCATACGAGCACTTCAAGAGGAACTGGCGAGATTTTTGCTTGACTGGGTCATAGCTCCCAAAGGAAAATGCCATTTCGCCTAATGCCTGCATGTAATGATCTGCAAATTGTAGGATAAATTGTATATACCAAATTGTGTGTGTGTGTGTGTGTGTGTGTGCATGGTCGTTCGAGATATTCTATGATATATGATTGGTTCTACGAGAAATTGTATTATATATACATAACGTGTACAGTATGTAGTACACTACAAGAAACCTGTTAATCTATGATGGATTTCTGGTGATGGTTTCGAAAACCGTCATCAATAGTATTCCATCGGTGACGGTTAGCCTAGATCCATCATGGATCATGAAGGTGACAACAACCCCTAAAAATTGATGACGATTTTATGACAAACTCGTTGTCTCGCTGTCATAATCCCAATATGTAAATCGTCATGGATTTACCAGGGAGCTTGTGTTCGTCTTTTACTCCAATCTGAGTAGTCGTTGATTTTTGCCCCTAATGTGTTGTGCTCGAGATAGGCCGCATTATCAAAAAATATTCCGTATTTTCAAAAAAAATCCAATTAAAAAATACACAAAGTAAAAGAATGGTCAGAAATCTTCAAAATTTGTTGACGTTTTCAAAAAAAGTTCCCAGATTAAATAATATTTGTGTTTTTCAGAAGATGTTCAAAAATTGTATAAACTATTTGCAATTTTTTTTTAAAGAATGTTTTTATTTTGGCAAAAAAACTATTTGTGCTCTCAAGAATATTCGATTTTTCAATAAATTTTTGAAATAAAAAAACTGCTACAATGCACGTTGTTACAAATTTTTTATTCTATCTTTATCTTTTTTTCCTTCCTTCTTCGTTTTTTTAAGAATCCCAAATTTCAAAAAATTGTTTGTTTTTCAAAAAATCCCGGTTTTCAAATTTGTCCACAAATTTTTGTTCCCAATATAAAAACATGTTCGTGCTTTAAAAATTTGTCTGCAAACTTAAACAAAGTTCTCATTTGAAAGATAAGTTCATAAATTCTGAAAATAGAAATTTCTGAAAGTTGATCGCATTTTAAAAATATGTTTGGAATTTCAAAAAATGTTTGGAATATTCAAAAAATGTTACCAGTTTAAAAGGTACACAAATTTAAAAAAAAATGGTCGAATTGTTCAAAAGTTGTTCACATTTTCAAAAAATGTTCCCAGTTTATAAAATGTACGTATTTATCAAAAAATGTTCAGAAATTTCATAAACTGTTTGCTCTTTCAATAATATTCGTTTTAGTAAATTTTGGAAATTTTTAAACATTACAAACCGTTGCTACAATGCGTGCCATTTTTCTATGCCAGCAGTTAGTGTTGCTACAGTGCCATGCCAATGGAATCTCTACAGATATGCTAAATGGGGCAATCACTACAACATGCTAAATGGGCCGGCCCACTCGGGGCACACCTTTGAGAAGATCTCATCGATCGCACCCAGCAGACCAACGCTCACCCCTAAAAAAACACTATGTGACCGTAAAAAAATACTTTGTGCTCAAACAAATCTCATCCAGCACTATGCCAGCACGACAACACGGACAAGCCGCCACACAGGCTCGAAGCGGACTCGCAATCCAGCAACCAAACCAAACCAAAATAATTAAGCTAGCAACCAAACCAAACTACATGCATTTTCCACCCAGACCAATCCAAATTATTTGCCATATATGAAATTAACCCATAGTTTCAATCCATGGACAAGGAATAAGGAAGTTGAAGAGTAGCAACCCGTTTACTAAGAAAATAATAGCTCACTGGCTAGCTAAGTAGCCACTGGATGTTATAAAATGGGTCTAGAATTATTACACATAATGAATGTTCCAGGATGGAATTTTTACATAGTTGCTGGATGTTACAAAATATATCAAGTACAGTATGAATTTTACATTGTCGCTGGATGTTAGAGAATGAATTTTACATAGTTCTACAATTAACACAGTTGCTGAGATCATCTGGTTTCAGAGATGGAGTGGGTCTTTGCTTAGTTGCACTGGTTTCTCCTCTGCCGGCTGGTACTTGAGTGTATTAGCAGGTACAACATAATGCTATTCAAGCTGTCACTGTGATCAACAATGTACATAGCAATGGCCGCTTTTAACATGACCATATCTCACTAGTAGATCACAGAGTTCTTCAATTCAAAAAATCTGCAGGCTTAGAAGAATATAACAATGTTTTTGCAGAAATATCGCTCTGTTTTCTGACAGCCATGGTAGCATTTTGTACAAATAGACATCTCTACCCTGAAACAATTAATGACATCAATTTCTCTGTGTGGAATCAGTCAAATATGGAAACAAGGGAAGTACTTTATTTATGTAATACCCCATTACTGTTAATCTGTTTCTCCACAGAGCAGACCATTCAGATAAAACCATTCTGTCAGGCTCTTTCTCCTCGTCAAACTCTTCCCTGCATGGATCACAGAAGAAATGAAGCTCTAGGCATTGACAAGAATGCTGAAGTGAAAAAGTGGATATGACAGAAATATAGTGTTCAGGTCTCGTTTCCCTCTACAACAGAGCAATCTATCCATGTATTTGAAGTATGATATTAAGCATCGAATGTGTGGAAAAAATACATGATAAAACCAATCTGTATGTGAAAACATTTTATAAAACAACAGCAGTTTCAGTATCATGCTACTACTCTGGGACAGTGGGAAATCATCTACTAACTTTATTTAATTAACAAAATTGTATAAAGGTGTTTTATGTACATTCTAAGCTAGTAAGTAACTAAAATCATCTATGACCACCTAGTTTTTATTGCACAAGAGTCATCGTAACTAATATTCTATAAATGTTGTTGGAAGGCAAGGGGAACCCAAAAAAATTACATACGATGCAAACATTATGAGTCTATGAGGATAGTACCTTCTCAAGGTTTAAAGCATAGTTTGTAGCCTCATCTTCCTCTAAGCCATCACCATCCTCGGAAACAAGTGTAGAGCCAATCCTTACCAATGGTAGGTTCACCCAAGTTTGCTTTTTATAATCTTGTCGAGGACCTCCCTAAGCTCCATGGCTCTTGCAGCGTGTTTGGCAGTTTGAGGGAAAGGGAATGGGAATTTTCAAGTGGGAGTTGGCTGAGGGATTAGCATGGGAAATGGACTATTAGTCCAAACCCCACGTTTGGTGTGGGGGGGAATTTCTTATGGGAATTTGACAGAAAAATAGCTTCCTCTGTTTGGTTCAGGGGTGTAGGAATGGGAGTTATCACATGATACGGTTTTTGTATAAAACTGAACCGGCCTTTTGTCAAGGTCTGCAATGCAACATCTGACATAAATAAATGATGGGTGGTACAAAAAGCCAGCAAAACTGAATACAAATGCCATTTCAGCAACTCAAAGCAAGCAAATGAAAGGAAATCCAAAAGCTTCACAAACTAAGAAAGAAACACAATGTACTCTCGAGACTGAAATAGAAACATTTTTGCAGATAACAAAGATGCATGTCTTTCAAAGTGCGTGCAAACAGAAATTTGACATGACTTCAAACATAATGCAACGGAAACAACGAAGTAGTGCAGTAACTTAAACTTGTTCTATACGTGTGTACTAGCAAACATGTACGCAGCCACAACAAGCCAGCCGCAAGCAAGAGTGTTAGTATTTCCTAACATATCAGTTTGTATTAAATTTTCTCCACTGACTACTCACAACCTTGCTTTAGTATATCTCTAATAAAATTCAGATGCTAAGCAGGACAAAGAGAGAGGGAGAGAGATAAATCTGAACATAGTACTGAACATTGAAAAGGATAGGTTCATCTATACCTCTTGTTCTTTGCTCGAGATCTGCACAAGATAAAGTACAAGAATGAATACTATATGCCTTAATCAAACCAGACATGAGTATGGAAAAAACGAGAATAGATCTGGATCGATCTGAAGGGAAAAACTACAAGCATCAGATTTATTTTGGCGTAATCCGATTAGTTGAAGTTAATGGGTGCAAAATAAATAAGTCTCTGGTGCGATTTGGATGAGATTTAGACAGGAAATCGGGATTGAAAAAAAAAATGTGATTACCTGAGCTCTTCGCCCCTGCAGTCGCCTCTCCAGATCGACCGAGGGGGGAGGGCTTATGTAGTTTCGATTTCCCGCGGATTAGCGAAGATTTTTAGAGTGCCAGACCTCGTTGTATCCGTACCTGGTTTGTCGCGCGGTCCAAGTCACTCGTCGTTGAAGCTGCCGCGTCGCCGACGTGGTCACCACCCTCGTTGTCCCTGTATGCGCCTCGGAGTCGGGGGCTACGTCGGAAAGTGAGACGCCGAGATCGGCGTTTCCCAGACCGTCGAGCGTCCGCCGAAGTTCCTGCAGGCGCGACTCCAACCTTTGCCTATGCAACCTGATCGTCGGTGACGCCCGCCGCCGGCACCGCCATTCCCTTGCTTGTTGCCGGTCGGCGTCGAGGAGGCGGGGTACGGTGAGGTCACCACAGGCTCGCAGCCCGGTCAGTCTCCACGGGCGGCGCAGCCTATAGGCAGAGGACGGGGCGAAGAGCACGAGGGCCGGGGCTTGCCGGGGCGCTGATCTGGGATGGGAGGAAGAGGGTGCGGGGAGATCGGCTTGGGAAGGGGAAATTTTGGGACTGGCGGCGCTCGTTTCGGGAGACAGGGGAGGAGGCGATAATCCTAGACGCACGGACGAATACGGGCATCTCACAGGCATCTAAACACTAATCAATCTTCTCCCCCCTGATTTTCATGGGGTGGGCCCCGCCTCATCCCTAATTCCCAATCAAAAACTGCCACCTATTCATAGTCCGTTGAATCCGTGAAAACAAGCCCGTGCGTGTAGCATTACTCGGGGAGGAGGAGACCTAACACGGGCGGCCATCTCTTTTCCCATGTCACTGCACAGTGGGTCCAGTCAAAAAATGAGGTAGACAATCCAAAGATTGAGCGCGCGATCGGCCAAAAAATACGCGGGAGACCATCTAATGTGTATTGTTCACATGTGTGACGAGCTTTGGTTTATTTCTTTTTTTACACGAAAATCACTTTCTTGTAGGTTGCGTTGTTCATGGATTTTTTTTACCCAAACACTAAGAGAATCAACGATTTTGCCCTTTTTGAGCTAAAAAACGTAAAATCATTGATTCTCTTAGTGTTTGGGTAAAAAAGGCTTATGTGTGTGTCACTGCCCTAAGCATGCTTCGCTGTGCCCGACGTGTGTACTCGCCTAGCACTGGCCGTTGGGATGTGTAGGTCAAAGAAAGAAAGGATTTTAGGGAGAGAGATGAGATATGCCACGTGTGAGGGTGCAGATATGGGTCTTTGGGCTACCTGGGGCATGTAGTGGAACTTCGATGATCATCTGACGATCCCTCCCTCGTTGTTATCTTCCACGTGGATAGTTAGAGGTGAATCTAACGAGAATGCTAGCTAGTCAAGAAATCTGATGTGTCTAGACATGACTGTCGATCACAAATTAATCAATGGTCTGAAGATGATCACATATCCCTCCTTGAATCGCCGAGCATGGAAGGCCCTAGTCCCCTCACTGCTTTTTTGTGTCCCCTCCTCGACAAGTACTATATGTCGTCCTTTAATATACTGAATCAATGAGTATTTAAATCAATATAAGTGTTCGGGCCCAAAGGTTAGCAGTCATGATTTGTGTATCACATAGTGATTCTGTTTAGATGACCAAAGTAGAACACAATGAAGCACGCCTTTGCCCTAGTATTAGGTTAACTAGAAGAACGCCCGTGCGTTGCAACGGGGCCACATTAACTTTAAGAGTTCAATATTACGACATTGGCGACCTTTTTTACCATCAAATCCTCACACACACAGACACACACTCTCCCTCCCTCTTCCTCACTCTCTATCCCCTCTCCTCTCTCTCTCTAACACACACACATATCCATCTTATTAGTACGGGACCATAATCCATCTATTTCACACATACACGCTAGTGCATAACAATATGGATTATGTGTATTATATTTGCCACCAGAACTGAGGGAATTAATTTCATGTAAATCGACCAGCCACAGCTCCAAGAATACGCGGACGAGATGGCTCGGATCGGCGTCGGCGCCGTCCAGCGCGGGTCACGGGCCCGCTTCCAAGTGCACGTGCAATGCACGTCTTCACAAATATTATAACCAGATGTGAGAAATCACATGCATAGAAAAGACATTCTGATAGCAATTCAAATACCATACTCAATTGAATACCTAACCTGGACAATACTCTTATTTCTATGCGCCAGAAAAAATGGAATAGCAAAGCTAAGTATGCCTACATACGCTCAGATTATGTATAAGAATCTTGGGTGAACAATTGCAACAAAGCACTAAGCAGCGATAAATTTAAATAAAAAATCCATTAACTATGCAGCAGCAGGCTTGTTACAACATAGAGAGATAGGAAAATGTCACCTCCAAAGTAATGTAGCGCAAAGGAGTGGAACGAAGCATGAATGAACGGTTGTTCTGTTCTTCTCCATGTACATGGATCAGTGAGAGGCCAAGTATATAAGTACTTGACTGAACTCCACTCTTCGTGTACGGAGAGCCATGTCACCTTCTAGCCGCTGCAGCATGGGAGGACGGCTGGTTCACGTGACCCTCCAGCTGGAGGATCCATGGTGGCTGACCGTCGAGCTCGAGGCAGAGAAGTTGAGGGCAGCAGTGGCGAGATCATGCCGGCCAACCGGGCGAAGAGGAGGTCGTTGGGGAGGGACACATCGGTAAGATCCAGTCACCACGCGACCTGAAGAGCAACAGTGATCTCCACAAGTTGTAGGCCGACAGCGTGCTCCATCCCCTGCGATGGGGTGACCATGGCGGTGGTCACAGCTCCTCATGCTCGCCTCGATCTCGGTGACACACCCTGAGTGTAGGAGGCAGCAACGACCTCGACGAAATCATGGCCTCCATCCCGGAACGCATGAAGGACCTCGGCCCCGTCGCTACTCCTCCCGCCGTAGCCGCATGCGGCAGCGGACCGTGGGTAGGAGGGCAGGCGGCGTCGCCTCGGCTGACGGCAGGGAGCAGCGTTGATTTCGGGTAGGTGGCATCGCGAGGACGGCCATGTCACGGGAAGCACCCGATCATGCTGCCAGCCAATCCTTCTCCTCGATCCCCTATCCTCAAGATTGCGCTGCCGCCTTGGTCGTGTTGTTTCCATATATTATGCCATTTTTTCCTGTACCTAAACAAACGCAGGCGGCGGATGATGTAGTTTTGGTCCGCCCTCTAAAATTGCTAAACGCACTTTTGGTGAGGATTATTGTTAATAAATGAATTCAATCATGTCGCTCTAAATAAATGGATTCAATCATGTGACTCTAATTACTTCGGATTGTTATGTGCACACTAAGCAGGGTGCAGTTAGAAAAGAAAATGTTTTCTAATTAAAGTGATTGAGTGATTTAAGGTAAGGTTAATTAATTTAGATTTGATTTTTAGTGATTGTTAGTAAAGTATGATGCGTCTTTAAAATCTTTTATTTGTTTCCTTATAATCTATTATTTGTTTCCTAAAAAATTTGCAATAATGGAAGGTATCGGTTGATTTGGATAAGTTAGTAAATTTAGATCCGTGATTGCGTGTACGTTTGGAAAGTGCTGATTTGCAAGGAAAGAGCTGAGGGGTAAATAAACCGGTGAATAAGAAACCAGCATCGAAAAAAATCTACGACGGTTAACCTATGAAAAAAAACCGGACGAAAGTGGTGGGACGAAAAAAAAGCTGGAAGCGAGACTACCAACTGCTCCATTAGGAGTAGAGATACAAAATAAGCGACAAGCAGTGGTGACTACAAGAGAGGCGGTTACCAGCCGTGGTGAGGAGGGGAGGGGGCTCTTATGGGGCGACCAACGGTCTCCCCCATCTCCCTCGTCGAGTCAAGCATCAACGTGTTCAAACGTTGTAAGGCGATCATTCAATAATCTCTTCCTTACCGCTATCTGGTATGTCGTGAAGTAATCAAGCTATCTTCTTCCTGGAGTAATGCCAGCGCGCACGCCGTATCCAGGTCCGGTGGTCGTTGCACGAGGACCACCGCCCGAATATCCCTCCGCAGGCCCTCGACGAAACGAGTCAAGAAGTAAAAGGGATGGATCGAGTCAGAATAAGATGATAAATGATTGATGATTAATTCAAATTGCTCTACATAGTGTGCTACAGAGGACGTTTGTCGGACAGTGTAAAACTGTCTGATCAGCGTCTGGTGCCGATCGCGTCCAAAACGAGTGCAAAGTAATGAAGTGAACGTATCCCAATCAAACTCAGCGAGATGCTTCTGTATGGATTGCAGCCATACAGCGGCTGACCCGGAGAAATTCAGGGCCGCCATGGGTACCCAGAATGAAGGTAAGATGCCGAACATTTGGAAGTACTGTTCGCACATAGTTTTCCACAAATTCGGGTTATCACCCGTGAATTGTGGAAATGTGATAGATGGGTGAGATTGGCCTAGACCAGACAACATCTGACTTGCGTGCGCGAACGATGATGGTGGGGTGGAAATTGCTGCGAGGGAGGAGGACGGACCTGTTGCCGGGGGTGGCGGCGGCGTCTGAAAGGACGCCGCCACGTTCGCCCGTGGTAAGTTGTAGATGCCGTGGCCATCGGGCCCGTGGGAGTCGTTGCCCGCGCCGCCACCGGCCCCGAGGAGGATGCCGGTCGTCGCAGAAGGGCCTTGCTTCGAAGTCCCACCCGTAGGTTCCTCGCTTGTCTTGGACGGGGGTGGCTGCGCCAGTTGGAGCGCCGCCACCGCTTCGCCCAGATCTGCCACCCGCTTCTCCATATCCGGCCGCCAGTTGACGAGGTCGTCGATTTTGGCCGTGGAGGCCTGGATCTCCGCGATGGCCTTGTTCTGGGCCTTGAGGGTGTTGTCGAGCCTGTCGAGGAAGGCTTCTATGGCCGGATCCATGGGGACGAGGTGCGTACGAGCTTGACGGAGGCCTCTGGTTTCGATGATCTGCGCCAGGGTGACGCGGTGGAGGGGATTTGCTGGTCTCTGATACCAGATGTGAGGGTGGATGCGGCTCACTCGATTACTAACAACTCCACTCTCAGGATTCGATATGGTAGCGATTACAGGGAAGATTACACGAATGGGGGAAGTTAGGGTTCGTAGCCAGGGAGAAGGAGGAAGGGGAAAAGAGCCGAGCCGCCGAGCCGTGATCCACTGGATAACCCTAACTCGCCGACGCCGTCTCCTTAAGTAGTTGCTGCCGGGCTTCAGCTTGCCCACGTTGGGCCGGTGACGCGTGGGTTGGGCTTCCTGGGCCGGGCCGCTCGCGTGACTGTAGGAACGCGATCCTTGGAGCTGCCTTGCGGGCCGGCCTTGTCAGGGACGCTGACATCTTCATTGCCTCCACTGTAGGCCATCACTTCACCTCCACCCCACCCTTCCGCATCCGATCTAGATACGTCTCCCCTCCTTTCCCTCCGCCTCTACCAAACCCTAGACCAAGTAGTCGCCGCCACCACAATGCCCCGCTTCAAGTACCTCTCCGGCACCACACAGTCGCCACTCCAAGGACATCGATACTGAAGACACGTCGAGGACGCGCAAGATGGTATACTCCTTAACCCACCTCATGGCTGCCAATTTGTTGTTTGTACACATGTATGTGTAATTTGAGGTGGCTGATAAAAGAGTTTGTGCTTGTGTTTGATTTTGTTTGCTAGTGCTTGTGGTTCATTAGATCTCTGGCCGTTCCTATGAAATAAGGGCCCTGTGCCGCAACGTATAAATTTGGGTCTCGTATAGATATAAACTCATCACTAAAATCTAGTAGTTTGTTATTAAGAACTGTTGAGCACAATGATGGATCTATAAGAATAGAGGGTGCCGTGAAATTATCAATCATCACGCTAAACTGATATACGACTTATAGTCTGGTGCTGTGGTGTAATATGAGAAACTAGTTAACTGGACTTTTGCTCTCCTTTTTTTTCAGTCTTTTTGCTCCCTAGTTTGAGAGTAGCACCTATGTTCCGTATACACAATGATGTCTATTTTCCATCTGTATATCTTTATCATATCTTGGCACACAGCAGATTAACACAGTAATATTGCATATAACACAGTATAATATACACCCCCACATAACCTATATTTTTTTCTTCCATCTAGTTTGATGATGCAATTAATTGGAATGTTCTCCATATTTTTTTTGTGCAGCCCTACCATGTTCTCTGAATTTTTGTGCATAACACAAGTGGTACCGTGTTCTTTGGAAGTTATCTTGCTCTGAAGTTCTGTGAGCTATATACCACAGTATGTACAATTTATGTAACTGAAATTCATATGTTGCTTGTTTGTTAATGCAGCAGATTTTTTTTCATGCTTTGTTGATTGATCCATGTTTTCACTTGTATTAGGGCTTGAAGGAATGTAAGAGGACTAGCCAGAAAACTACTATGAAAACACTCGCTGATGGTCTTGGTGGAATTGAGCCTCGGCCAACTAAGAGAGTTCATGCAGACCTGCCAACTAATACTACAACTACAAGGTCAAAGAAACAACTTCTATAAGGTTGTTGATGCAAGTACTCAAAGAGAAGGGATTTCAGACCCTAAATGTCTGACTGCTTCTGTTGCTCTTGCCCGCCACGATCGTTAAGTTGTTTGCAACTTTGATGACCACACACAACATGGTGTTGAAGGAAAATTCTACTACCATGATTTTTTTACTATGTTGACCTTTTCTAGGATGAAGGAAATTACCTAAACTCAATGGATTCGCTTGAATACTGATGTTCACTTTATGAGTGCAGGAAATTGACCTTTGATAAGTACAAACTGAATTTCCACACACATGTTTATATCCAGCAAAGTTTTACATCGTGTATTCCCTTAATATTTGTTTTTCATTTTATCATTGGCTTCATTGCTTTTTGGTCCTTACTAATAATATCATATCATGCTCATGATTCTGTCTTATGACATGGATTGATCATGAATATCCATAAAATTATGCCTGTTTTAGTGGAATAGCTAGATGTGTTATCTATTTCCTCATGGTAGTAATAGGTTTCTAAGTAGTTTCATGTTGAATATGTTATAAATAACCAGTATTGAAGTTTTTTTTTAAAATAGCAGGCCTTGTCTATTAACTTTTATTATATGATCAATGCACTTTAACTAGCTGCCTTTTCTTAGAAGATGTTGACCTCGTCCATCATGATGACAACACCTCTATGGCCAATGGAAGTGATCTGTTGCCCAGCCTGATGAGAACAACCATATGGTCAATGAGAAAGGTGATGCCAATTAGTCTGTTCAGTTGCTATTGAACTGACTTTTATCTACAATCCTTAATAAACCGTAGGGATTAACCATTAGATGAAATTTTATAATCTGAATCCAGCAATTCAATGACACATGCTTAATATAAACCTTAAGTTGGCTTCATTTCATTTTGTTCCTTACTGTTAATGTCATACCATGCTCATGATTCTATCTGTAGACATTGATTAGTTATGAATGTCCTTTAAATTACGTTTGTTTCAGTGGAATAGTTAGATTTGTATCTATTTCTTAATGGTAGTGATAGTTTTCTAAGTAATTTCATGCTGCGTATGTTATAAGTAACCATTATTGAAGATTTTTTTTGTTTTTTAAATAGTGAGCCTTGTCTTTTAAGTTCTATTATATGATCAATGCACTCTCACTAGCTGCTTTTTCTTAGAAGACGATGACCTCATCCATCATGATGACAACACCTCTATGACCAATGGAAGTGATCTTGTTGTCCAACCTGATGAGCACAACCAGATGGTGAGTGAGGAAGGTTATGACAACCAGTCTCTTTAGTTGCTATTATCGACTTTAATCTACATTTGACAATGAGATGAATTTTAGAATCTGAATTCAGTAATTCAATCATATATACTTCATCTAAATCCTAATTTCAGATTCCGTTGATTGCATCTTGCTTTGTAGATTCTGAATTTAGCAATTCAATCATTTATGTTTAATTATCTGAATTTGTTCTTGATATCCTTCGAAGTCATGGTTATGGTATCTACTCCCATGTTTTTGTGGGGCAGGCTGGACGCTCGCTGAAGCCCTGTGTCTCTCGCGTCGCTGGCGTGTGGGCCCACGCTTCGCTGGTAGGCTTACATGAAATTTATAAACTATATTGCAACCAGGCTACACATGATCATTAGCTACACTGGTTTACAACATTACCACTTTTCACAAATAAAGCGTTTTAATGCTGAATAAAAATGGACATATATATGGACCATATATGCTCTGTACTTGACTGACTGATGCTGAGGAAGTGAGCTAATGTGGTGACTACACTTCTATGAATTTGTTGCTACTGTGTAGTCCTTTTATGTCGTCCTCAACAGAGCTCACCTGTTGGCACTCTGGTACAGAATATTTGTAGGGGAGCACAATTATACCATTTTACTGTTATCCTTTTTTTTTCTATGCATACAATCTTTACTTAAAATCAATTTCATGCAATCTTTACCTTACTCGATTATAGGTGATGGTCTGGATGATGTCCCTTTTAGTGGAGATGGCAATTCATATTGTGTTGGTGCATCTTCTGCACCAACCAATGAAATTTGACAAAGGTAATGGGGATGGCAAATCTTTACTACCAGGAATTTGAATACATCAAATGTATGGCCTTTTTTTGGGCTATGTACTGATATTTGGAATAAATTAATATTCTGGTTCAGATTTTACTTCATATTCTGGACAGTAAAAAGCAAGATATTGTTGCCCATTATAGTATTTTGGAAAAATTCCTGGACCATGTTCGTATTTTTGACAGTCTTAGGCACATTTTTTGGGACTGTAGTAAGCCTCAAGTTTTATTTGAGACACTGTTAGGCTTTCTGGACATTGTTTGTTGTTTTTGAAAGTTATAATCAGCAGTTCAGCAGCAACTCTATTATCAGATTTAGTAGTATTATGCCTCTCAGTTATGTGACTTGCATGTGAAGGCTATAGTTGATATAATATATGAGTAATTCTTGAGCACCTACTTGTTCTGCAGTGTTCGAGACATGTATAAAATACATTTTTCTATTTTATTTGTACAAATTCAAAGCAAATATTATTTTTATTTCACAATTTTTTCTGAGACAAACTTGACTATATCTTCCTTTTAGATAATTTGTCAGAATTAGAATCAATCTTCCTGTGACTTCTATTTTGGAGACCAATTTAACTCAGGTTCTGACTATATCTTCCCAATATCATTTCTCCATTTTATTTTTTGAGAAATTTCTCTGACTTATTTGTATAGATTTTGAGTCAACTGTTGAACACATGTAGACATGTGTACTTACCTATTCATTTATGATTATGAGATTTATTTTATTTCTGTAAGAAAGCGAGGTAAATACCTCACCTTATGCCTATATTCAGTTTCAAAGTTACAAACTGAATATATATCCTGTTAGTATTCTTAGATGCATATGGAAAGTTCCATTTCCTACAAACTGAAACCTGCAAAACGGACTATTGTATTGTCATGAAGTAGGATAGATAATTGTTGTGCAAACACACCAAGATACAAGGTCATCCACGTTACTCATGCATGCCCGAGCAAACATACTTGTTGGCCTTGGATGTTCACCATAAAATCAAAAGAGAACCCGGATAATCATTGAGCTTTGCAACGCAGTTCTTCTAAAGTGACAATCAAGCTCACGAACTAACTTTGAGCTACAACCTTGAAGCAAGGTTTTTCAGGGTTGAGCGCAGCATGCTTCTTGTATGCATCGTTGATGCGGGGCAGCGGAGCACGCCGTACCATCTAGTGTAAGTTCTATCAAACAACTGGTTCGCGCAACTATCTTGTGCACTGTTATAATTTGGTAAGTCAGGCCTATGGTTGTGGATTTGCAACTGTGAAATTTTGCTTTTACATAGTTACTGTATGCAATGTTTCTTGGGCTTCAGCCAATAAATGCTTTATCTGACTAATAGTATCTTATCCTGGACAAATGGATAAAGTAAAATTCACTTTTGGTATTGTATATGTTCTTTCTTCATAGTTACTGAATCCGAAGTAACCATGAATACAAAAGTAAGCTTGCTGCATATATGTTGTTTTTCAGGGAGAAAAAATACAAAGATGAAGAACCAACTGCATTGGATTCGTTCAAGGAGTGACACTACAACAAGAAGAATAATGTGTACACAGTCACTGTACAATCTGCAATTGCAAGTCAGGGTTCAAAGAGTGCTAACCGTTCCACAATGCTTACTTTTTTTTCAATAGATCCAGCAGTACAATAATCAATAATTGTAAAGTCAGCCTAGAGGTAGAAGAATAATTTGACCTTGAAACACTTGAGCACATATCACTTTAAAACAACTACTCCCTCCGTTCATAAATATAAGTCTTTTTAGAAATTTCAACAAGGGACTACATACGGAGCAAAATAAGTGAATCTACACTCTAAAATATGTCTATATACATCCGTATGTTGTAGTTCATTTGAAACCACTAAAAAGACTTATATTTAGGAACGGAGGGAGTAAATTTTTTCTGTATTATTCTTTGCTTCTTATATGAATATGATCCACTTGGCAACCATTGAATGATTCATACATGAGTTTGATTTTTCAGGGTTGAGCGCAGCATCCTTATCTTGTATGCATCGTTGATGCGGGGCAGCGGAGTGCGCCGTATTCTATTCATGGATGTGAATGCAAGCATTTTCCCATATTTATGTTGGATCAGAACATGTGTGATCTCATGCTGGAACCTACTTTATGTAGTCATATATGTGTTGTGATCTGCTGTTGAATCAAAATCTACATTTTTGTTCATGTATAACATTTTTTTGCCTAAATTTCGTATATAACATTATGGGACGGTTTAGTTTTACAGTTTTGATGGACTAGAACTGGGCAGAAATGTGCTGGCTAACCAGACCGAACTGGGCTGAATTGGCTGGCTAACCAGACCGAAATAAGCAGGCCTAGAAATTATGTATTTGTGTTAAAAAAAGGGGGCCTTAATGAGGGGAATTTCCTAACCGACGCTCGTTGCGTCAACTTGTCGCTGCTTCGCAAAGAGCATGGCGACCAAGCGATCAAGACGGCCCGGCCCAACTACGAGATAACGAACGCGCTACAGTGTCCGGTTTTGGGAACCTTCTGGAAGGTTCCTGACCGGTTTTGGGAACCTTCTAGAAGGTTCTTCAACCGGGTTTTCACTGGCTTTTTCTGTTTCTTTTTTGTTTCTGTTTTTTTCTTTTTCTTTCCTTGCTTTTTCTGTTTCTTTCATTTCTTTTTTAAATTGCTTTTTCTTCTCTTTTTAATTCCTTTTTTGTTCTCTAGAATTTCAAATTCTTTTCCAAAACTCGAAAAATGTGCAGAATTTTGAAAAAATATGATCTTTGTTAGTAATTTTTGTTCACAAATAAAAAATGTTCTTTCTTGCTAAAAAATGTTCGCACATTACAAAAAATATTGGGTTTAAAAAATATATAAGTTCAAAAAAATTCACGTTTTAAAATTTTGTTAGGGAGTTTAAAAAGTCTTCCCATTTAAAAAATTTGTTCACCAATTTCAACAAAATGTGCATGTTTTCAAATTTTGTTGGGAGTTTCAATAAATATTTTTATTTAAAATTTGTTCACAAATTCCAGAAAATATTCATGTTTCAGTTTTTATCGGGTTTTTTAAAAAATGTGCGCAAATTTAAAATTTGTTCTTGTTTTCAAGTTTTGTTAGGGAGTTTCAAAAAATGTTCCCATTTTTCAAAAAATATATAAGTTCAAAAAATTCACGTTTTATATTTTGTTTGGGAGTTCAAAAATCATCCCATTTCAAAATTTGTTCACGAATTTCAACAAAATGTGCAGGTTTTTAAATTTTGTTTGGAGTTTCAATAAATGTTTTTATTTAAAAATTGTTCACAAATTTGAAAAAATGTTCATGTTTCAAGTTTTGTATGGGAGTTTTAAAAAATGTGCGCAAATTTAAAATTGTTCATATTTTCAAGTTTCGTTCGGGAGTATGAAAAAATGTCCCCACTTTTCAAAAATGTTTGTGTATCCAAAATTTGTTTCGTAATTTGAAAAATGTTCGGTTTTTCCAAAAAAACGTTCACGTTTTCTATTTTTGGGCGATCTTTAAAAAGTTCCCATTTTCCAAAAATTGTTTGCATTTTTTGAAATATTGGAGTTTTTTCAAATTTTATTCAGAATTTCTAAAAGTGTTCGCTGTTTCATACGATGTTCACATTATTTTTCCTCAAAATAACTTTTTGTGTGCAAATTTTATAAAACGTTCGGATGTGCGCTCGGTTTGGTTCTTAAGATTTTGCGCTGCATTATTTAACAAGTGGCACGCTAGCTCAACTGGTTAGCTGTACGTCTTCGAAGAGTCTGGTCCCAGGTTCGAGCGCTGCTTACCGCAGTCCTTTGAGCGCTATATTTTTCCGTTCGTCGCTAGCCACATGGGCCGGCCCAGTCTGGAGACGCGCCTATGCGTTCGCTCGACATTCTGCCGCAGAGAGCGGCAGATAGGACCTCCCTTAATGAGGTGAACATTTGGGTTGGGTGACGCACTATAGCTGGGCCGAAATTGGCTAGCAAACATGATGAAAATAATCAGGCCCAACAATATCATACTAGACGAGGAAACACAATGGGCCAAATAAGGCAAAGCTTAAATGGGTTGAAATTAGATAGGGCAACTAGACAAAAATAATGGGCTGGACTTGAGGAAACATGCTAACGGATTGGACTGGGCTCAAAATAGCAGGCCAAAAGTCTAATTGGGCCACACCTTGTAGGCCGTCATGTCCATGTACGTGCCACGTCATGAAATTTTGTGATGGTCTGAGTCGTCACAAAGGCCCGGGATGAGGTCAGGCCCGACCCAAACTGAATGGGCTCATGGCTATTCTGTGACGACCAAGGATTGTCACAAGTTAGCATAATTTGTGAAGATTTTGGCCCTTCATCACGAAGACCAATCTATGACAGGGAATACATGATGATTTTCAAAAACGTCATTGATGGGTGTCTATGAAAGTTTGGCAGCAATCTATGAAGGTTTAGGGTCGTCATGGATCAACAACATTCTTGTAGTGGTAGCGTAAAATATGTTTAAAATAAAAAATAATTAAATGGAAAACACAAAATGAAAAGGAAAAATAAGCAATAAACCCTAAACCCCTAAACCTTTAGTCCCGGTCCCCGGCCCCCGGTGCGTGCTGCCGACCACGTGGAAGGGATTTAGTCCCGGGTCATAGCCAACCGGTACTAAAGGGTGGGGGCCTTTAGCCCTGACTTATTAGTTCCGGTTGCTGACCCGGGACTAAAGGCCCTTACGAATCGGGACTAATGGTCGATCCTCTACTAGTGCTATTATATGTTTGAATTCTCCCAACTACACTATATCAGAGAAGTTTGCTCTTATTAAGGATTATATTGATGGGTTGCGTTTTACTATTTCACATGATAATTTTATGAATATAATATGCATGTGCTTGCTGCTCGTACTTGCAATTATTATGAGAGAGGAACTACATCTCCGCCTCTCTATGTTTCCAACACTATAAAATTGCAAGAAACTGCTTATGTTATGTATTGGCCTTTACTTGATGTGCATGAATTGTTCTTTTATGACATGCCGACACATAGGAAGAGATTTAAACTTCGTCATTGCATGATATATGTTGCTTTATGCTCACTACTAAATTAGAAATCATTGCTAACTAAAATTGGCTTTGATACACCTTGGGATCCGGGTGGATCAATTACTTGAGCACTTTATGCCTAGCTTAATGGCTTTAAAGAAAGCGCTGCCAGGGAGACAACCCAGAAGTTTTAGAGAGTCATTTTATTTTGTTGTGTGCTTTTATAAAGTTGAAAAACAAAAAAATATAGATGGGAACTTAAAACTTTTCAAAAACAAAACTGAAAGTAAGAAAGACGATCACCATTGAAGTGGGGAAGCTCCTTGAACTTTGTCCATGCCCATGGAAACTTTGCAAATCTTGAGTTACAGAAATTTTTCAATAAAAATAATTATCCCCTTGTACAAATCCATTGTATTATAGAAATAATGTGCAAAGATTTGCCTTTAGGATGTTTAGATTGCTTGTTTGGTATGTGCGGTGCAAAAACAGAAACTTTGGTTGTAGTGCGTGAATTTACATTTTATTCGAACATCAAAAGTTTCTGAATTTTTTACACAGTACTGCTATGTAATTTTTTTAATTTTTTCCAAAGTTTTTTTAAATGGAGTTACAAAAGTATGGTCAAAGTTCAGATTGCTACAGACTATCCTATTTTTGACAGATTCTATTTTTGATGAATTGTTTTGCTTGTTTTGAGGGAACTATGGATTGTGTCGTCGGTATAAGCCATGGAGAAGTAAAAATACAGTAGTTATAATGCAAAAATAAAATATGAATGGGTTTGCAACAGTACTTAAAGTAGTGTTTGCTTTATTATACTAACGAATCTCACGAGGGTTTTTGTTCAGTTTTGTGTGGATGAAGTGTTCGAGGATCGAGGAGGTCTCGATATAAGGAGAAGGAGGAGATGCAAGAGTTCAAGCTTGTGGATGCCCAAGGCACCCCAATTAAATATTCAAGGAGACTCAAACGTCTAAGCTTGGGGATGCCCCAGAAGGCATCCCATCTTTCTTCAACGAGTATCGGTATGTTTCGGTTTTTGTTTTGTTCACGTGATATGTGTAAATCTTGGAGTGTCATGTGCCTTTTTTACTTTTCTTTTAATAATGCACCATGTTGGTATGATATAGTCCTTGGTTAATTTATAGAATGCTTTATGCACATCACTTATATCTTTTGAGTATGGTTTTAGAGGGAGAAACTATAACTGGTTCTAATAAAGGGTAGTGTGTGTGCGTTCCACGTATAGTTCTAAATCTAGCAGGGTCTAAGTTAGGGCTGGACCAAAAGCTCGTAGCTCGCGAGCTTAATGAGCGCTCGACAGTTTGGCTCGTTAAGCTCGGAGCTCGCTTCTTAATGAACAGAGCCAATCATTGATTTCAGCCCGTTAAGCTTAACGAGCTTAACAAACGAGCTCACGAGTTTCATTAGTAGCTCGTTAAGCTCATTAGTAACAACATAACACATATTTTCATCTTACGTGACAAACTTTTTGTACCACCTCAGCCCATCAATTCAATCTAATCGACATATGAGGCAACAAACTAGTGCATTTTTTTGTAGTCACCATATTTCATCTTGAAAACCATACCTACACATTCATCATGTATATCATAACATATTATAATCTGTTAACGAACGCTGCTCATGAGCTTAACGAGCTTCAAACGAGCCGAGCCGAGCAGGGTTTTTTGCTCGTTAATCTTAACGAGCTTAACGAGTACGAGCTTAACGAGCCGAGCTGCTCGTTAGTCCACCCCTAGTCTAAGTGGCCATTCACGCTGTGATAATGTCAATTTCCAATAAGATTGTGCTATGCAATGACAATCAATAAGAGCCAGGGACAAACCTTATATACGGTGTGCGTGTATTTACAAAGGCCTTTGTTTTCGCACGGGCAATTGTATGTTGCAGTGTCGCGTGTTACTTCGCGTGGTGGTCTCAAGTTCCTGATTGAGGATGATTGTGGATGTCCAGCTTCCGAGACAAGAAATGTAGTTTACAAAGAAGTTATCCTACGCCTATAGCTGATGGTTGGTGTGTTATATAGTATCGTAATGTAATGATTTTGATGGGCCAGCATGTACAATGCATGCATGTACTGTCCATTCAAGAATACAAATGTGTGCTCTACTGAAAGTATGATCATCCGGGCAGCTTCTTATTGTAACAGCATCATCACATACCCTTTGCTTAGTAGAATGGGCCACGTATGGCAAGAATAAATGAGCCATATCAAAGATCTATCAACATGTATTTCTCCGTTTATCCAAATACAGCATGCATGATGGCAACAAATATGCCTCTTTCCAGGTTGTCTTACTACATCCATATTTTTACATACATGATTCGCCTATCTTAAACTAATAAAACTTACTGTAAATAGTAAATACAATCTGTGTAGAGACACCATATAGATGGGCGCGGCTTGCCGCCGCACGGGCTTTTCTAGTATATATATATAGGAAATAGTGTGGCGCCATGTAGCTATGGGCTCTGATCCACAGCTTTGGCGGAAAATAATCTAAAACAATTTTTGTGGATCACAACTGTAGCGGCTTAGGTTTAATAACACGAAATATGATAGTATGTTCCAGTGTCCAGTACTAAGCACAACAAACTGATAAAAAAGCCACATGTTAGAAAACAACCAGAAGCGCAACGATCACACATGACTCATTATACAGCTGACATCAACCAGAAAGCTCTCGGATGAAAGATGATATATTTATGTAGTATATATTTATATAAAATCCGTGGCTAAGGTTAACTAAAATATTAGGCACTTACAAAGAACTCAAATATTGAGATATACAGGTTGAGCCCAGATATATGCAAAATTATCCCAATCGCTAAGTTTAGATATTAACAGCTTATACTATAAGATGCAAGCGTTACATAAAAATATACTCCCTCCGTTCCTAAATAATTGTCTTTTTAGAGATTTCAACAAATGACTACATACGGAGCAAAATGAGCGAATCTATAATTTAAAACATGTCTATATACATCCGTATGTTATAGTCTATTTGAGATGGCTAGAAAGACAAATATTTAGGAACGGAGGAAGTAGTCAGCAGCAAATATTATCACGTACACATGTCTAAATATGTAGACATGTCACAAGTACACACGTAAAAGTCGGCAGCGTGTCTTCCCTATTAAATCTGTTGGACTCGGTCGCTGACACAAGAATAAAAAGAACTTTTTAACACCAAAAAAAAAGTTGTTTAACACCACCGGGTTAGAGGCAAACACGAATAGGAATCCAACATGCAAGGAAAGCATGGATGAGACAACCACGAATAGGACAAGACATCTCACGTGCTGAGTTTACTAGCCAAATCAACCCATATATCGGCGACACAAGCATGCACCTAGATAGAAATCATCAAAAGTGCAACTTAACACACAATCAAAGAAATCAGACATGCGACTCGACGCCTAATGAAGCCACACCCAACTGCTACACGCAACAAGCAACTCGACTTTGGACGAAATAACTGGATGTTGGACGAAGACATGCCCAACAGCTTCTCATCCGATTCACCAAATTTGGTAATTATTAATTATTTAGTAAACTCAATTTGTCTTGATAAAATCTTCATAGTAATTTTATCAATTGACAACTATATTTCTGTTCCTTTTGAGGCCAAAACAGTATGTCATACAAGAAGATGAGCGATAGCGACAAGGTGACATAATTGGAACACTTAGTTTAAAGTATGGGAATATGGGATGCGGTCAATACTCCAGCTGATGAGCTTATCAACCTACTCCCTCCGTTCCAAAATAGATGACCCAACTTTATACTAAAGTTAGTACAAAATTGAGTCATCTATTTCGGAACGGAGGGAGTAGATAGGATCTTCATGGATGAACATGTCTATTGCTTAAATATGTAATTGCAATTTTCTATTCTTTTAAAAAACAATTACCGAAGATATTTCATAGATTACGCAGGGTCAAATATTTCATGGTACTATCTGGATGTGGATGGACACCTTCTGAACGATCTATTTATGCATTTAGCAATTTTAAGGTTGTGGAGTCCACCAAATATCGCTCGGTTTGCACACAGTACAAAGGTAAAGGAGGTCATAAGATCTCCGGAGGTTTTTCCTGATTATTATTTCGTGTTTGTTACCAAGGACACACCACAATAAAAGCTAGAGAAAGATATACAACACTCAGATATGTTTACAGTTCTAACTAATGTTTCTAACATAAAACCTCCTTCATGTGATTGCACTAACTTTTCAGATTAAACTCTTTAAGGATGCTAAAATGAGAGTCACGGTGGGAAAAGTGTGCTTATTGTTTGACAGATAATGTAATTGGCAACTAAAATAATAATAATTGTGAGTTTGTGACATCGAGAATCAATAATTAGGCTGATGCTTTTACTGTCAATCAATAATTAGATGCAAGAATCACTTGCTAGGTCGAGATGAATTTAATACGATTGCTTTACTATGTTCTCTATTGCAGAATTCAGAGGGCAAGTATACGAGCACTTCACGCAGAAAGTTGTGGTATGAGTACTGTTTAGCAATGGAATGATAAAAACTTATTGATATTTCTGGATCATTCCCCTACACAAAAACTTGTATGGTTGCAGTAACACCTACATTTGGTAGCAGGTCGCATAGCAGGAGGGCAACAACTAACATCCGCCAGCAGAAGCTGCTCACGTCTTGCTACTGTTCCCTACTCTCCGTGAGATCCCTCAATACCTCTGTGCCACCATCATCCAAAGCCTACGGCCAATTAAACTTTGAGCAGTGCAGCCCGCACTCTCCTTGGCCATATCCATGGCCGCGTCGCCAGACTCGACGAGCTTGCCGAGATCCACGCACTCACCCAGCCACATGTGCCAGCGCCACCACCTCAAGGAAACAAAATTCAGACAAAAAATAAGCGACATGTAGATGTGTGATAGCATGGGGAATAGTTTACTGATGGTAGCAGCGACATGTACCTTCGCCGCCGGCAAATCGGAGGAAATGGCGGAAGTGGATGAGGAGACGGGTGGGGAATCGTACAGGAGCAGAGGAGAGTATGTTTTTCTTTTGATTCTGGGACCTGGGGCTATGGGTTGTTTTACTTAGAAAAGAAATTGTTTTTAAGACACAGAAAGAAATTGTTCTTTTAGAATCAGATTTTTTTTGGCTAATGAGCCAAAAATATATGTTGGGCCTTTGTAGGCTTCATACATGAGCTATGCAAAATTGGGTACAGATTCTTTTATTACTTCTCCGTGGAATGCACAGATCCTGGCACACGTAAATAAAACATGAACCCTAAAAAAACGTAAATAAAACATGAAAGAAAATACTCTAAAATAGCCTAAACATATAAAACATTCAGCAAAGGATCATAGGAGCCAAAACTTTAGATTTTTGAATGTGGATCATCAACATGATTAGTAAGAATCAACAAACAATTTCCATCACAGGAAAGCAAAATATAACATTAAACACACTTGCAGGAACTCAGTTTAGAAAGCATTAAAATACTTTTAGTATTTCACGAACAACTATTTAACAATTCAAAATGAATGACCTAAGTAAGAAAAAAAAGAAGAACAAAATGTCAGGTCAAACCGATAAGAATAGATGTAGAATTTAGAAAATGCATGTAACTTTATGAGGCTTTAAAGATGGATACAAAAGAAATGTTCTTCTAAACGCTCTTATATTTCTAAACGCTTTTATATTTTTTTACAATGGGAGTAATATCTAATTGCCTACGATCCATGTTTAAATCCATAATAAGCTTAAATAACAAAAGACGTATCAACTATCCTAAGTATAAAATATAAAAAGAAACTATTCTAGCCGCGCAATTGCGCGGGTGCACCCGCTAGTTTCTATAACTTGAGCATTCATTGCCATATTGCTTTGCATGATCGTAAGATAGTTAGCATGATATTTTCATGGCTTGTCGTTTTTTGATATGTTTGCTATGCTGGATCATTGCACATCGTGGTACACTACCAGAGGCATTCATATAGAGTCATACTTTGTTCTAGGATGATGCAGTATAGTGACTGTAGGTATTTCCCTCAATGATGAGACCAAAGTTATTGAACCAGTAGGAGAACCTCCTCACACCATATAAAGAGCACCTACACACAAATAACAAATACTCGCAACCCGACGTGTTAAAGGGGTTGTCAATCCCTTCCGGGTACGGCGTCTCAAGATAGGCAAAAAAGCGTGAGGTAAAAGTGGTAGATAGGATAAATAGATCGCGGAACAAATAAATTACAACAAGGTATTTTTGTATTTTTGGTTTAATAGATCTGAAAATAAATGCAATAGAAAATAGATCGCAAAGGCAAATATGATGAAAAGAGACCCGGGGGGCCGTAGGTTTCACTAGTGGCTTCTCTCGAGAAAAATAGCAAACGTTGGGAAAACAATTACTGTTGGGCAATTGATAGAACTTCAAATAATCATGACGTTATCCAGGCAATGATCATTATATAGGCATCACGTCCAATATTAGTAGACCGACTCCTGCTTGCATCTACTACTATTACTCCACACATCGACCGCTATCCAGCATGCATCTAGTGTATTAAGTTCATGAGAAAACGGAGTAATGCAATAAGAACGATGACATAATGTAGACGAGATCCGTTTATCCATTGCGGAGATATAGATCTCATATTGTTATCCTTAGTAGCAACGATACATACGTGGTGGTTCCCCTTCTGTCACTGGGATCAAGCACCGTAAGATCGAACCCACTTCAAAGCACCTCTTCCCATTGCAAGATAAATAGATCAACTTGGCCAAACAAAAGCCAAATATCGGAGAAGAAATACGAGGCTATAAGAAATCATGCATATAAGAGATCAAAGAAAACTCAAATAACTTTCTTGGATAAAAACATAGATCTGATCATAAACTCAAATTTCATCAGATTCCAACAAACACACCGCCAAAAGACTTACATCATATGGATCTCCAAGAGACCATTGTATTGATAAACAAGAGAGAGAGGAAGCCATCTAGCTACTAACTACGGACCCGTAGGTCTACAAAGAACTACTCACGCATCATAGGAGAGGCACCAATGGAAGTGGTGAACCCCTCCATGACGGTGTCTAGATTGGATCTGGTGGTTCTGGACTCTGCGGCGGTAGGATCAATATTCCGTCGACTCCCCTAGGGTTCTTGGAATACTTGGGTATTTATAGAGCAAAGAGGCGGTTTGGGGAGCACACGACGTGGGCACAACCTACGAGGGCGCGCCTGGGCCTCCTGGCGTACCCTGGTGGGTGCTGCTCCCCTCGAGCAGCCCCCAGGTGCTTCCTTGGCCCACTGGCTTTCTTCTGGCCCAAAAAAATCCTCCAGGAGTTTCGTTGCGTTTGGACTCCGTTTGATATTGATTTCCTGCAATGTAAAAAACATGCAGAAAATAGCAAATGGAACTGGGCACTATGTCAATAGGTTAGTACCAAAAAATGATTGTAAAACATCCAAGAATGATAATATAACAACATGGAACAATAAAAAATTATAGATACGTTGGAGACGTATCAGTCATCGGGGTTGTGCATGATAAATACTTTGTGTTAAGACGATGGAGCATGACAAGACTATGATTTTGTAGGGATAGCATTCTTTAGCTTTGATATTATGAAAGACATAGTTGTTTGTTGGGATGCCTAAGTATTGATGTCTTTATGTGAAATTACAGACTATTGTTTTGAATCACTCGTGTCTTAATATTCATGCCACGATTAGATTATATGATCAAGATTATCCTAGGTAGCATTTCACATAAAAAATGTTTTTTTAGCATTTACCTACTCAAGGACGAGCAGGAATTAAGCTTGGGGATGCTAATACGTCTCCGTCGTATCTACAATGTTTTATTGTTCCATGCCAATATTATACAATTTTCACATACTTTTGGCAACAATTTATATGATTTATTGGACTAACATATTGATCCAGTGCTCAGGCCAGTTCCTGTTTGTTGCATGTTTTTTGTTTCGCAGAATATCCATATCAAACAAAGTCCAAACGTTATAAAAATTTACGAAGAATTATTTTGGAATATATGTGATTTTTGGGCAGTGATCAATGCAAACGGAGGCCCACGGCCTCCACTAACCACCAGGGCGCGGCCTACCCCCTGGCATGCGGTGGTGCCTAGTGGGCACCTCATACGTCGGTTGGGGCTCTTCTTCAGGCGCAAGGAAGCTTATATCCGGGGAAAAAGTCATGTTACAATTTCAGTGCAATCGGAGTTATGGATCTCTGGATTTAAGAAATGGTTTTCGGCCAGAAAACAGTAACACGAAACAGAAGAGAACAGAGAGAGAGAGAGAGAGAGAGAGAGAGAGAGAGAGAGAGAGAGAGAGAGAGAGAGAGAGAGAGAGATCCAATCTCGGAGGGGCTCTCGCCCTCTGCCACCATGGAGGCCATGGACAAGAGGGGGAACTCTCCTCCCATCTAGGGGGGCAAGGAAGAAGAAGAAGGAGGGGGCTCTCTCTCCCCCTCTCTCGAGGCGGAGTGCCGCCGGGGCAAGGATCATGATGGCGATCTACACCAAAAATCTTGCTACTGTCAACACCAACTTTCTCCTCCTCTATGCAGTGGCGTAACCTCTCTATTCTTGCTGTAATTATCTACTTAAACATGGTGCTCAACACTATATATTAGTATCCAATGATATATGGTTATCCTATGATGTTTAAGTAGATTTGTTTTGTCCTATGGGTTAATTGATGGTTGTGATTGGTTTGAGTTGTATATTTTATTTTGGTATTGTCCTATGGTGCTCTCCATGTCGCACAAACATGAGGGATCCCCGCTGTAGGGTGTTGCAATACGTTCATGATTCGCTTATGGTGGGTGGCGTGAGTGACTGAACCACATACAGTGTAGGTGGGTTGTTGCGCATCGGAGAAAGAGGACTTGATACTTAATGCTATGGTTGGATTTTACCTTAATGCTCTTTGGTAGTTTCAGATGCTTGCTAGAGTTCCAATCATAAGTGCATATGATCCAAGTACGGAAAGTATGTTAGCTCATGCCTCTCCCTCATATAAAATTGCAACAATGATTACCGGTCTAGTTATCAATTGCCTAGGGACAAATGACTTTCTTGTGTGACAAAAGCTTTCTAGTAAACAACTAAGTTTGTTATCTTGCAATTTATTCGTAGTTTTATTCGCGCAAAATACTTCTAGTTTTATTCTTTTTCTAGGTAAAGCAAACGTTAAGTGTGCGTAGAGTTGTATCAGTGGTCGATAGAACCTGAGGGAATATTTGTTCTACCTTTAGCTCCTCATTGGGTTCGCCACTCTTATTTATCAAAAAGGCTACAAACGATCCCCTATACTTGTGGGTTATCAATCCCGGTGGCATGTCTTGTGGAAAGACGCCAGCGAACTCCTGCAAAATGTTAGTGACAGCAGGAGGCAAAGAGGAAGCCACATCCTCGAATGAAGATAATGCCTCTTTGCACACAAAATCATAGTAAACAGATTTTCTGAAATCTGGATCATCAATATCATATTTGGTGGCAAGTAAACATCCACTTTTCAATTTAGTTTCAGAAGCAACACTAGATGGTTTATTATTAGGCTTCATCTGTTGCTCAAATTCTTTTGCCACAATCTGATTTTCACTCTTATTTTGCTCCTATTTGGCTTTACTTGCTCTGTGAATATCATCTTTCAAAATGGAATCAGGAGACATAGGAAGCAAAGTAATATGTTTATCCTGATGAACAAGGGTATACTGATTGTTTCTACCATGGTGTACAGAATTTTTATCGAATTGCCATGTTCTACCAAATAATAAGAACATGCTTGCATAGGTACCACATCACAATCAACATAATCAGCATAAGTAGCTATACTAAAATGCACACGAACAGTACGTGTTACCTTAACCTTGCCACTATTGTTGAACCATTGGATGTAGTAAGGATGCGGATGTGGTCTTGTGGTGAGAGACAACTTCTCCACCATGTCCATGCTATCCAAGTTGTTGCAACTTCCTCCATCTATGATGACGCGAACAGAATGCTCCTTCACAACTCCCTTTGTATAGAACAAATTGTGCCTCTGATTTGTCTCAGCTTGTGTGACCTGCACACAAAACACGTTGAGCAACTAAACTTTCATACCTGTCAGCATCTTCATCAGCCATGTATTGTGTCTCTTGTTCAGAATCAACCCCACTTTGCTCTTCACTCGCAATAAGAGCCAGATTCTCCTCGTCATAATCACTAGCGGGCTCATACCCACCATCCTCAGTAACGATCATCACACGCCAAGATGGGAATTTGCTCGCATAGTGACCACGACCGGTGCAACTACGACATATAACATCATGTGTTTTCTCTGTTGGTGCCATGCATGAAGAAGAGCTTTGTGCAGGACCGGAAGGTGTATTCTTGATGGATGGTGGTGGTGCCTGTTTGCCTTTATCAAGGTTAGAGGTGACAGCTGAAGTAGGCAGTGGTGCAGCCGGACATGTGGAAGTAGATGATGTACATGGTGTCCATGATGAAGGTCGACCTGCAGAAAAATTAGTTCGCGCCAATGCATGTCGATCCTGCACTTCACGTTCAGCTTTGCAAGCAAGATGGAATAAACGGGTGATATTGTTATATTCCTTATACTCTAAGATGGTCTGAATCTCTCTATTTAACCCACCCATGAAACGAGCAAGCATAGCTTCATTATCCTCAACAATACCACATCGAATCACGCCACTTTGTAATTCTTGATAATATTCTTCTACATAATTTTTCCTTGTCTTAACGCTGCAATTTTTGAAGTAATTCACGTTGATAATATGGTGGAACCCAATGAGTACGCATAGCATTTTTCAAAGCAGCCCAAGTATTTGGAATATTATTCTGATATAATCTACAATGTTCAGACCACAAAACACATGCAAAACTAGTGAATGCACAAACATCAGCAACAACACGTCTATCCTCGGGATATTCTAAGCATGTAAAACATTGTTCCATTTCTAACTCCCAAGTAAGATAAACATTAGGAATTTATCTACCCTCAAATGGTGAAAATATTCAATTTTAGTTTAGGAAGATGGTCATGATCTTGTACCTGAGGGGGTGGTGCAGCCCTACCGTTACGATTATTTGCATGTGGACGACCTGGTGGTGGTGCTGGTGGTTGCCTGTAGTTGTGATTTTGATCAACCTCATCCTCGTAATCGCCCTCATAATCGACCTCCTCATTGGCAGTAGCAGGAGCAGGAGCCACAGAAGCATGTGCAGCGGCACCAGAAGTTTGGTCGGGCTCAAGGGGAACGCGCATAGCTCGTCCCACTTGATTTGCAAGGCGACATTGTTGTTGTTGTTGTTGCTTATAATATGCTAGCAAAAAGGGTTAGCAAAAATCACTTAAGAAATGCAAAATTGAATAAACGCTCAACGACGGTACTGTGCTGGTCCTAGGCTAAACCGTGCTCGAGAAGCGAGCCTAGAACACTAGCAAAATTACGGTGCGGCACGTAAACAAGGGGAAATCACACTGGAAATTTTTTCACTCTTTTTTTGGGCATGCTTTTTTTCAAAAAATCACTATAATGGCGAGTGTCTCAAAACTCTTCCCAAGTAAAAATAACAAGATAGGCACGAAATTTTTTGACTATTTTTCGGAAATTAGGGCAGCGACGCCAAAAAGTGCGATAAAAATCATTACGATGCTGAGTGTCTCACAACGCTCCCCAGGGCCTAAAAACAGGATAGGCAAAAAATATTTTCGGCCTCCAAAATTTTGGCCTAAAAACTGTCCGGGGTCTCCAAATTTCTTTTTTTGGCCTAAAAACTGTTCGATGGTGATTGATGTTGGGAAATGTAGCATGCAATTTAAAAAAAATTCCTATGCTCACGCAAGATCTATCCAGGAGATGCATAGCAACGAGAGGGGGAGAGTGTGTCCACGTACCCTCGTAGACCGAAAGCGGAAGCGTTTGTTAACGCGGTTGCTATAGTCGGACTACTTCTATTTCCAACCGATCAAGCACCGAACGTACGACACCTCCGAGTTCTACACACGTTCAGCTCAATGACGTCCCTCGAGCTCTTGATCCAGCATAGTGTTGAGGAAGTAGATGATTTCAGTCAGCACAACGGCGTGGTGACGGTGATGGTGAAGTGATCCGTGCAGGGCTTCGCCTAATCATTGTGAGAATATGACCGGAGGCGTAAACTGTGGAGGGGGGTGCCGCACACGGCTAGGAATAGATGTTGTGTCTTCTAGGCGCCCCCTCCACACGTATATAAAGGAGAGATGGGGAGGGAGGCAGCCCTAGGCGCGCCCCAAGTAGGAGGAGTCCTACTTGGGCTCCTAGTAGGATTCGGCCTCCCCCGTTTCCTTTTACTGAAAGGTGGAGAAGAGAAGAGAGGGCGGAGAAGGAAAGAGGGGGCGCCGCCCCCACCTCCTAATCCTGTTCTTCCTCCTTCCTTGGGGGGAGCCACCCCTTTGTGGGCCGGTGTGCTTCCTCCTAAGGCCCATATAGCCCATATCTTCCCCGGGGTCAGTACCCCCCTCGTACTCCGATATGTACCCCATACATTTCGGAATACTTCTGGTGTCCGAATACTATCATCCAATATATCAAACTTTACCTCTCGACCATTTTGAGACGCGTCGTCATGTCCGTGATCTCATCTAGGACTCTGAACAACATTCAGTCACCGAATCACATAACTCATATAATACTAAATCATCATCGAACGTTAAGCATGTGGACCCTACGAGTTCGAGAACTATGTAGACATGACCGAGACACCTCTCCGGTCAATAACCAATAGAGGAACCTGGATGCTCATATTGGCTCCTATATATTCTACAAAGATCTTTATCGGTCGAACCATTATGACAACATACGTTATTCCCTTTGTCATCTGTATGTTACTTGCCCGAGATTCGATCGTCGGTATCTTCATAACTAGTTCAATCTCGTTACCGGCATGTCTCTTTACTCGTTCCATAATGCATCATCCCGCAACTAGCTCATTAGTCACTTTCCTTGCAAGGCTTCTTATGATGTTCATTACCGAGAGGGCCTAGAGATACCTCTCCAATACTCGGAGTGACAAATCCTAATCTCGATCTATGCCAACCCAACAAACACCTTTGGAGATACCTGCAGAGCCTCTTTATAATCACCCAGTTACGTTGTGACGTCTAATAGCACACAAGGAATTCCTCCGGTATCCGGGGGTTGCACAATCTCATAGTCGGAGGAATGTGTATTTGACATGAAGAAAGCAGTAGGAATAAAACTGAACGATCATAATGCTAAGCTAACGAATGGGTCTTGTCCATCACATCATTCTCCTAATGAAGTGATCCCGTTCATCAAATGACAACACATGCCTATGGTTAGGAAACTTAACCATCTTTGATTAACGAGCTAGTCAAGTAGAGGCATACTAGGGACACGGTGTTTTGTCTATGTATCCACACATGTATCAAGTTTACGGTTAATACAATTCTAGCATGAATAATAGACATTTATCATTTTATAAGTAAATATAAAATAACAACTTTATTATTGCCTCTAGGGCATATTTCCTTCAGTCTCCCACTTGCACTAGAGTCAACAATCTAGTTCACATCTCCACGTGATTTAACACCAATAGTTCACATATGTATGTGATTAACACCCATATTTCACATCGCCATGTGACCAACAGCCAAAGCGTTTACTAGAGTCAATAATATAGTTCACATCACTATGTGATTAACACCCAAAGATTATTAAGGTGTGACCATGTTTTGCTTGTGAGAGAAGTTTAGTCAACGGGTCTGCCACATTCATAGTCGTGTGTATTTTGCAAATTTTCAATGTCTACAATGCTCTGCATGCAGCTACTCTAGCTAATTGCTCCCACTTTCAATATGTATCCAGATTGAGACCCAGAGTCATCCGGATCGATGTAAAAGCTTGCATCGACGTAACTCTTTACAACGAACTCTTTATCACCTCCATAACCAAGAAATATTTCCTTAGTCCTTTTAGGCAACTAAGGATAATTTTGACCGTTGTCCAGTGATCCGCTCCTGGATCACTATTGTACCCCTTTGTCAAACTCATGATAAGGTACACAATAGGTCTGGTACACAGCATAGCATACTTTATAGAACCTATGGCTGAGGCATAGGGAATGACTTTCATTCTCTTTCTATTTTCTGCTATGGTCGGGTTTTGATTCTTACTCAATTTTACACCTTGCAACATAGGCAAGAACTCCTTCTTTGACTGTTCCATTTTGAACTACTTCGAAATCTTGTCAATGTATGTACACATTGAAAAATCATATCAAGCGTTCTGATCTATCTCTATAGATCTTGATGCCCAATATGTAAGTAGCTTCATCAATGTATTTCTTTGAAATACTTCTTTCAAACTCTCCTTTATGCTTTCCAAAAAATTCTACATCATTTCCGATCAACAATATGTCATTCACATATACTTATCAGAAAGGCTGTAGTGCCCCCACTCACTTTCTTATAAATACAGGCTTCACCGCAAGTCTGTATAAAACTATATGCTTTGATCAACTCATCAAAGCGTATATTCCAACTCCGAGATGATTGCACCAGTCCATAGATGGATCGCCGGAGCTTGCACATTTTGTTAGCACCTTTAGGATTGACAAAACCTTCTGGTTGCATCATATACAACTCTTTTTTAATAAATCCATTAAGGAATGAAGTTTTGATATCCATTTGCCAGATTTCATAAAATATGGCAATTGCTAACATGATTCGGACAGACTTAAGCATCGATGCGAGTGAGAAAATCTCATTGTAGTCAACACCTTGAACTTGTCGAAAACCTTTTGCGACAATTAGAGCCTTGTAGATAGTAACACTACCGTCACTGTCCGTCTTCCTCTTGAAGATCCATTTATTTTCTATGGCTTGCCGATCATCAAAGTCCACACTTTGTTCTCATACATGGATACTATCTCATACTTCATGGCCTCAAGCCGTTTATCGAAATCTGGGCTCATCATCGCTTCTTCATAGTTCGTAGGTTCATCATGGTCTAGTAACATGACTTCTATAATAGGATTACCATACCACTCTGGTGCGGAACGTGCTCTGGTTGACCCATGAGGTTCAGTAGTAACTTGATCTGATATTTCATGATCATTTATCATTAGCTTCCTCTCTAGTTGGTGTAGGCATCACGGGAACGGTTTTCTGTGATGAGCTACTTTCCAATTCAAGAGAAGGTACAATTACCTCATCAAGTTCTACTTTCCTCCCACTCACTTCATTCGAGAGAAATCCTTTGCTAGAAAGGTTCCATTATTGGCAACAAAGATCTTGCCTTCTGATCTTTGGTAGAAGGTGTACCAAATTGTTTCCTTAGGGTATCCTATGAAGACGCACTTCTCCGATTTGGGTTCGAGCTTATCAGGCAGAAGCCTTTTGACATAAGCATCACATTCCCAAACTTTAAGAAATGACAACTTAGGTTTATTGCCAAACCAAAACTCATACGGTGCCATCTCAACGGATTTTGACGACGCCCTATTTAACGTGAATGCAGTTGTCTCTAATGCATAACCCCAAAACGATAGTGGTAAATCGGTAAGACACATCATAGATCGCGCCATATCTAATAAAGTACGGTTATGATGTTCGGACACACCATTACTCTGTGGTGTTCCAGGTGGAGTGAGCTTTGAAACTATTCCACATTGTTTTAAATGAAGGCCAAACTCGTAACTCAAATATTCACCTCCGCGATCATATCGTAGAAACTTTATTTTCTTGTTACGATGATTCTCCACTTCACTATGAAATTCTTTGAACTTTTCAAATGTTTCAGACTTGTATTTCATTAAGTAGATATACCCATATCTGCTCAAATCATCTGTGAAGGTCAGAAAATAACGATACCCGCCGCGAGCCTCAACACTCATCGGACCGCACACATCGGTATGTATTATTTCCAATAAGTTATTGGCTCGCTCCATTGTTCCGGAGAATGGAGTTTTAGTCATCTTGCCCATGAGGCATGGTTCACAAGTATCAAATGATTCATAATCAAGTGATTCCAAAAGCCCTTCAGCATGGAGTTTCTTCATGTGCTTTTACACCAATATGACCTAAACAGCAGTGCCACAAGTATGTTGCACTATCATTATCAACTTTGCATCTTTGACATCAATATTATGGTGTATCACTACGATCGAGATTCAATAAACCATTAACACTGGGTGCATGACCATAGAAGGTTTTATTAATGTAAACAGAATAACAATTATTCTCTGTCTTAAATGAATAGCCGTATCGCAATAAACATGATCCAATCATATTCATGCTCAACGCAAACACCAAGTAACATTTATTTAAGGTTCAACACTAATCCCGAAGATAGTGTGAGTGTATGATGGTGATCGTACCAACCTTGGAATTAATTCCAACACACGTCGTCACCTCGCCCTTAACTAGTCTTTGTTTATTCTGCAACTCCTATTTCGAGTTACTAATCTTAGCAACCGAACAGGTATAAATACCTAGGGGATACTACGAGCACTAGTAAGGTACACATCAATAACATGTATATCAAATATACCTTTGTTCACTTTGCCATCCTTCTTATCCGCCAAATATTTGGGGTAGTTCCGCATCCAGTGACCATTTCCTTTGAAGTAGAAGCACTTAGTTTCAGGCTTAGGTCCAGCCTTGGGCTTCTTCATGAGAGTGACAACTTGCTTGCCACTCTTCTTGAAGTTCCATTTCTTTCCCTTGCCCTTTTTCTTGAAACTAGTGGTCTTGTTAACAATCAACACTTGATGCTCTTTCTTGATTTCAACCTTTGCCAATTTCAGCATTGCTAAGATCTCGGGAATCTTTTCGTTATCCCTTGCACATTATAGTTCATCACGAAGTTCTAGTAGCTTGGTGATAGTGACTAGTGAACTCTGTCAATCACTATATTATCTGGAAGATCAACTCCCACTTGATTCAAGCGATTGTAGTGCTCATACATACTGAGCACATGCTCACTAGATGAGCTATTCTCCTCCATCTTGTAGGCAAAGGACTTGTCAGAGGTCTCATACCTCTTGACGCGGGCATGAGTCTGAAATACCAATTTCAACTCTTGGAACATCTCATATGCTCCGTGGCATTCAAAACGTCTTTGAAGCCCCGATTCTAAGCCATAAAGCATGGCGCACTAAACTATCAAGTAGTCATCATATCGAGCTTGCCAAACATTCATAACGTCTGCATCTGCTCCTGCAATAGGTCTGTCACCTAGAGGTGCATCAAGGACATAGTTCTTCTGTGCAGGAATGAGGATAATCCTCATATCATGGACCCAGTCCACATCATTGCTACTATCATCTTTCAACTTAGTTTTCTCTAGGAACGCATTAAAATTCAAGGGAACAATAGCACGGGCCGTTGATCTACAACGTAGATATGCAAAAACTATCATGACTAAGTTCATGATAAATTAAGTTCAATTAATCGTATTACTTAAGAAATCCCACTTAGATAGACATCCCTCAAGTCATCTAAATGATACGTGATCCAAATCAACTAAACCATGTCTGGTCATCACGTGAGATGAAGTAGTCATCAATGGTGAACATCTCTATGTTGATCATATCTACTATATGATTCACGTTCGACCTTTCGGTCTCCAATGTTCCGAGGCCATGTCTGTACATGCTAGGCTCATCAATTTTAACCCGAGTATTCTGCATGTGCAAAAATGGCTTGCGCCCGTTGTATGTGAATGTAGAGCCTATCACACGCGATCATCACGTGGTGTATCAGAATGAAGAACTTTTGCAATGGTGCATACTCGGGGAGAACACTTATACCTTGATATTCAGTTAAGGGATCATCTTATAATGTTATCGTTGTACTAAGCAAAATAAGTTGCACAAAGATAAATATCACATGCAATCAAAATATGTGACATGATATGGCCATCATCATCTTGTGCTTTTGATCTCCATCTCCAAAGCAACGTCATGATCTCCATCGTCACCGACTCGACACCTTGATCTCCATCATAGCGTTGTGGCTGTCTCGCCAAATATTGTTTCTAAAACTATCGCTGCCGCTTAGTGATAAAGTAAAACAATTACATGGGGTTTGCATTTCATACAATAAAGCGACAACCTTAAGGCTCCTGCCAGTTGCCAACAACTTTTATAAAACATGATCATCTCATACAACAACGTATATCACATCATGTCTTGACCATATCACATCACAACATGCCCTGCAAAAACAAGTTAGACATCCTCTAATTTGTTGTTGCAAGTTTTACGTGGATGCTCCGGGCTTCTGCAAGAACCGTTCTTACCTACGGCACAAAACCACAATGGTGATTTATCAAGTTTCCTGTTTTAACCTTCAATAAGGACCGACCGCAGTCAAATTCGATTCAACTAAAGTTGGAGAAAAACAGACACCCGCCAACCACCTTTATGCAAAACTAGTTGCATGTCTGTCGGTTGAACCGGTCTCATGAACATAGTCATGTAAGGTTGGTCCGGGCTGCTTCATCCAACAATACCGAGGAATCAAAATAAGACATCGGTGGTAAGCAGTACGGCGATCACCGCCCACAACTCTTTGTGTTCTACTCATGCATATCATCTACGCACAGACCTGGCCGGATGCCACTGTTGGGAAACGTAGAATGCAATTTCAAAAAAATTCCTACGCTCACGCAAGATCTATCTAGGATATGCATAGCAACGAGAGGGGACAGTGTGTCCATGTACCCTCATGGACCGAAAGCAGAAGTGTTTGTTAACGCGGTTGATGTAGTCAAACTTCTTGTTCCGACCGATCAAGCATTGAATGTACGGCACCTCCGAGTTCTACACACGTTCAGCTCGCTGACGTCCCTCAAGCTCTTGATCCAGCAGAGTGTTGAGGAAGTAGATGAGTTCCGTCAGCACAACGGTGTGGTGACGGTGATGGTGAAGTGATCGGCGCAGGGCTTCGCCTAAGCACTGCGAGAATATCACCGGAGGCGTAAACTGTGGAGGGGGGCGCCGCACATGGCTAGGAATAGTTGATGTGTCTTCTAGGCGCCCCCTACACACATATATAAAGGAGGGAGGGGAAGGTAGGCAGCCCTAGGCGTGCCCCAAGTAGGAGGAGTCCTACTTGGGCTCCTAGTAGGATTCGGCCTCCCCCCTTTCCTTTTACCAGAAGGGGGAGAAGGGAAGAGAGGGGGGAGAAGGAAAGAGGGGGTCGCCGCCCCCTCCTCCTAATCCTATTCAGCCTCCTTCCTTGGGGGGGGGGGGCGCCACCCCTTTGTGGGATGGTGTGCTCCCTCCTAAGGCCCATATCTTCCCCCAAGGGGTCCCAGTAACTACCCCCCGATACTCCGATATGTACCCAATACATTCCAAAACACTTTCGATGTCCGAATATTATCATCCAATATATCAAACTTTACCTATCAACCATTTCAAGACTCCTCGTCATGTCCGTGATCTCATCTGGTACTCCTAACAACATTCGGTCACCAAATCACATAACTCACATAGTACAAATCGTCATCAAACGTTAAGCGTGCGGACCCTACGGGTTCGAGAACTATGTAGACATGACCGAGACACCTCTCCGGTCAATAACCAATAGCGGAACCTAGATGCTCATATTGGCTACCACATATTCTATGAAGATCTTTATCGGTTGAACCATAATGAAAACATATGTTATTCCCTTTGTCATCGGTATGTTACTTGCCTGAGATTCGATCGTCGGTATCTTCATACCTAGTTCAATCTCGTTACCAGCAAGTCTCTTTACTCGTTCTATAATGCATTATCCTGCAACTAACTCATTAGTCACTTTGCTTGCAAGGCTTCTTATGATGTGCATTACCGAGAGGGCCCAGATATACCTCTCTGATACTCGGAGTGACAAATCCTAATCTCGATCTATGCCAAGACAAAAAAAATTGGAGATACCTGTGGAGCATATTTATAATCACCCAGTTACGTTGTGACATTTTATAGCACGCAAGGCATTCCTCCGGTATCCGGGAGTTGCATAATCTCATAGTCGGGGGAATATTTATTTGACATGAAGAAAGCAGTAGCAATAAAACTGAACAATCATAATGCTAAGTTAACGAATGGGTCTTATCCATCACATCATTCTCCTAGTGATGTGATCCCGTTCATCAAATGACAACACATGTCTATGGTTAGGAAACTTAACCATCTTGGATTAATGAGCAATCAAGTAGAGGCATACTAGGGACACGGTGTTTTGTCTATGTATCCACACATGTATAAATCTCCGATTAATACAATTCTAGCATGAATAATAGACATTTACAATGATATAAGGAAATATAAAATAACAACTTTATTATTGCCTCTACGACATATTTCCTTCAATTGATCCTCCATAGTTGTGCGTCATCAAGACTCATTTTTGGTGCCTTTGCTGGGGAGTGAAGCACTCTTTGTACGTGGAACTTGGTGTCGGTGACAAAACCGGCGGATCTCGGGTAGGGGGTCCCGATCTGTGCGTCTTAGGCTAATGGTAACAGGAGGCAAGGGACACAATGTTTACCCAGGTTCGGGCCCTCTCGATGGAGGTAAAACCCTACTTCCTGCTTGATTGATATTGATGATATGGGTGTTACAAGAGTTGATCTACCACGAGATCGTAGAGGCTAAACCCTAGAAGCTAGCCTATGATGATTATGATTGTGATCGCCCCTCTGAGGACTAAACTCTCCAGTTTATATAGACACCGGAGGGGGCTAGGGTTTACATGGAGTCGGTTACAAAGAAGGAAATATAATATCTGGATCGCCAAGCTTGTCTTCCATGCAAAGGAGAGTCCCATCCGGACACGGGACGAAGTCTTGAGTTTTGTATCTTCACGGTCCAACAGTCCGGCCAAAGTATATAGTCCGACTGTCCGGATACCCCCTAATCCAGGACTCCCTCAGTAGCCCCTGAACCAGGCTTCAATGACGATGAGTCCGGCACGCAGTCTTGTCTTCAGCGTTGCAAGGCGGGTTCCTTCTCCGAATACTCCAAAATAATGATCGAACACATGGATCGTGTCCGGATCTGCAAGATGATCTTCGCATACCGCCGTAGAGAGCATAACATAAATCTGATCTACGGGCAATTTTCGTACGTCGTGCCCCTGCATCGTGGCCCGGCCCAACACGAACCGGTTTTTCTTCGCCCACTTCAGTACACATTGCGAGGCGGTTTTATTGGCACGCCCTGCCAAAGCCGAGATTGCGTCCCCCTTATCGCGGGATCTTTAATCGATATGGGAGTGCGCAGCCCCACGATGACTGTTGGTATGACTCCGTGTTTTTAGATAAGTCCCAACCGGTCACGCTGAGGACGCTTGATATTCACCCCCTTTATAAAGGGGCCGAGGCCTATACCTCTTTTCCACCACCCTTGCGCCTTTTCGCATCTCGAGTTCTAACACCCGAGACCCAAGCTCAAACACCCCAGATCCTCCAATATGTCCGGATCCAACCCTCAAGGCCGGTGGGTGGTGAAGGAAATATGCCCTAGAGGCAATAATAAAGTTATTATTTATTTCCTTATTTCATGATAAATGTTTATTATTCATGCAATAATTGTATTAACCGCAAACATAATACATGTGTGAATACATAGACAAACATAGTGTCACTAGTATGCCTCTACTTGACTAGCTCGTGAATCAAAGATGGTTAAGTTTCCTAGCCATAGACATGAGTTGTCATTTGATTAACGGGATCACATCATTAGGAGAATGATGTGATTGACATGACCCATTCCGTTAGCCTAGCACTTGATCGTTTAGTATGTTGCTATTGCTTTCTTCATGACTTATACATGTTCCTGTAACTATGAGATTATGCAACTCCCGTTTACCGGATGAACACTTTGGGTGCTACCAAACGTCACAACGTAACTGGGTGATTATAAAGGAGCACTACAGGTGTCTCCAAAGGTACATGTTGGGTTGGCGTATTTCGAGATTAAGTTTTTTCACTCCGATTGTCGGAGAGGTATCTCTGGGCCCACTCAGTAATACACATCACTATAAGCCTTGCAAGCATTGTAACTAATGAGTTAGTTGCGGGATGATGTATTACGGAACGAGTAAAGAGACTTGCCGGTAACGATATTGAACTAGGTATTGAGATACCGACGATCGAATCTCGGGCAAATAACATACCAATAAAAGGGAACAACGTATGTTGTTATGCGGTTTGACCGATAAAGATCTTTGTAGAATATGTAGGAGCCAATATGAGCATCCAGGTTCCGCTATTGGTTATTGACCGAGAATAGTTCTAGGTCATGTCTACATAGTTCTCGAACCCGTAGGGTCCGCTGCAACAAGGTTTCGATGTGAGTTATATTATGAGTTTATGAGTTTTGATGTACCGAAGAAGTTGAGTCCCGGATGAGATCGGGGACATGACGAGGAGTCTCGAAATGGTCAAGACGTAAAGATCGATATATTGGGCGACTATATTCGGAGTTCGGAAAGGTTCCGAGTGATTCGGTATTTTTGAGTACCGGAGAGTTACGGGAATTCGCCGGGGGTATATGGGCCTTATTGGGCCATACGGGAATAGAGGAGAGAGGCCGAAAGGAAGGAGGCGCGCAGCGCCCCTCTGGTCCGAATTGGACAAGGGGTGCAGCCCCCTTTTCCTTCCTCCTCTCCCCCTCTTTCCCCTTCTCCTACTCCAACAAGGAAGGAGGGAGTCCTACTCCCGATGGGAGTAGGACTCCCCTTGTCGCGCCCCTCCTAGGTTGGCCGCCCCCTCCCCCTTGCTCCTTTATATACGGGGGCAGGGGGGCACCTCTAGGCACAACAACAATTGATCCCTTGGATCTCTTAGCCGTGTGCGGTGCCCCCCTCCACTATAATCCACCTTGATAATATCGTAACGGTGCTTAGGCGAAGCCCTGCGTCGGTAGTACTTCAAGATCGTCACCACGCCGTCGTGCTGACGGAACTCTCCTTCGACACTCGGCTGGATCGGAGTTCGAGGGACGTCATCGAGCTGAACGTGTGCTGAACTCGGAGGTGCCGTACGTTCGGTAATTGGATCGGTCGGATCGTGAAGACGTACGACTACATCAACCGCGTTGTCATAACGCTTCCGCTTACGGTCTACGAGGGTACGTGGACAACACTCTCCCCTCTCGTTGCTATGCATCACCATGATCTTGCGTGTGCATAGGAATTTTTTTGAAATTACTACGTTTCCCAACAGTGGCATCCGAGCCAGGTTTTATGCGTAGATGTCATATGCATGAGTAGAACACAAGTGAGTTGTGGGCGATACAAGTCATACTGTTTACCAGCATGTCATACTTTGGTTCGGCGGTATTGTGAGATGAAGCGGCCCGGACCGACATTACGCGTACGCTTACGCGAGACTGGTTTCACTGTTACGAGCACTCGTGCTTAAAGGAGGCTGGCGGGTGTCTGTCTCTCTCACTTTAGCTGAATCGGGTGTGGCTACGCCTGGTCCTTGCGAAGGTTAAAACAGCACTAACTTGACAAACTATCGTTGTGGTTTTTTATGCGTAGGTAAGAACGGTTCTTGCTAAGCCCGTAGAAGCCACGTAAAATTTGCAACAACAAAGTAGAGGACGTCTAACTTGTTTTTGCAGGGCATGTTGTGATGTGATATGGTCAAGACGTGATGCTATATTTTATTGTATGAGATGATCATGTTTTGTAACCAAAGTTATCGGCAATCGGCATGAGCCATATGGTTGTCGCTTTATTGTATGAAATGCAACGCATACATAATTGCTTTACTTTATCACTAGGCGGTAGCGATAGTCGTAGAAGCAATAGATGGCGTAACGACAACGATGCTACGATGGAGATCAAGGTGTCGCGCCGGTGACGATGGTGATCACGATGGTGCTTCGAAGATGGAGATCACAAGAACAAGATGATGATGGCCATATCATATCACTTATATTGATTGCATGTGATGTTTATCCTTTATGCATCTTATCTTGCTTTGATTGACGGTAGCATTTTAAGATGATCTCTCACTAAAATTATCAAGAAGTGTTCTCCCTGAGTATGCACCGTTGTGAAAGTTCTTCGTGTTGAGACACCACGTGATGATCGGGTGTGATAAGCTCTACGTTCAAATACAACGGGTGCAAAGCAGTTGCACACGCGGAATACTCAGGTTAAACTTGACGAGCCTAGCATATAACAGATATGGCCTCGAAACACGGAGACCGAAAGGTCGAGCGTGAATCATATATTAGATATGATCAACATATTGATGTTCACCGTTGAAACTACTCCATCTCACGTGACGATCGGACATGGTGTAGTTGATATGGATCACGTAATCACTTGGAGGATTGGAGAGATTCTATCTAAGTGGGAGTTCTTAAGTAATATGATTAATTGAACTTAAATTTATCATGAACTTAGTCCTGGTAGTATTTTGCAAATTATGTTATAGATCAATAGCTCGCGTTGTTGCTTTCTTATGTTTATTTATGATATGTTCCTAGAGGAAACTATGTTGAAAGATGTTAGTAGCAATGATGCGGATTGGATCCGTGATCTGAGGTTTATCGTCATTGCTGCACAGAAGAATTATGTCCTTGATGCACCGCTAGGTGACAAACCTATTGCAGGAGCAGATGCAAACGTTATGAACCTTTGGCTAGCTCAGTATGATGACTACTTGATAGTTTAGTGCACCATACTTAACGGCTTAGAATCGGGACTTCAAAGATGTTTTGAACGTCATGGACCATATGAGATGTTCCGGGAATTGAAGTTAATATTTCAAGAAAATACCCTAGTTGAGAGATATGAAGTCTCCAACAAGTTCTATAGCTAAAAGATGGAGGAGAATCGCCCAACTAGTGAGCATGTGCCCAGTTATGCAGGTACTTCAATCGCTTGAATCAAGTGGGAGTGAATCTTCCGGATAAGATAGTGATTGACAGAATTCTCTAGTCACCATCACTAAGTTACTAGAACTTCGTGATGAACTATAGTATGCAAGGGATGACGAAAACGATTCCCGAGCTCTTCGTGATGTTGAAATCGACGAAGGTAGAAATCAAGAAAGAGCATCAAGTGTTGATGATTGACAAGACCACTAGTTTTAAGAAAAGGGCAAAGGGAAAGAAAGAGAAACTTCAAGTAGAATGGCAAACAAGTTGTCACTCCCGTGAAGAAGACCAAAGCTGGACCAAAGCCTGAAACTGAGTGCTTACACTGCAAAGGAAATGGTCACTGGAAGCGGAAATGTCCTAAATATTTGGTGGATAAGAAGGATGGCAAAGTAAACAAGGGTATATTTGATATACAGGTTATTGATGTATGCCTTACTAGTGTTTATAGTAGCCCCTGAGTATTTGATACTTGTTCGGTTGCTAAGATTAGTAACTCGAAACAGGAGTTACATAATAAACAGAGACTAGTTGAGGGGAAGTGACGATGAGTGTTGGAAATAGTTCCAAGTTTGATATGATCATCATCACACACTCCCTATTTTTTCGAGATTAGTGTTACCTAAATAAATGTTATTTAGCATTTGCGTTGAGCATGAATATGATTTGATCATGTTTATTGCGATACATTATTCATTTGAAGTTAAAGAATAATTGTTATTCTGTTTACATGAATAAGACCTTCGATGGTTATACACCCAATGAAAATAGTTTGTTGGATCTCGATCGTAGTGGTACACATATTCATAATATTGATGCCAAAAGATGCAAAGTTAATAATGATAGTGCAACTTATTTGTAGCACTGCCGTTTGGGTCATATCGGTGTAAAGCGCATGAAGAAACTCCATGAAGATGGATTTTTGGAATCACTTGGTTATGAATCATTTGATGCTTGCGAACCGTGCCTTTTTGGCAAGATGACTAAAACTCCGTTCTCCGGAACAATGGAACAAGCTACTTACTTATTGGAAATAATACATACCGATGTATGCGATCCAATGAGTGTTGATGCTCGTGGCAAGTATCGTTATTTTCTGACCTTCACAAGATGATTTGAGCAGATATGGGTATATCTACTTGATGAAACATAAGTCTGAAATAGTTGAAAGGTTCAAAGAATTTCAGAGTGAAGTGGAAAAATCATCGTAACAAGAAAATAAAGTTTCTGCGATCCGATCACGGAGACGAATATTTGAGTTACGAGTTTGGTCTTCAATTAAAACAATGTGGAATAGTTTCCCAGCTCACGCCACCTGGAACACCACAACGTTATGGTGTGTCCGAACGTCGTAACCACACTTTATTGGATATGGTGCGATCTATGATGTCTCTTACTGATTTATCACTATTGTTTTGGGGTTATGCATTAGAGACAGCTGCATTCACGTTAAAAGGGCACCATCTAAATTCGTTGAGACGACACCATATGAACTATGGTTTAGCAGTAAACCTAAGCTGTCGTTTCTTAAAGTTTGGGGCTGCGATGCTTATGTGAAAAAGTTTCATCCTGTTAAGCTCGAACCCAAATCGGAGAAGTGCGTCTTCATAGAATACCCAAACGAAATTGTTGGGTACACCTTCTATCACAGATCCGAAGGCAAGATATTCGTTGCTCAAAATGGATCCTTTCTAGAGAAGGAGTTTCTCTCGAAAGAAGTGAGTGGGAGGAAAGTAGAACTTGATGAGGTAACTTTACCTTCTCCCGAATTGGAAAATAGTTCATCACTGAAATCAGTTTCAGTGATTCCTACACCAATTAGTGAGGAAGCTAATGATGATGATCATGAAACTTCAGATCAAGTTACTACGTAACCTCGTAGGTTTTCCAGTAGCAGTCCGCACGAGTGGTACTGCGGTAATCCTGTTCTGAAAGTCGTGTTACTAGACCATGATAAACCTACGAACTATGAGGAAGCGATGATGAGCCCAGATTCCGCAAAATGGCTGGAGGCCATGAAATTTGAGATAGGATCCATGTATGAGAACAAAGTGTGGACTTTGGTTGACTTGCCCGAGGATCGGCAAGCCATTGAGAATAAATGGATCTTTAAGAATAAGATTGACGCTGATGGTAATGTAACTGTCTATAAAGCTCGACTTGTTGCAAAAAGTTTTCGACAAGTTCAAGGGGTTGACTACGATGAGACTTTCTCACCCGTAGCAATGCTTAAGTCTGTCCGAATCATGTTAGCAATTGCTGCATTTTATGATTATGAAATTTGGCAAATGGATGTCAAAACTGCATTCTTGAATGGATTTCTGGAAGAAGAGTTGTATATGATGCAACCAGAAGGTTTTGTTGATCCAAAAGGTGCTAACAAAGTATGCAAGCTCCAGCGATCCATTTATGGACTGGTGCAAGCATCTCAGAGTTGGAATATACGCTTTGATAAGTTGATCAAAGCATATAGTTTTATACAGACTTGCGGTAAAGCCTGTATTTACAATAAAGTGAGTGGGAGCACTACCTCCTTTCTGATAAATATATGTGAGTGATATATTGTTGATCAGAAATGATGTAGAATTCTTCTGGAAAGCATAAAGGAGTACTTGAAAGGAGTTCTTTAAAATAAAGACCTCAGTAAAGCTACTTACATATTGAGCATCAAGATCTATTGAGATAGATCAAGATGCTTGATAAGTTTTTCAATAAATACATACCTTGTCAAGATTTTGAAATAGTTCAAAATGGAACAGTCAAAGAAAGAGTTTTTGCCTGTGTTACAAGGTGTGAAATTGAGTAAGACTCAAAGCCAGACCACGACATAAGATAGAAAGAGAATGAAAGTCATTCCCTATGCCTCAGTCATAGGTTCTATAAAGTATGCTATGTTGTGTACCAGACCTATTGTATACCTTGCTCTGAATTTGGCAAGGGAGTACAATAGTGATCTAGGAGTAGATCACTGGACATTGGTCAAGAATATCCTTAGTGAGGACTAAGGAAATATTTTTCTCGATTATGGAGGTGATAAAAGAGCCCGTCGTAAAAAGTTACCTCGGTGCAAGTTTTCACACCGATCCAGATGACTCTAAGTCTCAATCTGGATACATATTGAAAGTGGGAGCAATTAGCTAGAGTAGCTCCATGCAGAGCATTGTAGACATAGAATATTTGCAAAATACATACGGCTCTGAATGTGACAGACTCGTTGACTAAGCTACTCTCACGAGCAAAACATGATCACACCTCAGTACTCTTTGGGTGTTAATCACATAGCTATGTGAACTAGATTATTGACTCTAGTAAACCCTTTGGGTGTTAGTCACATGACGATGTGAACTATGGGTGTTAATCATATACAGATATGAATATTAGTGTTAAATCACATGTCGATGTGAACTAGATTATTGACTCTAGTGCAAGTGGGAGACTGAAGGAAATATGCGCTAGAGGCAAAAGTTATTATTTATTTCCTTATTTTATGATAAATGTTTATTATTCATGCTAGAATTGTACTCCCTCCGTTCCTAAATATTTGTCTTTCTAGAAATTTCAACAAGTGACTACATACGGAGCACAATGAGTGAATCTACACTCTAAAATATGTCTACATACATCCATATGTTGTGTTCATTTGAAATGCCTAGAAAGACAAATATTTGGGAACGGAGGGAGTATTAACCGGAAACTTGATACATGTGTGAATACATAGACAAACATAGTGTCACTAGTATGCCTCTACTTGACTAGCTCGTGAATCAAAGATGGTTAAGTTTCCTAGCCATGGACATGAGTTGTCAATTGATTAACGGGATCACATCATTAGGAGAATGATGTGATTGACATGACCCATTCCGTTAGCCTAGCACTTGATCGTCTAATATGTTGCTATTGCTTTCTTCATGACTTATACATGTTCCTGTAACTATGAGATTATGCAACTCCCGTTTGCCGGAGGAACACTTTGGGTGCTACCAAACGTCACAACGTAACTGGGTGATTATAAAGGAGTACTACAGGTGTCTCCGAAGGTACATGTTGGGTTGGCGTATTTCGAGATTAGGTTTTGTCACTCCGATTGTCGGAGAGGTATCTCTGGGCCCTCTCGGTAATGCACATCACTATAAGCCTTGCAAGCAATGTAGCTAATGAGTTAGTTACGGAATGATGCATTACGTAACGAGTAAAGAGACTTGCGATAACGAGATTGAACTAGGTATTGAGAGACCGACGATCGAATCTCGGGCAAGTAACATACCGATGACAAAGGGAACAACGTATGTTGTTATGCGGTTTGACCGATAAAAATCTTCGTAGAATATGTAGGAGCCAATATGAGCATCCAGGTTCCGCTATTGGTTATTGACCGAGAATAGTTCTAGGTCATGTCTACATAGTTCTCGAACCCGTAGGGTCCGCACGCTTAAGGTTTCGATGGCGGTTTTATTATGAGTTTATGAGTTTTGATGTACCGAAGGAGTTAGTCCCGGATGAGATTGGGGACATGACGAGGAGTCTCGAAATGGTCGAGACGTAAAGATCGATATATTGGACGACTATATTCGGAGTTCGGAAAGGTTCCGAGTGATTCGGTATTTTGAATCTGGGAGAGTTACGGGAATTCGTATTGAGCCTCAATGGGCCATACGGGAAAGGAGAGAAAGGGCCAAAAGGTGGACGCACCCCTCCCCTTGTACTAGTCCGAATTGGACTAGGGAGGGGGGGCGCCCCCTTCCTTCCTTCTCCTTCTCTCTTTCCTTTCCTTCTCTCCTACTCCTACTACATGGAAGGATTCCTAGTTCTATTAGGAAAAGGGGAATCCTACTCCCGGTGGGAGTAGGACTCCTCTAGGGCGCGCCATAGAGAGGGCCGGCCCCCCCCTCCTCCACTCCTTTATATACGGGACAGGGGGCACCTCATAGACACACAAGTTGATCTTCGTGATCGTTCCTCAGCCGTGTGCGGTGCCCCCCTCCACCATATTCCACCTCGGTCATATCGTCGCGGAGTTTAGGCGAAGCTCTGCGATGGTAGAACATCATCATCGTCACCACGTCATCTTGTGGAACTCATCCCGACACTTTGCTGGATCGAGTCCGGGATCGTCATCGAGCTGAACGTGTGCTGAACTCGGAGGTGCCGTACGTTCGGTACTTGGATCGGTCGGATCGTGAAGACGTACGACTACATCAACCGCGTTGTCATAACGCTTCCGTTTACGGTCTAGGAGGGTACGTGGACAATACTCTTCCCTCTCGTTGCTATGCCATCACCATGATCTTGCGTGTGCATAGGATTTTTTTGAAATTACTACGTTCCCTAACAATGACGCCACGTGGACTGGGCATCTTGAGTGTGAGGTAGGCGTAATGCGGTGCTGCATTGAAGCGGGCGAAGGCCATTCTCCCAAGCAATGCGTTATAGCCGCTTTGGAAGGGGGCGATGGTGAAGAGTAGTTCTTCGCTTCTGGAGTTTCCTGGGGAGCCGAATGTTACCTCCAGTACAATGGAGCCCGTGTTGTAGGCTTCAACGCCTGGTATCACCCCTTCGAAGGTGGTGGTACTTTGGTTGATTCTGGATGGGTCTATCCCCATCCTGCGGACAGTGTCCTGGTATATTAAATTAAGACTACTGCCACCGTCCATGAGGATGCGAGTGAGGTGGTATCCATCGATCATTGGGTCGAGCACCAAGGCAGCTGATCCTCTGTGCGGCATACTAGTCGGGCAGTCCCTGTGATCGAAAGTGATCGGGCAGGCCAACCAGTGGTTAAGTTTGGGGGCGACGGGCCTTACAACGTATGCGTCTCTGAGTGCGCGTTCGCACCTTCTCGTGGGTGTGTGAGTCGCGTAGATCATGTTTACTATTTTTACCTCTGGTGGGAATTTTTCTGTCCCCCAGTGTTCGGCTGGCGAGGTTCATCCTCGTCTTCACTTGGTGTTTCCCTTCCCTTGTATTCGGCATTTAATTTGCCGGCCTGCTTGAAGACCCAACACTCTCTGTGAGTGTGGTTCGCAGGTTTGTCGGGGGTGCCATGAATTTGGCACAGTCTGTCCAGGACATTGTTCAGGTCGGACGGTCCCTCTTTGCTGCCTTTAAATGGCTTCTTTTGTTGACCGGGTCGAGAGCCCCTGAATCCGGCGTTGACCGTTGTGTTGTCTGGGCTCTCTTCCTTGTTTTGCCATTTGTTTTTATTGCGCTGTGGCTTCCCGTTGCCATCCCTGATTTCGGATGTACTTGGGTCGCTGGTGCCTTTACGGGATAACCAACTATCTTCACCTGCGCAAAAACGGGTCATAAGGCTTGTTAAGGCTACCATTGTTCTCGGCTTTTCTTGGCCGAGGTGTCTGCCGAGCCACTCGTCTCGGATGCTGTGTTTGAAGGCTGCTAAGGCTTCGGCGTCCGGACAATCGCCAATTTGATTCTTCTTAGTGTGGAATCTGTTCCAAAGCTCGCGGGCGGACTCTCCGGGCTGTTGAATTATGTGACTTAAATCGTCCGCATCCGGAGGTCGGACATAGGTCCCTTGAAAATTGGCCCTGAAAGCGTCCTCGAGTTCCTCCCAGCTTTCAATTGAATTTTCGGCGAGGCTTTTCAACCAGTGTCGAGCTGGTCCCTTCAACTTGAGGGGAAGGTATTTGATGGCGTGGAGGTCGTCCCCACGAGCCATGTGTATATGCAGGATAAAATCCTCGATCCAGACCCTTGGAGTGCATCGTTCCGTCTTATGCCTCTATGTTCCACGAGTTTAAAACCACTGTGGAAATTCATAGTCCAGTACCTCTTCGGTGAAGCACAGGGGGTGAGCAGCCCCTCTGTATCTGGACATGCTGTGGCATGCCGTCGGCTGTTGTTGTGTCCGGTGCTGATTCCGAACTGGTATCCGATCGGTATGATCGTTTTGGCGACCATAGTCCTGCGCCGGGGTGTGTCCTTTAGATCCATAGATGGACCTAGCCGCGCCGGCTTTTTTATCCAGGAGCTCGCGTAGATCGTGTGCGGTGTCGGTAGCTGCCCTGTTGCGGTTATGAAGTGGTTTATCCGGCCTCCTGGTCGTGTTGTTCTTTGATGGAACGGCCTCGTCGTCGAATTCTGGCAGCAGCTTGCGTTTTGGATAGCTCTTTGTATGGCGATCGTCGCCGTACTTTTCTTCAGTGTCTAGCACTTTATTCCATCTGCGATTGAGCATTTCCTGTGCGGCCTTTAGCCGTTGCTTCTACTTCTTTAGACTTCTCGCAGTGGCCATAAGCCTTCTGTGGAGGTTATCTCGTTCCAAGCGTGTTTCCGGGATGATGAATGCATCGTCATCCGGACTGTGCTCTTGTCCCGGGGCGGTTTGATGAATTCGTCCCTCGGGATCATTGTGATCGGGCGTCTGCTCCGAGCTGTGTTCGGCGTGACCTGGCTCATCCTGCTCCATTGCTGGGTCCATATGGTCGTTGTTGCCTTCGGAGTTGACTGGGGTGTCGATCTTTCTGGCGCTCTTATCGCTATTTTTACTATTGCTGGACTTGGAGCGGTGTCTGTGTCGTCGTTTTGGCTTTTGTCCAGGGGTTTTATCTTCCGGATTGTCGACGTCGTCCTCCTTAGGCGTATCCACCATGTATATATCGTATGACGAGGTGGCAGTCCAGCGCCCCGTTGGTTCTGAATCGTCTCCTGCGCCGACGTCCATACCGTTGGTATCATCAAAGTCGAAGTCAAGCATGTCTGATACATCATCGACAGTGGCTATGAAGTGGGTGGTGGGTGGGCAACGAATTCCTTCGTCGTCTGCTTCCCATTTGAGCTGGACATAGTTCGACCGAGAGTCTCCTGACAATGAGAGAGACTTTAACGAGTTCAACACGTCGCCAAAGGGAGAGTGCTAGAAGATATCCACAGCGGTGAACTCCATTACCGGAGCCCAACTAGGTTCGGCGGGCTCGGGAGCGCGCGGACTAGAACCTACAGCCGGATACGAGTCCAGGGGTCCGGTGTCACAGGCTTCTTTGGGGGTGAGGCATGTGTTCGGCTCTACCGTCGATGAGTGTGCGGCCTGCGGGGCGGGGTCCATCCACCTGTCCTTGGGCAACACAATCTGCTCCGTATTTAGGTCCACGGCTCCTGCAGGGGCGATATCCCGAGCATTGTCCGACAGCAGGTCTAAGTCGTGCTCATCGTGATTGTCCGGTGCTCCTGGCGCATGCCCGAACCCGTTGAAGATCAAGTCTCCGCGGATATCAGCCGTGTAGTTCAGGTGTCTGAACTGACACAGTGGCCAGGCGTGGTGTCGATCTGCTCTAGTTGGCCAGCGAATTGGCCCTTGTGCCGCCCGAACATGAAGATCTTTCCGGGAGAAAAGTCTCACCTGGACCGTGTTGTTGACGATTGAAGGAGCCATCAAGCCTTGCAGCAACGACGGAGGAACTCTCAATGAAAGCACCAATGTCGGTGTCAAAACCGCGAGATCTCGGAGTAGGGGTCTGATGCATGCGCCTTAGGCTAATGGTAACAGGAGGCAAGGGACACAATGTTTACCCAGTTCGCGCCCTCTCGATGGAGGTAAAACCCTACTTCACCTTGATTGATATTGATGATATGGGTGTTACAAGAATTGATCTACCACGAGATCATAGAGGCTAAATCCTAGAAGCTTGCCTATGATGATTATGATTGTGATCGTCCCTACGAGGACTAAACTCTCCGGTTTATATAGACACCGGAGAGGGCTAGGGTTTACATGGAGTCGGTTACAAAGAAGTAAATATAATATCCGGATTGCCAAGCTTGTCTTCCATGCAAAGGAGAGTCCCATCCGGACACGGGACAAAGTCTTGAGTCTTGTATCTTCATGGTCCAACAGTCCGGCCAAAGTATATAGCCCGGCTGTACGGATACCCCCTAATCCAAGACTCCCTCACTTGGTAAGGAAACATTTATATTACATGCTAAATTTTATCTTCACCTGTCACTATGGAAGATAATCCTTTGAGGGGCTTGTTCGGGGTATCTTCACCTCGACCGGAAGTGGTAAGAGCAGCTCCTCAAGCTTGTAGGTTTATCAGAAGATGGAGTTAAGAAGAAGGTAGAAGGGAAGAGAATTGGCATGGTATAGGCTATTGGATGAACCAGAAACATCGGACTGGAACTGACAGAGAGAAAGGTGTCCCGTCTTTCGATGAGATTGTGATTATCGTTTTCGGAGGAGTATACTTTGACGATCCGACTACAGACGTGCGAGGACATCGCGCCTTAGCAATAGCTAAACCAACTCCGAGAGGTTATTGACCACACCGGAGCACGATCAACCTGACCACGAGGGTCTATTTTCTGCAAGCAAACGAAGAACAAGCAAGAAACTGATATTACAATCTGGATATTGCGAATATAAGAGGAAAGCTTTATTGATAAAGGTCGGGTTCTGTGACATCTTGGTCTGGTCGTTGAACACAAATGAAGTACGCGAAGTTGCAGATATGGCGAACTTTAATCTAAATAAAACCCCAAAGTTTAAACGTCGCCCTAAGGGTTGTATATATGGAGGAGAAGGGGGAATTTTTGTGACCCCTTGGAGGAGGGGTCCGAAACTAACCCTAACTCTATTTCCCCACACATACGGACTGTAAAAACTGAAGTATTTCGAAATTACATGGGTCTGGCCCAATAATAAGGTGACGCAACACCTATAATAGCCTTTGGACAAAATTTATGAAGTAGCATCTTGTATATTTCGTCCAAGCCTTCATGCACTCATTATGGTGGCTTCAAAGTCCTGAAATCATCACTTGAAACTCCATTCTTGTTCCCCTTGCGCATGCCATCATATCCATGCTTGATTTTGCTCCAATGGTCATCCTTGTTGTCCAAACTAGGCCCTTCATTTGTAATCAAAACAAATGTATCCAATTTAGGCAGCATCATATTCTCGTGAACACTAGAATCGTTACCAAGAAACGCAAGTACCTGGTAATTAATGTGCGTGTGCAAGCTCTAATAATTGGTCCAGTATATGTAGCTGTAGGGATCATGGGTGTAACTATAGTATTGATGTCCTCATCAGGAACCGGTTGATACTGAAATTCCATCAGAAATTTTATCCTATGCACTTGGTTCATCGTGATCGGGATATATATATATATATATATATATATATATATATATATATATATATATATATATATATTGGCTTCATGAAGGAGAACGTATCGCTCAAGCTTGGGGGAGGCTTAAGGACATGATGCACACATGCCTCACTCATGAGCTTCCGAGAGAGATGATTATACAAAAAAATTATGCTTGGCTTTCTCATAATGATATAACCGTGTTTGATTCTTAATCTAGTGGTTCCTTCATGACAAGAAGTATTGAATTCAAATGGGATCTTATTGAGGAATTAAATGCAACTCTGAAGATTGGGAAATCGACAAAGGTAATGAGTCAGGTATAAATCTTGAATTTGATTGTGTTAAGTCTTTTGTATAATAGATGTTTTCATAAGCTTAGTGCAAAATATGGACTTGATTCTGATATACTAGCTACGTTATGTGAATCCTTTGTTGCTCATGTTGATCTCCCTAAGGAGAAGTGGTTTAAATTTCATGCACCTATTGAGAATATTTGTGAAGAACCACCTATTGTGCCTACTACTTATATTGAGAAACCTCCTTTCCCTGTTAGGATTAAGGAACATGCTAAAGCTACGACTGTGATTCATGAGAGTAATATTAGAACACCTAAACCCTCTGAACAAATTGAGGTAGAGCCTCCTATTGCAATAGTTAAAGATCTTTTGGTTGATAATATTGATGGGCATGTTACTTATTTCTGTGATAAAGCTGCCAGAATTGCTAAAGCTGCTAGAATTGAGCAAGATGTATTAGATAAGAATAAGAAAGTCGTTGGCATGCATGTCTGTTGTTTATGTTAAGATTGGAGATCACTTCTATCATGGTTTACGTGATATGGGTGCTAGTACAGTACTATTCCATTTTCTCTATATCAAGAAGTCATGCATGATATTGCACCCACTGAAAATAGAAGATATTGATGTTACTATTAAGCTTGCAAATGGAGATATTACTTCACCACTTGGGATTGTTAGAGATGTCGAAGTATTTTGTGGTAAGATAAAATATCCTACTGGTTTCTTAGTACTTGGATCTCAACAAGATAATTTTTGTCCCATTATATTCGGTTGACCTTTCTTGAATGTTGTTAATGCTGAAATTGATGTATTAAAGAAAAGGTTAGGGTTAAGTTTGGTGATGTATCTCATGAATTTAATTTCTCCAAGTTTAATAGACAACCTCACGATAAAGATTTATCTAATAAAGATGATATCATTGGTTTTGCTTCTATTGGCGTACCTCCGGCTGATCCTTTAGAACAATATTTGCTAGACCATGAAAATGATATGCATATGAATGAAAGAAATGAAATTGATAAAATATTCTATAATAAAACATCCATCCTTAAGCATAATTTGCATGTTGAAACTTTGGGAGATCCTCTTTCACCTAAGTGTGATCCCATGTTCGAATTGAAGAAACTCCCAGATACATTGAAATATGCTTATCTTGATGAAAAAAATATCCTGTTATTCCCAATGTTAACCTTAAAGTGCACGAAGAAAAGAGATTATTGAAAACATTGAGGAAGCATCATGCTGCAATTGGATATATTCTTGATGATCTTAAGGGCATTAGCCCTACTTTATGTCAACACAAGATTAATATTGAGCCCAATGATAAACCTGTTGTCAATCATCCACGACGCTTGAATCCTAAGATGAAGGATGTGGTAAGAACAAAAATATTAAAGCTTCTGGAGGCAGGTATAATTTATCGTATTGCTGATAGTAGATGGGTAAGTCCTGTTCATTGTGTCCCCCCAAGAAAGGTGGCATTATTGTTGTTCCTAATGATAAAATGAACTTATCCCACAAAGGATTGTAACCGGTTATAAGATGGTAATTGAATTCAGGAAATTAAATAAAGCTATTAGGAAAGATCATTATCCTTTAACTTTCATCGATCAAATATTAGAAAGACTGTCTAAGCACACACTTTTTTTGTTTCCTAGATAGATATTTTGGTTTCTCTCAAATACATGTGTCACAATAGATCAAAAGAAAGCTACATTTACTTGTCACTTTGGAACTTATGCTTATAGACGTATGCTTTTTGGTTTATGTAATGCACCTGCTATATTTCAGATATGTATGACTGCTATATTCTCAGATTTTTGTGAGAAAATTGTTGAGGTCTTCATGGATAATTTTTCCATTTACAGAAATTCTTCTAATGATTGTTTGAGCAATTTTGATAAAGTTTTGCAGAGATGTGAAGATACTAATCTCGTCTTAAACTAGGAGAAGTGTCACTTTATGGTGAACGAATGTATAGTCCTTGGTCATAAAATTTCTGAAAGAGGCATTGAAGTAGATAAAGCTAAAGTTGATGCAATTGAGAAAATGTCGTGTCCTAAATATATCAAAGGTATAAGAAGTTTCCTTGGTCATGCTGGTTTCTATAGAAGGTTTATTAAAGACTTATCTAAATTTTCTTGGCCTCTAACTAATCTGATACAAAAATATGTTCCATTTGTTTTTGATAATGATTGTGTAGAAGCCTTTGAAATACTTAAGAAATCCCTAATAGCTGCACCTATTTTTCAACCACCTGATTGGGTCTACACTTTAAAATTATGTGTGATGCTAATGATTTTGCTATTGGTGTGGTTCTAGGTCAAAGAGTTGATAAGAAATAAATATTATTCGCTATGCTAGTAAGACCTTGGACACCGCTCGAACAAACTATGCTACCACTAAAAAGAATTTCTAGCAGTTGTGTTTGCTTGTGATAAGTTCAGACCTTATATTGTTGATTCTATAGTTACTATTCACACTGATCATGCTGCTATTAAATATCTCATGGATAAGAAAGATGCTAAACCTATATTAATTAGGTGGGTTCTTTTGTTACACGAGTTTGATTTGCATATTGTTGATAGAAAGGGAGTTGATAATCCGGTCGCAGATAATTTGTCTAGAATGGAAAATGTTCTTGATGACTCACTGTTTATTGATGATAGTTTCCTGATGAGCAATTAGCTGTTATAAATGCTTGCGCTTCTCGTGATAATCCTTGGTATGCAGATTATGCTAATTTCATTGTTGCTAAACATATACCACCTAATTACACATATCAATAAAAGAAAAAGTTATTCTTTGATTTAAGAAACTATTTTTGAGATGACCCACATATATACAAAGGAGTAGATGGTGTTATTAATCGCAGTGTACCTGAGTATGAGTAGGAACAAATCATAAAGAAGTGTCAGTCTGATGTTCCACTAGAGTAATAATCTGGACTATTACTCAGGGTTGATCTTCGGTGGAATAACAGTTTGTCTATAGGAGCTTCGGGCAGAGGGATTTGCTTCTAACTTCCAACTATGGCTTTGCCTTAAGTTGAGCTTGGAATTGGCGTTGGAGGAGGAATAGGCGGCAACAGACAATCATGAGCATAATCAGTCACATATGGACGCTTGAGATCATTGTTGAGGTATAAGTGGATCCATGGCGCGAAGGGCTTTGGTACCAAAGGTTGCATTGCAGAATGCACCTAATTCCGGACAAAAAAAATCTTCAACCTCAAAATGGACGCTCATTCGCCATAGAGATAAGCAATGTGCACACAATTCCTTTAATGGAGTCCTAAAAGTGTGTGCCTTTCCTTGGACAGAGAATTTTGCCAGATTAGATGTATCAAGTGGATATATTAGTGTGTCAAGCTTGCTATTATCCCAACGCTCTGGTTGTTGAGAACCCTCACGCTCGAATAAATGGTGGCATGAGTGCCCCCAAACGGTGCCTCACTGAAGGCCCCACCCTTCTCCACCCTACCTCCTTGTCAAGCTTGCCAGCAATTTCAACAAATTACACCCGCACTCGAATAGATGATGAGCCCCATCGATAGACGCATGGCCAATGGATCCACATCGCCCTGCCGGAGACCCATGCCTTCTTTCACCCCCTCCCGCTCATCAAGCTCGGGGGTGATTTTCAACAAATCCTCCCCCCCCCCCCACACACCCACAGAAAACACAAAAAAGTCCACCACTCACAGTTTGAGCGTGCCAGCTCGGAGCAGGTGTATGACTTGGGGCAGCGTGATTGATCGCCGGTGTAAGGGATCCTCTCTTTGACAGAATCAAGGAGAGAAGAGCACATAAGGATAAGGAAATGCACATGCTATGGGAGGAGAAAGGCGAGCGGTGATGTCTCATGGACCACTTCCTTCTTGCGCACGCATCTCTCTGTCCCGCTCCACGGCCTGTGCATAAAGTCCTAAGTAGATTTTCCCAAAAAAAATCTAGGACCTACATCAATCCCACTTCTAAAAAGTAAGAAAGTCTAGACATAAACGGGAGTGTTGAGATATATTGACCACACTCTCCACCAGTCCACTGTATAAAATATCTTTATCTGCAAACATACAACTGAAATAACATTGTCACTGTGTTCCCCGTCCTTCCATCCATCCTATCGAAGCAAAGTTTGGCTTTCTAATACGACGGACAAACACCGACTACTTGCGTCGACCGGGTAATCTTATACTGTATCTACGTACAACACACGTACAACACACGCCCATTATTTGCTTTAGCAGATGGGCGACGACGACGTCTCGCGCCTAATTTCGGGCGAGAAGTTTACACGAATGTAAAAGACGATAATCAGGTAAATTACCCCATTTTCACGGTTGCTTCCTTGCTTATAGAAGCTGTCTGCTTACGTGTTGCACTACTGCTGCAACGTCCACTTCAGTAGCTAACGACGATAATGAGGCCAATAGCGGTGACGATGATCGTCGACGGCACGCCGAAACGAAGGTGGCTCCAGAAGGTGAGGTTGTAGCCATGGAACTGCGCCCGCCGCGCCTGCTCACACACGATCAGGTTCGCAGCTGAGCCCAGAAGGGTGAGGTTGCCCGCCACCGTACTGACCCAAGCTAGTATGAGCCAGGCTTTCTTCTCTGAAGCCGGTGAGATGGCACCAGCGGATGCTGCCACTCTTGTGCCGAGAAGCAACACTGAAAACAAAGATGATTCCCAGATAACATGTTTAGTTAACCTGGCTATCCTAGAATCACAAGATTTTTCTTAAGTTTAACCACACATTATCTGCATTATAAGAGAGATTCAAGGATAAACTACTTGCATTGACTGAGCGGCAACATTGGGAAAGAAAGAGTTTTACCGGTTGGAACATTTGAGGCAACATTTGAAAGAACAAGAATCACAACGGCAAGAAGCGCGATCCCTTTGGCGCTGTCGATCCTCGCGTGCGGCTCCACCAGCTCCCAAAGCGCGTTGGGTATGCCGGTTCTGTTGAAGCCATCCACCGTTATGAACATCCCGCAGAAGAAGATCAACAACGAGTACGATACCTGCATGCAAATCATGAAATGTTGATCCGAGTTAGCAGCATGTTTACAGGCAGATCCATACAATACATGATCGAGAATTTTGAAAAACTGTCAGATTTTCAGTAGAACCTTCTCTAGGCATGCTTGTGCGTCGGTGAAATCGAGCGCCAGGAGGACGAGGGCGGCGGTGATGGCGGTCCAGGACATGTTGAGCCCCATGAGGAGCGAGACGAGCATCCCGAGCGTCGTGAGGTACACGGCGGTCTTCCACACGAGCACCTTCCACTTCTTCTGCTTCACCACTTCCTCCTCGTGCGGCTTCTCCTTCTCCTCGCCGTCGAAGGTCTGCTCGGGCGCGTCCTCGATGATCACGCTGCGCTGGCGGCTGGTCGTCCTGGTCACCTTCCGGGGGCCATCGTCGCGCCGGTCGCACACCGTGGACACCTCCACCATCTCCTGCGACATGCTGGACGCGCGCACCGACCTGATGGCGACCTGGATGTCGCGGTCGCCCTCGGAGTTGTAGCTCTTGCTCCTGCTCATGCTGTCGCTCCTGCGGATGGGCTCGTTCATGTAGTCGGCGTCGCCGTTTACCGAGTTGGCGCGCGACATCCGCGCCGGCGTGAACCGGTGCGAGGTGACCTCCTCGTCGGCCACAACGACGTCCTGCCCCCCGGCCGACTCTTGGTCCCGCTCCTTGGCGACGGAGAGGTGCTTCCAGAAGTAACAGAGGAGGATGCAGGTGTTGGTGATGACTCCCACGATCATGGCCGGGAAGATGCCGAAGAGGAAGGAGCCGAAGGAGATGCCGCTGGTGACGGCGATGACGAGGTTCTGCGGGTTGCCGATGGGCGTGGCGGAGGAGCCGATGTTGGAGCTGGAGGCGAGGGCGAGGAGGAAGGGCTGCGGGGGCAGGTTGTTCTGCCGGGCCACCTTGAGGATGAACTCGGTGAGCACGACGCAGGTGGTGTCGTTGGTGAAGAGCGCGCTGGCGACGGCGGAGACGAGGCAGACGCGGAAGAGGAGGTCCTTGCTGCCGCGGCTCTTCCAGGAGAGCATGCTGCCGAGGTACTGGAACATGTCGGCGCGCTCGAGGAAGATGCTGACGACCATGGTGCCGAAGAGGAGGCCGAGGATGGGGAGGTCGATGGCGGCGTAGGCCTGCTCGGGCGTCATGACGCGGAAGAGCACCATGAGCATGGCGCCCAGCAGCGACCCCGCCGTCCGGCCGACCGGCATGAAGGGCACGGACGGGAAGACGGCCAGCACCCAGAAGATGGAGAAGGCCACGCATCCCAGCACCACCTTGGCCGTGCTCTCAAGCGCCATCTCCGATACTCCAATCTAGCAAGATCCCCTGATTGACACTTGTTGTGAAGAAGAAGAAAGAAATTCAGCCGATGGAGCGCAGCTGATCAGCCAGCGACAATAATGCCAGTCGGTTTCCGGTCAGAATGAGTGGCCTTGTTGCTTATAGATTAGATCCTGCGGAATCGGTGCAAAGAAACAGAAACTGCATGTCAATAGTATAGGAGAGTCCCCAAAACTGATGGCTAGCTACAAGTTGCACCAATGTGTGAGAAAAGACACAGTGAGCTCATTTTCAAAAAAAAAAGACACAGTGAGCTCAATCATGATTTGCTAAGGTGCCACCGCCCACCGGCATAACGGCGCGCGGCTGGCGTATGGGCGCAACCACCCGGTCAAGCTAGAGTTTCGCACGACGGCGGCGGCGGTGAGCGAGGGGTTTACACGTACCGGCCGGGAGAGTGGCAAAGCCGCCAAAGGGTTTGAGCAAACCGCCGCAGTCGCTACTGGGATTCCAGGGGGATAGGAGTAGGAGTAGGAGCAGGAGCAGGGACCTTGCGACTGACGAGTGGCAGAGAGGTCGCGACGTGTTATCTCCTCGTGGTTGGGACTTGGGACCGAGTGCTTAGGATCGGCTATTTAACACGAGCGGTGCAGTCCTGTACGTGTTCCGACTCTCTACGGCTAACCGGAGCGCCGGCCGGTCTTTGGTTTGGGCAAGAGCAAGCTTAGTATTATAGCAAGCAGGTGGCTACTATATAAGACTGTTATGTCGTATCTCTCTAAAACAAAAAAGACTGTTATGTCATAAAAGTTTAGTAATATTATTTATTCATCATACGGCAGGGTTGGATATAAGATTTACCCTTAGTATAGTATAATTTTTTGATTTCTCCCTTTTACCCCCTCACATTACTCATTCCTATCAACGAGCACGTGCCTATGCTGGTTGTTCCATGATAGTCCACTCGTTTTTCTTGCTTTTTCGCATAGACAAAAATATTATGTAAATAGGTTTATAGCTAACTATCGTACTTGCTTTAACTGATACATTCACGTAGATCTAGATCAATCAGTCTTAGGCACATGTCGCACATGCTTTAGTTTGACTAGGCCGAACTTAGCAGGGATTTGCCACATGGTTTCCTTTGGCCTACGGGAACTATCACAATCCCTTTTATTTAAAGAATTTGCTTTCATACCCTTTGTTTCACCAACTAGCAATAATTTTTTATAGCAAATTAAAATAATTTTAGCGCAACACTCAAGCAGCATTGGTCCCGATGAAGACATACTCCCTTCCGTGGGTTTACAAGTTCACACATATCTTGAGACATACTTTAACCATCACTAATAAATTATCAACTGTTCTCGTGTTTTTTGTTAATTATAAGTCATTAAATTATTCGCAAAAAAATTACAAGTCATTAAATTATGCCATTGAATTCATATACAAAATAAAATGGTATATTTATGGCACATATATTGTCGGTGTAATTGATGAACTAAACAAATATGTGCGGCTATGAGGCGTATGTTGTGACTTCGTAAAGCTCAGAAATTGTTGCACAATCTTTCAAGGGAGTACCTAGAACTCATCTAGATGAGATATAATTTGGTCTCATTCACTTTGAAAACAGGAACAGATACAATCTACATCAGCACACACGCATCTTATAGCATCACATCCAATAGCAATAAAAAGTGAATGAGACCAAATTATATCTCATCTAGATGAGTTCTAGCAAAACTGATCTTTCAAATGTGCTCATAAGGATAAGGATAGGGTATATTTATAGGGATGAATATTTGTGCGATTAGATTTATGGCACACAACTTGTACTACCTCTTATGCTCTACCATGCCAAGCACGTATAACTAGCCATTGGTATATTTATGGCACATAACTTGTACTACCTCTTGTGCTCTACCATTCCAAGCAGGAATACCATGCACGAAGCAAGTAACGGGTGCAATGGCACAAACGTGATTACCAACTGAATGTTTTAGTGTTTGGTGATCACCATGGAAGCGAATTCCCGGCTTAACAAACAATACTGTTCCATAACACGGATGTATATCTCCATGTTGTTTTAAATACATATTTTTGTTTCCTATTTGTTGGAAACAAATGCATATTTCTTAATAAGCCATTCTCTAGTTGATACAGACATTATTGCAAAGTCTTGATAGCAAATATCATCTCCGTCCAAAATTTGAATTTAAATACATCCGTTGTAAAAAATCTAAGACAAGCAATTCGGTACGGAGGGAGTATATCTTTACGAAGTGGTGCCCAATTCCCTTTAGTAGATTGAAGCGAGAAAATGCAGTGCCGTCTTTCTCAAATGGCGAATACGTAAACTATTTTTCTTCGTATAAAGCGCCTACACTACACAGGCGTCTTTGCATTTTGCATTGGGCATGGCCTTATGAATCTGCCCTGTTTCCCTGGGACCAAATCTAGTGCCCTGTTTCCCATGGCCGTATAAAGCGCCTTATGAATTTTGCATACGTGTCGCAACAACAGATAGATGAAGAAAGAAGACAAGTGAAGTTTGTGCGAGGGAAACAGGGAGATCGATCATGCTCACGCGCGTGCACGGAGGAGGACCGGGCATCACATTCACATGGTCGCCCTCCCCTCCAGCCTGATAGGTGGGTCTCCTATAAACTGGCCACTACGAGTATACCGTCGGTGTCGGTTGAAAACAGGTCAAAAGACGCAAGCGCCCCGTAGAAACCCGCGCGCGACCACGGCCACTCGCTCGCTCGCTCGCTCGCTCAAGGTCCAGACGGAGGTGACAACCGGGCTAACATCCATTTTTGCGCTTACGCCGGCCGTGGGGACTGGCTGTCCTATGCTTTTCGAGACTTGCTCGAGAAAAGTTTTTTTGGGCCCCCAGGAAAGTCCAAAAGAGGCTGGCTGGCAGTTCATCAAGACGCGATCTTGACTGGTGAGAGGTGACACGGCTACGGATGAGAGTCGAGTCGAGTCGACCTGACCCCGCGAGAGGAGAGGAGAGGCTTTCGGTTTCGGACGTACGGAGCGAGCGAAGAGACGAGAGAGGTGTGTGGTGCTTGTTGCTGGCCGCGGAGAGGGACCGATGGAGAGAGCTACGTCTGCCGGCACGTCCCTGTTTTGTTCTGGCCTCGGCCCAGCCCCAGTGTGAGCTCCCCATCATATCGGTGTGAGAGTGAGTCATGGAGTTTGCGGCCCCGTGCAGCCAAGTAATAGTATGTGCTGCTTTGGCAGGCCGATTGAATCAACCGCTAGAGGAAGGTGAATCGTGTGGAGCATTGCTGACCGTGTTTGCAAAGCGTCGCGGGGGAAAGCGGTGAATTTTATCCCGCACAAAAAGATACTAATTTCAGACCTTTTTTTTACTAGTACTCCCTCCGTTCTTTTTATAGGACGTTTTGGACAGCTGACATTGCACTATTTTATATGTTGTCTGAATTGTCTAAACGCACGTGAACAGAGGAAGTACTAGTATATTTACTTTATTAAACTACTCCCTACTACTCAAAGTTAACAGCACACACTGACGTACTACTACAGCGAAGTGTACGAGCTCTGAAGAGAGTGTCGTTTCTTGGGACCAAATCTAGGCACATGCATGTAACATACTCCCTCCGTTTCTAAATGTAAGTTTTTTTAGAGATTTTAATGTAAACTACATATGAATAAGTCTAGGTTACTCATTTTGCTCCGTGTGTAGTCCATAGTGAAATTTCTAGAAAGACTTATATTTAAAAACGGAGAGAGTATCAGCATATGGAAGGGAGCATCCGCCGCATGCATCGGGATGGCGGGCGGGATCTGTGGTGTCGCAAAGTCCTTCCGTACCAAGGCATGTACTACGTGTGTTACATGGATCTGGATGCATCTTCGTTTATCTTTACATTAAACTCAACAACTCTTGTTAAACCAAGTCACCCAGCCGCATCCATGCTTGGCCAAGTCACGTGAATTGTACGGTTTGAAAAATCACGACTAATCTTGCGCGCAGCATGCAAATTCTTCACCAACGCACCTACCAACAGACACACACAGATTTATATATAGAGAAAGAGAGCTTACATTTCCAGGCCAGAGCACTTGAATCGACACACGTATGCGTACGCGCCTGCCCGCCGATTATTTGCTCTCGCCGCGCGGCCTAAAGATCCGGCTAGGAAGGAGTTGAGCTGTTTTGATCTGGAGCGCGTGGAGCTCTTCTTGGCCATGCACTGCCGTGCTAGCTAGGTGGTACGTATGATGGGAGAGGGAGCGCATATAAATAGGCCGCTGAGAACCACGCGGCCACTGCGTTACATCCCTATACCTCTGAACCGTTCCCAAACGTTCGGACGGACGGACCGGTTAGAGTGAACCAACTCGCCTCAGTGTCTCAAAACCAGTCCCAAACGTCCAGGCTTTTTGGCGTCTCTCATATCCAGTTTAAATGTAGAAAGAATATGAGGCGGCCCGGGCGCGTCCGCCACGTCAGTCCAGCCCACCGTCGACTCCAGTTTGTCTCCACAAAAATCCTGATCCGGAAATCCTACACACACTTTGCTCCGCTCACGCCTTGTCTCTTCTCCCCTTCTCCGTTTCGATATAATCCAATCTCCGGCGAGCATGTCGAGCTCCACAGCCACTCCGACGGCTCCGTTGATGACAAGGAAGAGTTGGCCCTCTGCATTACAATGGAGCGGCCATGGGTGGACACGGGGGCAGTTCTGGATCTGGTCCATCACCGCTCGCCCGCTGGCGCAACTGACGCCTGAGTTGCCCCTTCCGGCCAACGCGTAGCTCCGCGCGGCTGCTCAATCTACGCCGCCTCTCCGTCATCCACCTCCCCTATCGGCCGATGCTCCGCAAGGGCGGCGGTGGGTTCTAGTGCTCGCTTCGCCGGGACCGTAGCCGCGGACGCCGGAATTGGAGGCATGCGCCGCATGCACGAGAGGCAGCAGGCAAGGGAGAGGGAGGCGTTCCAGCGGTGCCCGAAGAGGAGGAGCGGCTTCTCGCGTGGGTCTACCATGACGGAGAGGGGCGCTCGCCGAGTAGGGAGGAAGAACGCGTTCTGGCTAGCCATTGAGCAGTCCGAGCACAAGGCGGCGAGGATGGCCAAGCTCAAGCGGAAGCAGGACCGGGTTGTCCGGCGGATGAAGGCCTTCATTGCCCACTCTGATTCCTCCTCCAACTACGGCTCCGACTCCAACTACCCACATCTTGCCACTGACGCCCCTGGACGCCTACAACAGCGCCGGTGACCGGAAGGGCAAAGAGCCGGTTAGGAAGTGGTGAAGCTCCATCGTCTTTGTCTTTAATTTCAAGTTTTTAGTACTAGTTTAAACTTGTCCGTCGTTCATGTGGATTATGTGAACTTTGGTGATTTAAGATATCTGTTCGTAATCGGAATATGCACTTTTATGTCTGTTTCTATGTCCATTTGATGATATACACATTTATAATCATGTTGTATGTTTTAATATGGATATAAGATACCATGTATAAGATACACGGATGTTGAGGACAAAATTTTAGGAGTGTTCAGTCAGTGCCGCGGACACATCCGGGCGCGTCCGGGGTGCGGTTGAGGGGCGGATTTGGTGACCCGCGCATGTGGATGCTCTAAGGCCTTCTTGATTTGGAGCTTCCTCTTAATTTCCTTTTGTACTCTTCCAGCGTGTGACTGAGCCTTTGACACAGCGCTGGCTGTCCCTAGTAGCAGCGCATACCTACATACACATACCGTTAAATTGCTTGACAGGGAAAGATCAACGCAATACAAGGGTTTTCGCTCGATTGGCTCGAACGAAGATGGAGTGGGTGGCCTCAATCAGCCTCGGCGGCGAGCCTTGGGGCGGTGCGTTGCTCTACCAGCGGTCATGGCCAGGGCACCAAAAAATTATAGGGGCACGTAGGTCTGGGAGTACGTATCTACGAAAACGTCTTTAGCCGTTGATATGTGCCGTGATCCGAGAAGTTGTTGCATTGGAAATTTGTTCAAAAATGAATGTCGTGATCCGAGAAGTTGTTGCATTGAAAATTTATTCAAAAATGAATGCTAATTCAGAATCCTCTCAATAGGAACAATATACATTTTTATCTTGTACAAATACGCCGTTCAGCACTTCTACATCTGTGCAGCCTTTCCCACAAGACAGTGTTTAGGAAGACCCCCTCGCGCCGCCACCCCAGGGCGGCGCCAGGGGGATCATATCACAGCGCCGCCAGCCCCACACCCCACAGTAGATCCTGCCGCCGCTGTCGCCGGCATTGGCCGAGATGGCGGCGGCGCCCGGTGCCAAGGCGCCGAGGTGGAAGGAGGTGGCGGCAACCCCTCGAGGTGGATGGGGCACCTCGGTCTGGGGGCTTTGCGCCACCGCCAGGGCGGCCCCATGGCCGTGCAGCGGCAACCGATGACCCCATGGCTGGTGGTTTTGGCGATGGTAGGCATGGCGGCGACCGCGGATCTGGATCCTACCCAGATGCGTCGTCGATTCTTCACGTGGATGGTCGGTGGCATGATGAGGGCTCCGATGAAGGGATGGAGGATCTTCGTCGGAGTACCTGCGGCGGCATACATTTTAATGACAAAGCTCCGTGTGGTTCCAGGCAGCCACGAGATCGCGACGACGCGGCTTCAGGTGAAAACCACGCCTGACTACGGTCTTGGCGAACGATGGCGGCGTCTTTGACGTCGTTTCCTTATCAAGGCATCGTCGTTGCAGGTCACGTCAACTCGATCGGGATGTTCGGGGGAGGGGGGACTCTAGATCTGGGTCTACCGATCGAACGATGACGACACCTTCTGTTGGAAATATGCCCTAGAGGCAATAATAAAAGTATTATTATATTTCCTTGTTCATGATAATTGTCTTTTATTCATGCTATAACTGTATTATCTAGTTGACTAGCTCGTTGATCAACAGATAGTCATGGTTTCCTGGCTATGGACATTGGATGTCGTTGATAACGGGATCACATCATTAGGAGAATGATGTGATGGACAAGACCCAATCCTAAGCATAGCACAAGATCGTGTAGTTCGCTTGCTAGAGCTTTTCCAATGTCAAGTATCTCTTCCTTAGACCATGAGATCGTGTAACTCCCGGATACCGTAGGAGTGCTTTGGGTGTATCAAACGTCACAACGTGGCGAAGTGACTATAAAGGTGCACTACATGTATCTCCGAAAGTGTACATTGGGTTGACACGGATCGAGGTTGATTTGTCACTCCGTATGACGGAGAGGTATCTCTGGGCCCACTCGGTAATGCATCATCATATTGAGCTCAAAGTGACCAAGTGGTTGGTCACGGGATCATGCATTATGGTACGAGTAAAGTGACTTGCCGGTAACGAGACTGAACAAGGTATTGGGATACCGATGATCGAGTCTCGGGCAAGTAACGTACCGATTGACAAAGGGAATTGTATACGGGGTTTGATCGAATCCTCGACATCGTGGTTCAACCGATGAAATCATCGTGGAACATGTAGAGCCAACATGGGTATCCAGATCCCGCTGTTGGTTATTGGCCGGAGAGTCGTCTTGGTCATGTCGCATGTCTCCCGAACCCGTAGGGTCTACACACTTAAGGTTCGGTGACGCTAGGGTTATTAGGAAGACTTGTATGTGATTACCGAATGTTGTTCGGAGTCCTGGATGAGATCCCGGACGTCACGAGGAGTTCCGGAATGGTCCGGAGGTGAAGTTTTATATATGGGAACTTGTCATGCGGACACCGGAAAGTTTCGGGGGCGTATCGGTATCGTACCGGGGCCACCGGAGAGGTTCCGGGGGTCCACCGGGAGGGGCCACCCCTCTCGGAGGGCCACATGGGCCGCACGGGGAAGGGACCCAGCCCCTGGAAGGCTGGGCGCGCCCCCACCTTGGGTCCATGCGCCTAGGGTTGGGGGGGAAACCCTAAAGGGGGCGCCCCCCTTGCTTGGAGGGCAAGTCCCCCCTCCCTGGCCGCCGCCCCCCCTCTAGATCCCATCTAGAGGGGTCGGCCCCCCTTGCCCCTTCCCCTATAAATAGAGGGGTGAGGGGAGGGCTGCTGTACACAACCCAAGGCGCAGCCCCTCCCCTCCCCAACACCTCTCCTCCTCCGTTACGTGCTTGGCGAAGCCCTGTCGGAGTACTGCTGCACCAACACCACCACGCCGTCGTGCTACCGTTGGAGCAATCTTCCTCAACTTCTCCTTCCTCCTTGCTGGATCAAGACGGAGGAGACGTCGTCCGTTCCGTACGTGTGTTGAACGCGGAGGTGCTGTCCGTTCAGCACTTGGTCATCGGTGATCTGAATCACGGCGAGTACGACTCCATCATCACCCTTCCCTTGAACGCTTCCTTTTCGATCTACAAGTGGTATGTAGATGCAAACTCACTCCCTTGACTCGTTGCTTAGATGAACTCATAGATGGATCTTGGTGAAACCGTAGGAAAAATTTTAATTTTCTGCAACGTTCCCCACCACCTTCGGTGTCTTTCTCCTTCCTGGGGGCATCATTTTGGAGCAAGTGTTGGCTAGAGGGGGCAAGAGGAGGAGCGGTGTGACCTCTACCACATGGCCGACGGTGGATCCCAACGGCATGGCGATGCGGAGATTCGGCTACGGGCGCGTGTGGATAGAAACATGCAGGATGGTGGCATTGTCTGACGCTGTGGTGGCGTCGACGGCAGGCCTGGCAAGGTCGATGCATCAATACCTGCTCTGGAGATGGATCGGTGGAAGACGGCCGCCACGGGCTCTCAAAGTGCGTCGGATCGGTGTGTGACTCAGTCCTGACATTGTGGCTTGGCTGAGGCATCCGACTTTAGATGATTAGGCTTTGGTACGATGTCTGATTGGTATTCGGCTCGGAAAATCGGCATCCCTTCATCAAGTGAATAGGAGTAGCAACAGGTGTTGCCAAGATAATGGCTTCAGGCTTATTGGTGTATTACTTTGTAAGGTCTTTGTGAATAATTAATGAAGTGGTTTTATGCATCCAGATGCAGAGGTTGAGGGTGTATCATCCTTTTCCAAAAAAAAGGTGTACTTCTACATCTATCCAGTCTGTTCGAGCGGTTCTTCGTCACTGTGCACCTTCTTCTTCCTTCTTCACTTCTTGCAGCCCAATGTTTTTGTGTTGTTCTCTTTCGCCTACTGTTCTCCTTCACGTCACTTGCGTTTTTTCCTTTGAATCTTTCAGTCGTCTTCGTTCTGTATTGCTTTTCCTTCTATTGAATTTATATCCTTAACATGTTGTCCTTTCTCAAATTTATCCCAGCATTTTTCTGTTAGTCTGTCCTGCCTTTTCCCAAATTCATGTCATCTCATCTTTTTGCCTGCTTTTCATTTTCCTGGCATACATGACATCGTTAGTCAAATAATCCCTCCTTTTCAATTTAGGCCCATCTCAATTTTCCATTTTATAAGTCTCAATTCTACTATTTACCATCATATGTTTGGATTCAAGGTGCATAAAATAAGTGCATGCAAGGATCAAAAGAAAACTCACCAATGCATGTAGAAGTTCTTGGTCATTGAGTGGTCATGCATGCATACGTTGTAATTAATGCATCGGTAAACACAACTTTTTAGGTAAATCACCATGTATTATTCCTAATCTTGTCCAAATCAAGGTGTCTAGTTTCTTTCTACTAAACTGTCTATTGGTACTTTTCTAGTGCCCAATTTGTCACGACCTCAAAGGCTTGTGCGACGAGGACAACATTATTTGTTAGCCCATTAGGATGTAAATATGCCCTAGAGGCAATAGTATTGTATTATTATTTTTTCATATTCGTAATTAAGTGTTTATATTTCATGCTATAACCATTATGATCCTGGAATATGTGATTAAGTGGAAAACTCATATGCACCTGTGGAATGATAAAACGGTAAAATAAAAGATTCCCAGTCTTGCCTCTAGGACTAGCTCAAGTGTTGTTGGTGATCACATTTCCCGGATCTTAGGATATCATTAAGTGTGACTATAGTCCTAAAACAACATTGAGATTATGGCGTTGAAAGAATGATCATATTGAATCGACACAATTTTGCTTGTTATGAATTGAGTTAATATCGTCCGTAGTCGATTGTAATAACACAGAGTGTTAACGTGTAATTTTTCTCCTTAGACCATGAGAGTATTGTGGTCACTTCTTACTACACAGTGGGATTTGGGTTGCTCAAGCGTCACCTGTAGCACGGTAATCATAATGACAACTTACAGGTTCATCGGAAAGTTTGACAAGTGGCGGATAGCTCGAGAGTTGGATTTGCTCCTTCGACGATAGAGATATATCCTTAGGGCCCTCTTGGTGTGACGACATCCATCATCGTCTGGCCAGACATAGGTGACTTCATCACGGGGATGCCGGACACAATAACGAGAAAGAATAACAAAACCGATAACGAGGGTTTTAGTATAGTGAGCATAGTGATGACTCGGGAGGATACCGATGCATCCCGAGTTTTGTAAAGTATTGCGAAGTAAAGGAAAAATCACATGATAACCAAAGGTTCACTCGAATATCATTCATGTGCTCATAGGGATCGATATTGACGTCCACGGTCCCGCTATCGGCATTGAACGAATATATTGACCTTTTGAGTGTCAGTAGGACGGGATTAATGAGAATATATTGTGGAATTATTTCATTAATATTCGAATTGTTCCTTGATGATCTAGAAACGTTTTGGGGTCACTGGAAGGGTTCCGATAAATATCGGATAATATTGAGTATTACCGATATATATATATATATATATATATATATGTATATATATATATATATATATATATATATAGGGTGGATCTATTATGATAACACCCCTTAAGACCTTATTCTGCACACCAAAACACCATATTCTGCTAACACCCTAACCCGCAGCTACCCACCCAGACGAACACGGAGATAAAAAACCTCAATTGAACCCCCACCTCCTCCATCTCCCTCGTGCCCACCCACCCATCTCCTCCCACCTTCTTCGCCACAAATCCTCCTGCAACTCCGGCGCGCCGCCCTCCTTCCAACCCACGCCGCCGGATCCCCACCCCCACCAAGCACCGGCGGAGACCAGCCCCTGCCACGCGCCGCCAGAGCCCCACCCTGCCACCTACCACCACGCCCCGCCTTCTCCCCTGCAGCACCTTCCCGTGGCGCCGCCCCCTTCTTCATCCGGTGCCACGCCGGCGCCCTGGCCCCGCCCGAGCCCTCCGGCTACCTCCCCTCTGCCAACCTCCCCCGAGACTATTGCCGTTGCGGCCCCTCCCGTGCAAGGACGGCGCGTCCCCAAACCCCTCCCATGGCCGGCGCTCACCCACCTACCTCCGATGAACGGCACACCCCCAACCCCTCCAACCGCCGGCCTCCACCCACGACGGATCCAGGATCCTGACGACCAGATCCGCCATCCTCTGGATCTGCACGGCCGCGTTCCAACCTCTGACGGGGACCTCGCGTTCCTGCACCTCGCGCCCCACCCGCAGCTATGCGCTGTCGCCGGTGGGATGTGGCACCTCCTTCGTCGCCGGGCGAGCGTGCAACTCCTTTATCCCCTGGCATCTCCACCGGATCAGAGTCGCCACGAACTCGACCGGCCCCTGCCCTTGTGCATCGCTCGGTAATAAAATCGAGCCCCCACCTCCGGGGAGAGGCCGTCGTCCCCACCAGCACCCCCTACCCCCTCCCCCCCGCCGCAAGCACCACCAGTGGCTGACGGCGAGCCTCCACTAGCGTCCACTTCAGTCCGGTGCCAACAAAAAATCCTACTTCGGTGTGGACATGCAGTACGCCGGGGAGCTGCTAGCGGTTGGAGCAGCATGGGTGTGCGGTTCGTTTTTCATTTTTTTGTCCTTCGAGGTGGTCGTGGCCATGGCCGATCTGTGTGACTCCTTATTTTGTTGGTTTGGCCGCAGCACACACCCCGCGCCCTGGCGACCACTTTGTTGTAGGATGCATCCCAAAAACAGGGGGGAGCAGCTCACATGGTGGAGTTCGGAGCTGCAATGCACTCTGGTGGAGGCAGCGGTGCACTCTCACCGCGCCCCACCGCTGTAGCGTCAAGGCCAGGGCGGTCATCACGGCAACGAGCCCCCCCCGGGTCAACTCCATCGTGCCTCCTCTTGCGTGTGCAGTGCACACCTTGCCGCATAGCAGCCTACCACCCCATTTCTCGACCACGGTGCAGTCCATGCCGCCGTCGCTGATGACACCGGCGCCTTATACAGTGCAGGTTGCTCTTCACTTCAGCTCGGTTGGGTCATCGGTGCAGTACACAGGGACTTGAGAGGATGATGGGCATGTAGTTCTGTTTGTGCGATGCTGCGGTGTGGGTGCTTGTGGCATGCATTTTACTCACTTGTTCGCTGTCATCGTGTACTTGTGTGCAATTCCTACGGTTTTTCATGATCTTGCTTGCAGTATGTTACTTGGAAAAAATGCCCAAACCTCAATTTGTTTTTTTGTTTAAATTCGGTCCAGTGCAGTTGGTTTGGTATGTTAGAGAGGTTCATTTTCATGGAAAAAATGGTTGATACAGCCCACTACAAGGAATACTGTGGTCCACTTAAGTCATATGTACTTTTTTTTGTCAAACTAGATGCAGTCCGTTCAGGCACTGCTTGCGGTTTGTGGCGCGCGGCTTATGAAGTTCTTTTTTCTTTTATTTGTATAGAAAAAAATTCATCTCGCGTTTTACTTCCTCGCTTAAAAAGAGTCAACTTCGATCTCCCATTGTTTGCTCATGTTTTTTGGACGAGAGGACAACAACACCAGCATGGGGTCTGCACTGCATGGGTGTGGCCGGAGGGAAAAAGGAGGTGCTATCCATGGCGTGTTGTAGTTCATTATTTCAGAATTTGATGTGCCTTTTTCAGTGCGGTGCAGTGCACTTCAGGTGCAGCTCACTGATTTTCTGGTGTGCAGTTACTCAAAGCCTCCGACGAGAAGCTCCCATGGTGGATCTGAAGTATGGTGTGCCGTGTGCAATTGCTGGTTACCTGTAGCACGGTTCAGTAGTGAGAGCGTTGCAAACTTGCATTACTGTATCCCTTTGGGAAAAGAGTTTCTGCAGTTAGTCGGTTCCTGTATGTACAGCCTTTTGCATCGTTTGTTGTCTTCATGCAGTGCGTGCAGGGGTGACAGAGCACTTCGGTCGTGAAAACTTTGTGCATAAAATATGCATATACAAAATATGTTGGCTGCAAAAATATTATAAGTTGTTCATTTTTTAAATGTGTGTCATTCACTTGTTCATCGCCCCCTGTCTTTTTCTTTCCGGAAGTGCACTATATTGCCACGTGCAAAAACTAACATTGACCATGAAGTCCATAAATGTTTGTATTTTTTGTTTGTAAAAAGGGAAAAACTCTCATGAGGTTCATTTTGATTCCAAGCTAATTAATAAATGCAGTTAGTTTGCCGCAACTATGTGGTTCACCCCGTAAAAAAAGAAAAAAAAAGAATATGGCTCATTGCTCAAGTACTTATGTACTCTTGTACCCTGCAGTCAACTAGTATTGTCTCCGCAACTCCGTTGGATTTTTATTTGGAAATATGTATTTTAAAAAGTGTGTGTTGTTTATTTTCTTGTTCATTGAAGAAGTTTGAATAAAGAAACAATTTGATGTGGTTCAATTGCACTAGTCTCTACGGTCCACTCGTTCTAAAAAAAGTTCGAAAAAAGACAACAAAAACTCATGTGGTGCACTTTCGGTAGTGTCGCGGTGCACTTACTCTCAACGTGAAGTGCAGAAAAATGTTACGCGAACGACAAAATAAAACTAATGTGGTTCACTTCTCGATAGTGTTGCCGTTCACTAACGCCCGATGTGAAGTGCACTCTACTTTCTCGTTCTTGAAAAAATTACGTTTGAATAAAAAGAAACCATGCAGTTCTCTTACCCGTGTGATGCAGTGCGGTTTTTCGTCCGTTGCAGTGCGGTTTTTAGTCGGATGAAGTACCCACGTCGATTTGGGTGTCGCGAAAAACAGAGCGTCCGCATTTCGGTAAATTCGAAATTCCTCTTAAACCGTAAATAATTATAAAGAGTGTTCTACATGAAAAAGTTGTGTCTCGACGATATCTTTCCAACAGCGTACAATTTGAATCATTTCGACCAGCGGTTTGTAAAAATTTCTCGAAAAACGGCCGCTGCCTCACGTAGTCAGCCGCACGATTTTCAAAATTAACTAAACAACGTAAGGAATCTCAAAACCATTTCTACATATGAAAGTTGCGCCTTGTCCATAGCTTTCCAACGACGTATTACACGCCTCGTTTCGACAAACGGTTCAAAAACTAGAGCGAAAACAGTACCGAAAATTGCAAAATTTTTAAAAAAACTTAATTCCGCGATTTAGTAAATTTGAAACTGCTCTTAAACCGTAACGAATTAGAAAACATAATAGATATAAAAAAGATGCGCCTTGACTATATCTTTCCAACGGTGTATCATTTGCTTTATTTCGATGAGCGGTTTAGAAAAAATCACGAAAATACGCTCGCTGCCACTCGTCATCCGCCGCGCCATTTTTGAAACTGCTCTTAAACCGCGAGGAATCTCGAAAAGTGTTCAACATAGAAAAGTTGCGCCTAATCCATAGCTTTCCAATGGTATATTATACGCCTCGTTTCGATAAACAATCAAAAAATTAGAGCGAAAATAGTACCGAAAAAACACTGCGTGCAGTTTTTTCCAACGCGAAGTTCACTAGTCTATATTGCAGTGCTCGTCGTCAAGAAGATGCACGCACTTGCGTTCAGTGTGCGGTCTTGAAGTGGTGTGTGAATAGTTATTCTGATAATATTAGCAGAATAGACAGTCTATATATATATATATATATATATATATATATATATATAGGTGGAAAATGTTTTCGCAATTTTAAATTATATATAAAATGATCTAAAAGTATTTAGAACTATTTTATATTTAATTTAATATCAACGAGCCTTAAAAGGACAAAAGGTGGAAGTCATCTTGGGCCACAAGGGCCCAAGAGGGGAGGCGCCCCTTCAAGGAGGACGAATTGGGGGGGGGGGTGTCAGACTCCTCCTCCCCCGGTAGGTGCGCCAAGGGGGGAAACTTTCCCTGGTGTCATCCCTCCCTCTCCCCTCTACCCTATATATACTTGAAGTTTGGTGCTCTTTTGAATACACAAGTTTTGGAGCCTCCTCTAGTTCTTCCAGTTCTAGTTCTAGTTGGTCCTAGTTGACTAATTAAAGCTAGGCTAATCCTCTTGTCCTCATAATTAGAAGGCCCGTGTGGTTCTAATATCCTCCCTCTTATTCTCTGGCAATGATTTTCTCTGGACAGCAAAGCGTTGCCGGATCATGAAGGTTGCATGCTTGCAACCAAGTAGAGAGGTTGTGCTTTCGGTCTTCGGTTCGAGGGACTGTTTGCGGGTGGTACGAGGGATCGTTCATCGACGGTTCGAGGGAATCCAAGTACGATCTACACCGACACGTTCATCTTTCGCTGTAACTCAGTGATGGTAATGATCGTGATCCCATCCCGTTATGCATCTTCATACTGATCTTGGGTGTGCGCAGGCATGGAATTTTTTTGTTTTCTACTACGTTTTCCAATAGTGGTATCAGAGCAGTTATATGAGTAGGTGCAGGTTGTGATCTAAATCACATGTGATTGCGAGGGTTGATGTTCTTGCTATGCTTCCCTCGAGTGTTGCTTTGGTTAAATTCATCGATGACATGGTGTCACTTTTTCAGAAGGTTCTGACAATCGATTGAATCTGGCTGTCGATGATCTGTTAACAATTCCTTGGGCTTCACCATAGTTGAGAATAGTGAACCGTCGCTTACACAATAGGGTGCCGAAGATGGATGTTCTTCTACGGGGTCACACGTATTTGGCGAAGTTTAGTGTGGGGCTAGAGATTTTTAATTAACTCTCTTGTTTCATACACCCCAAAACTTAATCTATCATCAAAAATCATCGCCTAATTTGTGGACATATGTAGCTAGTATTATTTTTAAATTATTTAACCGCATAACTAAAAAATTTCTAAAACCGATTAGAGGACGTCTAACTTTGTTCTGCAGGGCATGCATATGATGTGGTATAGCCTTCGTCATGATAATGAGTTTATGTATGAGATGGTTATATGTTGTAATGTTATGTGGCCTGCGTGTCACGGCATGATGGCTGAAGCCACGAGATTGCCACACGTTAATATAAATATCGTAGAGAATGCCTACGGGTTACAGGTGAGATGGCAACCCTACACGGAGGACCCCTACATGGAGAATGTGTACATGGCACGGGCCGAGGAGCTATAATTTCATGCCATGGCGGAATGTTTGAGTTCGATGCCATGGCAAAGTTTTCTGACATTGCTGGCACGAAAACGTTTTGAAACGGTTGCCACGACAACAAAATATTGGCCGTCACGATGCTTCAACAGAAGATTGAAGATGATCACGGAGGATTCCCGACACCCAGGGCTATACCATATCATGCTTTTATGAACTGCCTAAGATGTTTATCCCTTTATTGTTGTCACCCTTTGATTGCGCAGTAATCAATTATCAGGGTGATCTCTCACAGTAAATATCAAGTTAAAAGGTGCTCTTCCCAGTGTTGCAACCATCTATAACATGGGGCTTTCCAGAGTACATCATGTCCACAGGAGTACAAACAGATTGTGAAGTGTAAGACAAGCGAGGTTAGACTGAGTAAGCAGATAACACTCGGTTGTCTTGAAGTTCTAGCAAAATCGTTTTGAGCTCGAAGCACGAAGCATCCAAAGATGAACAAGAGTCATATGGTGATAAGATGGCAAAAGATTGCCTACCAGTCAAACTTCACGTCATGAGTGATGTCTGCATCAATGGCTGTGAATAAAATCAGGGTTTTAAATCACTTAATATCAATTATGAGAGATATTGATTTGAGTGGGAGCACAATTATGCATTAATTAAGTTTAATCACTAGTGCAAATTAACTATGAACAATGTCTATGTGTAGTTTGATTATAGTTGTAGAACGGCTCACGGTTACACCTTTGCTATTAAAATTTATTGACTATAACTTATATGGTTGAATCTTTTTACGATTGAGAGGATTGTACTTGATACGTATCCGACGTATCTATAATTTATGCTTGTTCCATGATGTTATATTATCATTCTTGGATGTTTTACAATCATTTTATAGCAACTTTACATCATTTTTTGGGACTAACCTATTGACATAGTGCCCAGTGCCAGTTGCTATTTTTTGCTTGTTTTTTACTTCGCAAAAAATCAATACCAAACGGAGTCCAAATGCAGTGAAATTTTTTGGAGATTTTTTCTGGACCAGAAGACACCTGTTGGGCCAAAGAAGTACCAGAGGGGGGTTCCGAGGGGAGCACAACCCACCTGGGCACGCCGGGAGCCCAGGTGCGCCCTGGTGGGTTGTGCCCACCTCGGCCGCCTCCCGCACCGCCTCTTTACTCTACAAATACCCAGAAAATCCAAAAACCTTAGGGGAGTCAACGAAACACAATTCGAGCCGCCGCAAGTTCCAGAACCACCAGATCAATCTAGACACCATCACAGAGGGGTTCATCATCCTCACTGGTGCCTCTCCGATGATGCGTGAGTAGATCATTGTAGACCTACGGGTCCGTAGTTAGTAGCTAGATGGCTTCCTCTCTCTCTCTTTTGATTCTCAATACAATGGTCTCTTGGAGATCTATTTGGTGTAACTCTTTTTGCAGTGTGTTTATTGGGATCCGATAAACTTTGAGTTTATGATCACGCCGCCACCGCCGACCGGCCAAGGATTGACCTCCTATGCGGTAGCTGCTGCCTCGGCCGCTGCCGCCATGTCTATGTGTAGAGCGACTGTTTATTTCACTAAAGTGTATCCCTAGAGCGGTTGTTTACCCGAAGTATTAACTCATTTATTGCATCCCCGTATGTACCAGGTAGTACATCACGCACGGTTATGTCACGGGAACTGTGTCTCACCTACGTTGTCTTCTCACATGGTTTGGTGTGGAAATCATGTGTGAAGTTGTAATATAGAACACAAATGACATGTACAAACCTTGTGTCGTATACAACAGACTGCGATAACTAGTTCCCGACCGTTATCAGATCCCCACAGTTTCCCCATTCTCGCCCAATTCCATGATAGCCTCCAAATACCCTTGAGCAAGAACTAGGGAAAATTGTGTGTGTGCAGACTCCATCCCGGTACTTCCGATCTCGTCATGAACCCTACCAATGGAGACGGTATTTCTTTCCATCATCCACCACCTCTTGGACATGCACTACCACTCGGTATAGGTACATAGGGTGTGTGGTCTGTGGCGGCGATACATAATCATCCTGTTAAACTGCTTTGTATGAGATTTGGCACGAGCAAACCAATTCTGTTAGACAAATGGCTGACAAAAATTAGGAACTAAAATTTCAAACATGGTTAACTACCTACTAGATGATTCAGTTAAATAGGCTGAGAAGGATTTTATTACATGTGGAAGTGAATGATGAGGGGGAGGATACCCCTATGTGGGTCTGGAATAATGAGAAAAAGTTTACTGTGAAATCAGTTTACGACCACTTGTTTGACATGTACCTGGACAGGTCATTCAAACACCTGTGGAAAGCTAAGATTCCGCTGAAGATCAAAATTTGATTGTGGCTTGTATGTCATAATGTTATAGCAACAAAAGATAATATGATCAAAAGAAAATGGACAGGTGACCCTTTGTGTCAATTATGTCATGAGAATGAGGATATTCGACACCTCTTGTGAGGGTGTTCTGCTGCCAAATATTGCTTGGTGGTAGTATGTAAGAGCTTAGGCTCTATATCCAGGCCTACATGTTTTACACAATATTTTTGGTGGATCTCACATTTTATTGCACAAAGCAGAATTATTCATATAGTGGGGTTGGCAGCTCTATGTTGGGCTATTTGGAAGCTCAGGAATAGAGCACGCTTTGATAACAAACTTGTGAAATCTCCGGCTAAATTTGTATGTTATGCTTCTTATTTCCTATGATATTGGGCAGGGTTGCAAAATGACGAGGACAAGAAGATTGTGGAACAAGGAGTTGATCTATTGCAGTATGTGGCAATGGAGATGCATGTTGGTGTGCTTGCGCCGAGGAATGATGAAGCCCTGCTACTAAGAGCAGACGTGGAGACACAAGTTGGGGCAAACAACAAGGGATACTAAGATCGAGAAAAATGAAGATGAAGAAGTTGATGCATAGATCAAAGGGTAACATGCATTTCCATTTTTCTCCCTTTGTGGGTGAAGATGTGCGCATTGTGATGAGCCCTTCTGGCTTAGATGGTTGGGGTTGCTCTTGCACTCTTGTCTCTGGATGTTTAGAGTATTTTGTATTCCACTCTCCCACTAGTGGTGCATCCGGTGGCTAAGGCATTGCTTTTGGACCCGAGAGTGTGGTTTTTGGTGGTTTAGCCTTGCCTTTTAACTTTGTTTGTGCTATGGGCGCTTTATGAACAATGTTCCGTTATCTGATGATAGAGGAACCCGATCCATCTTTGGATCGTATGGAAAAAGAGAAGAAAAGAATACCATGACCAATCATTTAAGGATGTTGGAGGATAACCTCATCCATGCTATAACCATCTGAGCCCAGCTATCTAAAGGAAGAAACACACTTAAGAGCTCACCTCCTAATTCGTTGAGGAAGTCGTTCATGCACTTGCTCTCCCAAGCTCATTAAGGCAGGGCACCGAAGGTTGACTTCTTTTAAAACACAATGGCATATGCCTCCAAGCCCCATCCTGGCGGCCGCCGGGCAAATTTCACTGGCGCATTGTTGTTGATTATAGGACATTAAGCTTTGAACACACTAGTGAAATTGCTGAACAAAGAAATAATTTGGCTATGCACGCAAGTCAATGAGCAAGTCACAACTTCTTTGGTAGGTAGTTAGAAAACCATCAATGGTATCTTTTATACCTATTAGCCATGCATCCAATAAGTAAGGGCGACTAACTCAATCTGTTATATATGGATTATCACAAGAAGGCAACATGAACTTGAGAGCGGAGAAAACATGGATGAGACGAGTCTGCCTTTGTTTAGGCACGTTCTTCATAGGTTTTTGAAATGATCTGTCTGAGATGATTGCATGTAAGAGCATCTCCAGCCCTTCCTAGTCCCCCCAAATTAAGCCCTTCAGGGAATTAAGCCCTTCATAGTCCTTCTTGTATACCTGTAGTGCCTCCAAAATTTGAGAATCTATCCCTCAAAGCATACTCCTTGGGAATATGTCTGCTCTGAAAAAAATAAAGTCCCAATTCTCCCTCCCCCTCTCTCCGTCTCTCCCCCTCCCCCTCCCTCCCTCCCTCCCTCTCTCTTTCTCTCTCCCCTCTCTCTCTGGGCACACCCAATGTTGCCTACATCACCATCTCCCACCCCTGTCCCAGCCCCTTACACGGGGCCTGATGACCCACAAGTATAGGGAATCTATCGTAGTCCTTTCTATAAGTAAGAGTGTCGAACCCAATGAGGAGTAGAAGGAAATGACAAGCGGTTTTCAGTAAGGTATTCTCTGCAAACACTAAGATTGTAGGTAACAGATAGTTTTGTGATAAGATAATTTGTAACGGGTAACAAGCAATGAAAGTAAATAAAGTGCAGCAAGGTGGCCCAATCCTTTTGTAGCAAAGGACTAGCCTGGACAATTTCTTATACTGAGAAAAGCGCTCCCGATGACACATGGGAATTATCGTCAAGCTAGTTTTCATCACGCTCGTATGATTCGCGTTCGGTTCTTTGATAATTTGATATGTGGGTGGACCGGTGCTTGGGTACTATCCTTACTTGGACAAGCATCCCACATATGATTAACCCCTATTGCAAGCATCCGAAACTACAAAAGAAGTATTAAGGTAAACCTAACCATAGCATGAAACTAGTGGATCCAAATCAGCCCCTTACGAAGCAACGCATAAACTAGGGTTTAAGCTTCTGTCACTCTAGCAACCCATCATCTACTTATTACTTCGCAATGCCTTCCTCTAGGCCCAAATAATAGTGAAGTGTCATGTAGTCGACGTTCACATAACACCACTAGAGGAGAGACAACATACATCTCATCAAAATATCGAACGAATACCAAATTCACATGACTACTAATAGCAAGACTTCACCCATATCCTCAGGAACAAACGTAACTACTCACAAAGCATATTCATGTTCATGATCAGAGGAGTATTAATATGCATTAAGGATCTGAACATATGATCTTCCACCAAGTAAACCAATTAGCATCAACTACAAGGAGTAATCAACACTGCTAGCAACCCACACATACCAACTTGTGTGGTTTTGATACAAGATTGGATACAAGAGATGAACTAGGGTTTTGAGAGGAGATGGTGCTGGTGAAGATGTTGATGGAGATTGACCCCCTCCCGATGAGAGGATCATTGGTGATGACGATGGTGATGATTTCCCCCTCCGGAGAAAGTTTCTCCGTGAACAGCTCCGCCGGAGCCCTAGATTGGTTCCGCCAAGGTTCCGCTTCGTGGCGGCGGAGTTTCGTCCCGTAAGCCTGCTTCCCTTTTTTAAGGGTAAAAGCCTTCATATAGACAAAGATGGGCACTGGAGGGCCACCAGGGGGTCCAGGAGACAGGGGCGCTCCCAGTAGGGGTGGGCGCGCCCCGTGTCGGTGTCAAAACCGGCGAATCTCGTGTAGGGGGTCCCGTTCTGGGTGTCTTAGGCTAATGGTAACAGGAGGCAAGGAACACAACATTTACCCAGGTTCGGTCCCTCTTGATGGAGGTAAAACCCTACTTCCTGCTTGATTGATATTGATGATATGAGTGTCACAAGAGTTGATCTACCACGAGATCGTAGAGGCTAAACCCTAGAAGCTAGCCTATGATGATTATGATTCTGTCCCTAAGGACTAAACTCTCCGGTTTATATAGACATCGGAGAGGGCTAGGGTTTACATGGAGTCGGTTACAAAGAAGGAAATATAATACCTGGATAGCCAAGTTTGTCTTCCACGCAAAGGAGAGTCCCATCCGGACACGGGACGAAGTCTTGAGTCTTGTATCTTCATGCTCCTATAGTCCGGCCAAAGTGTATAGTCCGGCTGTCCGGATACCCCCTAATCCAGGACTCCCTCAGTAGCCCCTGAACCAGGCTTCAATGACGATGAGTCCGGTGCGCAGTTTTGTCTTCGGCATTGCAAGGCGGGTTCCATCTCCGAATACTCCAAAGTACCTGTTGCAACGAACAATGTCCGGCTTCCCATCAATGTTGTACTCCTCGGCTTCTGTGCCTCAATAATGACCACTCCACGTGTCGAGCGAATACGAGAAGTCGAGGCATTTTTTGCATTTGCCACCCCTGGTCCGGCAGGCAAAACCGTCTATTTGAAGAGACGGGGATTCTCAGATCCAAACCTCACCCTCTTCCCTCGAGCAGGCATCCAACAGAGTGCTCCGGAAAAAACCGTTCCAACATGGCCGGTCACCGCAGTTCTTCTTCTCGTTCCCCTTGCTCCAAGCCAGACGACTGGGAAGAGTGTTCAGTTCCTCAAAGCCGCTTAATAGAGCTACAGACCCAAGGGTTTCTTCCACCAGCGTTCATGGTCCCCGCCCGAGCTGGACTAGCCACCTATAATGGCGGGGAGCAAGCGGAGAGATCTCCTAATCTATCCCCGGGGGAGCGAATATGCCTCATCCGCATCTGCTGAGAGGCATCGGGTTTCCGATCCACCCATTTCTTCGCGGGCTCCTGGAGTTCTACGGCCTCCAGTTGCACAACTTCACCCCTGCCTCCGTGCTGCACATAGCAGGATACGTCACCCTTTGTGAACTATTTCTGGGCTGCGAGGCTCACTTCGGGTTATGGAAGAAGTTTTTCTGCCTCGTCCCTCGCAAACAGGGGGAATCCATATGTCAAGTGGGCAGAGCCGAAGTATGGCGCATCGCCGAGACCGGATACCTATCCGGTACTCCCAAGAAGGCACCGGAGAACTGGCCCTCGGAGTGGTTTTATGTCGATGACGTTCCCCTTCCGGATCCAGTCCGGACAGGTCTCCCTGAGTTCAGTAATGCTCCGCCGAAGGCACGCCGAAGTTGGCGCCCTCGGGGCCCCCAAGAGGAGGATACCAGAGAAATACACTTCCTGATGAGCAGGATAAAGTTACTGGCCAAATCAGGGCTGACAATAGTCGAGGTTATGGCAATATGCATAATGCGGGGAGTGCAGCCGCTTCAATATCGGGGGAAGCCCATGTGGCACTACAACGGGGAAGATGATGCCACCCGCTGTGGTCGTAAGGGTCCGGACTCCGCCACTGCTCTGGCGAGGATATTGTCCGATTTGTATAAAGGAGAAGAAGAAGAATTCCTTCACATTAAACCGCGGGATGGGTTTTCTATGTACAACCCCCCAAGCTGGGTAAGTCATCACTCTTTCCCCCGCTTCACTCATTCTGCCGTTCTTCGTCAAGATTATTTACCTCGATATTTTCAAGCAGGAACTAAGGAGGGCCGTAGAAGGAATCTCCATCCCCTCCCCGCAGCCAGAGGACCCTGGTAGGGCCTTCGATCTAGGACTCGAAGAAGATCCGGATATTACTGTGGAGCTCGTCAACGGGATATTTTATCAGGCGAGCTGCGATGGCGCCTCAGTGGCTATTATTGCCAACTATCCCGGACTGCTACCTACATCGCGTGTAAGCCAAGCCAAAAAAAACCTATCCTCCGAAGAGGACTCCTTCTGATGCCATGCCTTACACCTGAAGTGTCATATTTTTGCAGAGACGACGGTCAGAGCGCGGCGCCGAGCCCCTGGGGACTCGTCGGCAAAGGGCGTCCGGATCGGGCAGGCTTAAGAGGAAGGCGGTTAGGGCCGAAACGCTGCTACAGAGGTATGGTAAAAACCTGCTCTGTGATTGTTGTGTTTGAAATGTAACAGCGTCCTTTGTGTCCTGGCAGAAAGAGGAGTAGCCGGACTGTATCCGGAGATCCTGCCAATCACGCCTCCACCAGCCAGATTCCAGAACCGGCTTTGAGAGATGAGGCGGACGCGGGGCCGATGCCGCATTGTCCTCCGACAGAGGATGTGGATATGCTCTCCGCCATGAATTCCGAAGTAGAGAGCGCCATGAATCACCGGCGCCGATGGGCCGTACTTCACAACAACATCTTTTCCGAAAGAGGCATTTAATGCTTTCAATTTGGGAGACACATACATCCGAGCTGCTCAAGGCGGGCCTGCCCAAGCGATGGACCAGTATGCCAAAGATATACGGGTAAGAAAATTTGATAAGCATGTATAGCAGTAGCCCCTGAGACTTGAAACGGTTGGAACAACTGTTTAAGGATCAATTTATGCACAGGTCCTTGTAGATAAGAATGCCCAATTGTCTCGAGAGCTGGAGGAGTGCAAGACCTAGCTGAGGGCCACGGTTACCAAGTTAGAGGAATCCCAGAAGGCCTCATCTGGTAACATTTGTCTCAATTGTACGGAGATGTACCAGTTAGTAAGTGGCTTGTATGATAAGTCTAACAGAAAATTCCACAGACAATCCCGGGGTGAATCTGGAGGTCGTAAGAGATAACGAGTCGCATCTCCAAAGGCAGCTAAAATCTGGCGAGCGTGTTCTTACGCAAGTTAGGCAGTAGAAGAACAATCTTCAAGATGCCAATGTCCGGCTGGACGTCGAATTAAAAGATGTTCAAGCTCATTTGGCGGACTCCGTGAAGGAGAACAAAAGGCTTCGTCAGCGGCATTTATGGTAAGTGCCTAGACGAATCTGTAGTACCTTCGGCGAGGAGGCATATTGAAAGAATTTTTATTTGTAGGTATGTTGACGGGCCGCCCTGAAGAGGAGATGCCTGCGTCTGCAGGCGATTTGCTGCAAGACCTCTCACAGCTGCACAAGCGAGCTCGGCAGGTGATGCAGGGCATTGCTCAGGCCTTGTGGCCATCAAGCTTCCTACCGAAGGGCATGGGGGAGCTCGTGGATATGCTCCAAGGAGCACGACAGCGCTTCCGATTGTGGAAGATGTCAGCCTGCCGACAAGGTGCAAGAGAAGCCTAGGCTATGGTGAAGATGTGCTACACCAAGCTTGACCCGAACCATATGGCCAAAGTCAGACCGGCGGGGCCAGATGGGCAAGAAATTCCCATGAGTTCTGGTGTATGACCAGGTAGCGTTAGCCACAAAGTATTCCCAACAGGATTGTAAGCTAGATAGCCTGTTGGATGGTATAGAGGAGGAATATAGTCAGTCCAAGTGACTGTGTAATTCAATGGACATATGTAGTCCCTAGCCGGATTAAAAATCATTTGTCATGGCGGACCTTTTCGTTTCAGCCCCTGGATCCGATAGTCCGGGGTGTATCCGAATACCCGCTCAGTTATGCAGAACCGGGGTATGCGTGGAAACCAGGCGTAGGGGTCATAAGTGCTTGAACAGACAAGTACCCAACTAGCTATGTTATATTACATGGATAGTAAGAAACATCTTCCAGGGAGAATATTTCCGTTAGGGGTTCCTTTCCCTGGGTACGTGTCGGGGAGGCTGATCGTACCCACGAACACCTATGGGGCCGGCGGACCAGGCCCCTTGTGGTTCGGAGGGGGGTGGAGATCGCACGAAGAGCGGATCGAGGCGAAGCACACGAGCAGTTTACCCAGCTTCGGAGCTCTCCGGAGAGATAAAACTCCTACTGCTGCTTGTTTGATGTATTGTGTTCTTGCTAGGGAGCGATGCGAGCTACAAAACCTAGCGTGAGCGTATATGGTCTCGAGTGAGTCGAATGAACTGAACCCCCCTCTACGTTGCACATGGGCCTCCTTTTATATGCTCAAGGGGTCTCCGACAAGTGGCAACATAGATGAGGGTACAAATGTAAAAAACAGAAGTTGGTACACCTACTTGAGCGATTATGCGATTGCAAAATACCTAACTCGACGGCAAGGGACAAAAGCAATAAATGCCCGTCTGTGTCGCCTAAACAAAGGCAACAGAGACCGTCAGTGCGCCACCGCTTCGCCACGATGGCAAGCTTGTCGGTAGCCCGCTTATCGCTGCTCTCCGCTGGCTGCACGACCTCTTGACACGCTGCGCATGGAATGGTCCCATGGCGACACGTTGTTGGATGAGCTGGAGCGGAGATGGAGAGAGGTTGCTTGCCACGGCAAGCGCCTTTGCAGCGGCCGAATCCTTGTCGCGTCCGGAGGCTTGTCGCTCAAGCCTTCCCGGCAAGCTCCTCTTCTTGGGGCCTTGTCTTCTGCATGCCTTAAATGGCCTTCCGGCAAGCTCCTCTTGCCGGGCCTTGTCTTCTTAGTCAAATACTTTGTTCTTGAATGGCTCCAAAGGAGCCACGGACGATCTTGGCGGTGACCAGCAAACCACTGCAGCTGGTGCAAGAATCGTCCGCAGGCAGTACGGGATACTAGGGTACCCCTACTCTAGTACACCGGCAGAGCCCCGCCTGGGCCATACACGGTGCCGAAGCGCTGTCGGGCCAGGCCCAAGACAGACGCCCACACGCGGCCTCGATCACGCCAGTAACTCGCCCGGACCCACCACGACCCCCACTAATGGCACGCGCGAGCGTGGCGTCGCGCGAAGATCGTGGGCGTGGTCGTGGGGTTTCTTTATTAGGAAAAGCGGAACGTCCGCCCCTCCTCCTTATAAGCGAAACAGGGCAGGCCGTCCACTTCGCCATTGCTGTCTTGTCAAGAAAACCACCGCCGCTCCCCTTCTTCTCCAAAGGCAAAGAGGCGCCCGCCCCTTTCGCCACAAGCACACCCACCGCCGTCGGCCTCCTCCGCCGCCCCGCCATGGCTCCAAAGCCGACAAGGAGAAGGCGTCAAGTCGGCGCAGCGGCTTCATGGCGCTAACGCAAAGGCGGGCCATCTTCTCCTCAGCGGCGCCAAAGGAGCTGTGGGAGCTCTTCTATCTCTTTTGGTCGACGGAGACGCGTGCGCATCCGCGCCTGAAGGTACTCCCGCCTCCGCTTGATTTGGCCCCAACTGGTACCCCTTCTTTGCCCTTTTCTTCTATTGCGGGCTTTGCCTGCCCTTTTCCGAGTTCTTCTGCGATATCATGAACACATATGGCCTCCGCCTCCTTGATTTCACCCCAACGCTGTCTTGACCATGGCAGTTTTCGCACACCTTTGCGAAAACTTTGTCGGAGTCCACCCAAATGTGGCACTCTTCCGCCATTTCTTCGTGCCCCGTGTCGAGAGAGGAGAGCCGCTTGCCGGAGGGATAGGTTGGGTCTCCAGGATCGGCAAGAAAGAAGCCTATCTGGAAGGAGAGTTCCGCAACAAGTGGGAGGAGTGGAGAGCCAATTGGTGTTGGGTCGTAGAGGAGAACCCGCAGCCCTTCACTGCCGTGCGCCAAACCCCAATAGTGCGCGGCAGAGATTGGAGTAGCTTGGCGCCGGAGGATGCTAGGTTGAAGATAGCTGTGACCCGGATTTTGCGCCTCAGGCTTGCCGGGCTAACCGTAGGCGCAGTTGGCGCAGACTTCCTTCGCCGCCAGACGCCTCCCTTGCAGGAGAGGAGGAGGCCTGCTTGGGAGTTCCAAAATCTGGCGAGACATCATGAGGTTGCGCCTGGCCTGAACTGGAATTTCACCGTCTTGGAGCTGGATGCGATGTCGCTAGAGCTGTTCAAGAACGACCCGATCACCCTGAGTGGTTTAGGTTGCCGAGGGGGTCGCCCCATTGTGCAACAACTCGGCGCCGACCGCATCCGCGCCATGATGCCGCGCAGCGATTCCCATGGGATCGTTCCAACCTGGCAGGAGCCTCTCGACGAGGTCGTGCAGCAGTTCTTCGACGACTTGGAAGAAGTGCCGATCCGCTCCGAAGAGCAGAAAAGGCTCACTCGCGACACCACCGACGAGGAGATGGCGCGTATTGCCACCAGGCTGGAGGAGGCGGCAGAAGGCCGCCGCCGGAGCCTTCAGTACACCGTGGAGGAGGCGGACACGGCGGCGGCCAGCCTTGCCGGCGAAGGAGATCGCCGGCGAGGACGAGCTTGTCGAGCCCGAGGCCGGGTCGAGTGGACCCGCCGAGGGCGCTTCTTCTCCACCACCTCCGCGACTTGCCGCCACTGAGCCCCCGCTCCGAAGAGGCGTCTCCGCAAGGCCGGAGACGAGTTGGGGCGGCAGACTGGCCCACAGCAGCAGCGCCGCGCGACGCGCTCTACCACGGCAAGCGATGTTGCCGCGGGAGCGCCTCACACTGCTGCGACAACTGGGGCGGGATCTTCCCAGGCCACCGCCGACGCCTCCGCCAAGCGGCCAAGAGAGCCCACTCCCCCGCCTCGTCGCACCGGAGGCGAGCTGGAGTTTGATTTCTCCGCGCTCAGCTCCGAGGAGGAACATGAAGAGTAAGCTTTTGAGATTGTGTTTGTATTTTTCAACTTTGTTGCTTCATCTTGAATCTGATTTGCTTCGTTCTGAACTCTTTCCTTTTCAGGACGCTAGCCCAGAGAGCGTCGAAGAGGGCCAAGATCCCGACGTGCGTCGCCGTTGAGGACGATCCACCTGGCAACAGAGGAGGCGTCTGAGACCCCTTGCCGGACCCGGCAACCTTTCCTCGAGCAGCCCCAAAGACAGCCCCTGTGGTAAGTGTGCGGGTTTTTTTACTATCGTGTGCAGGGGTGCTCCTTCTTCGTTGATACCTGATTGTTTGCTTGTGTAGGAGCAGAGCAGCCTCATCGGGGAGGGCTCGAAGCCGCCTCAAATCCTGCCTGCGCCACTCGCCGCCAAGGGAGGATTCTCCGGCAAGGGAGCGCCCTCCGACAAGGGAGGCCACTCCGGCAAGGGAGGCTACCCGGCAAGGGACAGCGCCCGGTGACCCTCCGGTGGTCGAGGCCATGGCTGCGGATCCGTTGCGGGTAATTTCCTTACACGAAAATTTCCCTTGGGCTTGTTTTCTTGTTTCTCTTTTGAACATTTGCTTGATCGCTCTTTCTTCGCTCCCGACGCAGAGCCGATGGAGGTCGAGGCTGCGGCGAGGAGGAAGCGCAGCAACACCGACGAGGCCGCCGTCGTGGAAGAAGAGGTCGTTGCTGTGGAAGAAGAGGCCGCCGACGAGCCTGTTGGCGAAGGCCACCGAGGCTGCCGACGCAGAAGCCGGCGAGGGTCGGGCGATCGACCGACGGCCCCTGAGGCCGCAGGAGCGCCAGCGCTACACCGACACCGACTCCCGCTGCTGCTGCAGTGTCAGCTCGAGGAGCCCCAGCCCAGCGCCTACCAAGGCCGACGAGGGTGTCTTCATCAAACTCCACAGAGTCGAGCTCAGGCGCCGGTCGAAGGAGAGACCTTCGACGGCGAAGCTACTCGCCTCATTGGCCGAGTGGACGCGCCAAGCAGCAAGCGGCGAAGTCTAAGGAGGAGCAGTGAAGAAGCTGCTGTCGCTTCTACCGCGCCCGGCAAGCCAAGTTGGAGTCCCGGGAAGCACTTGTCGCGAGGGCAGCAGCGGACATGGAGAAGCGCAGAAGAGCTCCTAACGCCAACCAAGAAACTCTCCGCGACGTAGCAAGCGCTGGGGCAACTTGCGTAAGAGCGCACGGCCTTCATCCTTGAGAAGGCCGCGGTGAGGAGGAGCAGCGGCTGGCTGCCGAGAAGCTCTCCGCGCAGGAAAGCGAGCTGGCGCAGCGGAAGGTCAACCTGGCAGCCACGAAGAAGACCTTGCCGCGCGTGAGGAGTCACTTGGCGGGGCGCTTAAGGAAGGGAAGGATGCTGCCGCAGCAGCCGAGGCCGCCAAGGAAGAGTTGAAGGCGAAGGTGGCACAGCTGGAGGCCAGCCTCAAGAAGAGCGGCGAAGAGCTTGCCGCGCTCAAGCACGAGCGCGAGAAGGACGCCTACACTCTTGGCGAGCTGCAGAGTCGTCTCGCCGATAGGGGCAAGGAGCTCGACGCCGCCAAGGATTCCAAGGCGGATCTTGAGTCAAGCTGACCACTCGACGCAGACACCGGACGGCGCCAGAGAGCGGGAAGTGGGCCGATTGGAGACTATCAAGGCCAAGGAGGAGCTGCTAGCGAATGCTATCTCCACTCGTAGCGCCTTGAGGGAGAGTGTGGAGCGTTGATCAAGGCCTTGTGGACACCGCCGCCGATATCCACAATGAGCTGATGGAGCCGGGATGGCGGACCTTGCATACTCTTCCGACGAGCATCTCCGACCCAGCGCCAAACTCAGTTTATTCTTCAAAGGTGTGGTGACGGGCCTCCAGCTGACCGGGAAGAGGTCCCAAAGCAGCTGGCCGAGGAATCACGCCAGATCTGTGCAGGAGCCCTCGAGAAGGTGTTGATAAAGGTGGCCTTCCGCAATCCGGGCCTCAACCTTAACGGCGTCCTCGCATCCTTGCCGCCAGATGCCAACGTGGAGGAGTTTCAAAGCCCTTGTCGCACCCATTGTGGACAAGGTGAACAAGATCAAGCGGATTGATGTCGACCGCGTAGACTAGGCCACCAATTTTATCTTTCCCTTGTCGCCGCCGATCATGTTTAGAACACTTTGTTAGATCAGCGACAAGTTATTTTGTAATATACTCTATCTTAGGCGATCAATGCAACGTTATTTCCTCTACTTGATTCCTTCCTTTGTAATGCGTTTACGCCCCTCGCATTTGGGGGACTTGTCGGTGCGGGCACCTTTGTCATGAAGGCCGAGTGCGGAACGTCAAGAGCCGCCGGGCAAGTGCCGCCTCCGACAAGTTAACCTTGTCGCGACTAGCTGCAGCTCACTTAAGTTGTTGAGCGGACTCGAAACAAAGTAAGGGCGCCGACTAGCCTGCGAGTTGGTTCCTTCCGCGCATGTGTTTTCCATACAAAGTACTATCGTTCGAGGAAGATAACTTAACAATTTAAAAATTGATTGCTCAAACTTTGGCAACTTAGCTTTTCTGTCTCTTGCTTCCCGATAAGGCAAAACTTCCTCGAGCAATGCTTGGTCCATAGTATTATCTTCTCCTTCCCCCCTGGTTAACTTGTGCGCGAGGGAGCCTTCCTTTCTTTAAGAAAAGAGAAAGAAGAGAACATAAAGTTATGGAGCCCAGCTGACTCGATTTTGCTTATTGTGTGTGGTTGCTGCACAAAGCGTTAGCCAAAGCATGCAATAAAATGATGAAAGCATGAATTTGACAAGTTGTGCGCAACACATGAGCTTTATCGATGCACGGGTTCTGCGCGGCTTTGTACAAAGGATTACATGCAACCGTGGCAAGACTTGTACAAAGGTGGTTGCCGGAACGGGTCCCGCAACCGCGCCCTATGGGTAAAACTTACGAAGATGCTCAATGTTCCAGGAGTTGCTCACCGAATGCCATCTTCGGTCTCAAGGCACGATGCCGTGCCTAGTGACTCGTTTCACCCGATAAGGGCCTTCCCACTTCGGCCACAACTTGTTTGAATTCTTGGCGGATCGACGCTACCAAGAACAAGGTCGCCTTCCTCGAGGCTTCGGCACTAACTTTGCGGCTATGGTAGCGACGCGAAAGCTTGTCAGAAGCGAGCAGCTCGCACAATGTTGAAGACGATCCCCTCAAGGAGCAGCGTCATCTTGTCGCAGCTGCTCTTGCTCAAGCTCATCATAAGCGAGCACTCGAGGTGATCCGTGATACGAAGTTACGTGGGAAGAACTGCCTCGCTCCATAGACTAGAGCAAAGGGTGTCCGCCGCTGGCTCGATTTGGCGTCGTCTGATCGACCAAAGAACCACCGGCAGCTCCTCGATCCAGCTTTCTTCCGCACTTGTGCAGCCTGTCGAAAGTTCGGTCTTGAGCCCGCACAACACTTCAAAGATTTGCCCTTTCGCTTGACCGTTGCTTCGGGTGAGCAATGTAAGCAAAGCAGACCTTGGCGCCAAGATCTTGGACGTACGCATGAAGGTGCGACTCAGAAATTGTGTGCCGTTGTCGGTGATGATCCCGTTAGGGATTCCAAACGGCGGACAATCGACCTGAAGAACTTGATCACGACCGTGCCGCCACCTTCTTCATCGCTTCAACTTCCGCCACTTTGTGAACTTGTCGATGGCGACGCATAAGTACTCAAAGCCCCGGCAGCTCGGGGAAAGGGCCGAGATGTCGAGCCCCGTAATCAAAAAGGGCCAGGATAAAGGGATCGTCTGGAGAGCTTGAGCCGGCTGGTGTATCTGTTTGGAATGGAACCGCACGCTTCACACTTGGTTACTTGTGCAGTTGCATCCTCGAGGGTCGTCGGCCGAAGAAACCTTGCCGGAAAGCTTTGCCTAAGTGCTCTTTGGCGCCAATGTGGTGACCACATATGCCTCCGTGTATCTTCGCCAACAGCTTACATCCATCTTCCCCGGGAATACACTTCAATTTCACACCGTTGAGTCTTCTTCGCATAAGATGTCATCGACAAACCGGTACATACTTGACCGCCGGGCTACTCTTTCCGCTTCTTCTTGCTCTTCGGAAGTTCTCCGTCAAGGAAAAGGACAATCGGCTGCGCCCATGCTTTGGAGCTTGCGGCTCAACAACGAGGACTAAAGGCACATCTGCTGCTGCGGAAACATCGCCTTCTACGGCAAGAACTCGCGGCTCACCGGAGCTTGATGCTCCCGGCAAGCTTGCCGGAGCAAAACTTGTCGGGAGCGCTCGCTTCAACGAAACAAACCTCGGGCTTGTCGGAGCAGATCGCCTCAAAGATCAAGCTGGTGTCGATCTTGGGGACCTTGGCGGCGGCTTCGGGAAGCTTCTGCCGGGAAGTAGTCACCAGAGAGCAACTTCCTCTTCTTGCTCATCCGATTGACGGTGTTACGGTTGGTTGAGTCTGCTTGAGCACGAAAATCCCCTGGTTCCACGAGTGCAACTTAAGTGCAGACACTTTGACAGTCCGTCTGCAATATCATTCTGAGCTCTTGGAACATGTTCCATTTGCAGGCCGTCAAAGTGCTCTTCTAGCTTCCTCACTTCATCGACGTAGGCTTCCATCAACGGACTCTGATAATCTTTGTTCACTTGGCGGACGACAAGCTGCGAGTCACCCTTGACGATAAGCTTTTTGATCCCAAGGTCCACGGCGATCCTGAGACCGGCAAGCAAACCTTCATACTCTGCAGTATTGTTTGTTGCTTGCTCCTTGGGAAAGTGCATCCGACTACGACTTGAGGTGCTCTCCGGTGGGTGCGATAAGCGACGCAAGACCGCGCTTTGCGCCGAGAAAGCACCATCAAAGTACATTAGCCACTCTTTGCTTGCTTCCTTGACGGGAATGCTCGCCTCCTAATCTCTTCATCTGGCGTTGGCGCCCATTCTCGCTATGAATTCTGCCAATGCTCTACTTTTGATAGTTGAAGTGCTTTCAAACTTGAGACCAAAGCTTGATGGGCTCCAAAGGCCCACTCGACAATCCTGCCTGTTGCCTCTGGATTCTGCAGTATCCTCTTGAGCGGAAAGCGAGTGACAAATGTGATCTCATGTGCTTGGAATTAATGGCGCAGCTTTCTCGAGGCCATGAGGAGGCCGAAAAGCAATTTCTGCACACCAGAGTACCTTGACCTAGCCCCTGCAGGAGGGAACCGACAAAGTAAACTGGGCGCCGCACCATCCTTTTCTCAGATCTGCTCATGCGTCTCATGATTCGCCCTTGTCGGGACCAGAGCTTGTCGGCGAAGCCCCCGCTTGTCGCCGGATGTGCTTGCCGTGGTCGCTGCTCGCCATCCGCCTCCCTCTCCGCTATTAACGCAGCACTAACCACTTGATTGGTTGCTGCTATATATAGCAAAGAACTTCTCTTGTGGTTTAGGTGCGACAAGTGTTGGAGTGGAGGATGTATCTCTTTAAGTCTCGCAGCGCAGCCTCCGCTTCGGGAGTCCATTTCATTGGACCTGCCTTTTTCAAAATCTTGAAAAACAGCAGGCGCGCTTAGCGCACCTAGAAATAAACCTCGCCGAGAGCAGCTACGCGAACCGCAAGTCTTCGTACATCCTTGACGCGCTTTGGTGCTTCAATCTGCTCAATGGCCTTGATCTTGTCGGGATTGGCTTCAATCCCTCGCTGAGACACGAAAAACCCGAGAAGCTTGCCGGAAGGGACTCCAAACACGCACTTCTCGGGATTGAGCTTGAGGTTGATCTTGCGCAGATTTGCAAAGGTCTCGTCCAAATCTTGAACCAGAGTTGCTTTGTCCTTTCTTTTGACCACTATGTCATCCATGTAGGCTTCTACATTTCTGTGCATTTGCGGCTCAAAAGCATCATGGACTACCCTTGCAAATGTTGAACCAGCATTCTTCAAACCGAAAGGCATCCGTATGAAACAAAGATGTGCCACATGGTGTAATGAATGCGGTCTTCTCCTCATCTTCTTCAGCCATGAAGATCTGATGATATCCTGAGTATGCATCAAGAAACGAAAGCAAATCACATCCATCCGTGGAGTCAACAATCTGGTCGATGCGAGTAAAAGTGACAGACTGCATAATAAAGGTTCATATCACAAGTGGCTATATAAAGTGACGTTCTTTTGCATCAAGATTTTGTGCATCCAACCCTAAAAGAACATGACAACCTCTACTTCCCTCTGCGAAGGGTCTATCTTTTACTTTATGTTTTTACTTTATGCTTGAGTCAAGGTGATCTTCACCTTTCCCTTTTTCATTTAATCCTTTGGCAAGCACCTCGTGTTGGAAAGATCTTGATATATATATGTATATATATATATATATATATATATATATCCAATTGGATGTAAGTTAGCATGAGCTATTATTGTTGACATCAGTAAAGATAGGAGTGTGATGGTGATACGATACCGGGGCACCTCCCCCAAGCTTGGCAGTTGCCAAGGGGAGTGCCCATACCCATGTAATTATGTCCTCGGAGGTGGTGAAGTAGGAGTTGTTGATGATGTAGGCTTGTCGTCCATCTTCCAAGGCATAGGCTCACCATCATAGAAGGATGATCGAGTCTCCGGGATCCTCAAATCTGAAGCCAAACTCATCCTCTTGAATCTATATTCATACTCACAGTTTTGGTTTTGCAGGTCATAGATCTGGGCTTGGAGGTGCTTGATTTTCTCTTGAAGCTTAAAGATGGTCTCCCCAATGATCTTGGCATCCATCTTGTGGTTGTTGGTGAACTCCTGATCATCATCTGGTTGTCGTTGAGTCCATGCTCCACCATCCCTTGGCACTTGAAAACTTGTTGCTCCATGGCTTCGAGCTTTTTCTCCATGCTTCCGGTACGCCTTGGTCCCTCCACATCACGGATGTGCAGCACCCCCTCACGCATCTCAATGGTTTGAGGGTGTTGCAGCACCTCCGCAAGGTAGGGGTTGATAACCCTCTCAAAAAACTTGTCATTGGGAGCGCTTGGAGACGTCATGATGCTCTAGATCTGTCAGAAAAACAGCTCGAAACAAAAACAGAGGATATTTGCGTGATACGGTGGTCAAAACCTTCGGGAGATTATATAATGAATCTGTACCGACCAAAATACGTAACATGCAAGAAAACGGAGTCCGGGAGGCACGCGAGGTGGCCACGAGACAGGGGGGGCGCGCCCTCCACCCTCGTGGAGGCCTCGTGTCCTTCCCGGATTACTTCTTGCTTCCCAAAATTCTTAAATATTCCAAAACGGAGAAAAATTGCCATTAGAACTGTTTTGGAGTCGGTTTACTTACCGTACCACATACCTATTCCTTTTCGGAGTCTGAAACGTTCTGGAAAGTGTCCCTTATGTACTCCTCCGGGGTTACGGTTTCAATAATATTAGTTTCAACATTGATAGGATTACCTGAGATATAATGTTTGATTCTTTGACCGTTCACCACCCTCGGACTTGTGCCTTCGAAGTTGTTGATTTTTATGGCACCGGAACGATAGACCTCCTTGATAACGTAAGGACCTTCCCACTTAGAGAGATGTTTTCCTGCAAAAAATCTTAAACGAGAGTTGAATAGCAAAACATAATCACCTACGTTAAACTCACGCTTTTGTATCCTTTTGTCATGCCATCTTTTAACTTTTTCTTTGAACAGCTTGGCATTCTCATAGGCTTGAGTTCTCCATTCATCAAGTGAGCTAATGTCAAAAAACCTCTTCTCACCGGCAAGTTCGAAGTCATAATTGAGCTCTTTAATAGCCCAGTATGCTTTATGTTCAAGTTCAAGAGGTAAGTGACATGCTTTTCCATAAACCATCTTATACGGAGACATACCCATAAGATTTTTATATGCAGTTCTATAGGCCCATAATGCATCATCAAGTTTCTTGGACCAATTCACAGTCTTTTGCAAAATTAACTTGAGCTCTCTATTGCTCAACTCTACTTGACCACTAGACTGCGGGTGATAAGGAGATGCAATTCTATGATTAACATCATACTTAGCAAGCATCTTACGGAAAGCACCATGAATAAAATGTGAACCACCATCAGTCATAAGATATCTAGGGACTCCAAACCTCGGAAAAATAACTTCTTTAAGCATCTTGATAGAGGTGTTATGATCAGCAGTACTAGTTGGAATAGCTTCTACCCACTTAGTAACATAATCAACAGTAACCAAAATATGAGTGTAACCATTAGAGGCAGGAAAAGGTCCCATATAATCAAAGCCCCAAACATCAAATGTTTCAATAACAAGAGAATAATTCATAGGCATTTCTTTACGTCTACTAATATTACCTATTCTTTGACATTCATCACAAGACAAGACAAACTTACGAGCATCTTTGAAGAGAGTAGGCCAATAAAAACAAGATTGTAATACCTTATGTGCAGTTCTATCTCCAGCGTGGTGTCCTCCATATGGTTCAGAGTGACACTTGCGTAGGATCTGTTCCTGTTCATGCTCGGGTAGATTACATCTAATAACACCATCTACTCCTTCTTTATAAAGGTGTGGGTCATCCCAGAAGTAATGTCTTAAATCATAAAAGAACTTTTTCTTTTGCTGGTATGTGAAACTAGGTGGTATAAATTTGGCAACAATGTAATTAGCATAATCAGCATACCAAGGAGCAGTACGAGAAGCATTAATGACCGCTAATTGTTCATCAGGAAAGCTATCATCAATAGGTAGTGGGTCATCAAGAACATTCTCTAACCTAGACAGGTTGTCTGCAACGGGTTTCTCAGCTCCCTTTCTATCAATAATATGCAATTCAGATTCTTGGAGCAAGAGAACCCATCTAATTAGTCTAGGCTTAGCATCTTTCTTTTCCATAAGATATTTAATAGCAGCATGATCAGTGTGAATAGTAACTTTGGAATCAACAATGTAAGGTCTAAACTTATCACATGCAAATACGACTGCTAAGAACTCTTTTTCAGTAGTAGCATAATTCCTCTGGGCAGTATCAAGAGTTTTACTAGCATATTGGATAACATTCAATTTCTTATCAACTCTTTGCCCTAGAACAACACCTACAGCATAATCACTAGCATCACACATAATTTCAAAGGGTAAATTCCAATCAGGTGGTTGAACAATAGGTGCAGTGATCAAAGCTTTCTTAAGTATTTCAAATGCTTCTACACAATCATCATCAAAGACAAAAGGAATATCTTTTTGCAATAAATTAGTCAGAGGCCTAGAGATTTTAGAAAAGTCCTTAATGAACCTCCTATAAAAACCAGCATGACCAAGGAAACTTCTTATACCTTTTATGTCCTTGGGACATGTCATCTTTTCAATAGCATCAACTTTAGCTTTATCAACTTCAATACCTCTCTCGGAAATCTTATGCCCCAAGGCAATGCCTTCATTAATTATAAAGTGGCACTTTTCCCAATTCAAGACGAGACTAGTGTCTTTGCATCTCTGCAAAACTCGATCTAGGTTGCTCAAGCAATCATGAAAAGAGGATCCATAAACGAAGAAATCATCCATGAATACCTCACAAATCTTTTCACAAAAGTCAGAGAATATAGCCATCATGCATCTTTGAAAGGGAGTAGGTGCATTACATAAACCAAAAGGCATACGTCTATAAGCGAAAGTACCGAAAGGGCAAGTAAAAGTAGTTTTTGATTGATCCTCCGCTGACACAGGTATTTGAGAGAAACCAGAATAACCATCTAGAAAGCAGAAATGTGTATGTTTGGATAGTCTTTCTACAATTTAATAAATAAAGGGTAAAGGGTAATGATCTTTCTTAGTAGCTTTATTTAATTTACGGAAGTTAACTACCATCCTATAACCTGTAATAATTATTTGCGGGATCAATTCATCTTTATCATTAGGAACAACAGTAATACCTCCCTTTTTAGGAACACAATGGACAGAACTTACCCATTCACTATCAGCAACGGGATAAATTATACCTACCTCAAGGAGCTTTAGTATCTCCTTTCTTACCACTTCTTTCATCTTAGGATTTAACCGTCGTTGAGGATCTCTAATTGGTTTGGAGCCTTCGTCCAATTTAATTTTGTGTTGGCATAGAGTGGGACTTATGCCCTTAAGATCATCCAGAGTATATCCAATAGCAGCACGGTGCTTCTTCAGAGTTTTCAGTAATCTTTCCTCTTCTTGCTCTGAAAGTTAGCACTAATAATAACAAGATATATCTTCTTTTCATCAAGATAAGCATATGTAAGATTATCAGGTAAGGGTTTGAGCTCATTAGGGAGATCAACGTGAGCAGCAAAAGATTCACAGAAAGAAGCTACTATCTCAGAGTCAAGTCCAAATTTAGCGCTAAATCCACGAAAAGCATCGGTATCCATAAAAGATTTAACACAATCAAACTTAGGTGTCATACCTAACTCCTTACCATCGTCGGAACCCCAATCTTCAGAGTTGCATTTAATTCTTTCCAATAAATCTCACTTGAATTCAGTAGTCTTCAGCATATAAGAACCAGCACATGAAGTATCAAGCATGGTGCGATCATTGAGAGAAATCCGAGCATAAAAGTTTTGAATAATCATTTCTCTTGAGAGCTCATGATTGGGGCATGAATATAACATTGACTTAAGCCTCCCCAGAGCTTGAGCGATGCTTTCTCCTTCACGAGGCCAAAATATATATATGTAATTACGATCACAATGAACAAGATGCATAGGATAGAACTTCTGGTGTAATTCCAACTTCAATCGTTTATAATTCCAAGATCCCGTATCATCACATAGCCTATACCATGTCAATGCATCTCCCTTCAAAGATAAAGGGAAGATCCTACTTTTGACAACAACATCGGGAATACCTGCAAGCTTAAATAATCCACAAACTTCATCCACAAAGATAAGGTGTAAATCGGGATGCAATGTTCCATCTCCTGCAAAGGGATTAGCTAGCAGTTTCTCTATCATACTCGAAGGAATCTCAATGTAAACATTTTCAATAGGTTCAGTAGATTGAGGAGCAACTCTTTGCTCTACTGGTCGGGGTGAAGATACCCCGAACAAGCCCCTCAAAGGATTAGTTTCCATAGTAACAAGTGACAGAAAATTTCAGCACACTATATAAATGTTTCCTTACTAAGTTCCACTCACCAAAGACGTTTCACTCCCCGGCAACGGCGCCAGAAAAGAGTCTTGATGACCCAAAAGTATAGGGGATCTATCGTAGTCCTTTCGATAAGTAAGAGTGTCGAACCCAACGAGGAGCAGAAGGAAATGACACGCGGTTTTCAGTAAGGTATTCTCTGCAAACACTGAAATTGTAGGTAACAGATAGTTTGTGATAAGCTAATTTGTAACGGGTAACAAGCAATGAAAGTAAATAAAGTGCAGCAAGGTGGCCCAATCCTTTTTGTAGCAAAGGACAAGCCTGGACAATTTCTTATAATGAGAAAAGCGCTCCCGAGGACACATGAGAATTATCGTCAAGCTAGTTTTCATCACGCTCGTATGATTCACGTTCGGTACTTTGATAATTTGATATGTGGGTGGACCGGTGCTTCGGTACTGTCCTTACTTGGACAAGGATCCCACTTATGATTAACCCCTATTGCAAGCATCCGCAACTACAAAAGAAGTATTAAGGTAAACCTAACCATAGCATGAAACTAGTGGATCCAAATCAACGCCTTACGTAGCAACGCATAAACTAGGGTTTAAGCTTCTGTCACTCTAGCAACCCACCATCTACTTATTACTTCGCAATGCCTTCCTCTAGGCCCAAATAATAGTGAAGTGTCATGTAGTCGACGTTCACATAACACCACTAGAGGAGAGACAACATACATCTCATCAAAATATCGAACGAATACCAAATTCACATGACTACTAATAGCAAGACTTCACCCATATCCTCAGGAACAAACGCAACTACTCACAAAGCATATTCATGTTCATGATCAGAGGAGTATTAATATGCACTAAGGATCTGAACATATGATCTTCCACCAAGTAAACCAATTAGCATCAACTACAAGGAGTAATCAACACTGCTAGCAACCCACATGTACCAATTTGTGGTTTTGATACAAGATTGGATACAAGAGATGAACGAGGGTTTTGAGAGGAGATGGTGCTGGTGAAGATGTTGATGGAGGTTGACCCCCTCCCGATGAGAGGATCTTTGGTGATGACGATGGTGATGATTTCCCCCTCCCGGAGGGAAGTTTCCCCGGCAGAACAGCTCCGCCGGAGCCCTAGATTGGTTCCGCCAAGGTTCCGCTTCGTGGCGGCGGAGTTTCGTCCCGTAAGCTTGCTTCCCTTTTTTTAAGGGTAAAAGCCTTCATATAGACAAAGATGAGCACCGGAGGGCCACCAGGGGGTCCAGGAGACAGGGGGCGCGCCCAGTAGGGGTGGGCGCGCCCCCCACCCTCCTGGCCAGGGTGTGGGCCCCCTCTGGTGTTTTCTTCGCTCAATAATTCTTATTAATTCCAAAAATGACTTCCGTGGAGTTTCAGGATTTTTGGAGCTGTGCAGAATATGTTTCCAATATTTGCTCCTTTTCCAGCTAGAATTCCAGCTGCCGGCATTCCCCCTCTTCATGGTAAACCTTGTAAAATAAGATAGAATAACCATAAGTATTGAGACATAATGTGTAATAACAGCCCATAATGCAATAAATATTGATATAAAAGTATGATGCAAAATGGACATATCAGGGCCCCTTTCCTGATGCAGCCCCTGCTCCCTTCCCCCACCGACTTCGGAAAGATTCCAAGTAGTTTTTTTTTAATTTCTCCTCCTCCCCTTCGTCTTTGGCCACAGTGGCACTTCTCCACACCATCTCCGGCCATGGAGGTGCTCCTTCCTGTCGCCCTCGGCCACTTGCAGAGCAATACCACATGCAGGGAGCACGTACAACACATACTTCCTCTACAGAGGAAAAACACATACAAAGAAACATGATCATCGATTCCGATGAATCTTGCATCTTGGACTATGTCGTCGTTCCACTAGGAAGAGGAAGATAAGAAGAACCCAGTCATAGCAAGAAGTGCCCAAATTGTGGCCCATGGAGGATGAAATTCACCGGCTTTCTCGAGTCCTTCCGCGATGTGCCTCTATCAAATTAATTTTAAAGATGTCTACCCTAGGCTCGAGCTAGTTCCTAGGCCTCATCTGCCAACCAAAATCCGGCGTTCGCCGCATGGAAGGAAGAAAAAGGAAGAAGGAAGACCATGAAGAAAGACTTCCATGTGGGTTCTAACTCATTTGAGGAGTTGAGTTTTGTAGGAAAGACTAGGTGCAAAAAAAGTTATAATCACCCAAAATTTATGAAACTAAAGAATAAGGGGTAATTTAGGGGTAAAAGAAGGGCTAGACATGCTCTAATTCTCTTACGACAACTGCTATAAACAATACGTCAGTAATGGGCCATTATGTAGTAACTAGACACCATATATTTGTATCGTACTTATATAGCAGTTAAATGGGAACTGACTCCCGTGTCGCTCGGGAGTGGCGACCCGGGAGATCCAATCGCCACTGCCGGGTCTTCCTTCTCGTCGAAGCCGCACGCACCGTCGGCGCTTGCCGTAGTGGCGGCGGGGCTTGCCCCTTGGATGCAGCGCTCCCTTCCAGTGGTGTGCTCCTCTTCCATGGCGGCTTGTGATCCATCTAGCTTGTTGTCCTGGTTTGCAATCTGTTCATGGGTGGTGGCTGCATGGCGACGGAAGGCGCTCAGCGGCCGGCCACTCAAGGACGAGTGGCCTCTGGTGGGTCTCGTTGTCACGGACCTGCATACGTGGGTTGTTCCAGCATCGAGCTCCCGTCGACGGGACCGAACAAGGCTCTTTGGCCAGGTGGTACTTCACGGTGATCTACTATGCCCATCGGTGTTGGGCTTTTTACCACTCCGGCCTGTGGCGGCGATCTCATTGTGGATTACGGTGGCTACAAAGGGGTCTTCATGAGTGATCCTCTTTAGACCCGGTGGTTGACTTCGGCGGTGATTTGCAAACTACCGACAACGACTTGATGCAGAGGGATAGATGTGTAGCGGCAGCGGTCACACATCGCATGTAGCTACTGGTATTGCGGAGAAGTGGTGGCGACAACACAAAAGTGGTGTCAATGGTGGTGCCACTCAAGCACCCGGTCTCGAGCTCCGGGGTGAAAGCCTAGGTCTGTTTATACCTGTCAATGGCGATGTTTTATGTTTACCTTGTTGAAGGCATTGCTCGAATATGTTCGGACTGATTCTTCAGGGTGAAAACCTATATTCCTTTCCTGTTGAAGAACATCATCAACCATGTGGTGTCATGAGATTTTTGGTGCAGATATGGTCGTGGTTGTAGTTTGCGATCATGGATTTGATTGGGTTTTTTTTTCTCACTAGAGCATAGCTTTTGTCTTATATGACTTTGCTATTTGCCGAAGTGTTTTTGTGTGTGTGTCTTGATTTTAGATGTGCGCATCTTAGCTATGCAGAGGCCGGATGTGTGCTCTTTGTGTTTGTATCTTCTTGATGCTCCATTTTGAGCTAATAAAATCCACCCTTTGTCGGAAAAAAATATAGTAGTTATATCATTATTGTTACAGAATAAACTATTGATCTATTTATAATCAACCATGGTAGTCCAAAGAATATAGAGTTTACATAAATTACAACCAGATCTATGCACCACATAGCGATGTCTACAAGCATTGGTGCGACCTAAAGGTGAGCCCACGTCATCGCCCCTCCTTCATTGAAGACAAACAAACCATGTTGTAGTATACAGTTGGTAAGTTGTCGTGCCAAGGTCCCACATGATCAACACACCAGAGCAGCAACCATCACTGACAAAGAGAGTCGTAGATCGAAATGATCAAACATGTAAACACCTAAACGAAGACAAATGAAGACTTGATCTAAGCACATCCATCAAGCACAAGCACCAACCGAATCATAAGTCCACGCGCCCTCCGATGACACTAGACACACCATCAGAACAAAGATCGAACATGAAAGACATTATTCCTACTTAAGGGTATTATCGTCGTCACACGGCCCCAATAAAAATGTAAAAAACGAGACATTATTCCTACTAGGAGGTATTCCCTCCCGTCGATAGGGGCGAGGTCTTCTGCGCCTCCACGGCCAAATGCCATCACAAACGAGGCGGACCAGCGGACGCACGGACGGAAGGAGGAGGAAACCTTATCACTTAGCAGTTAAATGATTTAGGAGACCATAATTAAGCATCTCTTGGATTACGCATCACATGGTACTCGCATCGGGACGACATGGGTTCAGCTGGAGTGATGGACGGCGATGGACCATCCCTCCTCTGCTTATCGGCGTTGCTCCCATCATCAGCTACCGCCCATTGATCACACGTTTTCACATAGCATAGGCCGGCGCGCCTGAGCCGGTGAGCACTCCTACTCCGTATCTACATAGGGGCCCCTTCTACATGTCCCTTTCTCCCCGACCAGGAAGGATCGCCGTTGCAATCTTCATATCGGATCTTGCTCTCGTCTTCTTCGCGTGAAAGGCGCCACACGAGGCCGTGCCGTCGCCATCCTGTCGGCCCAGCTCCTAAGTTACGCCCTCGCCTCCGTCATGGCCGCCCGCGCCATACAATCACGGTCGAGGCTGCCGCGAAAGCCACGCACACACCAAACACGCGAAACAAAATTAAGCTGCCGGCCGCTGTCACATGAAGCGACGTACCAGGTGGCGTCCGACACCGACTGATCCGGCTATTTCCAGGCAAACCGCTCGGGGACGTGCATCGCGCCCGATGTATCGTCGGCGTCGCCGTTTGTACAAGTCTGTGCGTCCGGAGATGGGCAGGGAAATTCCGCAAAGAGAATTCTCCTGTACGAGCAAAAGTCTGAGCGGACGGAACAAAAATGCGCAGTACGTTTGACTGTGCAGGCAGGATTTTTTGAGAATGGGGGGGGGGGGGGGGGGGTGCCACCTGAATATATTACTCAAGGGACTGCCGGGGCAGTAAGAACAACATTACATAAGTACGACGCAGCGTGTAGAAAGGTAGGAGCGCCACGAGAAGACGTCCTTCTTGTCTTGTGGAAGCACAAGACGATGAGACCATAAGTCAAGAGCGGCAATAAGGTTTCTAATGGTTATTACAGAGCTTTGATCAATTATCCTAAATACCATGTCATTGCGAGCAGCCCAGATCATCCATAGCAGAGCCAATAGGACTGAAGGCCAGGCTGAGGAGGGGAGGTGGGGTAGGATATCAACATCCCATAGTACTGTGATGTCGTCAGACTGAGGTAAAAATCCCAGGCGTTGCCATATCCTGCTTGCAAGTGGGCAAGATATGAACAGGTGGTTGGAGTCTTCCGGCAGGCTTGCGCACCGAGGACATATATCAGAGTCGATTATATGTTTATGTGCGAGGTTGCACCTGGTATTGAGACGATCTTTGAAGAGCAGCCAAGCGAATACTTTGAGCTTACGAGGTATCTTGGCAGACCAGATAAGCGGAGCATGATGGTCCTGGTCTGGTTGTTCCATGATAGCGGCGTATGCATGCTTGATGGAGAAGGCAATGCCATGTCGAAGGAACCGTTGGTCTTCCCCAGCCGAGGGCATAAAATCCTGCAAAACAGCCACAAGCGAGACAAGTTCTTGTTCTGCCACAAGGGAGAGACGGTTACGGAGGTTAGCTTGAATACCGAGATGCAAAATGTTAGCCACTTTTACCAGCTGAAGAGTGGAGTGGGAGAATAAGTGGGGGAAGGTGGTGGCTAGGGGTTGAGGGGTCAACCAGGTGTCTAGCCAAAAGTAGGTGTGTGAGCCGCTGTTTGTCAACACAAAGGTTATATTTTGGAGGGGGGCAAGCTGTTGTGAAATGGTGCGGCAAAGGAAAGAGGCTTGCGGGGTTGGGGAGACTAGAGCATTAGGGTGCTGGATATCTAGCCATTCTAACCAGGGGGCTTGAGCGTTGGAAAGGGCTTTTGCAGCGAATTTCATGAGGAGGCAGTTGTTCTGTACATGTAGGTTTTTGAGCCCTAAACCACCATATTTTTTCGGTAAACAAACATTTTTCCAAGCAATAAGACATTGGGCACCTGAGCAAGCGTCCTCCCCTGCCCAAAAAAAAGCTCTCCGCAGCGAGTTCAGAGTTTTGATAGTTTTCTTAGGGATGCGGAAAACAGACATGAAGTAAACAAGGATTGAATCTAGGACGGAGGAGATGAGAGTAAGCCGATCACCTTTATCAAGAAGCTTAGCCCGCCAGCCAGAGAGAAGTTTCCTGGCACGTTCCAGAAGAGGATTGAAGATATTAGAGAGGTGTCTAGTGGGGCGAGAGGATTAGTGGGACGGTGATCATAAGAGGAGAGGGTTTTTTTTTTGCGGAAAATAAGAGGAGAGGGTTTGACGCCTTGTCCATAGAAACGCCCGTAAATGTCCAGCTTTTAGAGAGAGAAAATAAAATAGTTTAAATATAAAATATTATGTTTGGACACATGTACTAGTTGTCCATATGAAACGTCCATAGATACTTCATCAGAGCAACTACAGCGGGACGCCCCAAACCTGTCTCGAACACCCGGGCGAAAGGCTCGGTCACTGGCCGTCACGAAATTTCGGCCCACACAGGCGCATCAAACAGGCCTCAGACATTGGACTGACCGGCATACCTCATATCCAGCCCAAATATGGGACGGATATGGGGGCGCCCGGGCGCATCCGCCATGTCGGACCCGGCTCACGCTGGCCCACCCGACCCCACATATATTCCTCATTCGCTCACCGGACCAAACCCTAGCCACTCTCCTTCGCGGCCCTAACTCACCTTCGGCGATCACCGGCCGTCTCCGGCATGGCGGGCAGCGGATCTGACTCTGACCAGTCCAGATCGTCGACTGGGTGTCATCCCGTGCAGGTTGGAGGAAGCAATGGTCGTCCGCATTGCACTCTGCTCCCGGATGGACAATGCCCGGCCGACGACAGGATCTATCCCGCACGACTACATAGTGTCGGTTCAAAGGGCGCTCGGATCCTCTGGGGCTGTATTATTGAGGTCCCAGATGCCTTCAAATCTCTCCTTCCCCATCTCCAGTCGGGCGGAGTATGAGTCCCACCGGGACCGGAGTGCCCGCCGTGGGAAGGAGTGGATAAGAACCGCCAAGGCCCGAGTTGCTGGAGATATGGCGGCGATGGAGGCGGCTGATGCGGCGGCGCGGGTGGCCGCAGAGGAGGAAAGCATCCGTGCCTGCATTGTGAAGAAGCGGTAGCGGAGGAACACGCGCGCCCTCGCCCGAGAGCAGAATCGGGCGGTCTGTGCCATGGCAGGACTGCCACCGAAGGAGGAGGAGAAGGAGGACAGCTCCTGCGGCGAGCAGATCCGGCTCGATCCCTACTATGTCTTCGACCAGTAGTTCCATGACAAGGACGGCAAGGGCACCGGGAAGGGCAAGGGGAACCGTGGATGATCTTCTCCACCATAGTCAAACATGCCAAATTTTGGTAGTCCAATGTCATGTTTAATGATATAGTAGCCGGACCATGTGTGTAACGCGTCGATGTATTTGCATGAGTTTGCATGGATTTGAGAAGGCAAATTTGAGGCGTGACCGGTAAGTGTCAGCGTGTTTGAGGGATCGGATTTGCCCATCACGGCTGTAGATGCTCGCAGATCATTCCAAAGCGGTGTATGAGTTCCTCGATTTTGAATACGATGGTGCATTTGGAGAAATTGTTGAAACGCCACAACTTTCTGCTCTAGGAGCTGGATGTGATAACTCATGTGTTAAAAATTCAAAACTTGGTGAACGGTCTCAACCTCATCACCCACAATCGTGTTGTGTCTGATCATCCAACATAACATGACCTCTCATAATGTCTCTGGATCCCATTGTTTTGCAGGTATGTGGATCCTTGTCGGAATCCATCGTGATTGTTTCAAAGTAAAGTAAGCTATGAGAACGTCAAAAAGTTGTGCTTTGGCATTTAACTGAACACTTGCCACTTGTGGTGTTCGCCATGGATGACGTCGGCAGAGGTGAAGGGTACCTGCATGGCGATGGGATGCGGGGAGTGCGGTGGTAGTGTAAGTCGAGGCGGGGAGGCGGCTGGGTAGCAGAGGAGGTCCAACAAGGCTTGGGAGGCATTTGAGGCGTATGGCGGAGGCTTCGGTCTCCTGGAGCAAAGATAGAAAGTGTGTGTGTGTGTGGGGGGGGGGGGGGTGTTAAAAACGCGGGCTGTGGGTTAGTTTTTTGGGTGAGTGTGGGGTGTCGGATGCCGACGTGGCAGACGCCCGGGCTCCTCTAGAGCTCCCCCCTGATTTGGGGTTGGCCTAGGGGATTTTGTACGCCTGGACAAATCCAAAATTGGTGTCCACTTTGGAGGCATAAAAGCGATCGAACCGGTTCAGTCCAAAATGGATGTTCGCATTGGTGTCCTAAAAGTGCCGGAACCATTCAGTCCGGACATGTACAAGAAAATTTGTGAGCCACATCGGAGATGCCCTAAACCCATGGCAACCACAGCGCTTAGAAGAAGTGGCCACATCATGGGATCTTATGCATATGACATCACAATTTTGAACTCTCTCCTTCGCCATTGCTTAGGAGTGGTGAATCTAGATCCATGAACATATGTGTGGTAAAGGTCTACATGTGGTCACGGATGTGGAGCCACCACTCTTCATCATTGTTGCCACCAATGGAGATGGGTTATTTCTCCTTTGGAGGGGGTCATTCGATGGCTCTTTTTGGAGTGTGTGGTTTATCATTGTGGTGTGCGAAGTACTCGATGTCTCAGCCCTTGGATGATAAATCGTCATCGTCAAGATGGTGTAGAATGCAGTTCATGTCTAAGGTGAAAATATGAGATATTATTTTTACTCTTAGAGCTGACAACAAAAATTTCTCTTTTACCTTTGTAGAAAGTGATGTATTTGTGAGGTTGTTTTTGCCTCGATTGCTTGAGCCTAGCATCCAGGATGAAAAACTGTGCTCTTGTCGTCATAGGCTAGAAATTGGGAAGTAGGCTCGAGTGTGTTCCCCCTTCTTATTTCTTCTTAATTGTGTTATCGCATAAGAACAACTAACTTAGTTGTAGATAATAAGTCGTGTCTTGTCATTGTTCTACCATGGTTGTGTATTCAACAAACTCTTGCCGTCGATGGTTAATCTTGTTAAGCTTCATGCAGTAGCCAACACGACCAAAAGTTTGTACCGATGGAAAGGGCTAGGCAATCCACATCTTTTGGAAGAAAGGGAAAAGGTGTATGTCATGTGTGTTGTGTTTTGAAAAGAAGTCTAGTTTCAAAGAATGTTATCTTATAGCAACTCTAGCATAGTAGCCAAAATGACAGCCTCCAAAATGCATACAAAGAGCATTCCATAATTTTTTGAGGCCGCGCACGCTATTTGCAAAACTAGGATTGCAAAAAATGTTGCCTCCATAAGGTTTTTTTTCATTTCAGTATCTGACAAAGAAGCGCTAGGTCTGTTGGGCGCCTATCCTCCTACTCGCCCATCTCCTCATCGGGGTCTTCATACTCCTCAGGCCCTCGAGGATGTTGGTGAGGTCTTCCACATTGGCGATCAAATGGTTGGTGGGTGGCTCAAATTTTTTGGCCTGCTGCTCCTGGGGTCGTCATGACGCCAATCTTTGGAGAAGAAGTTCTCCATGTGACCTGCGACATACTCCAGATTGCTGAATCTAACAATCTGTCTTGGAACCTAAATCTAGATAGGGCTGATATGGTCAGTCAAGTCAACAACAAAACTCATGGAGTATGGGATCAAAGGAGACTTTTTTTACTTAATGCTATGGTTGGGTTTTTCCTTACTGAATTTTTAGTAGTTGTAGATGCTTGCTAGAGTTCGAATCATAAGAACATGTGATCCAAGTACGGAAAGGATGTTAGCTTAGGCCTATCCCTCATAAGTATGATGAGCATGCTATCGTGTCATATTCAAATGCCTAGGGACAATCTTTCCTCATTGTTCTCCCAAACTCTCTACTTTATTGTCTTTTATTAAAACATCAACTAACTCTTTATTATCTTGCAAATCTATCTTTTTGTTCCCACAAAATAGTTTTATTTGTTGTTCTAGGTAAAGCAAGCCTCAGCATGCGTAGAGTTGTATCGGTGGTCGATAGAAGTTGAGAGAATATTAATTCGACATTTAAATCCTCATTGGGTTTGGCGCTCTTATTTATCGAAAAGGCTACTTGTGGGTTATCAAGCACATGCCATCATCTCCTAGTGGCACCTTATTTGTCAACTTGTTGTCCTCAGAGATTATCTCGTCCGCTTCAGGGATTCAGCAGACATACCTGGCACGTCTTCATTCCCAAGAGCTCCCATGCTAGTCGGGACATGCTCATCCTCGGGGACGGCTGACGCAACCATCATGTATAACCTCCCCACACAGTACATGACGTCTCTCTTATCAATTTGGATGGTGATAACATCCAAGGCCCCCTGTACTTTTAGGGTGTTGTAAGTGTAATGAGACGCTGCGATGAACTTGGCCAGTGCACGCCGCCCTAGTATGTCATTGTAGGGAAGTGGGGGTATCAACCAAATCAAAGGTGATGCTCTCTGTATGGAAGTTGTCGGGACTGCCGAATGTGACTGGCAAGGTGACTTGACCCAGAGGTTGGGTTGACCCGAGGTTCACTCCCTGGAACGTTCCCGTTGGGCGTAGCTTCCTAGCCAGGATCTGCATCTTCTTGAAAACCTTCTTGAAGAGGAGGTTGAGGCCGGTGCCGCTGTCCACCAACATCTTGGTGACCTTGATGTTGTTGATTGTCGATGATACCACCAGCGGGAGGACCCCAACGCCTGTCGTTTGGTCAGGATGATCCTCGGCATCGAAAGTGATCGAGACTTTGGACCATTTGAGTGGCTACATTGCCTCCATGCTAGGTTGCACTATGTTCACCTCCCGGGAAAGCAATTTGATCTCCTGTGTGAATGTAGACAACACCTCGGGCTTCCTAGTACTCTTCCTCACCCTCATCTTCGTCTTCATCTGCATCTTCATTGTTGTCATCGCGGAACCTGGGAGGGTGATCATAGTTGGCATGACCCCCATGGCTGCCACTTCGTCCTCCTCGGCCACCATCGCTGGCTTGCTCGCCTTATTATTCTTGGCTTCCTTGTACTTCTTGGGCTTCTCCTCAGCAAAAGGTTTCACCTCTGGGTAGTCCGTGTCATGTGAGGCACTCAACTGGATCTTGCACCCCGACCCGCTACTGTGCTCAGCAGGTTCGGCTTGCTTGGCCTCATCGTCCTTGGGTTTCATGGAATCGGGTTCCATTGTCAAGACTGTGCCTGGCTTTGGCTTCTAATTCATTTTCTTGCCAGGACTGCTAGAGTTCCCGGCTTCGTCAGCATCAACATCAAGCTCCCCAAGAATCCTTCTGCCTTCGTCCTCCCACGCGTACTTGTCCGCCAGCCAGTGGAGTTGGGCTATAGTCCGCACTTGGTGCACATTCCACTTCTCGTGCATGCGGGGAGTGCGTACATTTGCCTGGAACATAGCAATCATCATTGTCACGTTGATCTCAGGGATGCTATGTTGCACCTGGCTGAACCTCTGGATGTACTTGCGTAGGGTTACGCCAAGTTTATCTATGAGCAAGTGCATGTCGCTTTAACTCCCCGGGTGCTTGAGGCCGTCTTGAAATGGCCCTAAAAACTGGTCGCACAGGTCTAGCCAGGAGTCAACAGATTCCTCTTCGAAGTTCATCAACCATGACCTGACATTTGGCTTGAGGGCCAATGGGAACCAGTCGGACATTTCCTTGTCATCGGCCCCTATGCCGCGCATCGTGGTGATGTACACATGTAGGAAATCGGCAGGGTTGGTTTTTCCATCGTACTCCATTGGCACACACGACTTGAACTTGACGGTCCAGACCACTTGCGCAACTCAAGCAAGAAAGCGGAGAAGCCCACACCACATACCACCCAGCCTCCCGTGGGGACAGGGTAAGCGTCATCCCGGTGACAGCCCTGCCACCGACATTCAATCTAAACGTTGGCGTCCTTACCACACTTGTCATTGAGGTCCTCGCAGAGGTCTTGGTTATGGGGAGTTGAAGATGAGGCGACGACGCTCACGGTGTTCATCCCAGGGGTTGCGCTCTTCATCGTGTTGCTCTTGCCGAGGGCACCACGCCAAACTTGACCGGGCACGGCTCTGTCCTATAGCACCGGAATCACACACTGACGCACGCGTCCACTCAAACGCACACCGGGTCACGATGGTCACGGGCATAATTGACCAGGTCCGCCACCCTGTTAGCCCAGTCGTTAAAGTGCAACACATCCTACGATAGTATTGGCGGGAAATGTAGAAGGGCTTGTGACCCCGCAAGCGCATCCTCCGGTCAGTGGGTGCCGAAAGATGATGGAGGAGGCACCAAGCGCTGGCGGCGGGCATATGCCTTGCTTCTATGGGGTGCATCTCCTCGCGGTGCAAAGATGCGCGTGTTGCGTGATGGGTGCTCCGAGATGTGTGCATGGGAGCATTCCTTCTCCGAGCCATCATGCACAGAGGGTTGGTCACCCATCCCGTGAGATGGGTAGTGGGACCTGTCTGTCGTGACATGTCACCGGAAGGTCGAGGAGGAGGTGTCATAGCCGCCGTGCCATGGGAGTTCCTAGGCCGCTGCAAGGGATGGCTCCACACCTAGTGGGAACTCTCTACCACAGGTGGTAGTTGCTGCCGCTGCTGCATCGCCAACTGTTGCTCACCTTGGGCAGCCTGCTTCCTCTTGAACCATATGTTCTTGGGTGGAACCATGTTCAATGCCACTCACGGTGAAGGTGTCAATGATGATAAACATTCGAATGTGGATGCCCTCTACCTGGCGTGCCAGATTACATGGGTGGAAACACGGCACCAGGAGCTTAGGGTGCCCCCTTTATTTGGTTCAGTGTGGGGCGAAGAGGCACATGAATCCCACCTCTATAGCATATTGATTTTACCTAGGTTCAGGCTGCTGATAAGCATGATACCTTAAGAAGTTTCTACAAAGCAGTAAAAATGGTGGTTGTACAACGGAGGACCTAACATATTAAATGCAAGTGGCATGTGGCGTTGGATGACGTTGCTGGGACCAGATGTATGTCCCATCAGGACAGCTTTGTTGACTTCACGCCCGCCACTACAGCGCACACATGCAAGTGGCACGCATGCCATAATAGCAGGTAGGGCGTGAGCATGCATGCAACTTAATTAGCCTCCAAGGGAGGTCATGGATGCTCGCCAACTCGCTCCACGCTGTAGCTAGCTAAAGCAGGCATAGTCAGCCCTTGCGCAATCTCATCATCACGCCCGCCAGCGACTTGTCATTCACGGCAATTAGGGCATCCATGGGAGGTACATGACAGAAAATGGATTACCGGGAGGATCAACCCCTTCCCGCGAAGATCTCGGCACTAACGTTCTCGATGGTGCCGAATGGCTTCTTTCTAGTTGTCTTGCCAGTGAGTGTCCTTACAAAGATATGCATACCACTACGTCCCCGAGAGGTAGAGGGGTTGTATGGTCAACTTCTGGATGTTGTATTTTGCTAGGGTGCGGCCATCCTCAAACTACCCATGGTAGTGAGACGACCACATGAGAAGTGAAGATAGGATTCCCTGGCCTCAGTTATTAACAAACATTTGCATGCCACCTAAAGAGGGGTATGTTTTCCGGGGTAACAGAAGGATAGCATGTGTTCTGCCCATTGGCGGGGCTGCCGCAACCCACGCGAGACGGATCTATGGGACCCTGGTTTTCACAAGGCTGACACCACCCGATTATGGTAATTCTAGTTGTTCCTCGCCTTGATGCGACCTAAGAGGTCGGAACACCGCCAATGCCTGCTAACATCATTTAGCGGCTGCCACATCACATACATGACCGAGCCGCCGCTACAGAGCCGCTACTCCTTTTAAGTTCTTGGTGCTCGGTCCACACAACGTCAACAGATTTTATCGGATCCTCTGGCTCCAGGAAGATCCCAATGCCATTTCTAACCAGCCTGGCAGGGTACACCGTCTAGAATTCACCTCCATGCCCACTGATAACCCACAATTATAGGGGATCGCAACAATTTTTGAGGGTAGAGTATTCAACCCAAATTTATAGATTTGACACAAGGGGAGCCAAAGAATATTTGTTAGTATTAGCAGTTGAGTTGTCAATTCAACCACAACTCGAGATTAAATATCTGCAGCAAAGTGACCAGTAGCACAGTAATATGGTAGTTTGATAGTGATAGTAACGTTAGCAGTGGTAACGGTAACAACAGTAATAGATTTGTAGCAGTTGTAACGGTAGCAATAGCAGTTGTAACTTAGCAAGAACAATATGTGAAAAACTCGTAGGCATAGGATCGGTGCATTCGTTGGATGATATTCATCATATAACAGTCATAACCTAGGGCGACACAGAACTAGCTCCAGTTCATAAATATAATGTAGGCATGTATTACGTAGATAGTCATACATGATTATGGAAAAGAACGTGCATGACATCTTTTGTCCTACCCTCGGTGGCAGTGGGGTCCATAAGGAAACTAAGGGATATTAAAGCCTCCTTTTAATAGAGAAACACAACAAAGCATTAACACATAGTGAATACATGAACTCCTCAAACTAAGGTTATATTAAGGCCTCCTTTTAATAGAGAACCGGAACAAAGCATTAACACATAGTGAATACATGAACTCCTCAAACTACGGTCATCACCGGAAAGTATCCCAATTACTGTCACACTTGGGTTTACGGATCATAACACGTAATAGGTGAATATGACTTGCAAGATCAGATCTAGAACATAGATATAATGGTGAAAACATAGATGGTTCAGATTGAAATCATGGCACTTGGGCCCTAGTGACAAGCATTAAGCATAGCAACAAGGTTGTGAGAATCGGGATTCTGTTATACGATTCTACAACTTTGCGATCCAAACTAACCCTATGATTCTACGATTTTAATTCTTAGAATCTATGTTTCTACGATCCTGATAGTGAAGATTCTACATTTGTGATCCTACCATAGAAGCTCCGATCCGATTCAAAATCGCGATTCTAACAACCTTGCCTAGCAAAGTCATAACAACAACAATCTCAGAACATAATGGATACTAGGGATCAGGCCCTAACAAAACTAACTCGATTACATGATGAATCTCATCCAACTCCTCACCGACCAGCAAGCCTACAAAGGAATTACTCACTCCCGGTGGGGAGCATCATGGAGTTGGTGATGAAGGACGGTTGGTGATGACGAAGACCGAAGATTCCCCTCTCCGGAGCCCCGAATGGGCTATAGATCTATCCTCCCGATGAAGAACAGGAGGTGCCGGCGGCTCCGTATCGTAAAATGCGATGATACTTCCTCCCCTATTTTTTTCTCCAAAAATAGGAATTTATAGTGCTGGAATTAGGGTATGCGAAGCCCTGAGGGCCCCACAACACAACAGGGCACGCCTGGAGGGGGTGGCGTGCCCTGGTGTCTTATGGTTAGCCAGGGGGCCCCTCTGGTGGTTCTTGGTTCTAGTATTTTATTTATTTTGAAATAATTCTCCAAAAAAATTCGTCCAAATCCGAGAACTTTTTTTCTGCACAAAAACAACACCATGGTAGTTCTGCTGAAACAGCGTCAGTCCGGGTTGGTTTCATTCAAATCATGCAAATTAGAGTCCAAACAAGAGCAAAATTGTTAGGAAAGTTAGATACGACAGAGACATATCAACTCCCCCAAGCTTAAACCTTTGATTGTCATCAAGTAGTTCAGCTAACAAACTGAAAGTGATAAAGAAAAACTTTTATGAACTCTTTTGTTCTTGTTTACACAAATAATCTTAAGTAGCACCCAGGTTTTCAGCAAAGATCATGACTAATCATGTCAACAATAACTCTTAGAAATTATATTAATTCATATCAATGACATAATCAACTAGAGAGCGACAATAAGATATATCAAATGCCAACACTTTGTCAAAACAATCATGATACAACATGACAACAGTCGTATCTCGCTAGCCCATTCTGAGACCGCAAAACATAAATGCAGAGCACCTCCAAAGTTCAAGCAGCAATTGAACATTGTAATTCATGGTAGAAAAGATCTAGCCATGATGCATTCAACATTAACTAAACACAATGCATGAGGATGACAATAGTGCTCTTATGTTTGGCGCTTGTTTGAGAAGGTGATGAATCAACATAAAATTAAATAGATAGTCCCTACCCAGAGGGAAGCAAGGATTTGCAGAGGTCCCAGAGCTCAAATCTTAAAACGAAGATAAATATAATTTTGGGAGGTACACTCTTCCTGTCAACGTTACTGTCGGCGTTCTAGGATCGGGGGTACCCAGACCTGCATGCCCGTGGCCCAGCGCGTGGCTCCATCGACGGCCCGGCGCTTCCCAGCCCCAAGGCTTCACAAGCAAGACCCTCGTGAGGGCCCTCGGCCTCACAAGGAGAATGACACCAACGCCTCCCGAGGAGCGGTCTCCCGAGGCTGCGCCCCCGAGGAGCGGAGATCTCTATGCAAGCACCTCACCCCACGAGGCGTGCTATGTCGTGAGCCATGATGATCAAGGCCAGGCGGGCACCAGCAGGCGCAGTCCAGGATAGTTTCCTCTTTGGTGCTAAGGTGGCAAGGACGTACGCGGGTTCCCAAGAAATCCCCCAAAGGTTTCCATTCCAGTGCAACAAGACCAAGACCACGAGCTCGGCAGGACAGAGTTCATCGCCGAGGCCACCACTACGCCACGACCAGAAGCTTTGCAGACGAAGACCACCTTTAGTCAGGATAGGGTGTACTCCTGTCCCCTTTCGAATTGGCTGTTGTGGAATCCCTTCCCTCCTAAGCTATGAGGGAAGAGGACCAAGGCCACTATAAATATAGATTAGACCCCACCATAGAGAGGGATCGATCCTTCGACCATTCGAGCTCTCCAGAGGCAGCTCACACTTGTACTATTTCATACTCATCCTCCTCACGAGGCAATCCACCACAAAGTAGGAGTAGGGTTTTACACTGCAAGGTGGCCCCAACCTGGGTAAACCATCGTGTCCACCTCTTCTTCCCGCTCGCTCGAATCCGACGAGGCCCGGCCATGGGGCAGTGAGCATGGAGTTGCAGCTAGGCTAGATCTTTCGAACATGCCCCAGAGTTCGAATCTTGTTTGGCTCTGCGGAGCCCCGATTCCGACATTTAGCGCGCCAGGTGGGGGAGTGTCGAAGTTCTCTCCTCTGCTTTGCCCCGTCCCAGCTTCCTCGCTCCCATGGCCGACGCCCGCTGAGTTCGCGCAGAAGCGTTGGGCTGCTCGTGTCGCTCAGACGGCGCCCGTGGGCCACGGTGTCCCCCGCCGCTCCGCTTCTCCTGCAGATAATGCTGTCACCGACCCCGTTGCTCATGAGCAGCAGGACTCTTCGTTGCCGCCCTCCGTGCGGTGTGATGGCCGCACCTCCACGCCCTCCCTCCCGCCACGACGTCGTCTTCCCATGCTCGTCGCGGGCCGGCGAATGCGCAGGCTGTGCTTCTTATGGCGCGTGACCTGCGCTAATTCTTGAGCTTGCGTTGGTTTTTTCCTTGAAGAGGAAAGGGTGATGCAACACAGTAGAGATAAGTATTTCCCTCAGTTAAGAACCAATGTATCAATCCAGTAGGAGAAACGTGCAAGTCCCCAATAGATGCACCTACACAAACAATCAAACACTTGCACCCAACGCGATAAAGGGGTTGTCAATCCCTTCACGGTCACTTGCAAAGGTGAGATCTGATAGAGATAGATAAAACTAAATAAAAGATAACTAAATATTTTTTGGTTTTTCGGTTTATAGATCTGAAAATAAAAGATTGCAAAATAGTAGATCGGAAACAAGTATGATGGAAGATAGACCCGGGGGCCATAGGTTTCACCAGAGGCTTCTCTCTTGAAGCTAAATAATACGGTGGGTGAACAAATTACTGTTGACCAACTGATAGAAAATAGCAAAGTTATGACAATATCCAAGGCAATGATTATGCATATAGGCATCACGTCCGTGTCAAGTAGACCGACTCCTGCCTGCATCTACTACTATTACTCCACACATCGACAGCTATCCAGCATGCATCTAGAGTCTTAAGTTCATAAAGAACGGAGTTGATGCGGAGCATCCTACGGCCATCCCCATGGATACTACTTCGACTACTCAAGCTCCAAGTGGACCCATGACAAGAGCGAGAGCACGTGCCATCCAATCCGAGGTTAACTCTCTCCTTGTCGAACTTCCCTTAGACCCACTTGAGACATGGCTACTACCTCAAACAGAAATGCTTTGCGTGCTTAGGTACCAAGGTACCAACCTAGAAGAAGCTACAGCTCCAGATGGACATCAAGAGCGAGAGGAGGAGCTGCAGAGTCCAGGACGGGCGGTACTACCGCTCAAGCCAAGCGGTACTACCGCTGAGCCGAGCCAAGCGGCACTACCGCTCGACATCCGTCCTACTTCCGCCGAACCCGACAAGCTCCAGGAATCGAACGGCGCCAGAGCGGTACTACCGTCCTTCCAAGCGGTACTACCGCTGAAGCACCTCAAGCGGTACTACCGCCCATAGGACCGGTACTACCGCCCTGCCTGCGTGCAGCGTTTCGGGCCGAGGCCCATGTACTCGTTTCGCCCCCAACTTACCCCTTCGAGAACCTAGACTATAAATAGACCCTCCCCTCATCCTTTCTAGGGTTAGCATTGGATTAGCTCATGTTTGTGTGAGAGCCTTTGCTCATCCACTTGGATACTTCTCCTCGGAGTTCACAACCTCTTCGGAGAAGATCCCCCAAGCGGATTCAAGACCCCTTTCTAGGGAAGAACATCAAGGCCTCCTCACGGAGAAGAACGGTTCCTTTGTATCCTTACCTTTGTTGACTTTGGATCTCGTGTATCTCTTTGTGTTCGGTGATCTAGCACTTGTGTGATTGATTCCTTGTTGGTTTAGTGATTCTCTCTCGTTTTCCCCCGTGTCTTCCCTTTGTGCTTCCGCGTGTTCTTTGTGATTCCCCGTAGGATCCACTCCAAACGTGAAAGATCATCGCCATAGGGTTCCACCCTACATCATCTATGGTATCATGGGCCACATTGATCACGTTTTTGGAGCCCCTACCCCGTGTTTTCTAGCTTGATTTTGTTGTTTTCGTCCTAAATCCGAAAATCCCCACCAAAAAGAGCCCCCAAATTTTTTTCTGATTTGTTGGTTTGATGATGTTTTGTTGATTTTGATTCGTGGATTTGCTTGGTTTCGAGTCGATCTAGCATCTCCCCAAGTTTCACCTCTTTCCATCCACAAAATCCATCGAATTTTGACCCCGAAATCATCCATTTCCGCCCCAAAATCGCGAAACGATTTGTGCAGTCGAGTAAATCCCGACACGAGCGGTACTACCGCCCTCCAAGAGGTACTACTGTTGAGAACCTCAAGCGGTACTACTGCCCCGCGAACGGTACTACCGCCAGGCCCTGTTTCAGCCGAAACAGTCGAAAAATCCCGACACGAGTGGTACTACCGCCCTTCCGAGCGGTACTACCGCCCTGGCCAGTTTCAGCTTTCCGAGTTTCACCATTTTCACCATAACTTCCACATCCGGAGTTTGATTTTCGCGTTCTTTAGCTCGTTGAGAAGCTATTGACATTCCCCATCCATCTAGATAGGCTACAACACCATTGGACACCATCTAATTTTCCGAACATTGGCATCTTTGCCAAGGGCTTTCACCACATCATACGCTATACCACCTCCGCTTTCCGCTACCACCATTGTTGCTTTTGGTCTTTGAGAATTTGAGTTGTGGTTCCCGTGTCCTATTGTGTTTCGGCTACATAGGTACGGTTCGACGTCAACATCACCACCGCTCATCTTCGCCAAGGACTCATCATTACCAAGGACGGTAACCTCGACGACATCTTTGTCATCTCTCACAATTGCATTGATAACCATCATAGCCCATCTTTTGCGTTGCTTACCCATCGAGACTAGCCATTGAGTATTGCCGGCAACGTGACTTGTGCACATTAGTGATCATACTCCATAGCATACATACCATACCATTGTGGTGCATATCTTGAGATCCACTTGTGTGTCACAAAGTTGTCATCGCATACACAACTGCTATCTTGGTTCGTGAAGTTTTGCATGAGAAAAGAGCTCAAAAGTGAAAGAGCCACCAAAGCTTTTAAGCAAACAAGAAAGATAAGCAAAGAGCTTATAAGCAAGAACCATAGCATCATACTACATTAAGATTGTCATATAAGATCATCTTGGATCATAGCACCGAAATACCATACATATAGCATATTTGGGATAGAGATCGTTGCATTTTTGCCTAGTAGGTCGTGCACAAGCTCCGTATTCGCCTATTGTGCAATCGTGCTAGCGCCTCTCTAGTATTGTGCAACAAGAGCATTTTAGTGGATTCCACATTTTGGCTCACTTTTGGTTTGCACAATCCCACTTATCTATTTGCCTGTGTGTTTCCGTGTACCACTACTTGCTTGGTCTACTTGTTGCACTTGTGAATTTGCGAATCTTTTTCAACATCTTTGAGTCAAACTAACGATTGCAATCAATTTTTTGCCACCATCCTAACCAAGCTCCACCATAAGCTTTTACTTGTGTAGGTGTGAGAACCGACAAGTATTGGTACCAATAGTGCTATTTCATTGCCCGCATTTGAGTGAACTTGATTCATCTTCAACATCGGTCAAAGGTACATTGGTATAAGTTCTTCTCCTTCTACCACTCACATTTTGCTTGAAATAATGGATAGGCCAAGTACTTCTACCAACCCACTCTTCATCGAGCAAGACGACGACATGTCATCATACGTCACCAAGAGCCACCTCTTTGGTGCACAACGAGCATTGCATCAAGAGCAACAAGCAATGAACGACCGCATCGACAACCTCGCTACCGACTTGCGACTCTCCGAGCAACGTACAAGAGACTACTTCGACAACAAGCTCGACGCGCACAAGCAAGAGAACGATGCAAGAATGGACGAGATCCGCGCCTTGTTGGTGAACCGGCCTCCTTATACATCGTCATACTCAAGACGGAGCCACTCAAGTCGACACTCCGACGACTCCTTCTCCGGCTCAAGTACACCGTCATCGAACACTCTTCGACGAGCCGCGCGTCAAGACCGTCATGCATCTCGCAACCCGCTACACGTCAAGCATTCACAAGAGCAAGTCGATGAGCAAGTCCCTCGTCCTCAATCAAACCAAGTAGCGTTTGCTCAAGCTCAAGAACGACAACGTCTTCGTCGCCAAGAAGAAGAAGAACGAGCGCGTCTACACCAAGAGCAACAAGACGCCGAGGCTCAACGTCTTCAACAACAACAACGAGAAGCACAAGCTCTTGAGGCGGAACGTGCCCTTCAAGCATCAAGTCGAGCTATCGCCAACCGCAATCGCGAACGGCGCAATCAAGAGGAAGCCCTTCAAGAAGAAAGCCAAGAGAGAAACTACCATTCGCGTGTCCAACGTCAAGCTACACAAGCTCCCTCACAAGCTCGTCAAGCTCCACCTCAACCTCAAGGTCAACAAGAGCAAGTTGATCATGGACTTCCTCCACGCCAAGAGAAACATGAGGATGATTACCCTCCACGTCAAGGGCGTCATCATCACCATCGCCAACAACACAATGAAGAGCAACGCTATGGCAAGCTCAAATTCACGATGCCCAAGTTCAATGGAAGCAATGATCCCGAAGAGTACCTCTCATGGGCATTGAAGGTCGACAAAATCTTTCGTTTGCACAACTATGAGGAAGAGAAGAAGATCGCTATGGCATCACTTGAGTTCCAAGACTATGTGCTCATATGGTGGGAACAAGTCCTTGAGCGCCGACAAGCAAGAGGTGAACATCCAATCACCACTTGGGCTCAAATGAAGGATGTCATGCGAGCACGCTTTGTGCCAACCTACTAAACCGCGATCTCTTCAAGAAGCTACAACTCCTCAAGCAAGGAACAAAGAGTGTTGAAGAATATTACAAGGAAATGGAGATTGCCATGATTCGAGCCAATGTCACGGAGGATGATGAGCAAACAATGGCACGATTCTTGAATGGACTCAATCATCCCATCAAGAAGATCGCCGACTTCCAACCCTACTCCAACCTCATTGAGCTCGTGCATCAAGCTACAAAGGCGGAACGTCAAGTGCAAGATGACTTCAAGTATGCCAAGTACTCCTCCAAGACCTACGGCTTCTCCACTAACCAAGCTTCAACAACTACTCCAACTTCGACATCAACCAAGCCTTCTCCAAGCAATGACGACAAGTCAAGTTACAAGAAAACTTCGACAAGTTCAAGTCGTCTTCCTCCTACTACAAGCAACTTCAAGCCGCACGCTTCTTCATCTACTCCGACCGATGAGACCGTCAAGACAAGCTCCTTCAAATGTTTCACTTGTGGCGGCCGAGGCCACATGTCCTATGAATGCACAAACAAGCGCACCATGATCCTCAACGACGATGGCACCTACGACTCAATGAGTGAAGATGAAATGGAAGCTCTTGAGCAAGTGGCCATGCACCGGCGCGTGAACGAGGATGAAGATGATCAAGTCTTTTGTGATGAAGATACGAGCCCCGCTCTCGTTGTCTCCAAGGTCTTGACTCTTCAACATCAACAAGAAGAAGACCAACGATGCCACATCTTCCACACAAAGGCCGGCATCAATGGACGATCCGTCAAGGTCATCATCGATGGAGGTAGTTGCCACAACTTGGCAAGTGAAGAACTATGCTCCAAGCTTCAATTGGTAAAGAGGAAGCACCCGCACCCCTACAAGGTTCAATGGCTAAGTGACTCCGGCACTATACGAGTTGAGCATACGGTCCAAGTATCCTTCAAAATTGGTGCATATGAGGACACTTTGGAGTGTGATGTGGTCCCAATGACCGTTTGCCACCTCCTTCTTGGCCGACCATGGCAATTCGATCGTGGTGTGTTCCAAAACGGGCGTACCAACCACTATAGCTTCAAGATGAAAGGGAAGGAATATGTGCTACGACCTATGTCTCCTAGTCAAGTGATAGCCGACAAACAAGCCAACCACCATAGAGAGAAGAGTCAAAAAGACATCCCCCAAAACGTGAGTGAGAGCCACAAGCCAAACTTGAGCGCCTCTTCGCCTAGAGAGAAAAACCTCATACTATTTGCCACAAAAAGTGAGATGAGAGAAGTGTGTGAGAACCCATCGAGTGTGATGCACTTCGTCCTTGTGTGCAAGGATGGAGAACCAAAAACTAACACCATTCACGAGCTACCTTTGGTGTTTCAATCTCTTTTGCAGGAATTTCAAGATGTTTTCCCCGATGAGCTACCTCCGGGTCTACCTCCTCTACGAGGCATTGAGCATAGAATCGACCTCATCCCCGGAGCGCCACTTCCAAACAAAGCTCCATACCGTGTCAATCCCGAAGAAACCAAGGAGATTCAACGACAAGTACAACAACTAATCGACAACGGTCATGTACGTGAAAGCTTAAGCCCTTGTACCGTTCCCGTTATACTTGTGCCTAAACCCGATGGAAGTTTCCGCTTGTGTTCCGATTGTAGACCCATAAATGCTATTACCGTTCGATATAGGCATCCCATTCCTCGCTTAGATGATATGCTTGATGAAATTAGTGGAGCCAACTTTTTCTCAAAAATTGATCTTAAAAGTGGCTATTATCAAATCCGCATTCAAGAGGGTGATGAATGGAAAACTGCTTTCAAAACAAAATTTGGCTTATATGAGTGGTTAGTGATGCCTATGGGTTTATCGGATGCACCCGGTACTTTTGTGCGTCTTATGCATCATGTGCTTCGACCTTATATCAGAGTCTTTGTTGTGGTTTACTTCGATGATATTCTTGTGTTTAGCAAAACCATGAAAGAGCATCTCAATCATGTTAGGGCTGTTTTACAAACCCTTCGCAAGGAAAGTATTTATGCAAACATGAAAAAGTGCACATTTGGTGTTGACAAAGTGGTTTTCTTGGGTTTCGTTGTCTCTTCCAAGGGTGTCCATGTTGATGAAACTAAAATTGAAGCAATTAAAACTTGGCCCCAACCCACCAATTTGCAACAAGTGCGTAGCTTTCTTGGTCTTGCGGGTTTTTATCGTCACTTTGTGAAAGATTTTAGCAAAATTGCCGCTCCTTTGCATGCCTTGAGTAAGAAGAATGCTCCTTTTGTTTGGGGATCTTTGCAATCCACCGCTTTTGATGAGCTCAAGTCTTTGCTTACTCATGCTCCGATTCTTGCTTTGCCCAACTTTGGCAAAACTTTTGAGATTCATTGTGATGCAAGTGGTACCGGAATTGGCGGAGTTTTGATGCAAGAAAAACGTGCCATCGCATATTTTAGTGAAAAACTCTCCGGTGCTCAACTTAACTATCCCATCTATGACAAAGAATTGTATGCTTTAGTGCGTGTACTACATGTTTGGGAACATTATCTTAGACCTCATGAGTTTGTCATCCATAACGATCATGAAACACTTAAATACTTAAAGGGCCAAACTAAGTTAAACAAGCGTCATGCCAAATGGAGTGAATTTATTGAATCTTTCCCCTATGTGATCAAGTACATTAAGGGTAAGGAAAATGTAGTTGCCAATGCACTATCACGCATATGCACGCTTGTCACTAAACTTGAGTTGAATGTTATTGGCTTTGAGCACATAAAAGACTTGTATGCTAGTGATCCATATTTTGCAACTCATTATGCTAAATGTTTGACGCATACATCTTGGGAACAATATTACATCAAGGATGGTTATCTTATGAGAGCTAACAAACTATGCATTCCCGAGTCGTCTCTTCGTTTGCTCCTTTTGCAAGAGGCTCATGGAGGTGGACTCATGGGACACTTCGGACGCGACAAGAATTTCGCCACGCTCTCCAAGAACTACTTTTGGCCCAAGATGTTCCGCGACGTCTCACGCTTCACCACCCTATGCTCTACATGTCGCAAAGATAAGTCTAAAGCTCAATCCCATGGTCTTTACATGCCTCTTCCTATTCCTTATCAACCTTGGGAAGACATTAGCATGGATTTTGTACTTGGTTTGCCTAGAACTCAAAATGGAAAGGATTCCGTGTTTGTTGTTGTGGACCGATTTTCTAAGATGGCACATTTCATCCCTTGCAACAAGATAGACGATGCTTCACATGTTGCAAATCTCTTTTGTAGGGAAATCTTGCGTCTCCATGGAGTACCAAGGAAAATTGTCTCCGACCGCAACGTCAAGTTCTTGAGTTACTTTTGGAAGACCCTATGCGCCAAGCTCGGAATCAAGCTCTTGTTCTCATCCGCATACCATCCTCAAACGGACGGCCAAACGGAGGTGACGAACCGGACTCTCTCCACTCTACTTCGCGTGTTGATCAAGAAGAACATCAAGGAGTGGGAAGCATGTCTACCCATCGCCGAGTACGCCTACAACCGTGCAAGACATTCGACTACCGGCAAGTACCCCTTCGAGGTCGTCTACGGCTTCAACCCGTTGTCACCATTGGACATTCTACCTCTTCCTCTACAAGAGCGCACCAACATGGATGCGAGTGCACGGGCAAGCTACATCAAGAAGATGCATGAGGATACAAGGCACACCATCGAGCGCCAAGTACAACGACTAGCATCCAAGATCAACATCAACGAACAACCCAAGTATTTCAACATTGGAGACCTAGTGTGGCTACACCTTCGCAAGGACCGCTTCCCCAACGAACGCAAGTCCAAGCTTCTCCCTCGAGCCGACGGACCCTTCAAGGTGCTAGCACGCTACAACAACAATGCTTACAAGATCGACCTCCCACGCGACAAGTACAACGTGAGCGACATCTTCAATGTCTCCGATCTCTCCCCGTACCATGGTGATGAGGCTTTCGATCCGAGGTCGGATCTTTCCCAAGGGAGGGGAGATGATGCGGAGCATCCTACGGCCATCCCCATGGATACTACTTCGACTACTCAAGCTCCAAGTGGACCCATGACAAGAGCGAGAGCACGTGCCATCCAATCCGAGGTTAACTCTCTCCTTGTCGAACTTCCCTTAGACCCACTTGAGACATGGCTACTACCTCAAACGGAAATGCTTTGCGTGCTTAGGTACCAAGGAACCAACCTAGAAGAAGCTACAGCTCCAGATGGACATCAAGAGCGAGAGGAGGAGCTGCAGAGTCCAGGACGGGCGGTACTACCGCTCAAGCCAAGCGGTACTACCACTAAGCCGAGCCAAGCTGCACTACCGCTCAACATCCGTCCTACTTCCGCCGAACCCGACAAGCTCCAGGAATCGAAAGGCGCCAGAGCGGTACTACCGCCCTTCCAAGCGGTACTACCGCTGAAGCACCTCAAGCGGTACTACCGCCCATAGGGCCAGTACTACCGCCCTGCCTGCGTGCAGCGTTCTGGGCCAAGGCCCATGTACTCGTTTCGCCCCCCAACTTACCCCTTCGAGAACCTAGACTATAAATAGACCCTCCCCTCATCCTTTCTAGGGTTAGCATTGGATTAGCTCACGTTTGTGTGAGAGCCTTTGCTCATCCACTTGGATACTTCTCCTCGGAGTTCACGACCTCTTCGGAGAAGATCCCCCAAGCGGATTCAAGACCCCTTTCTAGGGAAGAACATCAAGGCCTCCTCACGGAGAAGAACGGTTCCTTTGTATCCTTATCTTTGTTGACTTTGGATCTCGTGTATCTCTTTGTGTTCGGTGATCTAGCACTTGTGTGATCGATTCCTTGTTGGTTTAGTGATTCTCTCTCGTTTTCCCCCGTGTCTTCCCTTTGTGCTTCCGCGTGTTCTTCATGATTCCCCGTAGGATCCACTCCAAACGTGAAAGATCGTCGCCATAGGGTTCCACCCTACATCAGGAGTAATGTCTTAAGTAAGATGACATGATGTAGAGGAATAAACTCAAGCAATATGATGTAAACCCCATATTTTTATCCTCAATGGCAACAATACAATACGTGCCTCACTAGCCCTACTATGTCACTGGGTGAGGACACCACAAGATTGAACCCACAGCTAAGCACCTCTCCCATTGCAAGAAATACCAATCTAGTTGGCCAAACCAAACCGATAATTCGAAGAGAAATACAAAGATATCAAATCATACATATAAGAATTCAGAGAAGATTCAAATAATATTCATAGATAAGCTGATCATAAATCTAAAATTCATCGGATCTCGACAAACACACTGCAAAATAAGATTACAACGTATAAATCTCCAAGAACATCGAGGAGAACATGGTATTGAGTATCAAAGAGAGAAAAGAAGCCATCTAGCTACTACCTATGGACCCATAGGTCTGAGGTAAACTACTCATGCTTCATTGGAAGGGCAATAGGGTAGATGTAGATGCCCTCCGTGATCGAATCCCCCTCTGGCAGATGGCTGGAAAAGGCCCCAAGATGGGATCTCACGGGAATAGAAGGTTGCGGCGGTTGAGAAGTATTTTCATGGACGCTTCCGAGGGTTTTGGAATATATGTGAATATATAGGATGAAGAAGTAGGTCAGAGGAGTCCTGAGGGGGCCACAAGGCAGGGCGCACCCTCCACCCTTGCCGCCGCCTCGTGTCTCTTCTGGCTTGGACTCCTAGTCCTCTGGGTGTCTCCGGGTCCAAGAAAAATCATCGCGAAATTTTTATTCCGTTTGGACTCCATTTGCTATTCCTTTTCTGCGAAACTCAAAAATAAGGAAAAAACAAAAACTGGTTGGGCTCTAGGTTAATAGGTTAGTCCCAAAAATAATATAAAATATCATAATAATGCATAGAAAACATCCAAAACAAATCAAAAATTATAAAATAACATAATATAATAGCATGGAACAATCAAAAATTATAGATACATTGGAGACGTATCAAGAACCCCCAAGCTTAATTCATGCTCGTCCTCGAGTAGGTAAATGATAAAAACATAATTTTTGATGTGGAATTCTACCTAACATATTTATCCATGTAATTTTCTTCATTGTGGCATGAATATTCTGATCCATAAGATTCAAAACAAAAGTTTAATACTGACATAAAAATAATAATACTTCAAGCATACTAATAAAGCAATCATGTCTTCTCAAAATAACATGGCCAAAGAAAGTTATCCCTACAAAATCATATAGTCTAGCTATGCTCCATCTTCATCACACGAAATATTAAATCATGCACAACCCCGATGACAAGCCAAGCAATTGTTTGATACTTTTGATGTTCTCAAACTTTTTCAACTTTCACGCAATACATGAGCGTCAGCCATGGATATAGCACTATAGGTGGAATAGAATATGGTGGTTGTGGAGAAGACAAAAAGAAAGAGATAGTCTCACATCAACTAGGAATATCAACGGGCTATCGAGATACCCATCAATAGATATCAATGTGAGTGAGGAGGGATTGCCATGCAACGGACGCACTAGAGCTGTAAGTGTATGAAAGCTCAAAAAGAAACTAAATGGGTGTGCATCCAACTCGCTTGCTCATGAAGACCTAGGGAAATTTGAGGAAGCCCATCATTGTAATATACAAGCCAAGTTCTTGTAATGAAAAATTCCTACTAGTGTATGAAAGTGACAACATAGGAGACTCTCTATCATGAAGATCATGGTGCTACTTTGAAGTGCAAGTGTGGAAAAAGGATAGTAACATTGCCCCTTATCTCTTTTCTCTCATTTTGTTTTGGGCTCTTTGGCCTCTCTTTTTTCCTTTTTTCTTTTTTTCTCCCTTTTTTCGTCCGGAGTCTCATCCCGACTTATGGGGGAATCATAGCCTCCATCATCCTTCCCTCACATGGGACAATGCTCTAATAATGATGATGATCACACTTTTATTTACTTACAACTCAAGAATTACAACTCGATACTTAGAACAAAATATTGTTGGGGAACATAGCAATAATTCAAAATTTTCCTACGTATCACCAAGATCAATCTAGGAGATTCTAGCAACGAGAGAGAGAGAGAGAGAGAGAGAGAGGGAGTGCATCTTCATACCTTTGAATATTGCTAAGCGGAAACGTTACAAGAACACAGATGATGGAGTCATACTCGCGGCGATTCAAATCGCGGAAGGTCCGATCTAGCGCCGAACGGACGGCGCCTCCGCGTTCAACATGCATACAGCCCGGGGACGTCTCCTTCTTCTTGATCCAGCAAGGTAAGAGGAGAAGTTGAGGGAGAACTCCGACAGCACGACGGCGTGGTGGTGGTGGAGCTCGTGGTTCTCCAGCAGGGATTCGCCAAGCACTACAAAGGAGGAGGAGATGTATCTGGAGTGAGGGGCTGCGCCAGGGGAAAGGTGTGGCTGCCCTCCCACCCCCTCACTATATATAGGGGGAAGGGGAGAGGGGTCCGGCCCCTCTAGATGGATCTAGAGGAGGGGGCGGCGGCCAGGGGCAACCCTAGATGGGTTTGGGCTCCCCCACCCCCTAGGAAACTTGCCCCCAAGCCGGGAGGGGCGGCTGCCCTAGGGGTGGCACCTGAACCTCTCCAGGTTATGTGAGATGGGGTGGGAGGGGCGCTCAGCCCCTTAGTGGGCTGATGTGCCCCCTCCCCTTGGCCCATAAGGGCCCCCAACGCTTGCCGGGGCCTCCGAAACCCCTTTCGGACACGTTGGTCGTCACCCGGTACCCTCAGAACAATTCCGGACTCCAATACCCTTCGTCCAATATTACCGATCTTCACCTCCGGACCATTCCGGAGTTCCTCGTCACGTCTAGGATCTCATCCGGGACTCCGAACAACCTTCGGTAACCACACACTATTTCCCATAACAACTCTAGCGTCACCGAACCTTAAGTGTGTAGACCCTACGGGTTCGGGAACCATGCATATGACCGAGACACCTCTCCGGCCAATAACCAATAGCAGGATCTGGATACCCATATTGGCTCCCACATGTTCCACGATGATCTCATCGGATGAACCACAATATCGGGGATTCAATCAATCCCGTATACAATTCCCTTTGTCAATCGGTACGTTACTTGCCCGAGATTCGATCGTCGGTATCCCAATACCTCGTTCAATCTCGTTACCGGCAAGTCACTTTACTCGTTCCGTAATGCATGATCCCGTGACTAACTATTTAGTCACATTGAGCTCATTATGATGATGCATTACCGAGTGGGCCCAGAGATACCTCTCCGTCATATGGAGTGACAAATCCCAGTCTCGATTCATGCCAACCCAACAGACACTTTCGGAGATACCTGTAGTGCACCTTTATAGCCACCCAGTTACGTTGTGACGTTTGGTACACCCAAAGCATTCCTACGGTATCCGGAGTTGCACAATCTCATGGTCCGAGGAAATGATACTTGACATTAGAAAAGCTCTTAGCAAACGAACTACACGATCTTGTGCTATGCTTAGGATTGGGTCTTGTCCATCACATCATTCTCCTAATGATGTGACCCGTTATCAATGACATCCAATGTCCATGGTCGTGAAACCATAACCATCTATTGATCAACGAGCTAGTCAACTAGAGGCTCACTAGGGACATGTTGTGGTCTATGTATTCACACATGTATTACAGTTTCCAATTAATACAATTATAGCATGAACAATAGACAATTATCATGAACAAGGAAATACAATAATAACCATTTTATTATTGCCTCTAGGGCATATTTTTAATAGTCTCCCACTTGCACTAGAGTCAATAGACTAGTTCACATCACTATGGATTGTAATGAATCCAACACCCATGGGGTTTGATCATATCTCGCTTGTGAGAGAGGACATTAGTCAATGGGTCTGAACCTTTCAGATCCATGTGTGATTTACAAATCTCCATGTCATCTTGTAGATGCAGCTACCACGCGCTATTTGGAACTATTCCAAATAACTGTTCTACTATATGAATCTGGTTTACTACTCAGAGTCATCCAGATTAGTGTCAAAGTTTGCATCAACGTAACCCTTTACGACGAACTCTTTTACCACTTCCATAATCGAGAAAATTCCTTAGTCCACTAGTTACTAAGGATAACTTTGACCACTACCCTGTGATCCATTCTTGGATCACTCTTGTACCCCTTGATTGTCTCACGGCAAGGCACACTTCAGGTGCGGTACACAGCATAGCATACTGTAGAGCCTACGTCTAAGGCATAGGGGACGACCTTCGTCCTTTCTCTCTCTTCTGCCGTGGTCGGGTCTTGAGTCTTACTCAATACTCACACCTTATAACACAGCCAAGAACTCCTTCTTTGTCGATCTATTTTGAACTCCTTCAAAATCTTGTCACGGTATGTATTCATTTGAAAGTACTATTAAGCGTTTTGATCTATCCTTATGGATCTTGATGCTCAATTTTCAAGTAGCTTAATACGGGTTTTCCATTGAAAAACACTTTTCAAACAACCCTATATGCTTTCTAGAAATTCTACATCATTTCCGATCAACAATATGTCAACAACATATACTCATCATAAATTCTATAGTGCTCCCACTCACTTCTTTGGAAATACAAGTTTCTCATAAAATTTGTATAAACCCAAAATCTTTGATCATCTCATCAAAGCGTATATTCCAACTCCGAGATGCTTACTCCAGTCCTTAAAAGGATCACCGAGCTTTGCATACTTGTTAGCATCTTTCAGATTGACAAAACCTTCTAGTTGTATCACATACAACCTTTCCTCAAGAAAATCGTTGAGGAAACAATGTTTTGACATCCTGCGCAAGATTTCATAAATAATGCAAGAATCGCTAATATAATTCCAACAGACTCTTAGCATCGCTACGAGTGAGAAAGTCTCATCGTAGTCAACTCCTTGAACTTGTCAGAAAACATCTTAGCGACAAGTCGAGCTTTCTTAATGGTGACAGTTACCATCATTGTCCATCTTCCTTTTAAAATCCATCTGTACCCAACAGCCTTACGACCATCAAGTAGTTCTTCCAAAGTCTATACTTTGTTTTCATACATGGATCCTCTCGGATTTTATGGCCTCGAGCCATTCGTCGGAATCCGTGCCCACCATCGCTTCTCCATAGCTCGTAGGTTCATTGTTGTCTAGCAACATGACCTCCAAGATAGGATTACCGTACCACTCTGAAGTAGTACACATCCTTATCGACCTACGAGGTTTGGTAGTGACTTGATCCGAAGTTTCATGATCACTATCATCAGCTTCCACTTCAATTGGTGTAGGCGCCACAGGAACAACTTCATGTGCCCTGCTACACACTAGTTGAAGTGACTGTTCAATAACCTCATCAAGTCTCCACCATCCTCCCACTCAATTCTTTCGAGAGAAGCTTTTCCTCGAGAAACGACCCGTTTCTAGAAACAATCACTTTTGCTTCCGGATCTGAAATAGGAGGTATACCCAACTGTTTTGGGTGTCCTACGAAGATGCATCTATCCGCTTTGGGTTCGAGCTTATCAGGCAAAAACTTTTTCACGTAAGCGTCGCAGCCCCAAACTTTTAAGAAACAACAACTTAGGTTTCTCTAAACCATAGTTCATACGGTGTCATCTCAATGGAATTACATGGTGCCCTATTTAAAGTGAATGCGGTTGTCTCTAATGCCTAACCCATAAATGATAGTGGTAATTAGATAAGAGACATCATGGTATGCACCATATCCAATAGGGTGCAGCTATGATGTTCGGACACACCATCACACTATGGTGTTCCAAAGGTATTAGTCGTGAAACAATTTCCACAATGTCTTAATTGTGTACCAAACTCGTAACTCAGATATTTATCTCTATGATCATATCATAGACATTTTATCCTCTTGTCACGACGATCTTCAACTTCACTCCGAAATTACTTGAACCTTTCAATATTTCAGACTTGTGTTTCATCAAGTAAATATACTTTGCATCTACTCAAATCATGTGTGAAGTAAGAACATAACAATATCCACTGCGTGCCTCAGCACTCATTGGACTGCACACATCAAAATGTATTACTTCCAGCAAGTTGCTTTCTTGTTCCATCTCACTGAAAATGAGGCATTTCAGTCATCTTGCCCATGTGGTACGATTTGCATGTCTCAAGTGATTCAAAATCAAGTGATTCCAAACGATCCATCTGCATGGAGTTTCTTCATGCGTATACACCAATAGACATGGTTCGCATGTCCAATCTTTTCAAAAATGAGTTGAGTCCAAAGATCCATCAACATGGAGCTTCTTCATGTGTTTTATACCAATATGACTCAAAAGGCAGTGCCACAAGTATGTGGTACTATTATTACTATCTTATATCTTTTGGCATGAACATATGTATCACTACGATTGAGATTCAATAAACCATTCATTTTAGGTGCAAGACCATTGAAGGTATTATTCAAATAAATAGAGTAACCGTTAGTCTCCTTAAATGAATAACCATATTGTGATAAACATAATCCAATCATGTCTATGCTCAATGCAAACACCAAATAACAATTATTTAGGTTTAGCACCAATCCCGATGGTAGAGGGGTCGTATGATGTTTGATCGCATCAACCTTGGAAACACTTCCAACACATATCGTCATCTCACCTTTGGCTAGTCTCCGTTTATTCCGTAGCCTTTTATTCCGAGTTACTAACACTTAGCAACCGAACCGGTATCTAATACCCTGGTGCTACTAGGAGTACTAGTAAAGTACACATTAATATAATATATATACAATATACTTCTGTCGACCTTGCCAGCCTTCTCATCTACCAAGTATCTAGGGTAGTTCTGATTCAGTGACCATTCCCCTCATTATAGAAGCACTTAGTCTCGGGTTTGGGTTCAACCTTGGGTTTCTTCACTAGAGTAGCAACTGATTTGCCGTTTCATGAAGTATCCCTTCTTGCCCATGCCCTTCTTGAAACTAGTGGTTTTACTAACCATCAACAATTGATGCTCCTATTTGATTTCTACTTTCGCGGTGTTAAACGTGGCGAATAGCTCAAGGATCATCATATCTATCCCTGATATGTTATAGTTCATCACGAAGCTCTAGTAGCTTGGTGGCAGTGACTTTGGAGAACCATCACTATCTCATCTGGAAGATTAACTCCCACTCGATTCAAGCGATTGTAGTACTCAGAAAATTTGAGCACATGCTCAACGATTGAGCTTTTCTCCCTTAGTTTGCAGGCTTAAGTAACTTGTCAGAGGTATAATACCTCTTGACGTGGGCACTAGCCTGAAATCCCAATTTCAGTCCTTGGAACATCTCATATGTTCTTGGGCGCCTCAATTCTAAACCATTTAGCATTACGCACTGAACTATCACATAATCATCAAAAACGTGTATGTCAGATGTTCGCAACATCCACAAACGACGCTCGAGGTTCAGCACACTGAGCGGTGCATTAAGGACATAATACTTCTATGCAGCAATGAGGACAATCCTCAGTTTACGGACCCAGTCCGCATAATTGCTACTGTCAACTTTCAACTAAAATTTTCTCTAGGAACATATCTAAAAAAGTAGAACTCAAGCGCAAGCCACGACATAATCTGCAAAGACCTTTTGACTATGTTCATGATAATTAAGTTCATCTAATCAAATTAATGAACTCCCACTTAGATAGACATCCCTCTAGTCATCTAAGTGATACATGATCCGAGTCAACTAGGCCGTGTCCGATCATCACGTGAGACGGACTAGTCATCATCGGTGAACATATCCATGTTGATCGTATCTACTATAAGACTCATGTTTGACCTTTCGGTCTCTCGTGTTCTGAGGCCATGTCTGTACATGCTAGGCTCGTCAAGTCAACTTAAGTGTTTTGCATGTGTAAATCTGGCTTACACCCATTGTATGCGAATGTTAGAATCTATCACACCCGATCATCACGTGGTGTTTCGAAACAACAAACTTTCGCAACGGTGCACAGTTAGGGGGAACACTTTCTTTAAACTTTTAGTGAGGGGTCATCTTATTTATGCTACCGTCGTTCTAAGCAAATAAGATGTAAACATAACAAACATCGCATGCAAATCATAAAGTGACATGATATGGCCAATATCATCTTGCGCCTTTGATCTCCATCTTTGAGGTGCAGCATGATCACCTTCGTCACCGGCATGACACCACGATCTCCATCATCATGATCTCCATCATCGTGTCTTCATGAAGTTGTCTCGCCAACTATTACTTCTACTACTATGGCTAACGGTTAGCAATAAAGTAAAGTATTACATGGCGTTCTCATTGACACGTAGGTCATAGAATAAATTAAGACAACTCCTATGGCTCCTGCCGGTTGTCATACTCATCGAGATGCAAGTCATGATTCCTATTACAAGAACATGATCAATCTCATACATCACATATATCATTCATCACATCCTTTTGGCCATATCACATCCCATAGCATACCCTGCAAAAACAAGTTAGACGTCCTCTAATTGTTGCTGCATGTTTTACGTGGCTGCTATGGGTGTCTAGCAAGAACGTTTCTTACCTACGCAAAAGCCACAACGGTGATATGCCAATTGCTATTTACCCTTCATAAGGACCCTTTTCTTCGAATCCGATCCGTATAAAGTGGGAGAGACTGTCACCCGCTGGGCACCTTATGCAACAAGTGCATGTCAGTCGGTGGAACCTGTCTCACGTAAGCGTACGTGTAAGGTCGGTCCCGGCCGCTTCATTCCACAATGCCGCCGAACCAAGATATGACTAGTAACGGTAAGAAAACTGAACAAACCATTGCCCACAACTACTTGTGTTCTACTCGTGCAAAGAATCTACGCATAGACCTAGCTCATGATGCCACTGTTGGGGAATGTAGCAATAATTCAAAATTTTCCTACGTATCACCAAGATAAATCTAGGAGATCCTAGCAACAAGAGAGAGAGAGAGAGGGAGTGCATCTTCATACCTTTGAAGATTGCTAAGCGGAAGCATTACAAGAACACAGAGGATGGAGTCATACTCGCGGTGATTCAAATCGCAGAAGATCCGATCTAGCGCCGAACGGACGGCGCCTCCGCGTTCAACACACGTACAGCCCGGGGATGTCTCCTCCTTTTTGATCCAGCAAGGGAAGATGAGAATTTGAGGGAGAACTCCGACAGCACGACGGCGTGGTGGTGGTGGAGCTCGTTGTTCTCCAGCAGGGCTTCGCCAAGCACTACGGAGGAGGAGGAGATGTATGAGGAGGGAGGGGCTGCGCCAGGGGAAAGGTGTGGCTGCCCTCCCACCCCCTCATTATATATAGGGGGAAGGGGAGAGGGGGCCGGCCCCTCTTGATGGATCTAGAGGAGGGGGCGGCGGCCAGGGGAAACCCTAGATGGGTTTGGGTGCCCCCACCCCCTAGGAAACTTGCCCCCCAAGCCGGGAGGGGCGGATGCCCTAGGGGTGGCGCCCCCACCTCTTCAGGTTATGTGAGATGGGGTGGGAGGGGCGCTCAGCCCCTTAGTGGGCTGATGTGCCCCTTCCCCTTGGCCCATAAGGCCCCCCAACGCTTGTCGGGGCCTCCGAAACCCCTTTCGGACACGCCTGTCGCCACCCGCACTTCGAACAATTCCGGACTCCAATACCCTTCGTCCAATATACCAATCTTCACCTCCGGACCATTCCGGAGTTCCTCGTCCCGTCCGGGATCTCATTTGGGACTCCGAACAACCTTCGGTAACCACACACTATTTCCCATAACAACTCTAGCGTCACCGAACCTTAAGTGTGTAGACCCTGCGGGTTCGGGAACCATGCAGACATGACCGAGACACCTCTCCAGCCAATAACCAATACCGGGATCTGGATACCCATATTGGCTCCCGCATGTTCCATGATGATCTCATTGGATGAACCACAATGTCGGGGATTCAATCAATCCCGTATACAATTCCCTTTGTCAATCGGTACGTTATTTGCCCGAGATTCGATCGTCGGTATCCCAATACCTCGTTCAATCTCGTTACCGACAAGTCACTTTACTCATTCCGTAATGCATGATCCCGTGACTAACTACTTAGTCACATTGATCTCATTATGATGATGCATTACCGAGTGGGCCCAGAGATACCTCTCCGTCATACGGAGTGACAAATCCCAGTCTCGATTCATGCCAACCCAATAGACACTTTCGGAGATACCTGTAGTGCATCTTTATAGCCACCCAGTTACGTTGTGACGTTTGGTACACCCAAAGCATTACTACGGTATCCGGGAGTTGCACAATCTCATGGTCTAACGAAATGATACTTGACATTAGAAAAGCTCTTAGCAAACGAACTACACGATCTTGTGCTATGCTTAGGATTGGGTCTTGTCCATCACATCCTTCTCCTAATGATGTGACCCTGTTATCAATGACATCCAGTGTCCTGGTCAGGAAACCATAACCATCTATTGATCAATGAGCTAGTCAACTAGAGGCTCACTAGGGACATGTTGTGATCTATGTATTCACACATGTATTACGTTTCCAGTTAATACAATTATAGCATGAACAATAGACAATTATCATGAACAAGGAAATACAATAATAACCATTTTATTATTGCCTCTAGGGCATATTTCCAATAAATATGACTCTATATGAATGCCTCCGGCGGTGTACCGGGATGTGCGATAATCTAGCATAGCAAATGACATCAAAAAATGTACAAGCCATGTAAACATCATGCTAGCTATCTTACGATCATGCAAAGCAATATGACAATGATGGAGCGTGTCATCATAAAACGGGACGGTGGAAGTTGCATGGCAATATATTTCGGAATGACTATGGAAATTCCATAATAGGTAGGTATGGTGGATGTTTTGACGAAGTTATATGGTGGGTGTAATGCACCGGTGAAAGTTGCGCGGTACTAGAGAGGCTAGCAATGGTGGAAGGGTGAGAGTGCGTATAATCCATGGACTCAACATTAGTCATAAAGAACTCACATAGTTATTGAAAAAGTCTATTAGCTATCGAAACAAAATATTAGACGCATGCTCCTGGGGTGATAGATTGGTAGGAAAAGACCATCGCTCGTCCCCGACCGCCACTCATAAGGAAGATAATCAATAAATAAATCATGCTCTGACTTCATCACATAACGGTTCGCCATAAGTGCATGCGACAGGAATCACAAACTTTAACACAAGTATTTTTACCAATCCACAATTACTCACTAGCATGACTCTAATATCACCATCTTTATATCTCAAAACAATCATAAGGAATCAAACTTCACATAGTATTCAATGCACTTTATATGAAAGTTTTTATTATCTCCCTCTTGGATGCCCATCATATTAGCACCAAATTCGTAACCAAAGCAAATTACCATGCTGTTTAGAGAGACTCTCAAATTAATATAAGTGAAGCAAGAGAGTTCAACAATTTCTATAAAATAAAGCCACCGCCGTGCTCTAAAAAGATATAAGTGAAGCACTAGAGCAAAATTGCCTAGCTCAAAAGATATAAGTGAAGCACATATAGTATTCTAATAAATCATGATTCATGCGTGTGCCTCTCAAAAGGTGTGTACAGAGAGGATGATTGTGGCAAACTAAAATGCAAAGACTCCTATCATACAAGACGCTCACACATATCATGTGGTGAATAAAAATAATGCCTCAAGTAAATTTACCGATAGACGAAGACGAAAGAGGGGATGCCTTCCGGGGCATACCCAAGCTAAGGCTCTTGGTCTTCCTTGAATATTACGTTGGGGTGCCTTGGGAATCCCCAAGCTTAGGCCCTTGCCACTCCTTATTCCATAGTCCATCAAATCTTTACCCAAAACTTGAAAACTTCACAACACAAAACTCAAGAGAAAACTCATGAGATCCGTTAGTATAAGAAAATAAAATCACCACTTTTGGTACTGTTGTGAATTCATTATTTATTTATATTGGTATAATATATACTGTATTCCAACTTCTACATGGTTCATACCCCCCGATACAACCCATAGATTCATCAAAATAAGCAAACAACACATAGAAAACAGAATCTGTCAAAAACAGAACGGTCTGTAGCAATCTGTAAACTTAGAATACTTATATAACTCCAAATTTTTTGAAAAATTACGAAACCAGAAGCAATTTGTATATAAATCTTTTTAAAAAAGAATCAGTATTTTAGCGCGCTTCTGTTAAAAATGAGAATTATTTTACGGGGTGCAAAAGTTTCTGTTTTTCAGTAAGATCAAATTAACTATTACCGTAAGCTATCCCAAAGGTCTTACTTGGCACAAACACTAATTGAAACACCAAAACACAATTACTACAAAATTAATAATGTGTGTTTTATTCAAGAACAGTAGGAAAACAAAAACACAAAAATAAAATTGGGTTGCCTCCGAACAAGCGCTATTGTTTAACGCCCCTAGCTAGGCATATTGCAATAGATCTAGGTATTGTCATCTTTGATATGCAATCCATAAGTAGCTATCATAATAGATTCATATGGCAAATTATATTTCTTTCTAGGAAAGTGTTACATGCCTTTCTTTAACGGAAATTGAAATCTAATGTTTTACTTCTTTCATATCAATAATTGCACCAATCGTTCTAAGGAAAGGCCTACCAAGCATAATAGGACATGTAGGATTGCAATATATATCAAGAACAATGAAATCTACTTGAAAATAATTCCTATTTGCAACAATAAGAACATCATTAATCCTTCCCATAGGTTTTTTAATAGTGGAATCCACAAGATGCAAATATAAAGAACAATCATCAAATTTACAGAAACCTAACACGTCACATAAAGTTTCTGGAATCGTGGAAACGCTAGCACCGAAATCACACAAAGCATAGCACTCATAATCTTTAATCTTATTCTTAATAGTAGGTTCCCACTCATCATAAAGTTTTCTAGGGATAGAAACTTCCAATTAAAGCTTTTCTTCAAAAGAGTTCATTATAGCATCAACGATATGTTTAGTAAAATCTTTATTTTGATTATAAGCATGAGGAGAATTCAACATGGATTGTAAAAGGAAATACAATCTACCAACGAACAATTATCATAATTAAAATCCTTGAAATCCAAATGAGTGGGTTCATTGCTACTTAAAGTTTTGACCTCTACAATCCCACTTTTATCAATTTTTGCATCAAGATCTATAAACTCCAAACCATTGGGATGTCTTTTAACTAAAGTTGACTTATCTCCAGTCCCATCTTTATCAACATTTATATTAGAAAACAAAGATTCAATAGGAGTCACCTCAATCACTTTAAGATCTTCATCATTATTTAAAGACTCCGGTTTAGCAGCCATGTTATTCACTAAAGTAGCTTGATTATCAGAAATTTTACCCACTAAATTTTCAAGATAAGCAAACTGAGATTTCAAACCATAAAATTCCTTAGACATGTCATCAAGCTCTTTATTAATATACTCCATCATATATTTTTGTTCTTTAAGCTTGTTTCTAAAGAGATTATTGTACTCATATTGTAAAGTCATGAAACTTTTAGCATTACTTTCAATCTCTTCCAACTTCCTAAAATAAGGATCATAGCTCTTAGGTTGAGCCATACGGGAAATCTAGCAAATAGAAAGCAAACGAAAAGGCGAACGGAAGAAGGGCGAATAAAAAGGCAAGTCTTTTTGTATTTTTTTGAAAATCATTTTAGAGGTGGGGTAGAGGAAAACGAGAGGCAAATGCCAAATAATTTAATGCAAGAGATGAGTGTTTATGATGGGTACTTGGTAGGCTTGACGCAGATCTCCCCGGCAACGGCGCCAGAAATTCTTCCTGCTACTTCTTGAGCCTGCATTGGTTTTTCCCTTGAAGACGAAAGGGTGATGCAACATAGTAGAGATAAGTATTTCCCTTAGTTAAGAACCAAGGTATCAATCCAGTAGGAGAAACGCGCAAGTCCCCAATAGATGCACCTACACAAACAATCAAACACTTGCACCCAACACAATAAAGGGGTTGTCAATCCCATCACGGTCACTTGCAAAGGTGAGATCTGATAGAGATAGATAAAACTAAATAAAAGATAACTAAATATTTTTGGGTTTTTTGGTTTATGGATCTGAAAATAAAAGATTGCAAAATAATAGATCGGAAACAAGTATGATGGAAAATAGACCCGGGGCCATAGGTTTCACTAGAGGCTTCTCTCTTGAAGGCAAATAATACGGTGGGTGAACAAATTACTGTCGAGCAATTGATAGAAAAACGCAAAGTTATGACGATATCCAAGGCAATGATTATGCATATAGGCATCACGTCCGTGTCAATAGACCGACTCCTGCCTGCATCTACTACTATTACTCCACACATCGACCGCTATCCAGCATGCATCTAGAGTATTAAGTTCATAAAGCGAAGTAACGCCTTAAGTAAGATGACATGATGTAGAGGAATAAACTCAAGCAATATGATGTAAACCCCATCTTTTTATCCTCGATGACAACAATACAATACGTGCCTCGCTACCCCTACTATGTCACTGGGTGAGGACACCTCAAGATTGAACCCACAGCCAAGCGCCTCTCCCATTGCAAGAAATACCAATCTAGTTGGCCAAACCAAACCGATAAGTCGAAGAGAAATACAAAGATATCAAATCATGCATATAAGCATTCAGAGAAGATTCAAATAATATTCATAGATAAGCCGATCATAAATCCACAATTCATCGGATCTCAACAAACACATCGCAAAACAAGATTACATCGGATAGATCTCCAAGAACATCGAGGAGAACATGGTATCGAGAATCAAAGAGAGAAATGAAGCAATCTAGCTACTAGCTATGGACCCATAGGTCTGAGGTAAACTACTCACACTTCATCAGAAGGGCAATAGGGTTGATGTAGATGCCCTCCGTGATCGAATCCCCCTCCGGCAGATTTCCGGAAAAGGCCCCAAGAAGGGATCTCACGGGAACAGAAGGTTGCGGCGGTGGAAAAGTATTTTCGTCGACGCTTCTAGGGGTTCTGGAATATATGTGAATATATAGGACGAAGAAGTAGGTCAGGGGAGTCCCGAGGGGGCCACCAAGCAGCCCCCCTAGGGCGCGCCCTCCACCCTTGCCGCCGCCTCGTGGCTCTTCTGGCTTGGACTCCAAGTCCTCTGGGTGTCTTCAGGTCCAAGAAAAATTATCGAGGAAGTTTTATTCCATTTGGACTTCATTTGATATTCCTTTTCTGCGAAACTCAAAAACAAGGGGAAAACAGAAACTGGCACTGGTTGTAGGTTAATAGGTTAGTCCCAAAAATAATATAAAATGGCATAATAATGCATATAAAACATCAAAAAGATAATATAATAGCATGGAACAATCAAAAATTATAGATACGTTGCAAACATATCAAGTTGCTGTGGTACCGTCCTGCCTATGAGGCTATGGCCTGGCTCGGTCGCATCACCGAGCTCTTCAACACCGCCGGCAAGGCCCCAACACCCTCCCACTCGATCCGTCCGTCGTCATCCCATGTGGGTGACGTGGCTCATGGCGCGCCTCCGCCTCCTCCTCTGTGCAGCGCTGGCGACGAGCCAAGGTGTGACCTGCCGTGCGGAGCACCATCGCCGGCCAGGGACGAGGCCAGCTGTCGTGTGGTGCAGCAGCCATCGTACGATGTGTGTGCGCTCCCTGCGCCACCACGCCAGCACCAAGACCGGGCCGCTCTGGAGGCTGCAACACATGGGCGTCAGGACCATGCTCCCCTCGCGTGGGTCGCGCCTCTAAGCGCGGCGGGCTGCCGCGCCGTCACTCATGAGCTACGTCGCGTCGTCTGTCCCATCAAGTTCAAGCCAGATCTACTCCCGCACTATGACGGCATCCCTGAACCTGCGGAGTTCTTCCAGCTTTACTCACTGAGCATCGAGGCGGCGAATGGTGACTACAAGGTCATGGCAAACTGGTTCCCCATGGCCTGAAAGATGGAGCGCGCTCCTGGCTCATGCACCTCCCGAAGAGATCGATCTCCTCGCGGGGTGAGCTCCGCGGGCAGTTCATCGCCAACTTCCAAGGCACCCATGACCGTGCCCTCACCGTCAATGACGTGTGGCGCGTGAAGCATCAGTCGGGCGAGACTCTCTGCAAGTACATTCAGCGCTTCACCTAGGTCTGCGTCAAGATCCCGAAAGCCTCGGCGAAGCCATCATCTCGGCGTTCACCGAGGGCGTCACGGACATCAAGATGAGCGAGGAGCTCGCCATCCACGATGACCTGTCCTCGGTCCTGGAGATGTTCAACCTGGCGGACAGGTGCGCCAGGGCCGAAGAGGGCCGCCTCTCCCTCCTCAAGCACCCTGATGTTGACCCTGAAGATAAGAAGGCCAAGACCAAGGAATTGAAGCGCAAAGGCCCCACTGTGCTGGCAGCAGAGCCCGAGATGAAGCATGATAACCCACAAGTGTAGGGGATCGCAACAGCTTTCGACGATAAAGTATTCAACCCAAATTTATTGATTCGACACAAGGGGAGCCAAAGAATATTATTGAGTATTAGCAGTTGAGTTGACAATTCAACCACACCTGGATAGTTTAGTATCTGCAGCAAAGTATTTAGTAGCAAAGTAGTATGATAATATAGGTAACAGTAGCAAAACTAATATTTTTGGGTTTTGTAGTGATCGTAACAATAGCAACGGAAAAGTAAATAAGCGAAACACAAGAAGTGAAAAGCTCGTAGGCATTGGATCAGTGATGGATAATTATGTCGGATGCGATTCCTCATGTAATAGCTATAACATAGGGTGACACAGACCTAGCTCCAGTTCATCAATGTAATGTAGGCATGTATTCCGAATATAGTCATACGTGCTTATGGAAAAGAACTTGCATGACATCTTTTGTCCTACCCTCCCGTGGCAGCGGGGTCCTAGCGGAAACTAAGGGATATTAAGGCCTCCTTTTAATAGAGAACCGGAACAAAGCATTAACACATAGTGAATACATGAACTCCTCAAACTAACGTCATCACAGAGAAGTATCTCGATTATTGTCACTTCGGGGTTGTCGGATCATAACACATAATAGGTGACTACAGACTTGCAAGGTAGGATCAAGAACACACATATATTCATGAAAACATAATAGGTTCAGATCTGAAATCATGGCACTCGGGCCCTAGTGACAAGCATTAAGCATAGCAACATCAATCTCAGAACATAGTGGATACTAGGGATCAAACCCTACCAAAACTAACTTGATTACATGATAAATCTCATCCAACCCATCACCGTCCAGCAAGCCTACGATGGAATTACTCACGCACGACGGTGAGCATCATGAAATTGGTGATGGAGGATGGTTGATGATGATGACAATGACGAACCCCCCTCTCCAGAGCCCCGAAAGACTCCAGATCATCCCTCCCGAGAGAGATTAGGGCTTGGCGGCGGCTCCGTATTGTAAAACGCGATGAAACTTTCTCTCTGATTTTTTTCTCCGCGAGACGGAATATATGGAGTTGGAGTTGAGGTCGGTGGAGCCTCAGGGGGCCCACGAGACAGGGCGCGCGCCCAGGGGGGTGGGCGCGCCCCCCACCCTCGTGGACAGGGTGTGGGCCCCCTGGTCTTGATTTTTTCACCAGTATTTTTTATATTTTCCAAAAAGTGCCTCCGTGGATTTTCAGGACATTCCGAGAACTTTTGTTTTCTACACATAAAACAACATCATCTGCTGAAAACAACGTCAGTCCGGGTTAGTTTCATTCAAATCATGCAAGTTAGAGTCCAAAACAAGGGCAAAAGTGTTTGGAAAAGTAGATACGTTGGAGACGTATCAACTCCCCCAAGCTTAAACCTTTGCTTGTCCTCAAGCAATTCAGTTGATAAACTGAAAGTGATAAAGAAAATCTTTTACAAACTCTGTTTGCTCTTGTTGTTGTAAACATGCAAAGCCAGCATTCAGGTTTCAGCAAATATTATGAACTAACCATACTCACAATAACACCTAGGTCTCACAATTACTCATATCAATATCATAATCAGCTAGCGAGCCATAATAATAAAACTCGGATAACAACACTTTCTCAAAACAATCATAACATGATATAACAAAATGGTATCTCACTAGCCCTTTCTGAGACTGCAAAACATAAATGCAGAGCACCTTTAAAGATCAAGGACTGACTAAACATTGTAATTCATGGTAAAAGAGATCCAGTCAAGTCATACCCAATATAAACCAATAGTAATGAATGCAAATGACAGTGTGCTCTCAAATGGGTGCTTTTTAATAAGAAGGGTGATGACTCAACATAAAAGTAAATAGATAGGCCCTTCGCAGAGGGAAGCAGGGATTTGTAGAGGTGCGAGCTCGCTTTTTAAAATAGAGATTGAATAACATTTTGAGTGGCATACTTTTGTCAACGCAACAACTATGAGATGGTTGTATCTTCCATACTACATGCATTATAGGCAGTTCCCAAACAGAATGGTAAAGGTTTATACTCCCCAACCACCAACAAGCATCAATCCATGGCCTGCTCGAAACAACTAGTGCCTCCAACTAACAACAACAGCCCTGGGGAGTTTTGTTTAATTATTTTGATTTGCTTTGATCTTTTGGATCATGGGACTGGGCATCCTGCCATCGACCCTTTCTTGTGAATGAGGAGCGGAGTCCACTCCTCTTGAGAATAACCCTCCTAGCATGGAAGATAGGCAGCCCTAGTTGAAACATGAGCTGCTCGAGCATACAAAACATAATTTCATTTGAAGGTTTGGAGTTTGGCACGTACAAATTTACTTGGGACGGCAGGTAGATACCGCATATAGGTAGGTATGGTGGACTCATATAGAACAACTTTGGGGTTTAAGGAGTTTGGATGCACAAGCAGTATTCCCGCTTAGTACAGGTGAAGGCTAGCAAAAGACTGGGAAGCGACCAACTGAGAGAGTGACAACAGTCATAAACATGCATTAAAATTAATTCACACCAAGTACAAGCATGAGTAGGATATAATCCACCATGAACATAAATATCGTGAAGGCTATGTTGATTTGTTTCAACTACATGCATGAACATGTGCCAAGTCGAGTCACTCAATTCATTCAAAGGAGGATACCATCCCATCATACCACATCATAATCATTCTAATAGCATCTTGGCACGCAAGGTAAACCATTATAACTCATAGCTAATCAAGCTTGGCACAAGTAACTATAATCTCTAAATGTCATTGCAAATATGTTTACTTCATAATAAGCTGAATCAGGAATGATGAACTCATCATATTTACAAAAACAAGAGAGGTCGAGTTCATACCAGCTTTTCTCATCTCAATAAGTCCATCATATATCGTCATCATTGCCTTTCACTTGCACGATCGAACGATGTGTATAATAATAATAGTGCACGTGCATTGGACTAAGCTGGCATATGCAAGCATTCAACTCAAGAGAGAAAATAAGGTAATATGGGCTCTAAGTTAAATAAACAATCATGCATAAAAGAGCCACTAAACATTTTCAATATGGTCTTCTACTCTTGACCCCCAAAGAAAAGAAAAGAAAAGAAAACTATTTACACGGGAAAGCTCCCAACAAGTAATAAGAAGAACGAGAAATCTTTTTGGGTTTTCATTTTAATTACTACTACAAGCATGGAAATTAAACTAACTAATTTTTTTGGTTTTTTCTTAAGGTTTATCAAACACACAAGAAGAAAACTAGAAAAAGAAATTTAAACTAGCATGGATAATACGATGAAAGAGTATGAGCACCGACGACTAGAATTGTGTGTGAACATGAATGTAAAGTCGGTGAGCAATACGTACTCCCCCAAGCTTAGGCTTTTGGCCTAAGTTGGTCTAGTGCCAAGGACAGCTGCTACTCTCCCCGGTGTACTGAGAGGTGTAATCAGGATACAACTGGCTGGCCATCTCCGGATCCCACTGGTAAGATGATGCACGATAAGGGTCCAGTTCAGGTTTCGGCTCGAGTTCAGGTTCGAGTGGATGCTTGGCCTCGATGAGCGTACACCGCTTTCGGTGTGACAAGAAAATTATCTGCAATCAAATCAAACAACAGAGGCGCAGGCAAAATAATAGTCTCATTGTGTTTCTTATTAAATCTCAGGTTATACAAGAGTATCTTCTCTTTGTTGTCAACAATAAACTCGTGTGCTACCATGCTCTTGTAATCTAAAATGTAAGGAGGCAATTTTGTCTCCTCTTTCTCATGGTGCCTAATAGGTATCTCAAAATGTCTAGCAAGACGTGAAGCATAGATACCTCGAAAGATGGGGCCTTTTGTATGATTTAGGCTTAGCCGTTTAGCAATGACGGCACCCATACTAAAACTATTATCTCCAAACAAGGCATGGTGAAGAATGATAATATCAGGAACATTGAAGTTTCCACTATTTTCGCGACCAATCAAGCATCTACTAGCAAATATGGCAAAGTAGCGTAAAACAGGAAAGTGTATGCTAGAGATTTTCGCATCGGAACCCTTCTTTGGATCCTCTACAGTGATAGTGTTAACAAAGCCATCCACATCTTTACGATGTGGTTCCTCTAATTTTCCCTCAAAGGGTATCCTACATACCACGCAAAAATTATGTAAAGACATTTCCCTGGATTCATCATATAAATGAAATGATACTGAAGGCGGTGACTTCTTAGGATAATAATAAAATTTTTGCATGAAAGTATTGGTGAGTAAGAGATACTGATCGATCTGGTCGTGGAGGAAATCGGTGAGGCCTGCATTTTCGATCAAAGAATAAAAATATTCATGAATTCCAGCTACTTTCAAGAAACTATCGCATGGCCATTCACACGGCCGTACTTCCGCTATGCGAGGAAGATTATACTTGGCCTTTTCCTTCTCTTTAGCCTGTTTTTGCTTGGAGCCTTGGCTAGAAGAGCCCCTCAAAAGTCTCCTTAACATTTTCTGAAAATTTCTGAAATTTTAGTAACTTCAAAATAAAAGTGAATAAAACTAAACAAGATTGGTAGCAACCACTCCTACAAGTGCCTAGAGCCTATGTCATGCATTAGAATTACTTGGGACCTCATAAATTTGACATGCAAGCTCAAGAACAGGGTCACCTATGCAGCAAAAATTTGTAATGAATAAAGCACTAGAACAAAAACTAATTGGACCAATGGAGGAGTCACATACCAAGCAACAATCTCCCAAAGCAGTTTTGTGAATGGATCTTTGAGCAAGGAGATCAAAAATCGCAGCAAAATGAGCTAGAACTCGTGCTTGAGCTGGATGGGGATTTTTTTGGGAAGAAGATGGAGTGTGTGGGTGCTGGCATAAGTGGAGGGGGGCCACCAGGGGCCCACGAGATAGGGGGGCGTGCCCACGGAAGGTGGGCACGCCCTCCACTCTCGTGGCTGGTGCTTGCCCCTCCTGCAGTGATTTCAGTGCCTAAAATCCTCAAATAATCCATAAAAAATCATACTAAATTTGCACGGCATTTGGAGCACTTTTATTTTCGGGATATTTTTTATTGCACGAATAATTCAGAAAACAGACGGATAATACTATTCTTGCTTTATTTATTCTAAATAACAAAAAGTAAAAAAAGAGGGTACAAAAGGTTGTGCCTTCTAGTTTCATCCATCTCGTGATCATCAAAATCAATCCACTAACAACGTCGGTCAAGTCTTGTTAACAAACTCATTCCGAATAACACGGAACCGGAGAATTTTCGAATAACACTAAGTTACCTCAACGGGGATATGAACATCCCCAATAATAAGAATATCATACTTTTTCTTGACAGTAGGGAGAGGAAATTCAAACCTCCAATAATGATAGTTGGAACTTTTCCAATAGAATTGATGCTATGAACTTGAGATTGTTTCCTCGGAAAGTGTACCGTATGCTCGTTACCATTAACATGAAAAGTGACATTGCCTTTGTTGAAATCAATAACAGCCCCTGCAGTATTCAAAAAAGGTCTACCAAGGATAATCGACATACTATCGTCCTCACAAATACCGACAGGTATGGCACTTGATTTATCAGCCATTTGCAAAGATATTTCAGTAGGTGTCAACTTATTCAATTCAAGTCTACGATATAAAGAGAGAGGCATAACACTAACACCGGCTCCAAGATCACATAAAGCAGTTCTAACATAATTTCTTTTAATGGAGCATGGTATAGTTGGTACCCCCGTATCTCCAAGTTTCTTTGGTATTCCACCCTTAAAAGTGTAATTAGCAAGCATGGTGGAAATTTCAGCTTCCGGTATCTTTATTTTATTTGTAATGATATCCTTCATATACTTGGCATAAGGATTTACTTTAAGCATATCAGTTAAGCGCATACGTAAGAAGATAGGTCTAATCATTTCAGCAAAGCGCTCAAAATCCTCATCATCCTTTGTCTTCGATGGTTTAGGAGGAAAGGGCATGGGTTTCTGAACCCATGGTTCTCTTTCTTTACCATGCTTCCTAGCAACAAAATTTCTCTTATCATAACGGTGATTCTTTGATTGTGGGTTATCAAGATCAACAGCAGGTTCAATCTCTACATCATTATTTTTGCTAGGTTGAGCATCAACATGAACATTATCTTTAACATTATCACTAGGTTCATGTTCATAACCTGATTGTGTTTCAGCATCAGAAATAGAAATATCATTGGGATTCTCAGGTAGGTGTGTCTACAGTAGGTTCACTAGAAGCATGCAAAGTTCTATCGTTTTTCTTTTTCTTCTTTTTAGAAGAACTAGGTGCCTCTAAATTATTTCTCTGAGAATCTGGCTCGATCTCTTAGGGTGGCCTTCAGGATACAAAGGTTCCTGAGTCATTCTACCAGTTCTAGTAGCCACTCTAACAGCAAAGTCATTTTTATTGTTTAATTCATCAACCAAATCATTTTGAGCTTTAAGTACTTGCTCAGCATGAGTAGCAACCATAGAAGCATATTTACTAACGAGTTTAAGTTCACCTTTAACTCTAGCCATATAATCACTCACGCGTCCTATCTCGAAAGCATTATTCTTTAACTCTCCACCAACATAAGCATTAAAACTTTCTTGCCTAGCCATAAAGTCATCAAATTCATCTAAGCATGGGCTATGAAATTTAGTAGAGGGGATTTCAACTTTATCATATCTATAGAGAGAATTTACCTTTACTACCTCTGTCGAGTTATCAAGACAATGTGGTTCTTCAACAGGCGGTATATTAAGACCATGTATTTCTTCAATAGGTGGTAAATTCTTAACATCTTTAGCTTTTATACCTTTTTCTTTTGTTGATTTCTTTGCTTCTTGCATATCTTCAGGACTGAGAAATAAAACACCTCTCTTCTTCGGAGTGGGTTTGGGAATAGGCTCAGGAATTGGCTCAATTGGTTCAGGAATTGCCTCAGGAAGAGTCCAATTATTTTCATTGGTCAACATATTATTCAATAGTAATTCAGCTTCGTCGACTATTCTTTCCCTGAAAACACAACCAGCACAACTATCCAAGTAGTCCTTGGAAGCATCGGTTAGTCCATTATAAAAGATATCAAGTATTTCATTTTTCTTAAGAGGATGATCAGGCAAAGCATTAAGTAACCGGAGAAGACTCCCCCAAGCTTGTGGGAGACTCTCTTCTTTGATTTGCACAAAATTATATATTTCCCGCAAGGCAGCTTGTTTCTTATGAGCAGGGAAATATTTACCAGAGAAGTAATAAATCATATCCTGGGGACTACGCACACAACCAGGAGCAAGAGAATTATAGCAAGTATTAGCATCACCCTTTAAGGAGAACGGAAATATCTTAAGGATATCATAATAGCGAGATTTGTCATCATGAGTAAGTAGGGTGGCTATATCATTCAACTTGGTAAGATGTGCCACAACAGTTTCAGATTCAAGGCCATAAAAAGGATCAGATTCGACTAATCTCAGGATCAACAGAGAATTCATAATCCTTATCAAGAATACGAGATAGGTGAAGTAGCAAAAGCGGTCAGGTTTCATTCTAGCATTAAGAGGATGCTGCTTCCATTTAGCTAATAACTTTTTAAGATCATATCTATCATTGCAAGCAAAGATAACTCTAGCAGCTTCTTCATTCATAACATAACCCTCAGGAACAACAGGCAATTCATAATAATTGGGAGAACTTTCATCATCACTATCATCAATAATAGCATCTTCCATAATTTCATTCTCTCTAGCCCTAGCAAGTTGTTCATCAAGAAATTCACCTAATGGCAAAGTAGTATCACGCACAGAAGTAGTTTCATCATAAGTATCATGCATAGCAGAAGTGGCATCATCAATAACATGCGACATATCAGAATTCATAGCAGTAGCAGGTTTAGGCGTCGCAAGCTTACTAATAACAGAAGGAGAATCTAGTGCAGAGCTAGATGGCAGTTCCTTACCTCCCCTCGTAGTTGAGGGAAAAATCTTGGTTCTTTCGTCTTTCAAGTTCCTCATAGTGATCAACAAATATAAATCCCAAGTGACACAGAGAATAGAGCTATGCTCCCCGGCAACGGCGCCAGAAATTAGTCTTGATAACCCACAAGTGTAGGGGATCACAACAGCTTTCGAGGATAGAGTATTCAACCCAAATTTATTGATTCGACACAACGGGGGCCAAAGAATATTATTGAGTATTAGCAGTTGAGTTGTCAATTCAACCACACCTGGATAATTTAGTATCTGCAGCAAAGTATTTAGTAGCAAAGTAGTATGATAATAAAGGTAACGGTAGCAAAAGTAATATTTTTGGGTTTTGTAGTGATTGTAACAATAGCAACGGAAAAGTAAATAAGCGAAACACAAGATGTGAAAAGCTCGTAGGCATTGGATCAGTGATGGATAATTATGTCGGATGCGATTCCTCATGTAATAGCTATAACATAGGGTGACACGGAACTAGCTCCAGTTCATCAATGTAATGTAGGCATGTATTCCGAATATAGTCATACGTGCTTATGGAAAAGAACTTGCATGACATCTTTTGTCCTACCCTCCCGTGGCAGCGGGGTCCTAGCGGAAACTAAGGGATATTAAGGCCTCCTTTTAATACAGAACCGGAACAAAGCATTAACACATAGTGAATACATTAACTCCTCAAACTACGGTCATCACCGAGAAGTATCCCGATTATTGTCACTTCGGGGTTGTCGGATCATAACACATAATAGGTGACTATAGACTTGCAAGGTAGGATCAAGAACACACATATATTTATGAAAACATAATATGTTCAGATCTGAAATCATGGCACTCGGGCCCTAGTGACAAGCATTAAGCATAGCAACATCAATCTCAGAACATAGTGGATACTAGGGATCGAACCCTAACAAAACTAACTTGATTACATGATAAATCTCATCCACCCCATCACCATCCAGCAAGCCTACGATGGAATTACTCACGCACGGCAGTGAGCATCATGAAATTGGTGATGGAGGATGGTTGATGATGATGACGGCGACGAATCCCCCTCTCCGGAGCCCCAAACGGACTCCAGATCAGCCCTCCCAAGAGAGATTAGGGCTTGGCGGCGGCTCCGTATTGTAAAACGTGATGAAACTTTCTCTCTGATTGTCTTCTCCGCGAGACGGAATATATGGAGTTGGAGTGAGGTCGGCGGAGCCTCAGGGGGCCCACAACACAGGGGGCGCGCCCAGGGGGGTGGGCGCTCCCCCCACCCTCGTGGACAGGGTGTGGGCCCCCTGGTCTTGATTCTTTCACCAGTATTTTTTATATTTTCCAAAAAAGTGCCTCCGTGGATTTTCAGGACATTCCGAGAACTTTTGTTTTCTACATATAAAAAAACATCATGGCAGTTCTGCTAAAAATAGCGTCAGTCCGGGTTAGTTTCATTCAAATCATGCAAGTTAGAGTCCAAAACAAGGGCAAAAGTGTTTGGAAAAGTAGATACGTTGGAGACGTATCAAAGCGCGGTCGCGACCGCGACAAGCCCGCCAAGGATAGTCGCCCATTCTGCGTCTTTCACAATGTTCACACCCACAACACCAACGATTGCCAAGAGCTCAGGGCACTCCGAAACTAGCGCCTGGGCCGCTGCCCTGAGCGCGGTGACTGCAGCTTTGGCCATGGAGGAGGCCGCGTCGGAGGCCGCTGGGACAACGGCAACCCTCGTCAGGGCTGGCATGACCAGCCTCGCGAGGGTGGATGGCGCGATCAACCTCGTGAGGCCTGACCTCAGGGCAAGGCCAGCCTCCATCTGCTGTCGCCACCACCAAGGAGGAATGACAACAACCATCAGGATGAAGGGGCTGGGGGCTTTAAGGAACCTCGTGCGATTACCTACATCCTCGGCGGTGCTCAGGCACCCGCCTCAAACCGCTTCTTCAAGCAGTTCTCTCGTGAGGTGAATGCGGCCCTCCCGAAGCTTGAGGCCGTGCGCCCCCTCAGGTGGTCGCAGTACGCCATCACCTTTGACTCCAAGGATCACCTCAGGTGTGCAGCCACTGCTGGCGCGCTCCCCATGCTTTGCACACCCACCATCAGCAACGTCTCCGTCACCAAGACTCTCATCGATGGCGGTGCTAGTCTCAGTGTGCTCTCCGTCGAGACCTTTGAGATGCTTCAGGTGCCCTATGATCAGCTCATTCCCACAAGGCCATTCTCCGGGGTGACGGACGATTCTACCATCCCCATGGGGCAAGTGCGCCTTCCTGTCACCTTCGACAAGCGCGACAACTACCACACTGAGCTCATCAACTTCGACGTGGCCCATATTGGCCTCCCGTACAATGCCACCCTTGGGTACCCTGCCCTCGCCAAGTTCATGGCGTCGACCCACCATGGCTACAACGTCCTCGAGATGCCAGGATGTAGTGGCATCATTATGGTCACATGTGATGAGAAAGACGCGGTTTTCTCTCTCGAGCGTGCCTACTGTACCGCGGCGGCCGAGAAATCTGATGACGAAGGTGGTGTTCTGCCTCCCGAGACCACCCCTGCAAAGAAGAAGTAGCTCCTTCCCAAGAGCAGTCCGGAGGCCAAGAAATCCACTGGTGACACCTCAGGCTCCGTGCCCGCATAGGAAGGCACGCCTGGCGCCTCCTTCAGGAAGGGCCCGGGGTCTTCCGTCTGGAGAGCCTCTGACCTAGCCAGTGCGACGAGGGAGGTGCTCGAGGCACCACTTGGAGGCATGCCTTGACGTGTGCCCCCACAACCAACGAGCACGATGCGAGGCGCTAGGAGCACGAGAATTCATCACCAAGGTGATCGAGGAGCTTTCGGAGGCGCAAGCCATGCGCAACGAGTGTCTCCCCGCACGACCCACCAATGCAGATGCCTCCCCCTGCATGGGTAGCGAGCTGCGCGTCTGCGTCAACATCCCGGGCCTCAACAGGGCCGCTTCGCAGGACCTCTTCTGGCTGCGGCGCGTCGGCTGGAGCGGGGGCTACCCCTGCAGCTATGTTTGCATGCCGTTCGGCCTGTTGAACATTGGTGCCTCATACCAGCGCCTGGCGTAGCATGCTATGGCATCTCACGAGGCTCGGCGCTCGGCATTCGCATCTCAGGAGGTCCCGAACCCTCGTGAGCCTCCCGGACCTCACGAGCCTCTCAATCCTCCCGAGCCGCCCGGCTCGTGACGAGTGAACCTCCACGGCACACTTCTTCAGCTACATCGACGCTTCTTCAGCACTTATGCCAGGTGACTTTTTGGTTTATCCAATTGAGGGTGCCCCTTGGGCTGCATTATCCTCACACTGCTAAGGGTCTGCCCCAGCAATTGTGTCATTTTGTTCATGTACCTTGAACCGGTTATGCATTCATGAGTTACTATGGCTGTTAACCCCGCGCTTGGTGTCGTACCACTTCTGTAGTCGGCCCCCGCCGGGCTTCACGCATTTCCAGCTCTCCCCTTGAACGTCCCACGAGAGGGGGCTACCGGCACGGCGCCTGTGCTCGGGTCCGTACCTGTAGCGCGGATAAATCTAAGAGACTGAGCTCTGGCTCACGGGCCGGCCCCGTGCACGTCACCTCACCAGGTCCTAGTGCCTTCATCTTCTCATGGAATAGTCATGAGCAGATCAGCAAGCATGCGCCGCCCCGCTTGTATTTCAATTGGTTAATACGCAGCAACCTCAGGAGACAGGTGCTCGAACAGCCTCGATGACACCTTCCCACCCCAGGAAGGCCCGCTTCAATCAGACGGCGGCAAGGAGAAGATCGTGAGGAAGCATGGAGGGATCACCAAGTCCACATGGAGCCCCAAGGAGAAGAAGGAGCTCCAAGACGCGGAACACCGGAGGCCTCGGATCACCTCGGGTGCCCGGCCTCCTATTGCCCACGGTGCCTGGACCCCTGGCCCCAAAGGGCGCGACCCCTCTGTCCACCCCGGGTGCCCGCACCCCGACCACCGGGTGCCCACACCCCCGGGTGCCCGCACCCCAACCACCGGGTGCTCGGCCCCCTCCCAGGCGCCACCCGGGGTGCCCGGCCCTCAACCCCGGGTGCCCGGTATTCTACTCCCCGATAACCCCGGGTGCCCAGACCACTTTACTCTGGGTGCCCGGACTCCACAGAAAGTGCTTGCATCCATCTTGGGATAAATGACCCTTGTACCCCCGTTTTCCTCTTGTTTCGTCCCTATACTATAAGTATTCTTCCCCTAGCTCATTAGAGAGGACATCAAGGTATTAGATAGACAAATAGAAAGCTTTGCTCATCTTCCTCCTCTTGGAGATCTAGACCTCCTCTTGGAGAAGCTCCTCTTGGAGACCAAGGCCTCCTATTGGAGAAGATTCTCTTGTGGATATCATGGCCTCCTCTTGGAGTAGGATCTCCATCATAGGATCATCAAGACCTCTCTCCTCATAGGATCGGGATGAACTAGTTACCTCTTGTATCTTCTTATGTTGGATTTGGACCATTGTATCTCTCTTTGTGTGATTGGATCTAGCACGTGTGTGATTGGATCAATTTAATTTGAGTGTCCCTCTTGTTTTCCCCCCTTTGTGTTCGTCTTGTTCTTGGGGATTTCCCCTCCAATTCGTGAAAGATCTCCATCTAGGGTTCCACCCTACAACATCTTGGTATCATGAGCCATGGTTTCTCACGAAATTGGAGCCCCCCTTCTTGTTCTCTAGCCTAATTTTGTTGTGTTCTTCCCAATTTCAAAAATTCCCCACCAAAAATAGCCCCAATTTTTTTTGTGATTTGTTGGTTTGATGATGTGTTGTTGGATTTGATCCATGGATTTGCTTGGTTTCGAGTGGATCTAGCCTTCCCCAATCCATCTCCACCTTTCCCGCCACGAAATCCACCAATTTGTTCCATTTTCCCACAAATTTCCGCCCAAATCCATGACCCCCGGGCCACTTTTTCCGCCCAACCCCGCTGACCACCCCGGGTACCCGCACCCTCGACCCCCGGGCACCCGCACCACCTAGAATCAGCCCACCAACAAAAACCGTTTCTACCATAACTTTCACTCCCGAACTCCGATTTTGATGTTCTTTAGCTCGTTGAGTAGCTATTGACATCCCCCATCTAGATAGGTTCCAACATCATTTGACTCCATCAAATTTTTGGCATTTTGTCACCTTTGCCTAGGCCATACACCATATCATCCGCAAAAAACCATCATAGCTTTCCGCAACCTAACCCATTTTGCTCCATTTAGCATTTGTGGTTTCTTGAGTTGTGACTTGAGTCTCCTAAGGTGATTCGGCTACTTAGGGACGGTTTCTTCATCATCAACCACCACCAGTTCTGCATTTCTAACTCCGGAACCACCACCGCATTCCGCTACCACCATTTGACATTTTCCTTTGAGATTTTGAGTTTGCGGTTTTTCCGTTTCCTTGGGTGTTTCGGCTAACTAGGAACAGTTCGACATCGACAACATCGCCGCTCAAATTCGACAAGGATTCGACATCGACCACCTTCACCAATTTGACACCCTAAACGTAAGCAAGAACGATAACCTCTATATCGTCTTGGTAACGTGGTATCCCATCATTGTATATTCCCCTTGCCATTACATTGTTAACCCCTTAGCCCATTTTGCGTCACTTGCCTATTGAGACTAGCCATTGAGTATTGCCGACAATGTTACTTGTGCACATTAGTGATCATCGATCTACACCTTCCATTGCGTACATACCATATCATATTGGTATTATAGTACCATTCCTTGTGTCACAAGATTGTTCCCGCATATACATAATAGCTATCTTGGTTTGTGCATTTTGCATAAGTGGCCATACAAAAAAAGATAGAATCAGCTTTTAAGCAAAAAGAGAGCAAAGAAGCTTGTAAGCAAGAGTCATAGCATGCCACATTGCATACCACACTACCATATTGATCATCTTGGATCATCTTGTGTGAAACACCGGAACATCATACATATATAGCATACTTGGGATAGAAAGTTGATACATTTTGCATCTTATAGGTTGTGCACAAGTGTCGTATCCGCCTATTGAGAATTCGTGCTAGCGTCTCTCTAGAGTTGTGCAACATGAGCGTTTTCCGTGGATTCCACATTTTGTGCTCATTCCTTGGTTGCATGACCCCATTTATCTATCTGTGTGTGTTTTCGTGTGCCACCCATTGCTATTGGTCTACTTGTTTCACTTGCGAATTTGTGAATCTTTTCCAACATTATAGACTCTTGCTAACATTTTGCATCAAATTTTTGTGCCACTATCCTCACCGAGCTCCACCAAAAGCTTTACTTGTGTAGGTGTGAGAATTGACAAGATCCGGTACCAATTGTGCTATTTCCTTGTTACATTATCGAGTGATTATTGATCCATCTTCAACATTGGATAAGGTACATTGGTATAGTTCTTTACCTCCCCTCGTCTTAGAGGGAAAATTCTTGGTTATTGTATCTTTCAGATTCTTCATAGTGATAAATAGATAATAACCCCAAGTGACTCAACAGATATAGCTATGCTCCCCGGCAATAGCGCCGGAAAAAGGTCTTGATAACCCACAAGTATAGGGGATCGCAACAGTTTTTGAGGGTAGAGTATTCAACCCAAATTTGTAGGTCCGACACAAAGGGAGCCAAAGAATATTTGTAAGTATTAGCAGTTGTGTTGTCAATTCAACCACACCTGGAGATTAAATATCTGCAGCAAAGTGATCAGTAGCACGGTAATATGATAGTTTGATAGTGATAGTAATGATAGTAGTGGTAACGACAACAGCAGTAACAGCTTTGTAGCAGTTGTAACGGTAGCAATAGCAATAGTAAACAATATGTGAAAAACTCGTAGGCATTGGATCGGTGCATTCATTGGATGATATTCATCATATAACAGTCATAACCTAGGGCAACATGGAACTAGCTCCAGTTCATAAATATAATGTAGGCATGTATTCCACAAATAGTCATACGTGCTTACGGAAAAGAACTTGCATGACATCTTTTGTCCTACCCTCCCGGGGCAGCGGGGTCCATAAGGCAACTAAGGGATATTAAGACCTCCTTTTAATAGAGAACCGGAAAAAAGCATTAACACATAGTGAATACACGAACTCCTCAAACTACGGTCATCACCGGAAAGTATCCCAATTCTTTATCGACCGGGTTTACGGATCATAACACGTAATAGGTGAATATGACTTGCAAGATCGGATCTAGAACATAGATATAATGGTGCAAACATAAATGGTTCAGATCAGAAATCAGGGCACTCGGGCCCTAGTGACTAGCATTAAGCATGGCAACAAGGTTGTAAGAATCGCGATTATGTTATACGATTCTACAACTTTACGAGCCAAACTAACCCTATGATTCTACGATTTTAGTTCTTAGAATCTACGTTTCTACGATCCTAATAGTGAAGATTCTACGATTTGTGATCCTACCATAGAAGCTCTGATCCGATTCAAAATCGCGATTCTAACAACCTTGCATAGCAAAGTCATAACAACATCAATCTAAGAACATAGTGGATACTAGGGATCAAGCCTTAACAAAACTAACTTGATTACATGACGAATCTCATCCAACTCCTCACCGACTAACGAGCCTACAAAGGAATTACTCACTCCCGGTGGGGAGCATCATGAAATTGGTGATGAAGGAGGGTTGGTGATGACGACGACCGAAGATTCCCTCTCCGGAGCCTCGAACGGGCTCCAGACCCGGCCTCCCGATGAAGAACAGGAGGTGGCGGCGGCTCTGTATCGTAAAATGCGATGAAACTTCCTCCCTTATTTTTCTCCAAAAATAGGAATTTATAGTGCTGGAATTAGGGTTTGCGGAGCCCCGAGGGCCCCACGACCTACCTGGGCGCGCCTGGAGGGGGTGGCGCGCCCTGGTGTCTTGTGGTCAGCCAGGGGCCCCCCTCTGGTGGTTCCTGGTTCCAGATTTTTTATTTTGAAATAAATCTCCAAAAAGTTTCGTCCAAATCCGAGAACTTTTATTTCTGCACAAAAACAATACCATGTTAGTTCTACTGAAAACAGCATCAGTCCGGGTTAGTTTGATTCAAATCATGCAAGTTAGAGTCCAAAACAAGAGCGAAAGCGTTAGGAAAAGTAGATACGACAGAGACGTATCACCCACTAGGTGTTCGATGAAATTCCTCTTAGGTAATATTTTTCTTTACTCCATTTTTTATTGCGACATAGAATTTGTTTGTGATGGACTATGTTATGTTGTGTAGATGAGTTTGCTTGAATCCTCTTTGTGGAATCATTCCCCCATCAAAGGAATATGAGTTGCACGATGATGAGGATATTTTTGCGCTCATGGTTCTGCACATGGAGAAGAACAAGTGGCCGAGGCATGCATCTTCTTTTTTCGGTCATGAGGTGGTTTGGTCGAGGAGGCTAGAGCGCACAATAAGCTGATGCTCGATTATTTGTGTCAAATCCTAGTGTATCCAGAGCGATACTTCCGATGTCAGTTCAGAATGGCTTCAGATTTGTTCCTTCACATTGTCAATCCCTTGAAAGCACACTAGAGGAGGAACTGTGTTATAGATTTTGGACAAAGCACTATCTAGAAGGTGACTTTGGCATTGCGCATGATGGCATATGGTCTTCCTGCAGATTTGAGTGATGATCACTTAGCAATGGAGAACGCACTTCCATCAAGTGTGTGAAGCAATTACCAAAGACGGTGGTTGCAGTGTTTGGGCTAGAGTATTTGAGAGCACCCAATGCCTAGGATACTGATACGTCTCCAACGTATCTGTAATTTATGAAGTATTCATGCTATTATTCTGTCATTCTTGAATGTTTTACAATCATTTTATAGCAACTTTATATCATTTTTTGGACTAACCTATTGACCCGAAGCTCCAGTGCCGATTCTGTATTTTGCTTGTTTTTTACATCGCAGGAAATCAATATCAAACGGAGTCCAAACACCGCGAAACTTTTTTGTGGATTTTTTATGGACCAGAAGATGCCCAATGGACCATAGCAGCACCTGGGGGGTGCCCCGAGGGGGGCACAACCCACCAGGGCACGCCTAGGGGGCCAGGCGCGCCCAGGTGGGTTGTGCCCACCTCGATGGCCTCCCACACCCCCTCTTTGCACTATAAGTTCCCAAATATTCCGAAACCCCTCGGGGTTACCCTAGATCAGAAGTTCCGCCACCGCAGGCCTCTGTAGCTGCTACCTCTTAAGCACTGCGTTGGATTTCCCCGAAGAGGAGAGGATGATGCAGTAAAGTAGCGTAAGTATTTCCCTCAGTTTTTGAGAACCAAGGTATCAATCCAGTAGGAGACCACGCACAAGTCCCTCGTACCTACACAAAATGATAGCAACTCGCAACCAATGCTTAGGGGTTGTCAATCCCTTCACGGTCACTTACGAGAGTGAGATCTGATAGAGATAATATTTTTGGTATTTTTGATAGATAGATGCAAAGTAAAAGTAAAGGCAAAGTAAAAACAAAGCAAGTAAATAAAGTGATATAGATTGATATGATGAGAATAGACCGGGGCCATAGGTTTCACTAGTGGCTTCTCTCAAGAGCATAAGTATTCTATGGTGGGTGAACAAATTACTGTTGAGCAATTGATGTAATTGAGCATAGTTATGAGTATATCTAGGCAATGATCATGTATATAGGCATCACGTCCAAAACAAGTAGATCAAACGAAGTCTGCATCTACTACTATTACTCCACTCATCGATCGCTATCCAAAGATGCATCTAGAGTATTAAGTAAAAAGAGTAACGTAAGCAAGATGACATGATGTAGAGGGATAAATTCATGCAATATGATAAAAACCCATCTTGTTATCCTCGATGGCAACAATACAATACGTGCCTTGCAACTCTTTACATCCTTTGAGTAAGGACATCGCAAGATTGAACCCAAAGCTAAGCACTTCTCCCATTGCAAGAACAACCAATCCAGTTGGCCAAACCAAAAAGATAATTCGAAGAGACTTGCAAAGATAACTCAATCATACATAAAAGAATTCAGAGAAGAATCAAATATTTTCCATAGATAATACTGGATCATAAACCCACAATTCAACGGTCTCAACAAACACATCGCAAAAATAAGATTACATCGAATAGATCTCCATGAGAGAGGGGGAGAACATTGTATTGAGATCCAAAAAGAGAGAAGAAGCCATCTAGCTACTAGCTATGGACCCGAAGGTCTGAAGTAAACTACTCACACTTCATCGGAGGGGCTATGGTGATGATGTAGAAGCCCTCCGTGGTGGATGCCCCCTGGAACTCCGGAACAGGCCCCAAGATGGGATCTCGTGGATAAAGAAGGTTGCGGCGGTGGAATTAGGTTTTTGGCTCCTGTTCTGATCGTTCGGGGATACGTAGGTATATATAGGAGGAAGGAGTACGTCGATGGAGCTCCGAGGGGCCCACGAGGTAGGGGGGCGTGCCCAGGGGGGCGCGCCCTCCACCCTCGTGACCTCCTCGGGCACTGCTTGGAGTAGGGTCGAAGTCTCCTGGATCACATTCGGTTGGAAAATCACGATCCCGAAGGTCTCATTCCGTTTGGACTCCGTTTGATATTACATTTCTTGAAATCTTTGAAAAAGGCAAAAAACAGCAATTCTAGGCTGGGCCTCCGGTTAATAGGTTAGTCCCAAAAGTAATATAAAAGTCGAAAATAAAGCCCAATATAGTCCAAAACAGTAGATAAAGTAGCATGGAGCAATCAAAAATTACAGATACGTTGGAGACGTGTCGAGGCATCCCCATGCTTTATTCCTGCTCGTCCTCGAGTAGGTAAATGATAAAAAAGAATTTTTGATGCGGAGTGATACTTTGGCATAATTGAAATGTAAATCTTCTTAATTGTGATATGAATATTCAGATCCGAAAGATTCAAGACAAAAGTTCATATTGACACAAAAAATAATAATACTTCAAGCATACTAATCAAAGTAATCATGTCTTCTCAAAATAACATGGCAAAAGAAAGTTTATCCCTACAAAATTATATAGTTAGGCTATGCTTCATTTTCGTCACACAAATATGTTCCCAACTTCTATACCCCCGATGAAAAGCCGAGCAATTGTTTCATACTTAAATAATCTCAAACTTTTTCAACCTTCACGCAATACATGAGCGTGAGCCATGGATATAGCACTATGGGTGGAATAGAATATGATAATGGGGATTGTGTGGAGAAGACAAAAAAGGAGAAAGTCTCACATTGACGAGGCTAATCAACGGGCTATGGAGATGCCCATCGATTGATGTCAACATGAGGAGTAGGGATTGCCATGCAACGGATGCACTAGAGCTATGAATGCTCAACAAAAGAAAACTAGTGGGTGCGCATCCAACTTGCTTGCTCACGAAGACCTAGGGCATTTGAGGAAGCCCATCGTAGGAATATACAAGCCAAGTGCTATAATGAAATATTCCCACTAGTATAAAAAAGACAACTTATGAGACTCACTACATGAGGAACAAGGTGCTACTTTGAAGCACAATATATGAGACTCACTACATGAAGAACAAGGTGCTACCTTGAAGCACAAGTGTGGAAAAGAGATAGTAGAGCATTGCCCTTTTTATTTTATTTTATTTTTGGGCCTTTCTTTTTTCTTTTTGGCCTTTCTCTTTTTTGGGGCAATGCTCTAATAATGATGATCATCACACTTCTATTGATTACAACACAAGGATTACAACTCGAAACTTAGAACAAGATATGACTCTATATGAATGCCTCCGGTGATGTGCAGGATGGTGCAATTAATCAAGAGTGACATGTATGGAAAATAATGCATGGTGGCTTTGCCACAAATACGATGTCAACTACAAGATCATGCAATGGCAATATGACAAAAGTAATGCATGTCATGATGATGATGGTGGAAGTTGCATGGCAATATATCTCGGAATGGCTATGGAAATGCCATGATAGGTAGGTATGGTGGCTGTTTTGAGGAAGATATAAGGAGGTTTATGTGTAATAGAGCATATCGTATCACGGGGTTTGGATGCAGCGGCGAAGTTTGCGCCAACTCTCAAGGTGAGAAAGGGCAATGCACGGTACCGAAGAGGCTAGCAAAGGTGGAAAGGTGAGAGTGCGTATAATCCATGGACTCAACATTAGTCAAAAGAACTCATATACTTATTGCAAAAATTTAGAAGTCATCAAAACTCAAGTACTACGCGCATGCTCCTAGGGGATAGATTGGTAGGAAAAGACCATCGTCATTCCCCGACCGCCACTCATAAGGATGCACAAGCCAGGTACACTTCATGTTTCAAATTTGTTACACAACTTTAACCATACATGCATGCTACGGGACTTGCAAACTTCAACACAAGTATTTATCAAATTAATAATCACCCAACTAGCACGACTTTGATATTATCACCTCCATATCTCAAAACAATTACCAAGCATCAAACTTATCTTAGTATTCAATTCACTCAAAAGAAAGTTTCACATATCTTGAACACCAAGTATATTAACATTAAGCAAATTGCCATGCTATTAAAGACTCTCAAAATAATCTAAGTGAAGCATGAGAGATCAAATAGTTTCTTTAAAACAAATCCACCATCGTCCTCTAAAAGATCTAAGTGAAGTACTAGAGCAAAAATTATCACGCTCAAAAGATATAAGTGAAGCACTATGAGCAAAACTATCAAGCTCAAAAGATATAAGTGAAGCACATAGAGTATTCTAACAAATTCCAAGTCATGTATGGCTCTCTCAAAATATGTGTACAGCAAGGATGATTGTGGTAGACTAACAAGCAAAGACACAAATAATACAAGACGCTCCAAGCAAAACACATATCATGTTGGTGAATAAAAATATAGCTCCAAGTAAGTTACCGATGGAAGTGGGCCGAAGAGGGATGCCTTCCGGCATCCCCAAGCTTTGACTTTTGGTGTCCTTGGATTATCTTGGGGGTGCCATGGGCATCCCCAAGCTTAGGCTCTTGCCACTCCTTGTTCCATAATCCATCAAAAGAATTCACCCAAAACTTGAAAACTTCACAACACAAAACTCAACAGAAATCTCGTGAGCTCCGTTAGAGAAAGAAAACAAAAGACTACTTCAAGGTACTGTAATGAACTCATTCTTTATTTATATTAGTGTTAAACCTACTGTATTCCAACTTCTCTATGGTTTACAAACTAATTTACTAGAAATAGATTCATCAAAATAAGCAAACAACACACGAAAAACAGAATCTGTCAAAAACAGAAGAGTCTGTAGCAATCTGTAACTAACACAAACTTCTGGAACTCTAAAACTTCTACCAAAATAGGAAGTCCTGTAAAATTTGTTTATTGATCAGAAGCAGAAAGAATCAACGCAAAAACACGTTCCTGTGATTTATCATAACTAAATTCGTGCGCGCAAAGTTTCTGTTTTTCAGCAGAATCAAATCAACTATCATCGTAGGTTATCCTATAGGTCCTACTTGGCACAAACACTAATTAAAACATAAAACCACATTCAAACAGAAGGTAGATGGATTATTTATTCCTAAACAGAAGCAAAAACAAAAAATACAAAATAAAATTGGGTTGCCTCCCAACAAGCGCTATCGTTTAACGCCCCTAGCTAGGCATAAAAGCAAGGATAGATCTAGGTATTGCCATCTTTGGTAGGCAATCCATAAGTGGCTCTCATGATAGATTCATATGGTAATTTTATTTTCTTTCTAGGGAATTGTTCCATACCATTCTTTAAGGGAAATTGGAATCTAATATTCCCTTCCTTCATATCAATAATTGCACCAATCGTTCTAAGGAAAGGTCTACCAAGAATAATAGGACATGAAGGATTGCAATCTATATCAAGAACGATAAAATCTACGGGCACATAATTCCTATTTGCAACAATAAGAACATCGCTAATTCTTCCCATAGGTTTTTTAATAGTGGAATCCACAAGATGCAAGTGTAGAGAGCAATCATCAAAATCACGGAAATCTAGCAAATCACATAAAGTTTTGGGGATAGTAGAGACACTAGCAACCAAATCACACAAAGCATGAAACTCAAAATCTTTAATTTTAATTTTAATAGTAGGTTCCCACTCATCATAGAGTTTTCTAGGGATAGAAACTTTCAACTCAAGTTTTTCTTCATAAGATTGCATCAAGGCATCAACAATATGTTCGGTAAAGGCCTTATTTTGACTATAAGCATGAGGAAATTCTAGCACGGATTGCAACAAGGAAATACAACCAATCACAGAGCAATTTTCATAATTAAATTCCTTGAGATCCAAAATAGTGGGTTTAGCAACATCACGGTTTTTATTTATTTCAATCCCACTTTCATCAATTTCATCATCAAGATCTAGAAACTCTGAATTCTTAGAACGCCTTCTAGGTAAAGTAAGATAATCTTCAGATTCATCAAGATTCATATTGCGAAACAAAGATTTAATGGCGGACACATCAATAACTTTTAGATCTTCATCTTGATTTTCATAGGGATTGGAAGAACACGCTTTAATAAAGGCATCTTTGGAAGCACGCATCCTAGCGGTTCTTTCCTTGCAGTCATCAATGGAAATTCTCATGGCTTTGAGAGACTCATTGATATCATGCTTAGGAGGAATAGATCTAAGCTTTAAAGAATCAATTTCAAGAGAAATTCTATCAATGTTCCTAGCCAAATCATCAACTTTAAGCAATTTCTCTTCAAGCAAAGCATTAAAATTCTTTTGTGAATTCATAAACTCTTTAACACTACTCTCAAATTCAGAGGGCATCTTATTAAAATTTCCATAAGAGTTATTGTAGGAATTTCCATAATTATTAGAAGGATTACTAGGATAAGGCCTAGGATTAAAATTCCCTCTATAAGCATTGTTTCCAAAACTATTCCTACACACAAAATTCACATCCATAGATTCATTATTATTCTCAAGCAAAGTAGATAAAGGCATATCATTGGGATCAAGAGGAGTATTTTTAGGAGAAAACATCTTCATAAGTTCATCCATCTTTTCACTCAAAACATTGATTTCTTCTATAGCATGCACTTTTTTACTAGAAGATCTTTCGGTGTGCCATTGAGAATAATTAGCCATAATATTATCAAGCAATTTGGTAGCATCCCCTAACGTAGTTTCCATAAAAGTGCCTCCCGCGGCCGAATCTAAAAGATTTCTAGAAGCAAAATTCAATCTGGCATAAAATTTTTGTATGATCATCCATAAATTCAAACCATGAGTAGGGCAATTGCGAAGCATTAATTTCATTCTTTCCCAAGATTGGGCAACATGCTCATGATCAAGTTGTTTAAAATTCATGATATCGTTCCTAAGAGTGATAGTCTTAGCGGGAGGAAAATACTTAGAGATAAAATCATCTTTGCACTTGTCCCAAGAATCAATACTATTTTTAGGCAAAGATGAAAACCAAACTTTAGCACGATCTCTAAGTGAAAACGGAAATAACTTTAATTTGACAATATTGTTATCTGTATATTTCTTCTTTTGCATATCACACAAATCAACAAAATTGTTTAGATGAGTAGCGGCATCTTCACTAGGAAGGCCGGCGAATTGATCTTTCATAACAAGATTCAACAAAGCGGTATTGATTTCACAAGACTCATCATTATTAAGAGGAGCAATCAAAGTACTAAGGAAATCATTATTATTGGTATTCGAGAAATCACACAATTTGGTATTATCTTGTGCCATGGCAACAAGTAATCCAACACACAAGCAAACAGAAAGGCAACGGGAAAAAGGCAAACGGGAAAGAGAGGTGGAGATTGGGAAAGAGAGGGCAAATAAAACGGCAAGGGTGAAGTGGGGGAAAGGAAAACGAGAGGCAAATGGCAAATAATGTAATGCGAGAGATAGGGATTGCGATGGGTACTTGGTATGGTTTACTTGCTTGCGTGAGCCTCCCCGGCAACGGCGCCAAAAATTCTTCTTGCTACCTCTTGAGCACTGCGTTGGATTTCCCCGAAGAGGAGAGGATGATGAAGTAAAGTAGCGTAAGTATTTCCCTCAGTTTTTGAGAACCAAGGTATCAATCCAGAGGAGACCATGCACAAGTCCCTCGTACCTACACAAAACGATAGCAACTCGCAACCAACGCTTAGGGGTTGTCAATCCCTTCACGGTCACTTACGAGAGTGAGATCTGATAGAGATAATATTTTTGGTATTTTTGATAGATAGATGCAAAGTAAAAGTAAAGGCAAAGTAAAAACAAAGCAAGTAAATAAAGTGATATAGATTGATATGATGAGAATAGACCCGGGGGCCATAGGTTTCACTAGTGGCTTCTCTCAAGAGCATAAGTATTCTACGGTGGGTGAACAAATTATCTTGTTGAGCAATTGACAGAATTGAGCATAGTTATGAGTATATCTAGGCAATGATCATGTATATAGGCATCACGTCCAAAAAAAGTAGATCGAAACGATTCTGCATCTACTACTATTACTCCACTCATCGACCACTATCCATCATGCATCTAGAGTATTAAGTAAAAACAGAGTAACGTCGTAAGCAAGATGACATGATGTAGAGGGATAAATTCATGCAATATGATAAAAAAACATCTTGTTATCCTTGATGGCAACAATACAATACGTGCCTTGAAACTCTTTCTGTCACTGAGTAAGGACACCGCAAGATTGAACCCAAAGCTAAGCACTTCTCCCATTGCAAGAACTACCAATCTAGTTGGCCAAACCAAAAAGATAATTCGAAGAGACTTGCAAAGATAACTCAATCATACATAAAAGAATTCAGAGAAGAATCAAATATTTTCCATAGATAATACTGGATCATAAACCCACAATTCGTCCGGTCTCAACAAACACACCGCAAAAATAAGATTACATCGAATAGATCTCCACGAGAGAGGGGGAGAACATTGTATTGAGATCCAGAAAGAGAGAAGAAGCCATCTAGCTACTAGCTATGGACCCGAAGGTCTGAAGTAAACTACTCACACTTCATCGGAGGGGCTATGGTGATGATGTAGAAGCCCGCCGTGGTGGATGCCCCCTCCGTGAGCTCCTAACAGGCCCCAAGATGGGATCTCGTGGATCTGAGAAGGTTGCGATGGTGGAATTAGGTTTTGGCTCCTGCTCGATCGTTCGGGGATACGTAGGTATATATAGGAGGAAGGAGTACGTCGGTGGAGCTCCGAGGGGCCCACGAGGTAGGGGGCGCGCCCAGGGGGGGCGCGCCCTCCACCCTCGTGACCTCCTCGGGCACTGCTTGGAGTAGGGTCCAAGTCTCCTGGATCACGTTCGGTTGGAAAATCACGATCCCGAAGGTTTCATTCTGTTTGGACTCCGTTTGATATTCTGTTTCTTCGAAATACTGAAAAAGGCAAAAAACAGCAATTCTGGGTTGGGCCTCCGGTTAATAGGTTAGTCCCAAAAGTAATATAAAAGTGTAAAATAAAGCCCAATATAGTCCAAAACAGTAGATAAAGTAGCATGGAGCAATCAAAAAATATACATACGTTGGATACGTATCAGTAGCCACCGAAAACCAATCAACACCCTGTTCCGGCACCCTGACGGAGGGGCGAATCATCTCTGGTGGCCATCTTGATCATCCTGGCGGCCACCACGATGAGGAGGGAGTAGTCCACCCTCGGGGCTGAGGGTTTTGTACCGGTAGCTATGTGTTTAATATCTCTCTCTCTCTCACACGTTCTTGAGATGTCACGATCTTGATGTATCGTGGGCTTTGTTAATATAGTAGGATTATATGGTGTTTTCCCCTCTCTACCTTGTTGTGATGAATTGAGTTTTTCCCTTTGAGATTTCATTGTTATCGGATTGAATACTTTTATGGATTTGAGAACACTTGGTATATGTCTTGCAGTTGAATACTCGTGGTGAAAATGGGGTATCGTATTGATTCACTTTATATATGTTTTGGCACTCAACTCGCGGATTCCCGAGGTGACATTGGGGTAATCTATGAATAGGGGTTGATGCACGTTCTTGTCTTTAGTTTCTCCGGTAGAAATCTCTGGGCACTCTTTGAAGTTCTTTGTGTTGGATTGAGTATTATGAATATGAATTTGCTTTGGTGTTATTTTAGTACGAACTCTAGGATAGATCGTACGAAAAGAATAGCTTTGTGTTATTTTAGTACGAACTCTTGAATAGATCAAACGGAAAGAATAGCTTTGAGGTGGTTTCGTACCCTACAAACAATTTCTTCTTATGTTCTCCGCTAGATAAGAACTTTGGAGTGATTCTTCATTGCACTTTGAGGGATGGTTATATGATCCAATTATATTAGCACTGTTGAGAGATTGCACTAGAGAAAGTATAGACCCTAGGCCTCATTTTCAAGCATTGCAATACCGTTTGTGCTCACTTTTATTACTTGCTACCTTGCTATTTTTTATTGTTACTATTACAAAAACCAATATCTACTATCATTACTACACTTGTATCATCATCTCTTCGCCAAACTAGTGCACCTATACAATTTGCCATTGTATTTGGTGTGTTGGGGACACAAGAGACTTTTTATTATTTGGTTGCAGGGTTGTTTGAGAGAGACCATCTTCATCCTACACCTCCCACGGATTGATAAACCTTAGGTCCTCCACTTGAGGGAAAATTGCTACTGTCCTACAAAACTCTACGCTTGGAGGCCCAACACAAGTCTACAAGAACAAGTTGCGTAGTATACATCACATACTCACAAACTTTTGGAGAAGAATAAAGCACGTGTGTCGGCACCAACACTGGCAGACCTCGGGTAGGGGGGCCCCGAGCTGTGAGATTGGATCGATGGGTAGCAGGAGACAAGGGACAGAGTGTTTTACCCAGGTTTGGGTCGTCTTGAGGAGGTAAAACCCTACGTCCTGCTCTTGCTTATATTGGAGATGTACCAAAGTACAAAGTTGATCTACCTCAAGATCGTAGTTTTTGGACTAACTCCTAAGGATGATGATGATGATAATCGATGTCCCTCTTTGAGCTAAACACTCCAATTTATATAGGCACTAGGTTATCCAGTGTTACACATGGTCGGTTTTCATCTAGGGGTTACATGCAGAACTTGGTTGAAATCCTTGGAGTACACGTCAAGTCCTCAGTAGAGTCTGATATGATTATGCCGTAGGTTTGACGCCTCTGAAGTCCTTCCTCATCAATGGGCCATGAGTCCAGCCCATGGACTAGATCAGCTACACCGGGACCCTCTAGTCTAGTACACCGTTAACATGGCTTTTTAGGTCTGCTCGGCTCAATTGATTGCATGCACTAGAGGTGACAAAACTGTCGACGACATGGCACGGACAATTCAGAGTGTTGGAAAAATGACCTAGAGGCAACAATGTTGTATTATTATATTTCGATGTTCATAATTAAGAGTTTATATTCTATGTTATAACCGTTATGATCCTGGAATATGTGGTTCAGTGGAAAACTCATATGCACGTGTGGAATGATAAACAGTAAAATAATATTCCTATTATCGCCTCTAAGACTAGCTCAAGTGTTGTTTGTGATCATATTTTTTGGATCTTACTCGTTAAGTGTAACGATAGTCCTAAAACAACACTGAGAGTATGACATTAGAAGACTGATCATATTGAATCAACCCAAACTTGTTTGTCATACTTTGAGATAATACCGCCAGAAGTGAATTGTTATACCACAGAGTGTTAAAGTGTGATTTAATTCCTTAGACCATGAGAGTATCATGGTCACTTATTAACATATGATGAACTTTGGGGTTGCTCAAATGCCATCTGTAATACGGTGATCATAACGGCAACTTACAGGTTCATTGGAAAATTTGACAAGGGACTAGATAGCTCGAGAGTGGATTTTTCTCCTCCGAAGATGGAGAGATATTATTAGGGCCCTCTCAGTGTGATGACATCCATCATCACCTGGCTAGACACTGGTGACTAGGTCACTGGTATGCCGAAACATAGCAACGAGAAAGATGAACAAAACCTATAACGAGGAGACCGATATAGTGAGCATGAGAATGACTCATGAGGATACGAAAACATATGTCCTAGGGTTTTGTAAAGTACCGCAAAGGAAAGGGCATAGCACATGATAACCAAAGGTTCACTCGAATGTCATTTGTGTACTCATAGGGATTGATAAGGACGTCCACGGTTCGCTATCAGTCATTGAAAGAAAGGAGTTTTGTTCATGTCTATGTTTTACCGAACCTACAGGATCGCAAGCTTAAGGTCATCCTAATATGTTGAGTGTTAATTGGACGGGAATAATGAGACTATATTTGTGAAAAAGTTTCACTAATATTCGAAATAGTTTTGAGCAGAACCAGAAGCATTTTGGGTTCACCAAAAATGGTTCGGTGTTTATCGGGCAATACGGGTATTTCGGATAAATAATAATAGGTGGAAAAAGTTTCAGGTGATGTTAAATTAATAATAAAAGGCTCTAATGATAGTTAGGAGGCTTTTATACTTAATTTAATGTCAACGGGCCTTAAAAAGCCAAGTGGTGGAAAGCATATTGGGCCACAAGGGTCCAATATAGGTGGCGCCCCCTCTCCCCATGGAAAGGAGAGAGGGGATGTTGAATTGGAGGGGGAAACCAGGCCCTCTTGGCTGACCAACGTGGGAAAACTCCCCTCTTTGTGGCACCCCTGCTCCTCCTCCACCTATATATACTAGAGGTTTTGGGCAGTTTTGAACAAACAAGTTTTGGAGCCTCCTCTAGTTCTCTAGTTCTAGTTGGTCCTAGTTGATCAACTAGAGCTAGATCTAGATCCTCTAAGAATGAAGCCTTGGTAATTGCTCGCACAAAAGGACAACATAATTACCCATCTGCCAGCAATCAAGCCAAAAGACCACCGTGGTGCCTGCATGCACTTATGCGACGGCTAACTTGCAGAATTTGTTATACAAACTCATGACATCACGCCACCAAAATGAGCCACAGCTCTGAGTGACTTGCGATGGCGAAGAAGCATAATAGGTGTCCCAAATTAATGTGACCCAAGGCACGTCCACCCTGTTAAAAAACTTAAAAAGATGCTTGAGAAACAAGTCTTCATTTTGAAATCCCAAATTAAGAACACCCAAACCGCCATACTTCTTAGGTCGGCAGACCAGATCCCATGCAGCCAATGATTGCAAGGGTTATCTGTGTTGCCTCTCCACAGGCATTGACGCATGATTCTCTCAATCTGCTGCAAGATACCCTTGGGAAGAGAGAGCGTACACAAGAAATAAATTGGCATGGAGCATAACACCGACTGAAGCAGTTGTAGACGAATCCTTTGATTCAGCAGACATGAGGAAGCAGATAAGCGGCGCTCAATATGATCAACTAGAGGCAGTAGATCATAGATTGTGGGTCTAGAAGTACCCATGGGTAACCCTAGATATGTGAAAGACATAGAGCCAACATCACAACCTAGCAGATTGGCAACCTGAGCGCCCTCCTTATCACTCATATTGATTGGAATAAGAGAAGATTTACTGAAGTTGAGACGTAAACCAGTTGAAGCCGCAAAGGTGTTAAGCATCTCATTGAAGGCGATGAGCTGATCATCAATCGCAGGCAAGACAATAAGGGTATCATCCGCATATTGTACGATCGGGTAATCATTGGAGTTTGTTGGGATTGGTAGAGACAGAATGTTCCTGGAGCACATCTCATTGACCACAGACTGAAGCAGATCCACAGCAATCACAATAATAACGGAGATAGTGGGTCTCCTTGGCGAACTCCCGATCTGCAGATAAATGATTACCTGGCACCCCGTTTAAGAGAATAGAAGAAGAACCTGTGGACAAGATGCTACCAATCCAGGCAGTCCAATGCGCATCAAAACCCTTGCATTGTAAGATACTGAGGATGGTTTCATGCTCAATTGTATCGAATGCCTTCGTGAAATCGATCTTAAGGAGGATTATGGGACGCTTAGATGCTTTACATTGGTGAATGTATTCGAAACACCAAGCCAGACAATCTTGAATAGATCGACAACGAAGAAAACCATATTGATTGCGATGGATACATCTCAGGATCACTTTCTGAAGCCGATTAGCCAGTAGTTTAGTCAAAAACTTCAAACACGTGTGGGTCAAGGATATGGGCCGAAAATCTCCAACCACTTCCGGGCTTAGTTTCTTGGGGACAAGAGTAATTAAGGACGTATTAAGACATTCCAAATTGCACCTCCCCTCATAAAACTCATTGACAAGTTGCATAAAATCCTCCTTGAGAATAGTCCAGCACTTTTTTAAGAAAAGACATGTAAAGCCATCGGGGCCCGGTGCATGGTCAGATGGCATGTTCTTAATTATGGCCTCTACCTCAGAATCCGTGAACGGCAGTGATAAATCCTCCAGTCCATCAACTCTCAATTAAAGTGTCTAGATCAAAACCCATTTGGATTCCTTTTGCTTGGCCCATGCCCTGGTTGAAATTAGACCAAAACATGCTCGCCAACAATTGATGATCAGAAACCACCTCACCTGCCGAATTCTTGATTGAAGAAATTGTATTCCTTCGGTACCTTTCAGTGGCCATAGCGTGAAATTTTTTAGAATTTTCCTCGCCCACCTTAATACTTGGATTGTACAATGTTGCTTCCAATAAACATACTGCCAGTGTAAAATATCCTCCAGATGCAACTTTACAATTCGCCTAAAATTGAATTCAGGCCAACTTAACGGTCAGATCTCCTCTATCTCATCAAAGAAGAGAATGACTTTGTTGCAATCAGAAATGAGCGCCTTAACTGTGGACAGCTTTAAACGCCATTTCTTGAGGGCATACCTGAGAGCTTTGAACTTGGAAGATATAGTTAAAGCAGTTGTGGGCTTACCCACCGACCTGGCCCCAACCTGAGCAACACATTCATTAAAGCCAGGTAATTCAATCCAATAATTTTCAAAGCGAAAAACTTTAGCTTTAGGAATGGCAGTGGCAATCGTGACCATGCAAGGTACATGATCAGAGGCCGATCGCACAAGAGGCAAAACTAAAGTATTGGGATGATCCGAAGTCCATGCAACCGAAGTGAAAAAACCAGTCAATTTGTTCAAGAAGGGGTTCAGTTTGCATATTAGACCAAGTAAATTGTCTTCCCTTAATTGGCAGTTCCACAAGACCCAAGTGAACGATGATTTCATTAAACAGAAAGATATCATTGACATTACCACCAGGCAAGTTACGGTTTTCAAGCGACCGCAAAGTTAAAATCACCCAAAAGAAGCCAATTCTCATCACAATTAATGTCCAGGTTGTATAACCACTGCACGAACTCATCACGGGCTGGACTCTGACATGGGCCATAAACTTTAACTAGTGTCCAAACTTCATATGTATGTTTGGAGTGGAATTCCACAATGATACCAAAAGGTTTAGCCTCAATTAACTTGCCCTCAAAAAATAAAGAATTCCAAATAACGACCATACCAGCTGATGCACCCACCAAAGGCACATAAGAAAAATTATCAAAACGTCGTGGGCAAAAACTCCTAATGAACCTATGATCAATATGCATACACTTAGTTTCTTGGAGGCAGGCCACAGAAAAACCACTTTCGTCAATCTTTTGCTTAACAGAAAGTTGTCGCGCTTCGGAATTAAGGCCACGTACGTTCCAACATAACACCTTCCAATATTTAAACCCGGACTGATGGCATGATGGCTAGAGCCAAAGGATTGCCACTTTTATGACCTATGTGTCAGAACTCTTTATTTTATTTTATCAACAGCAGTGACGGACGTGCTACGGAGGACCCGGATCAAGGTGGCTTCACCAGGTGCAGGAGAACATGGTGGTGGCTACAATATCATCAAGGAGTACCTTCATGAAGAACTTAGAGGATCATGGAGACGTTCCCGGCGCCAAGGGCTACACCATATCATGGTATTATGAATTGCCTGAGATGTTTATCCCTTTGTGGTTTGCACCCTTTGATTCCGCATTAGTCAATCATTAGGGTGCTCTTCCTAGTGTAGCAACCATCTAGCACGTGGCTTTTTCGGAGTGCTACATGCTACCATGAGTACAAACGAAAGTTGAAGTGTAAGGCGGATGAAGGTAGGACCTCATAGCAGAAACACTTAGTTGTCTTGAAGTTCTGGGAAAAACATCCCGAGCTCGGAGCACGAAGCATCAAAAGTTGAACAAGAGTCATATGGAGATATGATCGGCAAGTTTGCCTACCGGTTGAAATTCACATCATATGAGATGCTACCATCCATGGTTGTGAATAAGATCAGGATCTTGGATCGCTTAAAATCAACTATGAGAGATATTGGTTTGAGTGGGAGCACAATTATGTATTAATTTAGTTTAATCACTAGTGCAAGTTAATTATGAACAATGTCTATGTGTGGTTTGCGTTATAGTTGTAGAGTAATGGCTCTAGGTTCCATCTTTCCTGCTAAAACTGATTAGCTGTTATTTATCTGGTTTAATATTTACGATTGGTATAAATAATGAGAGGACCGTCTACAAGAAGGATTTTGTCCTATTACATGTTTACAATATTTTCTTGCTAATTGCTATGGATGACTGGATTCACATCTTCCGATCCAAAAGGCTATAATTACATTACGGTCTGCTTGCTTCCGAGAAACTTGAACTTAAAAATGGTTGGGATAGTTATGCCATATTCTTGGAACTAGAATTTTTTTTAGAAACAAACAAAAGCTCAAAGATATGTGATATGTAAAGAAGTGTTTTGTTTGCAAGTTCGAGTGAAGTGTTCAACTATGTTTAAGACTAAAATACATAAGAATCAGAAGAACACCAGTCATATATTGATGGTGAGAACTTAAAGAGAAAGAAAAAATCCGAAGGATGTAGTAAGACTTTCATGCCTAGGGAAGGTCAGAGCTCATGAGACTCTCAAAAGTTGGATGCTTCTTCTGTAACTAGGAGAAATATTAAAGTAAAACTATGAGAAATATAAAGGCAAAAAGAAAAGGAAGACTGGAATGTCCAGCTCACGTATGAATGTCATACATGTTATAAGATGTAGAAGAAAAAGTTGGTCAAGTAAATGTAATTCTTGGTAGTTGTGATTAAATTGTTAAACACTAATTCTTTGGGATTGTGGTTAAAATTTGATCAAAATAATACTGATTTGATTGCATGTTGTTGTGAATCGATGCAAGAATACTATAGCCTAATGACAAACAAATAATGAGGTTAAAATACCTAATGGAAACTTTGTAAAACTTATGATACTTTTTCATCAATATGTTACCTCCGTATTTATTGTCATAATTCATTTTAGAGTTTTGTACACTCTAGCCCATTGCATAGAAGTTGCAAGGAGGTTGTTCATGAGAAAACAATAGTTGTTCGATGTAATGAACAAAAGGCCATACTCCTATCGTGAATAGGATGTAAGTTATGAATATTGGTGATAAAATTGAGCATCCATAACATTGACGCTAAATTTCTCAAGACAAAGAGAATACCACATATGTGTGGCACTACATTTAGTCATATTGGAGAAACCTCCATGGAGAAATTCCATAGTGATGGATTTTTGAAGTCATCTCGTTATGAATCATGTGACACTAGCAATTTTTCATCCAAATAGTGAAGTAAACTAAAATACCGTTCACAGGCCATAAAGAATGAGAAACAAAATAATTGGAAATATGCATATTGATGTGTGTAGTCCAATAAGTGTTGCTACAAGTAGTGGATTTATCTATCTTCAAAGATGACTCAAGTAGATATTTATATTTACTTATTGAGACATAAATTTGGATCCTTCAAAATGTTTCGAAAGGTTTTTTAGAATGAAGTATAAATTATTGTAACAAGAAAAATTGTGTTCTACAATTGGATTGCAGAAAGGAATATTTGAGTTACAAGTTTAGCAAATATCTGATGAGTTGTGAAAAGAATTTTATAGCTTGCACTTCGTAGAAAATCTCTAAGAGTAGATGTTTTGGTTAGATGGAATCAAACTATGTATGCCATTGTGAGATCAAACATGACGTTAAAACTATTTTTCATTATATTTTTAATGTGATGCTTTCGAGACGATGGATTTTACACTGAGAAGAGCGCCATCAAATCTGTTCAAATGATGCCATATAAGATATGGTATGCCAAACCATTTGGTCTTTTCTTAACTAGGAATATAAGACATAAGTAATAGTGTTTACGCATTTATGTCCCAAGTCAGATGAATTGCTACTTTGTAGGTTATCCCAAATACTTGGGTATTCTTCTATCACTGTGCGGAGGAAAAGTGTTTGCCATAGAGTGCAGTAAATTTTGAAGAAAATGTTTTCTACAAATTCTGAGTAGGAGGACAGTTCGACAAGATTACAAAATCTTCGTAATCATATCAAAGAAATGAAATGCTAGAATTGGTTCAAGAATTTCCTACCGTGACTGATACATAAGCCTCTAAATAAGATGTAGAGACTTCGGTCGAACTTGTAGCTGAACTATATAGGTTGGGAAAACTCATGCAAACCTTCGTGGTGTGCAGACGAGATATTGTTGAAGAAACAATGAACCTATAATAGACAGAGAAGTGTTGACGGGCCCTAACTCCGAAATTGGCTATATGACAAAATAATCCGAGATAGAATCCATATACGTAATTCAAGTTTAGAACTTGATGGACCCTCAGAAAGACTTAATGTATAGAGTATGATAAGGGATCTATAAACATACAAAGATAAAAATGTTTTATAATATTTGGCTTGTTATAAATAGTTTATGACAAGATTGTCTCATCATACCAATACTTAAATTCCGTTGGTGTTAAACTAGAAATTACTAATTATTTCAATTATGAGATGTAATAGATGGATGTCAAAACGATTTCCATGATATGGAAATAGAACCAAGGTTGTATATGTGATACGGTCCAAGGTAATTTTCTCAATCTAGAGGATGCTAGTAAGTGTGCAAACTTCAAGAGATCCTATAATGGATTGAAACAAGCATAATGGAGTTGGAATCTTCGTTACGATGAAATGGTCAAATAATTTGATTTCCTCGAGGAAAGCAAAGATGCTTGTATTTACAAGAAAGTAAGTGCGAGCATGATAATATTTCTAAACACTATGTGTGCATGACAAATTGTTGATTTGAAATTATATAAATTTCTTGACACCAATTAAGACTTTATTGAAACTAGTTTTTTAGTAAAGTACTTAGGCAATATAGTCTTGGAATTAGGCATAATCTATGAATATGATAGTCTATAATTGGGCTTACCCAATATACATATTGACAAGATACTAAAACAGTTTAGTATGAAAAACAACAATAAGAATTTCTTATCGAAGTCAAATGGAAGGATTTTTAAGCAAGAATCGGTATCCTAAAATACCGATGAGCGAAATACATTATTTCAATCATACTTGTGTTAACTATAGTACATGGTATGTAAAAAACATATATGTCCAATACTCCAAGTAAGTTGTGAGTAAAGTTACCAGAATGATCAAATTGTTGATCATAGGACAATAGTGGAAATGTCCTTAAGTACTAACGACATGTTTCTCGCATACGGAGAAAAATAAGAGATTATTGTAAGGAGTTACATCAATACATGCTCATTGTAAGTAGTATATCGACAGAAATCTTTATCAGTGCTCAAGCAAATTTTGATTTCAATTAAAGATTTATGGTGGCACAGTAAGTTGGAATTGGTCCAAGAAAGTTATTGTGGTGAATTTTATAATAGAAAGACAGAGTTTATTGTCTCTTTAGAAGCAACAATAGAGGGTGGTGAATCAAAATTTCATTTATAAGCTTGATACATTTTCTAGATGATTGTGTCAATGGAACACTCTCCTCAAATAGTGGTTCCATAGCTCAGCCTAAGGAATCAAAGATCGTACTAGTGGTTCAATATGTACAAAGCCAGTTTCACAAAAATTATGAATTCTTGTGAAAGCATTATAGATGCATAGAAATGCAAATCATATGCGTAGATCTAGAGTTGTCAAGATCTGATAGGACAAGGCCTATACCACAAGCAAAGCATGAACAAACACCAGATTGCCATTGGTGTAAAAAAAAGAAAAAGGTGCTAACTAGATTGTTGACTCTAGTGAGAGTGGGGGTCTATTAGAAATATGCCCTCAAGGCAATAATATTATATTATTATATTTCTATGTTCATAAGAGTTTATATTCTATGCTATATGGTCCTGGAATACGCGATTCAGTGGAAAACTCATATGGATGTGTGGAATGATAAACGGTAAAATAAGATTCCTAGTCTCGCCTCTAAGACTAGCTCAAGTGTGGTTGGTGATCATGTTTTACAGATCTTATGATATCGTTAAGTGTGACGATAGTCCTAAAACAACATTGAGAGTATGACATTAGAAGAATGATCATATGCAATTGACCCAAACTTGTTTGTTATACTTTGAGATAATATCATCTGAAGTCAATTGTTATAACACTGAGTGTTAACATTGTGATTTAATTCCTTAGACCATGAGAGTATAATAGTCACTTCTTAACGTACGATGAACTTTGGGGTTTCTCAAATGTCATCTGTAACATGATGATCACAACGCCAACTTACACGTTCATCAGAAAGTTTGACAAGGGACTAGATAGCTCGAGGGTTTAATTTGTTCCTCCGACGATGGAGAGATATTCCTAGGGCCCTTTTGGTGTGATGGTATCCATCATCATCTGGACAGACACAGGTGACTAGGTCACCAAGATGCTGGAACATATCAATGAGAAAGAAGAAGAAAACCGGTAACGAGGAGAGCGGTATAGTGAGAATGAGAATGACTGTAATACCCCGAGTGTCATGCTACAGTAACCCTTTGTGATTAAGCCTAATCATTTTGCTATAACAGTGCTTAGTCACTTTGATCAATATTCCTTTTCAAATTCCCGTTGAATTCAATTTCAAATTATGTGTGGAATTCAAAATGCTCAAACATGAAAACTAAAATGTTCATCATGTGGAAAGTATTCCTTCTGGTAGTATTGGTGGTGAACCAATATTTTTGCAAAATGTCTAAATGGCTTAAAATAGCTATAACAGAAAGTTGTTAAAAGTAAAGGCAAAAGCTTTTTAAAAAAAAGGAAAAGCCCCCTCAATCGGGCCGACCGCCCAGCCGCCACCACGCCCCCATGAGCCTCTTCACCTGGCAGCCCAACAGGCCATGTGGCCCACACACCCCCCACCTGGTCGCTTTCCTCCATCAGGCGAGCGATCACACAGACACGCCGCCGAACCACCTCGCCACACGCCCACAAAGCGCCATGGAGGATAAGGGCAGCCCCGACGCCTCGGGCTCCCTCCCCACTCGCCCACTTGCCCCCTCTCCCCCTCGTCGCTCTCTCCCTCACTCTCCAGATCCCCTCCCCTCCTCAACCGACGCTGCCGTCGCCATGGATGTGCCATAGCCGCAGCCACCGTCCACCCCGCGCCTCGCCAGCACGTCCACGAGACGCGTCGTCCTCGGCTACACCCTCTGCACCAACTGGAGCGAGAAGGGAGCCACCACCGCGAGCCCGACGACCCCTTCTTCCTCCTGCGGCCGTCTTCGTCTCCAGCGCCGATTCGCCGTCGTTGGTCCTCCCGAGCCGCTAAGCGCACACCTCTGAGCTCACGGTGAGCAGCCGCATCGCCTTCCCCTCTCTCCGGCCTCTCCCCGTACGCCGCTTTTGCCGCGCCCGAACACCTCGCCGCCGATGAGCTCACGGCCGTCGCCATAGCCGCTGTCACGCCCGCCTGAGCACATCACTGTGCTCCTGGAGCCCCCATGAGCACAACGAACACGCGCACGCGCTCCGCCGAGCTCCGTATTTCCGTCGAGGTCCCATATGTGCCGCCGCCGTAGCTCGTCGCCGGTCTCGTTTCCGGCCACCTCCGGCCACATAACCACCACGGTTCGACGCGGCTAGCTCCGCTTGTTCGAACGCGCCCTCTCGCGCGTGAAACGGCCACCTGTGGACGAATTCCGCCGCTCTCCCGTTCGCTCGGCCGTCGGAATGGTCGCCGGACTTAGCTCCGGCGTCTCCTACCGGTGCCGAAGCCGGCACCCACGCGGCACCGCCCCGTACATCGATCGGTGGACCCAAGGACTGGCTGACTTCGTTGACTGGTTTGACCAACAATCAGGCCGACGGGGCAGCCCCCAACCACTGACATGTGGGCCCCCCTCTGTTATATTAGTCTAATAACGTTTTATAAATAAAAATGATTAGTTAACCTAAAACACTCACTGACGCCTCGGGCCCACCCTCTAATTAACCCTCTGTTAGTCTAAATTAACAATGTTAAAGTCACAGAGGCTGACATGTGGGTCCCACCGGACCCACATGTCAGGTTTGACGTGTACAAATTGTTGACTTGTCGATGTCAAGATGGCGTCATGCTGACGTCATATTCCTTTTCTATTAATTTTAATAATTCCAAAAAATGGTTTAATCTTTAGAAATTCGTAGAAATTAAACCGTAACTCGGGTGAAAATGTTTTCTACATGAAAGTTGCTCAGAAAAATCCAACGAATCCGAATACGCGGTCCGTTCATCTGTCACATGCCCCTAGCATGCTGAACTTGGAACTTTCCCCCTCTTTTCCTTTGTCCGGAATCCGCCTAACGCCGGGAATTCATCCTCGGATGTTTCCCCCCTTCGTCTGCAACGTGTAGTACCGCGTTAGAGCACGCCTAGCGCTACGTATTGTCATGGCATGCTTAGTGATACCTCTGTTTGCTATGTATTTACTGTTTCTTCCCCCTCTTCTCTCCGGTAGACCCCGAGGCCGATGATGCCCTGGTGATCGAATACGTCGACGACAACCCCTCCTTCCAATAGAAACCAGGCAAGCCCCCCCTTTGATCATCCTGATATCGCCCATTGCATTCTCTCATGCTTGCATTAGATTTTGCTATTGTTATTGATTGCTCCTATTCTGATGCATAGCCTGCTTTTGTATCTGCTGTTGTACCTTACCTGCTTATCCTAAACTGCTTAGTATAGGTTGGTTCGTGATCCATCAGTGACCCCCACCTTGTCCTTGTTGCCCCTGCTTCATCATTGAAGACCCGATCAACGGGATCGAAGACCAGGCCCCGGCACCGCACATCACTTTCCCTTAGTTGTTCGACATCTTTGGGTTACTATCGAGTGCCGAGGGTGAGACCTCTACAAAGACTTCCGATGATAACCTTGTAGAGTAGCTATTCAGTCGTGGTCATCGAGGGTGATTCCGCCTTAACCACTTCACATTCACGACTGTTGCAACCCCTCAAGTGTGAACCTCGGGGGTGATTCCTCTTACGTTCACCTTGATGATTACATCGAGTGGAATTCACCAGGGGTGATTCCTTGGGTTTTCCCCTTGATGTTTGGACACACGGATATTTGGACTTTACCACTGTTACTTGGAAAGGCGGGTCGACCCTGAGGGGTAACCGTGAGTGATGTGGAGACGGGTTGACCTGGAAGGTGCCCGTGAGATAATTACAAGGTGTGGCCGGGCATTCTTAGCCCTTGCCGCAAGTCCTCAAGACGGGGCAACGGGGTCACATCTTTCGTGAGTCTCTTCTTGTTACCGCGCGTTCCTAATCCACTACGATTTGGATATTTGATCCGAGGGCCTCGGCCCGATAGCACTAACCATCACGTGGGCATAGTATGGGCGTTCTGCGTCGTATGCATCACCGAAGCTTATTAGACGTCGTGCCCGAGCGGCGTCTTGCCGGGTTGACCTGGTAAGCTCCTACCTTTTTAAGGAGGTAGCTAGGTCTGCTCACCGCCGCCACGAAACGTCTTGCAAGGTGAGTTCCCGGGGAGATGGCGCATGACCCCTGGGGGCATAGGTTTAGTCCGGCGTGCTGACCTCTCTATTAAGCCTAGGTCGGATTGCGGCGTATTGTTTGGCCGAGGCCGGGCATGACCCAGGAAATTGTGTCCGGCCGGAGTTAATCGAGCGTGGTGGGTAAGTTGGTGCGCCCCTGCAGAGAAGAAAACATCTATCGATAGCCTGTCCTACGGTAACGGACACTTGGAGTTGTATCCCGATGATACAACTAGAACTGGATACTTGTGATGAGAATTGGATGGTGATGAGAATTGGATTGTGATGACAATTTGATAGTATGGCTCTGGGATTGCTTTCTCGCAGGGAGTTGAGAAAGGATCTCTGGCCGAGGTTGATAACACTACTACTACTTTACTTTATGCTACTCTATTCCCTCCTGTTGCTGCAAGATGGTGGTTTCCAGAAGATGCTAGTCTTCGATAGGACTAGGCCTTCTCTCTATTCTGGCATTTCTGCAGCCCAGTCCACATATACAACCTTCCTTTGATAATGTTGCATCTGTAGTGTAGATCCTTGCTTGCGAGTACTTTGGATGAGTACTCACGGTTGCTTTGCTCCCTCTTTTTCCCCTTTTCCATTCTTCTCGGATGACGCAACCAGATGACGGAGTCCACGAGCCAGATGGCACCTTTGACGACTGCTACTACCCCGAGGGTGCCTACTACCACGTGACGGAGACCGCCGATGACCAGGAGTAGTTAGGAGGCTCCCAGGCAGGAGGCCTTGCCTTTTCGATCGATGTTGCTTTTGTGCTAGCCTTCTTAAGGCAAACTTGTTTAACTTATGTCTGTGCTCATATATTGTTGCTTCCGCTGACTCCTTGTGTTTTCGAGCTTATGTATTCGAGCCCTCGAGGCCCCTGGCTTGTAATATAAAGCTTGTATTATTTTAATTTGTGTTGTATTAAGGCAAACTTGTTTAACTTATGTATGTGCTCAGATATTGTTGCTTCCGCTGACTCCTTGTGTTTTCGAGCTTATGTATTCGAGCCCTCGAGGCCCCTGGCTTGTAATATAAAGCTTGTATTATTTTAATATGAGTCATTGATCTTGATCGTACACATTTGCGTGTATGATTAGTGTATGATTGAATTGAGGGCGTCACAATGACTCAAGAGGATACCGATACATCTCACCTCGGACTTTATAATCGGGAAGCAAAGGGAATAGCACATGATAACCAAAGGTTCATTCGAATATCGTTCTTTTACTCATAGGAATCAATATGGACGCAGAGTGTTCCACTATCGGTCATTGAACGAAAGGAGTTTTCTTCATGCCTATGTTTTACCGAACCTATAGGATCACAAGGTTAAGGTAATCATAATCTGCTGAGTGTTAGTAGGATGTAAATAATGAGAATATATTTGTGATGTGGTTTTACTAATATTTGAAATAGCTTTGGGAGGAACCGGAAGCGTTTCGCGTCACCGGAAGGGTGTCGGAGATTATCAGGCAATACTAGGTATTTCCAATAAATAATACATAGGTGGAAATATAATAAAAGGCTCTAACAATAGTTAGGAGGCTTTTATATTTAATTTAATATCAACGGGCCTTAATGGGACAAGTGGTGGAAAGCATATTGGGCCACAAGGGCCCAATATAGGTGGCGCCCCCTCTCCTCATGGAAACAAGAGAGGGGAGGCCGAATTGGAGGGGGGAACCCCCTCCTCTTGACCGGCCAAAGGGGGAAAACTTCCCCCTTGTGGTGTCCCCTGCTCCTCCCCCAACCTATATATACGAGAGGTTTTGGGCACTTTTGACCACACAAGTTTGGAGCCTACTCCAGTTCTCTAGTTCTAGTTCTAGTTGGTCATAATTGATCAATTAGAGCTAGACATAGATCCACTAATCTTCATAAGTAGAATCCTAGTGTGGTTCTAATATCCTCCCTCTAATTGTTCGGCGACGATTAGCTCTGGACGGTGAAACGCTGCCGGATCGTGAAGACCGTACGCTTGCAATCTGTGGAGAGGTCGTGCCTTCGGCCTTACGTTCAAGGGATCGTTTATAGACGGTTCGAGGGACTTAAAGTATTATCTACACCGACTCGTCTTCTTCCACTGCAACTTGGAGTTGGTAATGATCCGATCCAAATCATTATTGCATCTTCATGGTGTTCCTAGTTTATCGTAGGATAATTTTTTTCTTTTTCTACTACATTTCCCAACACAAAGGTCATGTGAAGGATGCCACCATCACTCTTGAAGGCATGGCAGATCAAGAGACATGGTTTCGGCATGCCTATTTTGCAATGTCTGGATCTTGCAATGACATCAATCTGCTCCACTAGTCACCACTCTTTTCATGGTTAGCCAATGGGGAATCACCACCGATGGAGTTTCAAGCAAATGGTTGTGCATACAACATGAGCTACTACCTAGCGGATGGGATATATCCGTAGTGGGAAACCTTTGTGAAGTCAATTCCAAGAACCTAAGGTGAGAAACAATTCTAATTCTACAATGCTCAAGCAACTTCTAATAAGGATGTGGAGAGGGCGTCTAGAATTTTGCAAGCCCGATTTGCTATTGTGCGAAGACCGGCTAGGTTTTGGGAACAAGAAATTCTTTGTACTTCATGATTGCCATCGTAATCTTGCACAACATGATCACTGAGTATGAGCATGGCTAACGTTTGGATTACTCCTACTATGATTTCATGGGAAGGATGGTGCATCCCATTAGAAGGGAAGACCGCGCCTAACGCTTTCTTAGAGTTCATCATTAAATTCGAGAATCGGATACTCAGGAATATCTTCATCGAGATCTCCGTGGAATGGGCAAAAAGACCACTTGCATGTCGTGTGTGATGACCTTTTATGTTCTGTTTGATGAACAATTGTGTTGAAATTAAGGTTGTGTTTTGATGAACTATGTAATAACTAAGTAATATTTATTTTTATCTCTCTCAAATTAATTTTGGAGAATCTGTCAAAGTAAAAGATTTTATGGTGCTCAAAAACATTCATTCTCCTCACCTAAAACCAGTTTTAGGGACCAAGTTGTTGGGCATCTATTGGAGATGCTCTAAAATAGCCCTTTACAACCATTAAATATGAAGGGAATACGTACTACTAGTTTGAAGCACTCTCCAAAATTATTATTATTATTTTGAAAAATCCAGCGTGTATTATCAAAGGCAAGTAGCATTAATTACATAGACGATGTCGCGACTATAGGGAGGAAAGTAAGAGAAAATGAAAAACTAGGTCACTACCAATCACTATGTTTCACGTCGGATCCCCAAAAGGAGGATGCATACACTTGGCACCTGCCAATCTCCATGATTCGATGGATGCCCTGATGGCTTGCATTGTAGCTGCCGGTGTGGCAATCTTCTTCTCGAACACTCTATTGTTCCTCTCTAATGAGATCTCCCAAGAAATGAGGATCATGATAGACTTGGTCCCTTTTTAATTCACACTTGGAGTTGTCGCAACGATAGCATTCCAGCAGTCCTCGGACCGGCTTCCATCAGGCCATGCCGGATGATCAAGGGAAGAACAACCAGTCCAGGGGGCCGCCATGCTACAAACTTTCCGTGCTTCAGGGCACTGCCAAAGAACATGCATCGAAGTCACGACATTGCGAATACATAGTGGGCAGAAATAGTCGTCCGGACACCCCCGTCGTCTAAGTCTGTCGGCACACCAAAGCCTATCTAGCAGGAGTAACAAGATAAATAACTTGCAGCATGGAGGAGCCCTTGCACACCAAAAAAGGTTTGTGAAATGCGAGCTTGTTCTTCCGGCAAATTGAATCTTGTAGGCTGCTGCAGTGCAATATCATCCTGAGCTCAAAGTTTCCCAATTGATAATGTCTGGCAGGTCTGGGTTGAGGTTGAGATCAGCTACACTTAACATGTTCCATAGGCAAAGGAATTCAGCATGCGAGTGTCCGAAAGTCGTGGTCGTCTAATGTCCTGGATCCACTTGTTGTTCTGTAAGGCCTCCTTGACCGATTTGTTCTTGAATCTAGAGTGCAAGAATAGAGACGGTGCAATTGTGTGCAATGGCGCAGAACCCAGCCAGGAGGATTCCCAAAAAGATGCACCATCACCAATTGTCACCTTGGCTGCAGCAGCAAACAGATCATGATCCCACTCGTCACAGGGAAGAGAGGAGCCAACCCACGGTATGCTCGGGTCAGTCCAAGAAAGCCAAAGCTAGCAAAGGCGAAGCGCTCTTGCAAATTTCTCTGTACCATGGATGCCGAGCCCTCCCAGGTCCACCGGCGAACAAACCGATCGTCAGTTAACTTTGCACTTTTCTCCCATCAAGTTTTCATCATGAACCCATAGGAATTTTCTACAAATGTTGTCAATTTCTTTAAGAGTTCCACGTGTAGCAAGAATAGCCGTCACACCAGATATGGGTATTGCAGAGAGCAACGATCGGAGTAGGGCACGTCGTCCAGCACTATTCATCAGTTTACCCTTCCAACTGCAAGTTTAGCCTTGATCTGGTCAAAAATGAATTAGAGGTGAACTTTCCTTAGTCTTTCGAGGCTAATTGGTAAGAAGGTACGTGATCAGGAAACGCAGTCACCGCCCAGCAAAACCCTGCAACACCTGGTCCAAATCTACATATTGACATTAGATAGGTGCTACAGTATTCTTGGTAGGGTTTATGTTCACGCCCGTGGCCACACCAAACCTTTCCGTGATCTCAAGCAGACAAGAAACCTCCTCTTTGCCTGGATTGGAAACTTTTCCTTCAAAATTATCGAGATAGAGGAAGCAATGATAAATCTGCTAGAGTTCGTTTCTATTCATCTAATCTTTATACTAGCATTATTATATAAGAAGTAGACATACCACGATTCTTCTAGAATTGATCTTAGGTGGCTCTTCCGATGCAAAGTGGGTTTGCTTGATTGAATAGCGTGAATCATGGTCGTTGAGATGCCAACATTAAAAATGATGTAATATCATCGGGAGTCACAGAACTTGCATTTGATGTTCGGTTTGGTGCTAAAATTTTAAAAATACGAATTTGTGGTCATTCAACTTGCGTTCTCATGCAAATGCGGTGCTTCCTCTCGTATCCAGCCATATGGCCTGCTCACATGGCATGCTAGCCTGCCGGAGGCCCACCTGTTAGTGGCTAGGAGTGCACAAGCGTTGGGCGACCCTAGCATGCCGTTTTTTTAAAACTCCCTTGCAATTTATTTAATTACCTACAAAAGGACTCAAATATAATTAAAAAAGATGAGGCGAATGATGTTTGAACCCAAGACAGATTAATAAAACACTAAGACGCATGTCCATCCGACCAGCACCGGTGGACAGTAAACCTGCACAACTAAACTTTATTTTATTAGACGAAACAGTCTGTCAACCTTGTGTCCGTCAATCAGATAAAGAGGCTCATATTGTTTGATGGATAATTTAGGGGTGGGGCCACTAGTCAGTAGGATACTAACAACGTGTTAGGCTGACCAGGTAATTAGGCTAATTTACAAGGTCCATCTGTCAGTGGGTCAAGCAGAAGTTGGTAACCTGGGCGCATGGTTAATTTTGTAAAAAAAAAAAGAGCGACAAAATCAATCTCTAGACCTTGAATGTGGAAGCACAGGAACTGACCACTACGTTAAGTACCCATTAGTGCATATAAAGAGAAATAGTGAATTATATATTTTGACCATGACAACTACTCGTATTGATTTTTTTTCTCCTGGACCAAATTTTTGATAACTTATTTTTTTAAGTAAATATATTAGACGTTAGATTATTTCAATTCAAAATTCTTTTTGAAATTTTAGGCGAAAAAACTAGAATTTCTTAGATATTATGGAACCCGGATTTTTCCGACCCCTTCCGGAAAAAATGGAATCGAAAAAAAAATCTTGCTTGTGAAAAAGTTTTGTATGTTGTGGGTTAGGCATTATATATTTCGATGTTTTTTTTCATTTGAATCTTTTTTGGTGGAAAAAGTTTTTTTTCCAACACCCGGAAAAAAAGAATACAAAAAAGACCTACTTCCATTATAAAACTGACGGTATCTATGAACGTGCATGAACATGAAGTCGATGCAGTGCTTGCTAGTGCGCTTGTTGTATATGTGGTCAGGAGTTCAAATCCCGCATGCCCCTTTTTTTTCTTCTCATTTCTCTAGTTTTAATTAAAGGAGTTCAAATCCCGCATGCCCCTTTTTTTTCTTCTCATTTCTCTAGTTTTAATTAAAGACAGAGTTAGCGGTGCTTAAGAAAAAAAAAACATCAGTCGCACCAGCTGTTTCAGTCACTGACAGTAGGCCATAGCCAAGCGCAGGATACATTTGAATACAAGCAAAGTGACCGTATTTGCACTTGAACGGACACGCAAGTTGGATGACATAAATATATATTTTAAAACGGAAATGTTAACGCCCACACGTGTGGGCGTTTGCACATCGCCCACACGCCTTCATCACCACTCATTTTGCCACGTATGAATAGATGACATCAGCAGAATTTTTTTTGGTTTTCGGCTTAAAAATGTTGTATCTCCTAAATAAAAAAGTGAACTAAAAATCTGTTTTCACCATTAAATCCGTCTCGACGAGATCTTCAAAACTAGACTTCATGTTGATATGTTTCGACGATTTTTTTTTTGCTAGAAGTTGCCACGATGTTTACACTGCAGTTGCCATAGGGCTTAAACTAAAGTTGCCATGTGGCAATTTTAGTTTGTAGATCATGGCAATTTTAGTATTTTGATGATGGCAACTCCAGTACTTTGACCATGAAAATTATTTTTTGTATGAACCATGGCAATTTTACGTGCATGTATCATGGCAATTTTAGTTTATGGTTCATGGCAAGTCTAGTTTCTTAATTCCCCGTTTTATAAATGCCAAAATTTACTTTTAAATGTACAAGAAAATAGCTGAAACATATAATGGCAACTTCAGTGTAAACATCACGGCAATTCATATGCAATAGACATGGCAACTTTTAATCCAAAAAAAATTCATCAAAACATATCAACATGGGATCTAGTTTCGAAGATCTCATCGCGAGGGATTTAATGGTAAAAACGGATTTTCATTCGGATTTTTCGTTTAAGAGATAGAACATTTTAAAAACTGAAAATCCAAAAAGATTCCTGCATGCATGCATGCAATGACGTGGCAATCTGTTTACATTAGAGACGTGTGGTGCGTCTCTCTTGTTGCCACACGTGTGGCAGTTAGCGCGACTCTTTTAAAAGCTTTTGCACAAACTGAACATTGAGCGCAAGTTCTATGACTCCCGGTGATATTGTTGGGAAACGTAGCATGCAATATCAAAAAATTGCCTACGCTCGCGCAAGATCTATCTAGGAGATACATAGCAACGAGAGGGGAAGAGTAAGTCCACGTATCCTCGTAGACCGAAAGCGGAAGCGTTTGACAACGCGGTTGGTGTAGTCGAACTTCTTCTCGTTCCGATCGATCAAGCACCGAACGTACGGCACCTCCGAGTTCTGCACACGTTCAGCTCCATGACGTCCCTCGAACTTTTGATCCAGTAAAGTGTCAAGGAAGAGTTTCGTCAGCACGACAGTGTGGGGACGGTGATGGTGCAGTGATCCGCGCAAGGCTTCGCCTAAGCAGTACGTGAATATGACCGGAGGCGTAAACTTTGGAGGGGGGCGCCGCACACGGCTAACAAACGTTGGTGTGTGTTCTAGGCGCCCCCTCCCCACGTATATAAAGGAGGGAGGGGAGAGAGGAAGCCTAGAGTGTGCTCAAGTAGGAGGAATCCTACTTGGGCCCCTAATCCAATTCGGCCTCCCCCCTTTCCTTTTACCGGAGGAGAAAAAGAGGGAAGAGGGAAGGAGGAAGGAAAGGGGGGGACAAATCCCCACCTCCTTCTCCTATTCGGCCTCCTACCATAAGGGGGGCGCCACCCCTTGTGGGCTGGTGCTCTCCCGTCCTATGGCCCATATCTTCCCCCGGGGGGTTCCGATAACCCCCCCCCCCCCTCCGGTACTCCGATATGTACCCGATACATTCCGGAACACTTCCGGTGTCCGAATACTATCATCCTATATATCAGTCTTTACCTCTCGACCATTTCGAGACTCCTCTTCATTTCGGTGATTTCATCCGAAACTCCGAACAACATTCGGCCACCAAATCACATAACTCATATAATACAAATCGTCATCAAATGTTAAGCGTGCGAACCCTACGGGTTCGAGAACTATGTAGATATGACCGAGATACATCTCCGGTCAATAACCAATAGCGGAACCTGGATGCTCATATTGGCTCCCACATATTCTACGAAGATCTTTATCGGTCGAACTGTAATGAAAACATATGTAATTCCCTTTGTCATCGGTATGTTACTTGCCCGAGATTTGATCGTCGGTATCTTCATACCTAGTTCAATCTCGTTACCGGCAAGTCTCTTTACTCGTTCTGTAGTAAATCATCCCGCAACTAACTCATTAGTCATATTGCTTGCAAGGCTTATTATGATGTGCATTACCGAGAGGGCCCAGAGATACCTCTCAGATACTCGGAGTGACAAATCCTAATCTTGATCTATGCCAACCCAACAAACACCTTCGGAGATAATTGTAGAGCATCTTTATAATCACCCAGTTACGTTGTGACATTTGATAGCACACAAGGTATTCCTCCGGTATCCGGGAGTTGCATAATCTCATAATCAAAGGAATATGTATATGACATGAAGAAAGCAATAGCAATAAAACTGAACGATCAATATGGTAAGCTAACGGATGGGTCTTGTCCATCACATCATTCTTCTAATGATGTGATCCCGTTCATCAAATGACAACACATGTTTATGGTTAGGAAACTTAACCATCTTTGATTAACGAGCTAGTCTAGTAGAGGCTTACTAGGGACATGGTGTTTTGTTTATGTATCCACACATGTATCAAGTTTCCGGTTAATACAATTCTAGCATGAATAATAAACATTTATCATGATATAAGGAAATGTAAAATAACAACTTTATTATTGCCTCTAGAGCATATTTCCTTCAGTCTCCCACTTGCACTAGAGTCAATAATCTAGTTCACATGTCATGTGATTTAACACCAATAGTTCACATCTTTATGTGATTAATACCCATAGTTCACGTCACCATGTGACTAACACCCAAAGGGTTTACTAGAGTCAATAATCTAGTTCACATCGCTATGTGATTAACACCCAAAGAGTATTAAGGTGTCAACATGTTTTGCTTGTGAGAGAAGTTTAGTCAACGGGTCTGCCACATTCAGAGCCGTAAGGTTTTTGCAAATTTTGTATGTCTATATTGCTCTGCATGGAGATACTCTAGCTAATTGCTGCCACTTTCAATATGTATCCAGATTGAGACTCAGAGTCATCCGGATCAGTGTAAAACTTGCATTGACGTAACTCTTTACGATGCTCCATAACCGAGAAATATTTCCTTTGTCCTCTTAGGTAACTAAGGACAACTCTGACCGATGTCCAGTGATCCACTCCTGGATCACTATCATACCCCTTTGCCAAACTCATGGCAAGGTACACAACAGGTTTGTTACACAGCATGGCATACTTTATAGAACCTATGGCTGAGGCATAGGGAATGACTTTCATTCTTTTTCTATCTTATGTCGTGGTTGGGCTTTGAGTCTTACTCAACTTCACACCTTACAATACAGGCTAGAACTCCTTTGACTGATCTATTTTGAACTCCTTCAAAATCTTGTCAAGGTATGTACTCATCGAAAGTCTTATCAAGTGTCTTGATCTATCTATATAGATCTTGATGCCCAATATATAAGCAGCTTCACCGAGGTCTTTCTTTGAAAAACTCCTTCCAAACACTCCTTTATGCTTTCCAGAAAATTCTACATCATTTTCGATCAACAATATGCCATTCATATATACTTATCAGAAAGGTTGTAGTGTTCCCACTCACCTTTTTGTAAATACAGGCTTCACGGCAAGTCTGTATAAAACTATATGTTTTAATCAACTCATCAAAGCGTATATTCCAACTCTGAGATGCTTGCACCAGTCCATAGATGGATCGCTGGAGCTTGCACACTTTGTTAGCACCTTTAGGATTGACAAAACCTTTTGGTTGCATCATATACAACTCTTCTTTAAGAAATCCATTAAGGAATGCAGTTTTGACATCCATTTGCCAGATTTCAAAAAATATGGCAATTGCTAACATGATTCGGACAGACTTAAGCATCGCTACAAGTGAGAAAATCTCATTGTAGTCAACACCTTGAACTTGTCAAAAAAACTTTTGCAACAAGTCGAGCTTTGTACTCCCTTTGTCCCAAAATTCTTGTCTTAAATTTGTATAGATACGGATGTACCTAATACTAAAACGTGACTTGATACATCGGTATTTAGACAAATCTAAGACAAGAATTTTGAGACGGAGGGAGTAGATAGTAACACTACCATCAGTGTCCGTCTTCCTCTTGAATATCCATTTATTATCAATGGCATGCCGATCATCGGCAAGTCCACCAAAGTCCACACTTTGTTCTCATACACGGATCCTATCTCAGATTTCATGGCCTCAAGCCATTTATTGGAATCTGGGCTCATCATAGCTTCTTCATAGTTTATAGATTCGCCATGGTCCAGTAACATGAATTCCAGAACAGGATTACCGTACCACTATGGTGCAGATCGTGCTCTGGTTGACCTACGAGGTTCGGTAGTAACTTGATCCGAAGTTTCATGATCATCATCATTAGCTTCCTCTCTAGTTGATGTAGGCATCACTGGAACGGTTTTTCAGTGATGAGCTACTTTCCAATTCGAGAGAAGGTACAATTACCTCATCAAGTTCTACTTTCCTCCCACTCACTTCTTTCGAGAGAAACTCCTTCTCTAGAAAGTTTCCATTCTTGGCAACAAAGATCTTGCCTTTGGATCTGTGGTAAGAGGTGTACCCAATTGTTTCCTTAGGGTATCATATGAAGACACATTTCTCTGATTTGGGTTCGAGCTTATCAGGCTGAAGCCGTTGACATAAGTGTCGCAACCCCAAACTTTAAGAAACAATAGCTTAGGTTTCTTGCCAAACCACAGTTCATACGGTGTCGTCTCAACGGATTAAGATGGAGCCCTATTTAAAGTGAATGCAGTTGTCTCTAATGCATATCCCCAAAATGATAGTGGTAAATCGGTAAGAGACATCATAGATCGCACCATATCTAATAAAGTACGGTTACGTCGTTCGGACACATCATTACGTTGTGGTGTTCCAGGTGGCGTGAGTTGTGAAACTTTTCCAGATTGTTTTAAATGAAGGCCAAACTCGTAACTCAAATATCCGCCTCCGCGATCAGATCGTAGAAACTTTATTTTCTTGTTACGATGATTCTCCACTACACTCTGAAATTCTTTGAACTTTTCAAATGTTTCAGACTTGTGTTTCATTAAGTAGATCTACCCATATCTGCTAAAATCATCTGTGAAGGTCAGAAAATAACGATACCCGCCGCAAGCCTCAACACTCATCGGACCGCATACATCAGTATGTATTATTTCTGATAAGTCAATGGCTCGCTCCATTGTTCCGGAGAATGGAGTTTTAGTCATCTTGCCCATGAGACATGGTTCACAAGCATCAAATGATTCATAATCAAGTGATTCCGAAAGCCCATCTGCGTGAAGTTTCCTCATGCGCTTTACACGAATATGACCTAAACGGCAGCGCCACAAGTATGTTGCACTATCATCATCAACTTTGCATCTTTTGGCATCAATATTATGAATACGTGTATTACTACGATCGAGATTCAATAAACCATTTACATTGGGTGTATGACCATAGAAGGTTTTATTCATGTTAACAGAACAACAATTATTCTCTGACTTAAATGAATAATTGTATTGCAATAAACATGATCCAATCATATTCATGCTCAACGCAAACACCAAATAACATCTATTTAGGTTCAACACTAATCCCGAAGGTAGAGGGAGTATGCGATGGTGATCTTATCAACCTTGGAATCACTTCCAACACACATCGTCACCTCGCCCTCAACTAGGCTCTGTTCAATTTGTAACTCCTGTTTCGAGCTACTAATCTTAGCAACTGAACCGGTATCAAATACCCAGGGGCTACTATGAACACTAGTAAAGTACACATCAATAACATGTATATCAAATATACCTTTGTTAACTTTGCCATCCTTCTTATCCGCCAAGTATTTGGGGCAGTTCCGCTTCCAGTGACCATTTCCTTTGCAGTAGAAGCACTCAGTTTCAGGCTTGGGTCTAGCTTTGGGCTTCTTCATGGCAGCAGCAACTTGTTTGTTGTTCTTCTTGAAGTTCCCTTTCTGTCCCTTGCCCTTTTTATTGAAACTAGTGGTCTTGTTAACCATCAACACTTGATGCTGTTTTTTGATTTTTACCTTCGCTGATTTCAGCATTGCGAAGAGCTTGGGAATCATTTCCGTCATCCCTTCCATATTATAGTTCATCACAAAGTTCTAGTACCTTCGTGATAGTGACTAGAGAACTCTGTCAATTATTATCTTATCTGGAAGATTAACTCCCACTTGATTCAAGTGATTATAGTACTCAGACATTCTGAGCATATGCTCACTGGCTGAGCTATTATCCTCCATCTTGTAGGCAAAGTACTTGTCAGAGGTCTCATACCTCTCGACACAGGCATGAGTCTGAAATACCAATTTCAGCTCTTGGAACATCTCATATGTTCCACGACATTCAAAACGTCTTTGAAGCCCGATTCTAAGCCGTAAAGCATGGCGCACTAAGCTATCAAGTAGTCATTATTGAGCTTGTCAAACATTCATAACGTCTACATCAGCTCCTGCGATAGGTCTGTCCTAGCGGTGCATCAAGGACATAATTCTTCTGTGCAGCAATGAGGATAATCCTCAGATCAGGGACCCAGCCCGCATCATTGCTACTATCATCTTTCAACTTAGTTTTCCCTAGGAACATATCAAAAACATAGGAGAGCTACAACATGAGCTATTGATCTACAACATAATTTACAAATACTATTAGGACTAAGTTCATGATAAATTAAAGTTTAATTAATCATATTACCTAGGAACTCCCACTTAGATAGACATCCCTCAAGTCATCCAAATGATACGTGATCCAAATCAACTAAACCATGTCCGATCATCACGTGAGATGGAGTAGTCATCAATGGTGAACATCTCTATGTTGATCATATCTACTATATGATTCATGCTCGACCTCTCGGTCTCCAGTGTTCCGAGGCCATGTCTGTGCATGCTAGGCTCGTCAAGTTTAACCTGAGTATTCCGCATGTGCAAAACTGTCTTGCACCCGTTGTACGTGAACGTAGAGCCTATCACACCTGGTCATCACATGGTGTCTCAAAGACGATTTAACCGTCATAGCGGTGCATACTGTGGAGAACACTTATACCTTGAAATTTTAGTAAGGGATCATCTTATAATGCTACCGCCGTACTAAGCAAAATAAGATGCATAAAAGATAAACATCACATGCAATCAAAATATGTGACATGATATGGCCATCATCATCTTGTGCTTTTGATCTCCATCTCCAAAGCACCGTCATGATCTCCATGGTCACCGGCTGGACACCTTGATCTCCATCGTGGTCGTCTCGCCAACTATTGCTTCTACAACTATCACTACACATAGTGATAACATAAAGCAATTACATGGCATTTGCATTTCATACAATAAAGCGACAATCATAAGGCTCCTGCCAGTTGCCGATAACTTTTACAAAACATGATCATCTCATACAAAAACATATATCACATCATGTCTTGACCATATCACATAACAACATGCCCTGCAAAAACAAGTTAGACGTCCTCTATTTTATTGTTGCAAGTTTTACGTGGCCGCTACGGGCTTCTAGTAAGAACCGTTCTTACCTACGCATCAAAACCACAATGGTGATTTATCAAGTTTGTTGTTTTAACCTTCAATAAGGACCGACCGCAGTCAAATTCGATTCAACTAAAGTTGGAGAAACAGACACCCGCCAGCCACCTTTACGCAAAACTAGTTACATGTCTGTCGGTGCAACCGGTCTCATGAACGTGGTCATGTAAGGTTGGTCCGGGCCGCTTAATCCAACAATACCGCCGAATCAAAATAAAACATTGGTGGTAAGCAGTATGACGATCACCGCCCACAACTGTTGTCACTCCCTCAGTTGGTCGCTTCCCAGTCTTTTGCTAGCCTTCACCTGTACTAAGCGGGAATACTGTTTGTGCATCCAAACTCCTTAAACCCCAAAGTTGTTCAATATGAGTCCACCATACCTTCCTATATGCGGTATCTACCTGTCGTTCCATGTAAATTTGTATGTGCCAAACTCCAAACCTTTAAATGAAATTCTGTTTTGTATGCTCGAGCAGCTCATGTTTCAACTAGGGCTGCCTTTATCTTCCATGCTAGGTGGGTTATTCTCAAGAGGAGTGGACTCCTCTCCTCTTTCACGAGAAAGGGCCGGTAACCGGGATGCCCAGTCCCATGATCCAAAAAGATCAAAGCAAATCAAAACAACTAAACAAAACTCCCCCAGGGCTGTTGTTAGTTGGAGGCACTCGTTGTTTCCAGCAAGCCGTGGATTGATGCTTGTTGGTGGTGGGGGAGTTTAAACTTTTACCATTCTGTTTGGGAACTACCTATAATGCATGTAGTATGGAAGATACATCCATCTCATAGTTGTTGCGTTGATAGTGAAAGTATGCCGCTCAAAATATTATTCAATCTCTATTTTAAAAACGAGCTCTGGCACCTCTACAAATCCCTGCTTCCCTCTACGAAGGGCCTATCTATTTACTTTTATGTTGAGTCATCATCCCTCTTATTGAAAAGCACCTGCTGGAGAGCACACTGTCATTTGCATTCATTACTATTGGTTTATATTGGGTATGACTTGACTGGATCTCTTTTACCATGAATTACAATGACTAGTCAATCCTTGATCTTTAAAGGTGCTCTGCATTTATGTTTTGCGGTCTCAAAAAGGGCTAGCGAGATACCATTTTGTTATATCATATTGTGATTGTTTTGAGAAAGTGTTATCATCCAAGTTTTATTATTATGGCTCGCTAGCTGATTATGCTATTGATATGAGTAATTGTGAGACCTAGGTGTTATTGTGAGTATGGTTAGTTCATAATATTCTTTGAAACCTGAATGCTGGCTTTGCATGTTTACAACAACAAGAGCAAATAGAGTTTGTAAAAGTTTTTCTTTATCACTTTCAGTTTATCAACTGAATTGCTTGAGGACAAGCAAAGGTTTAAGCTTGGGGGAATTGATACGTCTCCTACGTATCTACTTTTCCAAACACTTTTGCCCTTGTTTTGGACTCTAACTTGCATGATTTGAATGAAGCTAACCCGGACTGACGCTGTTTTCAAGCAGAATCGCCATCTTTGTTGTTTTATGCGTAGAAAACAAAAGTTCTTGAATGACCTGAAAATCCACGGAGGCAAGTTTTGGAAAATATAAAAATATCGGCAAAAGAATCAAGACCAGGGGCCCACACCTGTCCACGACGATGGGGGCGCGCCACCGCCTGGCACGCCTGTCTCGTGGGCCCCCTGATGCTCCATCGACCTCAACTCCAACTCCATATATTCCGTTTCGCGAAAAAAATCATAGAGAAAGTTTCATCACGTTTTACGATACAGAGCCGCCGCCAAGCCCTAATCTCTCGGGAGGGCTGGTCTGAGTCCGTTCGGGCTCCGAGAGGGGGATTCGTCGCCATCGTCATCACCAACCATCCTCCATCAGCAATTTCATGATGCTCACCGCCGTGCATGAGTAATTCCATCGTAGGCTTGCTGGACGGTGATGGGTTGGATGATATTTACCATGTAATCAAGTTAGTTTTGTTAGGGTTTGATCCCTAGTATCCAGTATGTTCTGAGATTGATGTTGCTATGACTTTGCTATGCTTAATGCTTGTCACTAGGGCCCGAGTGCCATGATTTCAGATCTGAACCTATTATGTTTTCATGAATATATGTGTGTTCTTGATCCTATCTTGCAAGTCTATAGTCACCTATTATGTGTTATGATCCGACAACCCCGAAGTGACAATAATCGGGATACTTCTCGGTGATGACCATAGTTTGAGGAGTTCATGTATTCACTATGTGCTAATTCTTTGTTCCGGTTCTCTATTAAAAGGAGGACTTAATATCCCTTAGTTTCTGCTAGGACCCCGTTGCCACGGGAGGGTAGGACAAAAGATGGCATGCAAGTTCTTTTCCATAAGCATGTATGACTATATACGGAATACATGCCTACATTACATTGATGAACTTGAGCTAGTTCTATGTCACCCTATGTTATAGCTATTACATGAGGAATCGCATCCGACATAATTATCCATCACTGATCCAATGCCTACGAGCTTTTCACATATTATGCTTCGCCTATTTACTTTTCCGTTGCTACTGTTACAATCACTACAAAACTATTATCTTTACTTTTGCCGCTGTTACCATTACTATCTTACTACTTTGCTACTAAATACTTTGCTGCAGATACTAAGTTATCCATTTGTGGTTGAATTGACAACTCAACTGCTAATACTCAATAATATTCTTTGGCTCCCCTTGTGTCAAATCAATAAATTTGGGTTGAATACTTTACCCTCGAAAGCTGTTGCGATCCCCTACACTTGTAGGTTATCAAGACTAATTTCTGGCGCCGTTGCCGGGGAGCATAGCTCTATTTTTTGAGTCACTTGGGATTTATATCTGTTGATCGCTATGAGTAACTTGAAAGACGAAAGAACCAAGATTTTTCCCTCAACTACGAGGGGAGGTAAGGAACTACCATCTAGCTCTGCACTAGATTCTCCTTCTGTTTTGACTAAGCTTGCGACACCTAAACCTGCTACTGCTATGAATTCTGATATGTCGCATGTTATTGATGATGCCACTTCTGCTATGCATGAAACTTATGATGAAACTATTTCTGTACGTGATACTACTTTGCCATTAGGTGAATTTCTTGATGAACAACTTGCTAGGGTTAGAGAGAATGAAATTATTGAAGATGCTATTATTAATGATAGTGATGATGAGTTCTCCCCCTGATTATGAATTACCTGTTATTCCTGAGGGTTATGTTATGGATGAGGAAGCTGCTAGAGCTATCTTTGCTTGCAAAGATAGATATGATCTTAAGAAGTTATTAGCTAAATGGAAGCAGCAATCTCTTAATGCTAGAATGAAACCTGGCCCTGCTTTTGCTACTTCACCTATTTGTGTTACTGATAAGGATTATGAATTCTCTATTGATCCTGAGATTATTACTTTGGTTGAATCTGATCCTTTTTATGGCCTTGAATCAAAACTGTTGTGGCACATCTTACCAAGTTAAATGATATAGCCACCCTGTTTACTAATGATGAGAAGTCTCGCTATTATTATATCCTTAAGATATTTCCGTTCTCATTAAAGGGTGATGCTAAGACTTGGTTTAATTCTCTTAATCCTGGTTGTGTGTGTAGTCCCCAGGATATGATTTATTACTTCTCTGCTAAATATTTCCCTGCTCATAAGAATAAGCTGCCTTACGGGAAATATATAATTTTGTGCAAATCAAATAAGAGAGTCTCCCACAAGCTTGGTGGAGGCTTCTCCGATTACTTAATGATTTGCCTGATCATCCTCTTAAGAAAAATGAAATACTTGATATCTTTTATAATATGGACTAACCGATGCTTCCAAGGACTACTTGGATAGTTGTGATGGTTGTGTTTTCAGGGAAAGAATAGTCGACGAAGCTGAATTACTATTGAATAATATGTTGACTAATGAAAATAATTGGACTCTTCCTGAGCCAATTCCTGAGGCAATTCCTGAACCAATTGAGCCAACTCCTGAGCCTATTCCTAAACCCACTCCGAAGAAGAGAGGTGTTCTATTTCTCAGTCCTGAAGATATGCAAGAGGCAAAGAAATCAATGAAAGAAAAAGGTATAAAAGTTGAAGATGTTAAGAATTTACCACCTATTTAAGAAATACATGGTCTTAATATACCGCCTGTTGAAGAACCACATTGTCTTGATAATCCGACACAGGTAGTAAAGGTAAATTTCTCTATAGATATGATAAAGTTGAAATTCCGTCTACTAAATTTCATAGCCCATGCTTAGATGAATTTGATGACTTTATGGCTAGACAAGAAAGTTTAATGCTTATGTTGGTAGAGAATTAAAGAATAATGCTTTCGAGATAGGACGCTTGAGTGATTAGATGGCTAGAGTTAAAAGTGAACTTAAACTCATTAGCAAATATGCTTCTATTGTTGCTACTCAAGCTGAGCAAGTACTTAAAGCTCAAAATAATTTGCTTGATGAATTAAATAATAAACCTGATTTTGCTATTAGAGTGGCTACTAGAACTGGTAGAATGACTCAGGAACCTTTGTATCCTGAAGTCCACCCTAAGAGAGTAGAGCAAGATTCTCAAAGAAATAACTTGGAGGCACCTAGTTCTTCTAAAAAGAAGAAAAAGAAAAACGATAGGACTTTGCATGCTTCAAGTGAACCTGTTGTAGACACACCTAAGAATCCCAATGATATTTCTATCTCTGATGCTGAAACACAATCAGGTGATGAACATAAACCTAGTGATAATGTTAATGATAAAATTCATGTTGATGCTCAACCTAGCAAAAACAATGAAGAAGAGACTGGACCTGCTGTTGATCTTGATAACCCACAATCAAAGAGTCAACGTTGTGATAAGAGAGATTTTGTTGCTAGGAAGCACGGTAGAGAAAGAGAACCATGGGTTCAGAAACCCATGCCCTTTCCTCCTAAACCATCCAAGACAAAGGATGACGAAGATTTTGAGTGCTTTGCTGAAATGATTAGACCTACCTTCTTACGTATGCGCTTAACTGATATGCTTAAAGTAAATCCTTATGCTAAGTATATGAAGGATATCATTACAAATAAAAGAAAGATACCGGAAGCTGAAATTTCCACCATGCTTGCTAATTACACTTTTAAGGGTGGAATACCAAAGAAACTTGGAGACCCCGGGGTACCAACTATACCATGCTCCATTAAAAGAAATTATGTTAAAACTGCTTTATGTGATCTTCGAGCCGGTGTTAGTGTTATGCCTCTCTCTTTATATCGTAGACTTGAATTGAATAAGTTGACACCTACTGAAATATCTTTGCAAATGGCTGATAAATCAACTGCTATACCTATTGGTATTTGTGAGGATGTGCCTGTTGTGGTTGCAAATGTCACTATCTTAACGGACTTTATTATTCTTGATATTCCCGAGGACGATAGTATGTCGATTATCCTTGGTAGACCCTTTTTGAATACTGTAGGGGCTGTTATTGATTGCAACAAAGGCAATGTCACTTTTCATGTTAATGGTAATGAGCATACGGTACACTTTCCGAGGAAACAATCTCAAGTTCATAGCATCAATTCTATTGGAAAAGTTCCAACTATCATTATTGGAGGTTTTGAATTTCCTCTTCCTACTGTCAAGAAAAAGTATGATATTCTTATTGTTGGGGGTGTTCATATCCCCGTTGAGGTAACCTAGTGTTATTCGAAATTTCTCCGGTTCCGTGTTATTCAGAATGAGTTTGTTAACAAGACTTGATCAACCTTGTTAGTGGATTCATTTTGATGATCATGAGATGGATGAAACTAGAAGGCACAACCTTCTGTACCCTCTTTTTACTTTCTGTTATTTAGAATAAATAAAGAAAAAATAGTATTATTTGTTTGTTTTCTGAATTATCCGTGCAATAAAAAATATCCTGAATATAAAAGTGCTCCAAATGCCCTACAAATTTAGTATGGTTTCTTATGGAATATTTGAGGATTTTAGGCACTGAAAACACTGCAGGAGGGGCGAGCACCAGGCCATGACAGTGGAGGGCGCGCCCACACCCCCTGGGCGCGCCCCCCTGTCTCGTGGGCCCCTGGTGGCCCCCCTCCACTTATGCCAGCACCCACACACTCCATCTTCTTCCCAAAAAATCCTCATCCAGCTCAAGCACGAGTTCTACTCATTTTGATGCGATTTTCGATCTCCTTGCTCAAAGTTCCATTCACAAAACTGCTTTGGGAGATTGTTGCTTGGTATGTGACTCCTCCATTGGTCCAATTAGTTTTTGTTCTAGTGCTTTATTCATTGCAAATTTTTACTGCATAGGTGACCATGTTCTTCAGCTTGCATGTTAAATTTATGAGGTCCCAAGTAATTCTAATGCATGATATAGGCTCTAGGCACTTGTAGGAGTAGTAGCTACCAATCTTGTCTAGTTTTATTCACTTTTATTTTGAAGTTACTAAAATTTCAGAAATTTTCAGAAAATGTTAAGGAGATTTTTGAGGGGCTATTCTAGCCAAGGCTCCCAGGGAAAACAAGCTAAAGAGAAGGAAAAGGCCAAATATAATCTTCCTCGTATAGCGGAAGTACGGCCGTGTGAATGGCCCCGTGACAATTTCTTGAGAGAAGCTGAAATTTATGAAGACTTTTATTCTTTGATCGAGAATGCAGGCCTCACCGATTTCCTCCACGACCGGATCGATCAGTATCTCTTACTCACCAATACTTTCGTGCAAAACTTTTATTATTATCCTAAGAAGTCACTGCCTACAGTATATTTCATTTATATGATGAATTCAGGGAAATGTCTTTACGTAATTTTTGCGCGGTATGTAGGATACTCTTTGAGGGAAAATTAGATGAACCCCATCGTAAAGATGTGGATGGCTTTGTTAACACTATCACTGTAGGGGATCCCAAGAAGGGTTCCGATGCGAGAATCTCTAGCATACACTTTCCTGTTTTACGCTACTTTGCCATATTTGCTAGTAGATGCTTGATTGGTCGTGGAAATAGTGGAAACTTCAATGTTTCTGATATTATTATTCTTCACCATGCCTAGTTTGGAGATAATAGTTTTATTATGAGTGTCGTCATTGCTAAACGGCTGAGCCTGAATCGTACAAAAGGCCCCATCTTTGGAGGTATCTATGCTGCACGTCTTGCTAGATATTTTGAGATACCTATTAGGCACCATGAGAAAGAGGAGACAAAATTGCATCCTTACATTTTAGATTACAAGAGCATGGTAGCGCATGAGTTTATTGTTGACAACGAAGATAAGATGCTCCTGTATAACCTGAGATTTAATAAGAAACATAATGAGACTATTATTTTGCATGCGCCTCTGTTGTTTGATTTGATTGCAGATAATTTTCTTGTCATGCCGGAAGCAGTGTACGCTCATCGCGGCCAAGCGTCCACTCCATAGCCTGAGCCTGAGCCGGAGCCTTCACTGGATCCTTATCGTTCCTCATCCTACCAGTGGGACCTGGAGATGGCCAGACAGTGGTATCCTGATTACACCTCCCAGTACACAGGGGAGAGTAGCCGCGGTCCTTGGCATTAGACCAACTTAGGCCAAAAGCCTAAGCTTGGGGGAGTACGTATTTCTCACCGACTTTACATTCATGTTCACACACTATTCTAGTCGTCGGTGCTCATACTCTTTCATTGTATTATCCATGCTAGTCTAATTTTCTTTTTCTAGCCTTTTTCTTGTGTGTTTGTTAAACCTTGAGAAAAACCAAAAAAATTAGTTAGTTTAATTTCCATGCTTGTAGTAGTAATTAAATTGAAAAACCCAAAAAGATCTCTTGTTCTTCTTCTTACTTGTTGGGAGCTTTCCCGTGTAAATAGTTTTATTTTTCTTTCCTTTGGGGGTCGAGAGTAGAAGACCATATTGAAAATGTTTAATGGCTCTCATATGCATGATTGTTTATTTAACTTAGAGCCCATATTACTCTGTCTTCTCTCTTGAGTTGAATGCTTGCAGATTCTAGCTTAGTCCATTGCACGTGCACTATTATTATTATACACATCGTTCGGTCGTGCAAATGAAAGGCAATAATGACAATATAAGATGAACTGATTGAGATGAGAGAAGTTGGTATGAACTCGACCTTTCTTATTTTTGTAAATATGATGAGTTCATCGTTTCTGGTTCAGCTTATTATGAAGTAAACATATTTGCAATGACATTTAGAGATTATAGTTGCTTGTGCCATGCTTGATTAGCTATGAGTTATAATGGTTTACCTTATGCGTACAACATGCTATTAAAATGATTATGATGTGGTATGATGGGATGGTATCCTCCTTTGAATGAATTGAGTGACTCGACTTGGCACATGTTCACGCATGTAGTTCAAACAAATCAACATAGCCTTCATGATATTTATGTTCATGGTGGACTATATCCTACTCATGCTTGTATTCGGTGTGAATTAATTTTAATGCAAGTTTATGACTATTGTCGCTCTCTCAGTTGGTCGCTTCCCAGTCTTTTGCTAGCCTTCACTGCATTTGCGAGAATACTCCTCGTGCATCCAAACTCCTTAAACCCCAAAGTTGTTTCATATGAGTCCACCATACCTTCCTATATGCGGTATCTACCTGCCGTTCCAAGTAAATTTGTATGTGCCAAACTCCAAACCTTCAAATGAAATTCTGTTTTGTATGCTCGAGCAGCTCATGTTTCAACTAGGGCTGCCTTTATCTTCCATGCTAGGTGGATTATTCTCAAGAGGAGTGAACTCCGCTCCTCATTCACGAGAAAGGGTCGTCTCATAGTTGTTGCGTTGATAGTGAAAGTATGCCGCTCAAAATGTTATTCAATCTCTATTTTAAAATCGAGCTCTGGCACCTCTACAAATCACTGCTTCCCTCTGCGAAGGGCATATCTATTTACTTTTATGTTGAGTCATCATCCCTCTTATTAAAAAGCACCCGCTGGAGAACACATTGTCATTTGCATTCATTACCATTGGTTTATATTGGGTATGACTTGACTGGATCTCTTTTACCATGAATTACAATGTCTAGTCAGTCCTTGATCTTTAAAGGTGCTCTGCATTTATGTTTTGCGGTCTCAGAAAGGGCTAGCAAGATGCCATTTTGTTATATCATATTGTGATTGTTTTGAGAAAGTGTTGTCATCCGAGTTTTATTATTATGGCTCGCTAGCTGATTATGCCATTGATATGAGTAATTGTGAGACCTAGGTGTTATTGTGAGTATGGTTAGTTCATAATATTTGCTGAAACCTGAATGTTGGCTTTGCATGTTTACAACAACAAGAGCAAATAGAGTTTGTAAAAGTTTTTCTTTATCACTTTCAGTTTATCAACTGAATTGCTTGAGGACAAGCAAAGGTTTAAGCTTGGGGGAGTTGATACGTCTCCAACGTATCTACTTTTCCAAACACTTTTGCCCTTATTCTGGACTCTAACTTGCATGATTTGAATGAAACTAACTCGGACTGACGCTGTTTTCAGCAGAACTGCCATGATGTTGTTTTATGTGTAGAAAACAAAAGTTCTCGGAACGACCTAAAAATTCACGGAGGCAACTTTTGGAAAATATAAAAAATACTGGCGAAAGAATCAAGACCAGGGGGCCACACCCTGTCCACGAGGGTGGGGGGCGCGCCCACCCCCCCCCCCCCCTGGGCGCGCCCCCTGTCTCGTGGGCCCCCTGAGGCTCCACCGACCTTAACTCCAACTCCATATATTCCGTTTCACGGAGAAAAAAATTAGAGAGAAAGTTTCATCGCGTATTACGATACGGAGCCGCCGCCAAGCCCTAATCTCTCTTGGGAGGGCTGATCTAGAGTCCGTTCGGGTCTCCGGAGAGGGGGATTCGTCCCCGTCGTCATCATCAAACATCCTCCATCACTAATTTCATGATGCTCACCGCCATGCGTGAGTAATTCCATCTTAGGCTTGCTGGACGGTGATGGTTTGGATGAAATTTACCATGTAATCAAGTTAGTTTTGTTAGGGTTTGATCCCTAGTATCCAGTATGTTCTGAGATTGATGTTGCTATGACTTTGCTATGCTTAATGCTTGTCACTAGGGCCCGAGTGCCATGATTTCAGATCTGAACCTATTATGTTTTCATGAATATATGTGTGTTCTTGATCCTATCTTGCAAGTCTATAGTCACCTATTATGTGTTATGATCCGACAACCCGAAGTGACAATAATCGGGATACTTCTCGGTGATGACCATAGTTTGAGGAGTTCATGTATTCACTATGTGCTAATGCTTTGTTCCGGTTCTCTATTAAAAGGAGGCCTTAATATCCTTTAGTTTCCGCTAGGACCCCGCTGCCACGGAAGGGTAGGACAAAAGATGGCATGCAAGTTCTTTTCCATAAGCACGTATGACTATATACGGAATACATGCCTACATTACATTGATGAACTGGAGCTAGTTCTATGTCACCCTATGTTATAGCTATTACATGAGGAATCGCATCCGACATAATTATCCATCACTGATCCAATGCCTACGAGCTTTTCACATATTGTGCTTCGCCTATTTACTTTTCCGTTGCTACTGTTACAATCACTACAAAACTATTATCTTTACTTTTGCCGCTGTTACCATTACTATCATACTACTTTGCTACTAAATACTTTGCTGTAGATACTAAGTTATCCAGGTGTGGTTGAATTGACAACTCAACTGCTAATACTCAATAATATTCTTTGACTCCCCTTGTGTCGAATCAATAAATTTGGGTTGAATACTTTATCCTCGAAAGCTGTTGCGATCCCCTACACTTGTGGGTTATCAAGCATCTTTGTAATCACCTAATTACGTTGTGACGTTTGATTGCACAAAAGGTATTCCTCCGGTATCCGGGAGTTGCATAATCTCATAGTCAAAAGAATATGTATATGACATGAAGAAAGCAATAGCAATGAAACTGAACGATCAATATGCTAAGCTAACGGATGGGTCCTGTCCATGACATCATTCTCCTAATTATGTGATCCCGTTCATCAAATGACAACACATGTCTATGGTTAGGAAACTTAACCATCTTTGATCAATGAGCTAGTCTAGTGGAGGCTTACTAGGGACATGGTGCTTTGTCTATGTATCCATACATGTATCGGGTTTCCGGTTAATACAATTCTAGCATGAATAATAAACATTTATCATCATATAAGAAAATATAAAATAATAACTTTATTATTGCCTCTAGGGCATATTTCCTTCAGATATTACCTCATTAAAAATCATCCAAAATGTGAGCTACAATGTACAAATTGTAGTCATATACATGGCGTAAATCTAGACAACTAAGGAGTTAAGAAACAAGTTGAATTTTTCATAAGAATTGCGGAATTTGTATTTATTTTGATGAGCCTATATAATGATGGACTTTTTTCTTCACGGGGTATATAAAGATGGGCATTTATTCACGGAAAATTCTTGGGTAATGCATATGGCCAAGTTGGTGATGCTAATTTGTGCAATGGGTGCCTTCCCAAAAATACCAAAATTATATATTTTTTGCCTACAAAATAATCTTGCATTTTTTGGAAGTAATATTACGTCTTAGAATGTAAGAGGTCGCTATAGTCTACAGCCCTTGGATCAAAATTTATAGAAAACTTGAAATAGTTTGAAATCATGTTTTAAAATATGGGAGTCCCAGTCTCACAATAGTCAGCACGATGTGGTCTCAAGAACATGCACACACCTAACCTATCTTAGATGTCTTGTATGTTATCAACTCTCCTCACCACGAGCGACTCCAACAGCTGGGGTTTTCACACCTATCATTGGTGTCACCGTCGATCTACCATGCCTCATGTAGCTTCAGGACTATGGGGGCGCGGTGGATCCCGTCCCTTGGCGGTGAGAGGGCTCCTGCTCTGTTCTTATGTGTTTTAAAAGTTTGTTTAAGGTTTGTGTCCTGCTTAGGAAGATGAGGAGGTAACGGCTTCCTAAAGATGAAATAAAGTTCTCTTCGCCTAGCCCCGTCCCAGCGGTGCGACTAGTGTCGTCGAAAGGCATGAAGAGGTGTGCCTCCTTTGGATCTCGCAAGATTCTGTCGCTGTTTGTCCTCGTTCGTCCGTGTTTGTGTATCTACAGGTTTGATCCTTTTGATCCATGCTTCTTCGTCGGCGGCGGTTGCTGTTTTGGTGCTTTGGTCCTTTGGGCCTTAGCATGATGACTTTCTGACTATTTATTAGAATAAGGTTTGGCTGGCTCCGGTGAAAGAGGAACGATGACGTTGGCGCGCCTTTGGCTGGCTCCAATGGTTGTAGTCATCGGTAGGTGGTCTGGACATGGATGTAATTTGTTATTTCTATTGTTCTTTGTACTACCATGATATTTAATGAAAAGATCAAAAAAATAATCAGAAAAAACATGCACAAACATATAGCACTGTTTCAAAACAAAAGAAAACACACAGTACCGGGTTTTTCCACATGTAAATATTGCTTCTTTTGAAACTACACGGCACTACCGAACACATGAATACTCTGCGCGCGCTTATGTGCAAACAACAGATGTGTGATGTGCTTATGATAGTATAATTGTTTTCCTCGTTTATTTAAGATATGACACTCTTTTCTTTGGATCCGGATATTCAGTGAACGTCTGATTTTTAGGCATGGCAAAACGTACGTTTTCATGGTAAGTTGTGTGCGTGTCAAGAATGGCAAGTTTAATTGTCAAGAATGGCAAACCCGTCTCAGTTCATTTTTTACCGGAAAATTGCCATGCTTGTAAACTAAGTTTGTCATTCTCGTGCCAATATAAATTGCCGTGCCTATATATCTGACGTCAGATTTTCAGCCTTTTCATTCTATTTTGTCAAAGAAACTGAGGCAATATAATAGTGGCTTTTACTGATAGATCAATTGCAGGATAAGACCGCCAGAGGTTTCGTGCTTGCAAGCTGGAGTAGAGCGCCTTGAGGTATGTAAGATAAAATATGACCTTTGCTGGTAGAATTCCAAAGCAGAGTGGACTTGAGAATTATTGTATGGTTGTACATCGCATGTTTCTCACGGAAATGCTAACCTTCAAAGTAAGTATGCCAATAAGAAGCAACAAATGCATTGCTCTCAGAGGGCCAAGAAAGATGCACGTTTTCTTGGACGGCGACGGCGGCAGAGATTAGTCGTCATCAGAGGACAGATCCAATCTGGTCGTTGGCGACCTCGTTTTCAAAACAACGAAACCTACTGCTGAGAACAACATCCAGGGGTTGCAACGGCAATGCTGCCCACAGCGAACAAATTACAGTGCCGAACAGTTATGAACAATGCTGACCATAGACTGGTAGTCTGACATCGTATGCTATCAGAGTAGGTGAAAACCTTTTGGAGTGCAAGAAGAGAAATTGACATCGAATTGCTTTAGGTCTACTCACTGAATACAGCTTCAGTTTTAAGGTGTCGCTAGCCGGCGACTAGACAGCGAAAGAGGGAAATTTAACGGCATGCGAAGAACACAAGAATATCAGGTGAAGACATGGAAAATTGAGTAGATTGATGGGGAATTCGTCTGTTTGGTCAGATATTGATGTTGCTTGATGAGACTCTGAGGAGACGAGGAAATGGACTTAGTGCTCAACCCCATTGCTGTAGCGTTTCCCGCTCTTGTTTGTTGAAATGGTTTTATTTCAGGATATACCCTTAGACATTCGTTTGCTCATTTTGGTAGCCATTTATTTTGCTCGTATGGCTGGACCACAAGGCATGTTCTCGAAGACAACTTTTTCATGCCGAGTTGATTGCACGAGTCACGGTCTCTGCTTCTCCGGGTGTGACGACGAAACAAGTTCAAACAATAACAGTGTTGTTCATTGCACAGATTAGGACAGCGGATGGCCTCACGGTCGCCCACGTGAACGAATTCGTCATCATTTGGACTAAGATAAGCGAAAACTGAGCTTGGCACAAATGAGGTTGATAAGATCACATGGAAATTCAACGCCGATGGACAATACACAGCATCCTTCGCCTACAAGATTAGAATAATCAAATACTCCCTCCGTTCCTAAATAATTGTCTTTCTAGAGATTTCAACAAGTGACTACATACGGAGCAAAATAAGTGAATCTACACTTTAAAACATGTCTCTCCCTTCGCGGCCCGCTTCCCCACCCTCTTCTCTATCTCTGTCGACCCTATGATTTCTGTTGATAGGGCCCTTAGTGACTTAGGGCGCCTTGCTTTCCGCCGTCCGTTTGGGCGGAATCGCCACCTGGCGTGAGTTACTTGATCGCGTTGCTCTTCACGAGCCGTTGGTGGATGGCGACCAGACCTTATCTTGTTGGCGGCTGGAGCCGTCGCCGATTCTCCACCAAATCGCTTTACTTGGCCATTGCTCCTCACCCGCCCTCCCCTTTCGATGATGTGGTCCGTCTGCGTCCCCATCAAGATTCGCATCTTCATGTGGCAAGGATCCGTGGACGGGTCCCGTCCGGCGTGGAGGTCCACAAGCGAAATAGCCCGCACTGTATCGCCTCTGCGATGTTCCCGAAGACTCAATCACATTTTCTTCGCGTGCGTTTCCGCCGGTTCCTTTGGAGCTGCTTTGAGATTGTCGGTGGGAGTTGGTGCCACACCAATTTCCGGACCTTTTGTCAACTCAAGTGTCCCTCGACCTCTCGTCACATTAGGTGATCGAGGTTGGGGTCCTGCACGACGCTGTGGACCGCTCGCAATAAGCTTGTGATCCAACATTCTCCCTCTCGCCGCGCTCTTGATGCGCTCTACAAATTCTCGGGTTTCTTGCGGCTTTGGCGGCCGCTTAGCCGCCTCGATCGGGACGCCATCTCAGCCTTCATCACCGATCTTCGCTCGATGGTCATTCGTCATTCGCCGCCGCCTTGGCCACGGAGCAGACTAGATCTCTATTTGGGCGAGGCTTTCTGTGTTGTATTTTTTTCTTTCTTCCGGGCTTGTTGAGTCAGTGCCTCAGCAGAACCTCTGTACTTTGTTTGTGGTACTTGGGTGGTGTGTGTGTGTGAACCTGCTTTGGTTGTATGTCTTGTAGCGGTTTGCTTTATTTATAAAGCGGGGCGAAAGCCTTTTTCGGTAAAACATGTCTATATACATCCGTATGTTATAGTTCATTTAAGATGGCTAAAAAGACAATTATTTGGGAATGGAGGGAGTAGACAATCGGTAATCATTTGGAAGCATCTGAAAAGTTCTGGTGAAGTAACTCCTTGCAGTAAAATCTACCCACCCAAGTTCAAGTCTAGACTTGATACATGTTCCATCTTACGTTAATTTTTCTCACCACCACTATTCGTCTCTCCTTCCACCCTTCATCATTTTTTCCGGATTTCCATGTCGATCCGGTTTTCATAAAAATTCATGATCAAGCTATTGTATAGCACTAAATTCATGATCACCCAACAAATTGGTTTTTTAGGGTAAAACCTAACGCCGGTTAGACATCTTTTGTAATCCAACAAATAGCAATAAATTCATGCTCTGTAAACAAATAAATACACCCTTTATTTATAAATGTAAGATGTTTTGGCAGTTTAAATCTCTTATCTTTGGTAAACTAGTAGTAAAACAGATCAATGGGCACATCTATTTTTGTCAGTTTAAATAATGACATAATGTATATAAGTATTTTATAACCAAAACATAATCCTATTTTATTTTGTCGATTTTTACATTAAGATTTGTTCCGCATGGTTATCTTATTGCGTTAAAAAATATTTGGGTTCTGTCATCCGCTTATGCTTCGTCCAATCTTACATCCATTCTCCCCTCACTCTCCCGTTTTGATTCTTTTTGTCTCATCTCAAGTCTTTTTACATGAATTTTCCTGGAACTGCCTTAACTGCATCCACCTATTATTAACTTACCAAACAAAATTATTCTTTCTTTCATAAGCCAATAAGTGCTTACCAAATACAGTAAAATAATATTTTTTACACAATCAGGTTAATATGGGCAGATAATTGAAGTACTAGAAAAATTCCAATCACGGTTGCAACGCATAGGCAATCTTCTAGTGTTTCTAAAGAAATCTTGAAAGTTCTTGATAAGTTATGAATGCTGGGGATGCAAATGCTCTGATAATGTTTAACAGGTAGCCACCACTTTTCATCACTTGGTATTAAAATGTAATGAAATGAGAGGAATAAACAAATACACAACCAAAATGTGAGGAATAATATCAGCTCCGTGTCTGTGTTCAATTCTAGAATAATTCTGGGACAATATTGGAAGCGCAAAACCCTGGCTGTAATAAGAAACACTTATGCATGCCGGTTATCATCATCCGCACCCTCGTCGAAAACACCTGATGATCCTACACGAAAATCCAGCTGCTTTTGATACTTCTGCCGCCTACGTTCATCAAACTCCTCCCAGCCCTCCATCTGCTCGTATAAAGTAAAATAACATTACCACCATAAAATATCTACGTCAGAGCCAAGGCCAAACAGGCAGTACGGTAGAGGATTTAATCATATTTCAGTTAAAATGTAAGAAATAGCATCGATATAGAACAAATAGTGTACTTATCAACAAGTGGTATAAACATGGAAACTATATTATATGGAAGTGTCCCAGGGCGAACCCAGCTATAGAAAGCAGCAGTAAGAGAGATTGCAGAAACAAACAGAGCTTGGATGGTGAAACTGAATTTTCCTATTCCAAATGTAAGTATGTATTCGGTCAGAAAAAATGTATGTATATAGCCATCTTAATTCCACTGGAGTGATGATGATAACAAACAAAACTACCTATGTGTGAAGGTTTCAGCCTTTCTGTGAACTTATACCTGTCGAAGAATGTCATTTGTGATTCCAGTGCCATGGAGATCAAGTGTAGTAAGCCGCCAGCACTTCTTGAATAAAGTCGGCGGTAGGGAATTAAGGCCATTGTTCCTTAGATGCAGAGTCTGTTGGAAGTAACTTCTTACAAACATCGAATAGTACGGTATGTTCTCTTCAGTATAAATGTCGCCAAGATTAAAAAGAAGAGGCGAGCAAATAGAGAATAGAAATGTGCAACACGGTTACACAAGAGACAAGAGACAAATAATTTTCTGCTTTCACCAGAAGATAGCAAGTATTGACCGAATAAAACAAAACTAGTCGTCCATTCCATGCTCTAATTTAGTAAATATATCATGCAATATCACCAAAGCCTAAACATTTATGACTTTCTCAACTCTCAAGTAATTAAACAAGAGTTTAGTGAATGATTCTGTAAGAAACAAAGAGTTAACTCACATGCTCAGCCTACGTGAGATCAAAAACATCGATTGATCTTGAAGCCTTTTATCCCAAACAAGTTGGGGTAGGCTAGATATGAAACCCTTTCACGAGGACTTCCCAGGAGGTCACCCATCCTAGTACTACTCTCGCCCAAATGGGTTTCATACCCAAAAGACTGGCTAGTTTTTTTGTTGGCTCGCCAAGCCTATCACAACCCTTAGATATGAAACCCTTTTACGAGGACTTCCCAGGAGGTCACCCATCCTAGTACTACTCTCGCTCAAATGGGTTTCATACCTATGGGACTGGCTAGTTTTTACGTTGGCTCGCCAAGCCTATCACAACCCTCCTCCTTTACCCGGGCTTGGGACCGGCTATGCCTAGAAGACATAGGCGGAGTTGTGAGATCAAAAACATCATGAAGGAATAATTCACATCAATAACGGTTGACTTTGTTGTGCTATTATGTTATGCACAAGAATAATTACTGCATTCATTAAGCATCTGCATTTTTAGAGTCATCACGATTGGACATTTAATGTTGTGACATTTAACTCAGATGTTGTGGTAAGCCCCTTCAGAGTTTTATTTCATAGTAGGAGTACATTTTAGTAATACACATATATATAGCCAGTGATTGGGAATGCATCTTCCCATGTAGGTATAGGCGGTTAGGCACATACCTTCAGATTGTGAAGGTTTCCGCAAGCCTTTGGTAGTTCGGCTAAAAGATTTGATGATAAGTCCACCTGATGAAGTCAAAACTTTGGTGAACTAAAACTGCCAACTGCAAAGCTCAGAAGAGTTCATGGGGCGTTTGCTTCGAAGGATCACTGTATGCTAGGATAGGTGGGTGCTTCACTGGAGAAAGAGAGAAGAGAAAGCACACACCTCAAAGAGAGATTCACAATCGCCTATAGAGGAAGGCAGCGAAGTTATCCTGTTAACAAGTCAAAATGATGTAGTGTGAAAGATCAGGATACCTTTCAATTTTCAGATCAAACAGTACCACCATAATTTCCATTGGATGCTACAAGTATAACACATGCCAACATTTAGGAACAATAGAATATTCATAGAACAATAGAATGTTCATAGAACATTCTATTGCAGAGCAACTTACAAGATGCAACGACTATTAAAAAATTATCAAACTGCCACCACGAAAGCTCATGTTTTTCCCCTTCATTCTAATCCTATAAACTACAATGAGAACAGCAGAAAATTAAGAATTTAGCATATAAATCGTCCCTCTTCCCAGTAACCTCATATTACTTCCCAAATTTAATATACAGCATCTATCTGTAGTAAGCAGGCATATGCATAAGTAAAAAGTGTGAATACTGATGTACTACAGAACAGCAGAAAATTAAGAATTTAGCATACAGAACGTCCCTCTTCCCAGTAACCTCATATTACTTCCCAAATTTAATATACAACATCTATTTAGTACTCCCTCCGTCCCAAAATTCTTGTCTTAGATTCGTCTAGATACGGATGTATCTAATACTAAAACGTGACTCGATACATCCGTATTTAGACAAATTTAAGACAAGAATTTTGGGACGGAGGGAGTAGTAAGCAGGCATATACATAAGTAAAACATGTGATGTTAGCATATCAAAACATCAGATAACATCACTGAGGGTACTGCAAGTCTAGTAAGTGGCAAGTTTAGCACACACTACCTATTATTATTTGCTATAAGAATCTCTAGCTGCTTCAGCAAACCTATTTCAACAGGTAGGCTGCCAAGCATGTTATTTGCAATGCGAAGTTCACGTAGAAAAGTCAATGTGCCCAAACTCGGAGGTAAAGTGACCAATCTGCAATATAATGAAAAAGGTTATAAACTGAAGCATCTTGTGATCCTGAGTACCAAAGATGCTTGTCAAAACATACAAAGATCAGGTTGTTTAGTCTTCCAGACAAAAGTCAATGCAATAGAGGTATTTTGTTCAAATGAGAACTATGAACCTTTCTATTGGCAGGTAAATTTGCACATACATCTCGAGAGTAGGAGCAAAGCCCAGTGACAAATTCTTTAAATAGGTATTAACGAAGAGCCAGATCATGAACAAGAATGCAGTGGTTATTTCATAACCCAAACTAAAATAATTACTTTTAATTGTCCCATTAACCACGAAAACTTATTAGATAGATACACAAACTGCACCAGATGATTATGAAACTACAGGATTCCATCAAAGATGATTCGAGAAAAACCAAGCTACTGGATTATAAAATACATTCTTCCAATGTTATTTCAATTAATGCATTCTGCATGTTTCAGTTTTGTGTCAAACATTGGTTGCTCTCAATCAATGGTAAGAGTTGGTGGTAGGAACTAGATCCCTACCAGGGTGTGGTCTCAGGTTGTAGGGGTGGAAGGAGGGATGGCGTGGAGGAAGGCGTGGTCGCCGGCGCTTGGGCGCCGTCGTTGCGTGCGCGCGCGTGCGAGAGAGAGAGCAGGGGCGGCGGCTAGGGTTAGGTCTCCCGGCTACCTAAGGAAGCCAAGCAAATATGATTGCTTCTTGCTTAATCCCAAAACGGGTCCTTACACGAGTTTATATAATCCTCCTAATAAGATAATTGGGCTAAGCCCCTAATAACGATAAGATAAACTGGGCCACAACTAACTGGGCTAAGCCCCTAATATGCCGGTCATAACATCTCTCCCCGCCTGCACAAACAGCTCGTCCTCGAGCTGGAAGGCGGGGAAGATCAACGGTCGCCAAACACCTCCGCGTCAACTGGGGCGGGCTGGTCGCCGAGCCCGGCGGCGGCGGGGTCCTCCGCAATGTAGTCTGCAGCCTCCAGGTAGAAGAGTCGTGGGCAGACGTGGCCCGGTACGTAGGGCTCGTCGCAGTTGAAGCACAACCCTTGGCGGCGACGCTCGAGTTGCTCGGCCGGGGTGAGCCGGTGGAACGGGCGTGCCGCAGCCGTGGCAAGGGGCGCCGCGGAAGCCTGGGCAGGCCGACCCTGCGCGGGAACTTCCGGCCAGGGTGGCAGCCCAGCGGCCCGGGGCGGTGGCTCCTGCTGGATGGCCATTGCGCGACGCTCGAACGCGCGGGCGTAGTACATGGCCGTCTGGAGGTCCTGTGGCCCGCGCATCTCCACGTCCACGCGGATGTGGTCCGGTAGGCCGCCGATGAAGAGCTCAGCCTGCTGACGAGCCGAAACGCCGGGAGCGTGGCACGCCGGTGCTTGGAAGCGGTCGGCGAAGTCTTGCACCGAGGTGAGGAACGGAAGACGCCCAAGCTCCGCCAGACGGCTCCCGCGTATAGGCGGACCGAAGCGCAAGAGGCACAAATCGCGAAAGTGCTCCCATGGTGGCATGCCGCCCTCGTCCTGTTCGAGGACGTAGTACCACGTCTGTGCGGCTCCTCGGAGATGATACGAGGCAATCCAGGTGCGGTCGGATGCGAGCGTGCGTTGTCCCCTGAAAAATTGGTCGCATTGGTTGAGCCAATTCAGGGGGTCGACGGTGCCGTCGTAGGTCGCCTACTCCAGCTTGGAGAATCTCGGCGGCGTCACGGGCGTGACGACGGGTGGTGCGCCTCATCGGCACACGGCGCAGCGAGGATGACGGGTCCGGTAGGCGGGCATCAGTGCCGCCAGAACAGGGGCCCGCTAACGCCGGGCGGCGTTTCGGCGTAGCCCGAGGACCCGTCAAACTGCATGATCGGGTGCGTCGCCGGCGGTGGCAGCATGTGCGGCCCGACCGAGGCCGTCGTGTAGACCGGCTCAAGGGACCCAGCGAGCCAGGCCGGTAACGGAGACGGCGACGGGGGAAACCGGACTTGGTGGATGGGCAGCCCCGGGCCCGTCGTTGGGATGCCCAGGGCCGCGGTCGCCGGTGGCGGCGGCTGCAGCTGTTGCCCCTGCTGCATGGTGGAGGCGCCGGCGCTGGTCACTGGTGGCGGCTGCCACGGCAGCTGCTGCATGGCGGCGGCGACGGGGGTCGCCGAGGACGGGGCTGCTGCAGCGACGGGGCGGTGGCGAAGGGCACATGCGGCTGCGGCCCATAGGATCTCGCGAGGAACGTGTAGATGCCCGTGACCGCCTGGGTGAGATCCCGGATGGCAGCCGTCATCTCCTCCGGGGTGAAGATGACGGGGGCGGGCACCGTGGAGGTGACCAGCACCGGCTCTAATATCAAATTGGTAGGAACCAGATCCCTACCAGGGCATGGTCTCAGGTTGTAGGGGTGGAAGGAGGGATGGCGTGGAGGAAGGCATGGTCGCCAGCGCTGGGGCGGCGGCTAGGGTTAGGTCTCCCGGCTCCCTAAGGAAGCCGAGCAAATATGATTGCTTCTTGCTTAATCCCGAAACGGGTCCTTACACGAGTTTATATAATCCTCCTAATAAGATAATTGGGCTAAGCCCCTAATAACGATAAGATAAATTGGGCCACAACTAACTGGGCTAAGCCCCTAATATGCCGGTCATAACAGTTGGCGAGTCAAAAAGATATATATGAAATAGGAGCAACTTTCACAAGTGGGTGGTAGCAGCAAACATATACAAGATGGGGGAATGTAATAATTTTCAGGAGATTATAAATGACTCAAGATTGTTTGTGTCCACTTGCAGCATAACAAATATTCACAGTATGAATAACACAACAGGATTTGAAAATTCAGACCTACCGATTTTGGCTTAAAGATAAAACTGTTAATGTATCAACACATGATAGACCTTCCCAGCTGATGCCCCCATCAGATATGTCATTGGCAGTTAGCAACAATTTCTACACGATGAAATGACGATATTTTCAACTATACCTCCTTATAAAGAAATCCATCAATGAATTTATTTGGAAACAACAATTACATTTAATGATTTAAGGGCAGCAATTTTCTGTGGAATTGCTTCAATTGAGTTGTTAGAGACATCTAGTACTCGTATGGAGGAGCCACAGTCCCAGACTTCCTCAGGCACTGCCTGCATCCCAAATTACAACCAACGAGAAAAATTAGGTATTCGAAACATAAAAGAAAATTTGTAATTCAGAAGGCAAGAGGTAAAGGACGGGTCATCGGTGTAACAATAGAATAAAAGCATTCCATGATGATTAAAAAAAGTCTTGCTTCATCACATGGTGTCTTGGAGAATGGAGTTGAACCTGGTAATGTAACATTTGCACATATCCTACATAACTAAGTAGGTGGTCCACTCCCTCAAAAAAAAAAGTAGGTGATCCACACTAACATATTTATCTCAACATGCAACCATGCATGCAAAAAGGCTCAAATTTTTTAATTATATTTATGCTATTTATATTCAATAAATAGTTTATAATTATAAAATAATTATATGTACTTTCAGTTTAGTTCTTATAATATTAATCCAAATCGAAATATATTGCAAGCAATTCCAATAGCAACGCGCGGCAACTAGCACAATAGACGGTATATACCTCAAGTCAGTCTACCAACATGAAAAGAACCTTATGTCAGGACTTCTTTCATTATTTCGTCTGGGCTCTACTCAACACAAAAACAACTATTAACGACTGATTGTATTAACGCACCGTTAATTGACACGGGAACTTCCGCTTTTTTCATAGAAAGGCAGTTACTGAAGTTTGATAAACGTCAAATCACAGCTATTATATGTTGCTTTGAATTTGCAAAGATACTGAAACAAGTTGAATCAGATACCTTCAAGCTGGAACCAGATAAAGCAATGACACCTGTTATTTTCCAACGCTCCGCTCGGCTTTTGCTGATAATCTCCGGTTTTAGTGTTTGATTATCCTTAACATTTGAGGTTCTTTTTGCACTTGGTGCAAGACCACTGCTATTCTTAGTGATGGGGCCTTCCTGTGAAAAGTAGTGCACAGGTAAGTTGATTGTGACAAACTACTCCATAGATAACATGTATGACATGCTTTTACAATCGACTCCTAATGAAATTTTAGCATTGCCATGTGGTGACATGGCAGGAACTGTGACTTCGCAGAAATTTCCCCTAAACATCAGAAAACCCCAATGATTCAAAGGTGAGGGCATCAAACTGAAGAATGAATGAAAATCAAGCTCCTCATCCTACTAACGTTGAGCATAACAAAAAATTCCGGTCCGTATTGACTTTCGAGTAACCATAAAAGCACATGACTGAAATCGAACTTCTGCAGGTTCATTGCTAAAGATCTGAAGAAAATAACGGGAGAACGAACGAAAATAATAGAACAGATTAGAGAAGAAACCAAGGTGATTTACCCCCTGATGAAGACCCTGCAAAGCGATGAGCATGACCTTGGATCCGTCCCCCACCTGCATCGAGCTCAGACTCGCGGCGTCGGCAAGAACTTTTCCTGGAATCGCAAGGAAAGTAAGAGAAAAAGCAAAAGGGATAACCCAAAGCAAATTCCCGTTCAGGCGGTAAGGGTTTGGGATTCGGTGCCTTTGCAGATGAGTTTCTGGCCGCGGGGAAGAACGTTGGTTAGCGGCTGGAGGAGGAGCTTCAGCTCCGCGGTGGAGGCGGATGTCGGGAGTTCCACCGGAATGGTTCGGCCGGCGAACTTCACCTGGACGGTGATGGTGGGCGGCGAGCTCTCCATGGCTTGTTTCCCTGCTGCTCGATCGAGCGAACGCAACTTTTTTTTTTTTTTGGATCAATCGAGCGAACGCAACTGAACCACCCCTTTCCGCATGCTCCTTTAGGCGCGTGGTTGGTTACCTTACCGATTCAGCCTAGCCCGGCGAGGCTGGCTTTATTGAGCCGGTTTGAGGGGATGCAGGCCAAAAAAAACCAGATGCATATAATTTGGTTGTCTGCATGCCTCTAGTTGCATGAGATAACCATTTTTGACACAGCATTTGGTTGCCCGCATTGCATTAGGTGCACATGTGACATGGTGTTTGATTGCAACCTGCATGAGGTGTTGTCACCACTTCTAACTAGTGGTGACCTTACCACACATAATCTGAACATAGTGTCAGCTAGTTAAACAAATGACAACTCATCCTAACTATAATCAAATGACAGTTCAAATTATTAAGAGCCATCGGCTAAATAGGGGATAGTTCATCGGTGTTGCTGCTTCATCTTCCTCTTTATCTTCCTCTTCTGCTTCTGCTGTTGCTGCTGCTTCTTCTTCCTCTTTTTCAAATCCTGCACTGACCTCTGTTAAGCCACATTGCCTCTGCCCACTCCAATCTTTTGTTCTTCCAAGCGTTATTGTCAGATGCCTCCACACCATGGCCAGAGCTAACAACATCGTCAGGCTCGACCTCTTCCTCCTCAGGCACGTGTTCATCAAAGCCTCACCGAGGACCCGATTATGCGTAATGCAACAAGCAAGAACGAGCTTAACTTGAGTGGAGTATGGGTGGAATGGCTTCACCCAGGATCTTAAACCTATTCTTCAGAGCTCCAAATGCCCTCTCAACAGCTACTCTAAAATTTGGAGTATGCGAGATTAAATGACTCTGTCTGGTCCTAGCAAAGTTCCTACCAGAGAACTCGTTGAGATGGTACCTTGTTTTCCTGAAGGGTGGAAGAATACCCGGCCGACATGCATAGCCAGCATCTCCAAGGTAGAACTTGCCGTCGGGGATGTTGATCTCATCAAGTCGACTCATGCTGTCAGTGAGAATGTTTGCATCATGCGCTGACCCTCCCACCACCAAAGACATATGTGAACTTCAAATCAAAGTCAACAAAGAAGAAGCACATTCGGCTTGTGTAGTGCTTCCTCCCCCAGATGTCTGCAGATCGTGACCTAGGAACTCTGGCAAAGGACATGAGTACCATCTATTGCCCCAATGCAGTCCTGAAAATGGCATCACTAGCCTGTGTTAGTGTTGAATTTGAACAATATAAGCATATCAAGCCATGAAAAGTGTATATTGTCAATGCTCACCTTGAAGTATGGATACCATCTTGGGCTTCCGCGAATCTTGGGTTGAGTCTGGCCAGATGGTCTCGTGATCATCTCTCCTCTAAGCTCCCCAACAGCAAAAAGCACCTGCTTGAAGTACCTAGAGATGGTCTCTATTGATCTCCTGAATGTGTTGTGAATGACCCTGAACCTCTGGGTATGGCCAACAACATGGAGGAACATGGCCACTTACTCTTCGACACTGGTGTTGATGCTATCTTGTAACAGGCCCCTGCTCCTGAAGGTCTCGACAAGCTTGGCAAATGGTGCTCTTTTCATTCTAAGCATCCATAGAGCCTCGACGCTATTGCAGTTGTAGATGTAATTCAGATTTTGGATCCTCTCCTGTTCCCGGGGAAACAATGGACCATAGCGGATCAACGGTCTCCCAGCATGACGAACAGCTCTCTGGTGCATGGACATGACCCATGCCTGAATCACACTAATCAGTGTTGCTGCCTGCATTATCAGCCTCATCCGTGCGTCCATAACCTAGTCGACATCGACGGTTCGTTCAGTGGGAAATCGATCCTACACCTAGCTTAAAGGCCTAACCACTGAGCTAACAAAGGGGGGAGAGGGTGCTGCTTACCGGCATCGGAGACGAGGACAGGGTAGGGGGAGCCATGGCACAGTCTAGGTCAACCAGACGGTGGCCAACAGCAAGGGGAGTACCAGATCCGCCGCAAATGTCGCCGCCTCTTCCGCCGCCGCCGCCTATAGCGCAGATCTAAAATCGCAGTCGCCGCCGGTGGTGAGGCAGTAGCGAAGAAAGGGGGGCAGTGGCTATGGGTGAGCGAGTGAAAGTGGGTGAGGCTAATTTGGCGCCGGGACGGTGCGCCAGATTTCCATCTCCCACCATCCCCCTCGCCCTCGCCTCGCTCCCGCCCGTGCGACCTCGCGCCGCACTCAACCTGGCCCGCGAGAAACTGCCGATCCAAGGGTTTCCAGCGAGCCAGGCTCTGGGCTGCTTTGAGAAGCGTCGTATGCAGCCCAACAGAAAACCAGCAACCAAACAGGCCTCTCCCTTCCCACGCGGGCCTGGTTGGGCTCGATGCGGGCAACCAAACACGCCCTTAGAGCATCTCCACGCGCTTCAACAGCCCCGGCGCGAACTTTTTCGCCCCACCCCCACCTCCTCCTCACAAGACGACGCCTCCCGCCGCCTTGCCGATCTGGGCGCCGACCACCCCACCACCGCTAGATAGGACATTCCCCCGCCCAAAAAGAGAGAGGGTTCTGTCGCGGCATCCTCCATCCTGCTCTAGGCGAAGCCGCTGCTCCGGCCGCGCATAGGCGGATATCTTGGCGGTTGCACGCCTACCACACCCGCCAGGTGTTCAGCGATTTGTCTGCTCCGCGATTGACTCGGACAACGAGGAGGAGCTCGCTGTGCTGCTGGAGGAGGAAGCCGATGCCGACGCCCAGGACGAAGAGCATCTCATGGTCGCCGCCGCCCTGGCAACCATGCTCGCGAGCAATGCAAAGCCGCCGCGAGGTGGTTTGGCGCCGGGCCGGCTGAAGGTGAAGCGGAGGCATCGACTGGAAGGCTATTGCTTGCTCTACTCCGACTACTTCGCCGACGCTGCACTGCACGGCGACAAAGTATTTCGGCGCCGTTATCGGATGAGCCGAAAGCTCTTTCTCAGGATTGTGAATTCCATCCGGGAGTTCGACAACTACTTCAAGTGCAAGAAGGATTGCACCGGCACACTTGAATTCACCTCACTCCAGAAGTGCACGACAGCTATAAGGATGCTTCATACGGAGCTCCCGGTGATTCACTCGAAGACTATGGGCGCATGGTCGAGTCCACGACCATTGAGTGTTTTTATGCAGGGCAGTGGTGGCAGTGTTTGGACCACAATACTTGCGATCACCTAATGCTGAAGACACTGCTCGAATCCTACCACAAAATGCAGCAAGAGGATTTCCTGGGATACTTGGAAGCATCGACTGCATGAATTGGAAATGGAAAAACTATCCATTTACTTGGCAGGGGATGTACAAAGGCGCCAAAGACGATTATAGTGTGGTACTTGAGGCAGTGGCCACACACGACCTCTGGATTTGGCACTCCTTTGGTATGCCACGAACTCACAGTGACATCAACGTACTGCAGTGCTCCCCTATCTTTGTCAAGCTTGTTGAAGGTCATTCTCCTCCGGTGAACTTCGAGGTCAATAGGCGGCACTACAACGAGGGATAATACCTAGCAGATGGCATCTATCTGAGATGGTCCACATTTGTGAAGACTATCTCAAACCCTGTGCTAGGAGGCAAGAACTATCACTTTGTGTATGTTCAGGAGGCTTGCGGGAAGGATGTCCAACGGGCATTTGGTGTGCTTCAATCTCGATTTGCTGTTGTCTGGTACCCCACTCAGACCTGGTCAAAAGATCAAATGTGGGAGATCATGACTTGATGTGTCATCTTGCAAACATGATCATTGAGAGCGAGCAGGAAGAGCCAGTGTTTGACATTGAACCATATTACAGGCAGGGTCCTCTTGCCCAAGTTGATCACCACCTACCGGCAACCTGGACGGCCTTCCTCAATATGCATCAGGAGATCCGAGACCCACTGGTGCATCAACAACTGCAGCAGGATCTGGTGGAGCACCTATGAAGGCTCAAGGGCAACGCCTAGCTCGACTTGTGATGAAATATGAGTTTTATTTGTTGAACTATTTGTTTAACTATATAATTCGTATTGAACTATTTGTTGTTGAACTATTTGATTTCTATTGATTTTCTGTGATGAACTATGTGATAAAAGTTAGCTTCTGTTGAATTTGCGCCGAAGCACGGTGAATATGGGCCGACATTAGTCAATTTGCGCCGGTAGCGGGCCAATTTTGCGCCGAAAGTGAGCTGAAAAGTGGGCAAATTTGCGCCAAAAGTGGGCCGAAATCGGCGGCTGGGAACCCGATTGCCCCCACGCCGATTTTAGCGTCGGTTCGCCCCCAGGCGGCGATATTTCAAGTCCCCTGAGGGAGCAATGGCTATAGATGCTCTTACTCAGAGTAGATCTCATTTCTACCTGCCCCGATAGAAAACGAAAGAAGTGTTAGAGCATCTCCAATAAATAATGCAAATTTAAAGATGTAAAACAGATATTATAAAAATTTACATCTCAAAAAATGCATTTTACATCTTAAAATGTGACAACTCCAACAAATGGTATATATGAAGATGTAAAAAAACAACTCTAATAGAGGATGCAAAGTGGAGATGTAGAATCGACCATCGACCAGTGCCTGTGTACAAACACACAAATTGAAATAAAACATCACGAAAACAACTTAAAAATTTCACATGTCCACAATATCAAATTATTACATAATCCATTGAATCCACAACATCAAATACAACACAAATACATCAAAGTTATTGCACAATACATCAAACAAACAATGAAACTAGGCGGCTCTTTCGCCATGCCATTTCCAATACTCCTTCATCAAATCCTTCTGTAGTTGGTCGTGGGCATCGAAATCTCTAATTTCATTGTGCACCTTCATGAAACGTCTGATTCACTCCTCTTTTCTCATCGGCGTAACGCGTACGTCCATCAGATGATAGAAGGTGTAATCTAAATTCTGTCCACGCTCATTCTTACTGATCATGTTATGCATGATCACGCAAGTAGTCATGATATACCAAAAGGTTTTTTGATCCCATAGTGTAAGTAACTTAGAATAGTAACATGCATATGTTATTAGTCTATATATGTTACTACCTCCATAGTGGGAAGTAACATATGTATGGTGTCATGCAATACTTTATTTATTAGGTTGTAGAGTCATCGTGTTTTAGTATGTGTGATATTACCCATAGTGTGAGTAACATACTATGTTACCATATGTCTATCTTTCTCATTAATTACTTGTCACATCATCTATTTTGTCTAGATATGTGTGATGTTACCACTTATGTTGCTCCCACTATGGGTAGTCTTATATTTTCTGGGCTCATTTTGTTCTTCTCAAAATAAATAGGACTCTCTTATCTGGCGACCGTTCGTTGGGAGGGTGTGACATTTGTGAATGTTTTGATGGCATTTTTAGTTGGATGTGAGATGGCAGTTTCTTCCTAGCAACATGTCATTTTCTTGGATAATGGAAGTTTTGAGCTTTCATCCCAAAAAATGCCATGCTGCTCTTAAGAAACTGTCATCCCCTAACAGCTAAAACTACTGGTAAAAACGTTTGAACTGCCACCCTGTCTCAGTGAACACCAGCCATATAAGATTTCTGAATAATTAACGTTATGTACTTATGAGCCTAAAAAGAATTCTTAGATTTTACCCCATAATGTCTTGGTGGGCTCTTCTCTCACCGCGTTCCATTTTCCCCATTTGCATCAATTTGCCTTCTCCCCGGAACACCCTCATGTAGTTGGTTGTATCTGCAGCTTCCTCCTCCTCCTCCGTCCTCTCACACGACTTGTTTGTTAGGTGTCTTTTTGGTCTTCGATGGTGATAAATTACTGATGGAAAATACATGTGTACAGCTAAAAGTGGATATCATGGTGAGGGAGCGAAGTTCAAGGAGGAGATGGTGGAGGCAATTGAGTGGAGTTGAAAATGTTGAAGCGCGTCAAAAAGTATGATCTAGTTGCTTGATTTGACACCGGGGTGCTCATGATTTATACTTATGCGGTGAAGGCGGAGTCATGCCATGCTTACATGGATAACATTCGTCGAGCATCGTATATTTTGAAAAAAATAATGATTATGTTTCTTATATCCATGGATATTTTTATGTTGATATTGTTACTTCATCATTTCTCCTCATTTATATCGTAAAGAAATTGTTGGGGAACGTTGCATGGAAACAAAAAATTTCTACGCACACGCAATGATCTATCCATGGAGATGCATAGCAGCAAGGGGGAGAGTATGTCTACGTACCCTCGTAGACCGTAAGCGGAAGCGTTTCACAACACGGTTGATGTAGTAAAACTTTCTTCACGCTCCAACCGATCTAGTACCGAACGCACGGCACCTCCGTGTTCTGCACACGTTTAGCTCGGTGACGTCCTCCGCCTTCTTGATCCAGCAAGACGGCGAGGTAGTAGATGAGTTCCGACAGCACGACGGCGTGGTGACGGTGATGGTGATGTGATCTCCGCAGGGCTTCGCCTAAGCACTACGAAAATATGACCGAGGGAGTAAACGATGGACGAGGGCGCCGCACATGGCTAGGACAATGTTGTGTCCTTGTGTGGCGCCCCTCCCCACATATATATAGGTGGTGGGGAGGGAGGACAGCCAAAGGAGACGCCCAAGTAGGAGGAATCCTACTTGGGGTCTCTCCCAAGGTGGCGCCCCCTGCCATGTATAGAAGCGGGGGAAAGGCAGGGGAGGGTGGCGTCCCCCCTTTCCTTTCTCCCATGAGAGGGAAAGGCAGGAGGGGCTAGCCCTCCCCTTTTTCCTTCCCTAGGGCTGTTCGGCCAGGGAGAGGGGCGCACCAGCCCCTTGTGGGTTGGTCTGTCTCTCCCTTGGCCCATTAAGCCCATATACATGGCGGGGGTGCCCGGAACCCCTTCCGGTGACCCGATTTCTTCCCAGTACGTCTCGAAACGCCTCCGGCGTCCAAATACCATCGTCCTATATATCATTCTTTACCTCTCGACCATTTCAAGACTCCTCGTCATGTCTGCCATCTCATCTGGGACTCCGAACAACATTCGATCACCAAATCACATAACTCATATAACACTATATCGTCAACGAACGTTAAGCATGCGGACCCTACGTGTTTGAGAACTATGTAGACATGACCGAGACACCTCTCCGGTTAGTAACCAATAGTGGAACCTGGATGCCCATATTGGCTCCTACATATTCTACAAAGATCTTTATTGGTTGAACCGTTATGACAACATACGTCATTCGCTTTGTCCATCGGTATGTTACTTGCCCGAGATTCGATCGTCGGTATCTCTATACCTAGTTCAATCTCATTACCGGCAAGTCTCTTTACTCGTTCCGTAATACATCACCTCGTGAGCAACTCCTTAGTCATTTGCTTGCAAGCTTATGATGTGTATTACCGACATGGCCTAGAGATACCTCTCCGATACTCGGAGTGACAAATCCTAATCTCGATCTATGCCAACTCAACAAACACCTTCGGAGATACCCGTAGAGCATCTTTACGATCACCCAGTTACATTGTGACGTTTGATAACACACAAGGTATTCCTCCGGTATCCGGGAGTTGCATAATCTCATAGTCGAAGGAATATGTATTTGACATGAAGAAAGCAATAGCAATAAACTGAACGATCATTATGTTAAGCTAACAGATGGGTCTTGTCCATCGCATCATTCTCCTAATGATGTGATCCCGTTATCAAATGACAACACATGTCCATGGTTAGGAAACCTTCACCATATTTGATCAACGAGCTAGTCTAGTAGAGGCTTACTAGGGACACAGTATTTGTTTATATATTCACACATGTATTTAAGTTTCCGATCAATACAATTCTAGCATGAATAATAAACCTTTATAATGAATAAGGAAATATAAAATAACAACTTTATTATTGCCTCTAGGGCATATTTTCTTCAGTCTCCCACTTGCACTAGAGTCAATAATCTAGTTCACATCGACATGTGATTAACACCCACAGTTCACATCGCGATGTGACTAACACCCAAAGAGTTTACTAGAGTCAACAATCTAGTTCACATCGCCATGTGATTAATACCCAAAGAGTACTAAGGTGTGATCATGTTTTGCTTGTGAGAGAGGCTTAGTCAACGGATTTTTCATATACAGATCCGTATGTATTTTGCAAATTTCTATGTCTATAGTGCTCTACATGGAGCTAGTCTAGCTAATTGCTCCCACTTTCAATACATATCTAGATTGAGACTCGGAGTCATTCAGATCGGTGTCAAAGCTTGCATCAACGTAACCCTTTATGACGAACTCTTTATCACCTCCAAAACCGAGAAACATTTCTTAGTTCTCTTAGGTACCTAAGGATAATTTTGATCGATGTCCAGTGATCCACTCCTGGATCACTATTGTATCTCCTTGCCAAACTCATGGCAAGGCACATAACAGGTTTGGTACACAACATGGCATACTTTATAGAACCTATGGCCGAGGCATAGGGAATGACTTCCATTATCTCTCTATCTTCTGGCGTGGTCATGTTTTGAGTCTTACTCAACTTCACACCTTACAGGCAAGAACTCCTTCTTTGACAGATCCATTTTAAACTCCTTCAAAAATCTTGTCAAGGTATGTACTTTGTGAAAGTCCTATTAAGTGTCCTTATCCATCCCTATAGATCTTGATGCCCAATATATAAGCAGCTTCACCGAGGTCTTTTATTGAAAAATTCTTATTCAAGTATCCTTTTATGCTATCCAGAATTCTATATCATTTCCAATCATCAATATGTCATCCACATATAATATCAGAAATGCTACAGAGCTCCCACTCACTTTCTTGTAAATACAGGCTTCACCATAAGTGCAGATAAAACCATATGCTTTGATCACCTCATCAAAGCGTATATTCCAACTCCGAGATGCTTGCACCAGTCCATAGATGAATCGTTGGAGCTTGCACACTTTGTTAGCACCTTTAGGATCGACAAAACCTTCCGGTTGCATCATATACAACTTTTCTTTAAGAAATCCATTAAGGATTGCAGTTTTTGACATCCATTTGCCAGATTTCATAAAATGCGGCAATTGCTAACATGATTCGGACAGACTTAAGCATCGCTACGGGTGAGAAAGTCTCATCATAGTTAACCCATTGAACTTGTCGAAAACCTTTTGCGACAAGTCGAGCTTTGTAGACAGTAACATTACCATCCACGTCAGTCTTCTTTTTGAAGATACATTTATTCTCTATGGTTTGCCGATCATCGGGCAAGTCCACCAAAGTCCACACTTGTCCTCATACATGGATCCTATCTCAGATTTCATGGCCTCAACCCATCAGTCGAAATTTGGGCTCATCTTAGCTTCTTCATAGTTTGTAGGTTCGCCATGGTCTAGTAACATGACTTCTAGGAAAGGATTACCGTACCATCTAGTGCAGATCGTGCTCTGTTTGACCTACGAGGTCCAATAGTAACTTGATCTGAAGCTTCATGATCATCATCATTAGCTTCCTTTATAGTTCGTGTATGCATCACATACATCACTAGAACGGATATCTCTGATACACTACTTTCCAATTCGAGAGAAGGTACAATTACCTCATCAAGTTGTACTTCCTCCCACTCACTTCTTTCGAGAGAAACTCCTTCTCTAGGAAGAACCCATTCTTAGAAATAAAGATCTTGCCTTCGGATCTGTGGTAGACGGTGTACCCAATTGTTTCTTTAGGGTATCCTATGAAGACACATTTCTCCGACATGGGTACGAGCTTATCAGGCTGAAGCTTTTTGACATAAGTGTCGTAACCCCAAGCTTTAAGAAACAACAGCTTAGGTTTCTTGCAAACCACAATTCATACAATGTCATCTCAAAGGATTTAGACGACACCCTATTTAACGTGAATGCATCTATCTCTAATGAATAACCCCAAAACGACAGTGGTAAATCGTTAAGAGACATCATAAATCGCACCATATCTAATAAAGTACGGTTACGACGTTCGGACACACCATTACGCTATGGTGTTCCAGGTGGCGTCAGTTGTGAAATAATTCCACATTTTTTAAATGAAGGCCAAACTCGTAACTCAAATATTCGCCTCCGCGATCAGATCGTAGAAACTTTATTTTCTTGTTATGATGATTCTCCACTTTACTCTAAAATTCTTTGAACTTTTCAAATGTTTCCGACTTGTGTTTCATCAAGTAGATGTACCCATATCTACTCAAATCATCTGCGATGTCAGAAAATAATGATACTCGTCGCCTGCCTCAACACTCATCGAACCACATACATCTGTATGTATTATTTCCAATAAGTCAGTAGCTCGCCCCATTGTTCCGGAGAACGAAGTTTTAGTCATCTTGCCCATGAGGCATGGTTCACAAGTATCAAATGATTCATAATCAAGTGATTCCAAAAGCCCATCTGCATGGAGTTTCTTCATGCGCTTTACACCAATATGACCTAAACGACAGTGCCACGAGTATGTTGCACTATCATTATCAACTTTGCATCTTTTGGCATCAATATTATGAACATGTGTATCACTACGATCGAAATTTACATTGGGTGTATGACCATAGAAGGTTTTATTCATGTAAACAGAACAACAATTATTCTCTGACTTAAATGAATAACCGTATTATAATAAACATGATCCAATCATATTCATGCTCAACGCAAATACCAAATAACATTTATTTAGGTCCAACACTTATCCCGGAGGTAGAGTGAGTGTGCGATGGTGATTTTATCAACCTTGGAATCACTTCCAACACACATCGTCACCTCACCCTTAACTAGTCTCTATTCATTTTGCAACTCCTGTTTCGAGCTACTAATCTTAACAACTAAACCAGTATCAAATACCCAGGGGCTACTACGAACACTAGTAAGGTACACATCAATAACATGTATATCAAATATACTTTTGTTCACTTTGCCATCCTTCTTATCCGTTAAGCATTTGGGGCAGTTCCGTTTTCCAGTGACCATTTCCTTTGCAGTAGAAGCACTCAGTTCCAGGCTTGGGTCCAGTTTTGGGCTTCTTCATAGGAGTGGCAACTTGCTTGCCATTCTTCTTGAAGTTCCCTTTCTTTTCCTTGCCCTTTGAAACTAGTGGTCTTATTAACCATCAACACTTGATGCTCTTTCTTGATCTCTACTTTCGCCAATTTTAGCATTGCGAAGAGCTTGGGAATCGTTTTTGTCATCCCTTGCATATTATAGTTCATCACGAAGTTCTAGTAGCTTGGTGATAGTGACTAGAGAACTCTGTCAATCACTATCTTATCTGGAAGATTAACTCCCACTTGATTCAAGCCATTGTAGTACCCAGACATTCTGAGTACATGCTCATTGGCTCACTATTCTCCTCCATATTGTAGGCAAAGTACTTGTTAGAGGTCTCATACCTCTTGACACTGGTGTCGCTTCAATATCCGGCGTATCTCGTAGTAGGGGTCCTAAGCTAGGCGTCTTGGAGCGATGGTAACATGGACACGACAATTTGCCCAGGTTCGGGCCCTCTTCATGGAGGTAAAACCCTACGTCCTGCTTTTGATTGTATTCATATGGGGTGTAGTACAGAGTACATGTATCTACCACGAGATGATAGTAATGAATATGAGATTGTCTATTGACTAGCCTGGCCTCGGTTCATATAAGACACCGGAGGCCTAGGGTTTAGGAGAGTCCTTGTCTTGGGCGCCAAGTCTTGTTGAGTCTTCCTTGTATGCGGCAGGGGTTGTTCGAATTGGCCCATGAGTATACGACCATGGGGGTCCTCGGCCCAATCCAACTGATCGGGAGATGACGTGGTGAGTACCCCCTAGTCCAGGACACCGTCAGTAGCCCCCTGAACCGGTCTTCAAGTTGGGGACGCCCCTTGACTCTTCTGAACTGTTCTTCATCTTCGGTCGTCGGTCTTGAAAACTGGTTCAACAAATCTTCTCATCTTCGATCTTGAGGATCGCCGAAGTGCATCCGAAGAGTTTACACGTCGGGTATCCGAGGAACCCCTTTAATTTTTCGGACTTTATCAATGCCTTGTTATATTTATGCCACACCTCGGGTTTGGAGTTGTTCCCGAGCGGCAGTGTCCTCTTGCATCCAAGCTCCAATGCCGGACTGCATTCGAGTTATCTTTTGCAGCCAAGCACCAACGCCAGAACGCTTCTGAGCTCCAACGCCGGAATGTATACGAGCTCCACCGCCGAACTGCATCCGAGCTCCAACGCCGGACTATGTCCAAGCTCCAACACCGAACTATATCCAAGGTGTCATAGATCACCTTGGTTCAAAAAAGTTGAAGGAGTTTAGCCGAGCTTAATGCCGGAAATTCCCTCTACGGAGCCAGCCACTAGCGTCCGAGCTTTATGCCGGACTGCTTCCGGGGTGTCTATTGTAATCGAGCACCAACGCCGGACTGTATCCGAGGTGGTGCACCACCTCGGCCATGGGCTGATTTTAATTCCGAATTATGCAATGTAATATGTGCCGAGATGTATAGCCAGTAGCCCTGAAGGTGCGTGTTGGCCTAATATCCGGGATGCACCTGAAGGAAAAAATCAAACCGCTGACCCTAGTAGCCCCTGAGACTCAGGTCGATTCATAAAATCAGCCTGAGGATCAACTCCAAACTCAGCAGCATACTTAGGAATAGAGATGCAGTGTGCAAAGTCCTCAAGACTCAGGTTGGGTGCGGTCGACCAACCTGAGGATAATAATCTCCTCGAAAACTATATTGCACTTTAAATTTTTTGCATTGGATTGTCAATGCAGTAGCCCCGAGACAACGGGTCGGGTGGCAACACCGCATCGAGGATCGATGTACCCCTTTAATATTTGTAAATAATAAGCCCGAAGCCCAAGAGCCCCGAGGCTTAATGCGGCACGGAGGCCGATTAAGGATCGATATCCATAGTAAAATCACAAATTATATGTAATGACTCTATATATCCAAGTACTTTTACGTCATTAATGCTCGGATCTGCATTGTACAAAACTTTGTTGACCGACCATCGGCTTCAACCTCCTCGGCCAATGATGAGGAGTGTTTGTCCTACTTTATAAAGCCTTTATGAGGGCAAAGATTTATGGCAAACAAGGCAATCTGGCCATACGGTTTTATAAACAAAGCTACGCAGAGAGACATGTTATATTATTGTTTAACATAAGAAACATCGTCCAAAGAAAATAGTCCCGCTATCGGTTCCTTTCTTTGGGTTGTCATACTAAGCATGATCATGAAACCTCAGCTCCGATCAATGTGGGAGGAAAATACTGAGGATTTAGTTCGGGGAAAGCTTCCAAACTCTGTGGTCTAAATGAACCCAAATTTTCACTTCCGTTGCGACCGTTTATAATCTGAAAGTGGCCCATCGTCGGCTTCTACCCCCTTGTAGATGCTATGCAGGGTGTTTCCGTAATAACAAAAAAAACCCTTAGCCGACGTCTCGGTGCCCGAAGGCGGTTGTGTTGGCGGAAACGAGGCAATCAGATATGCAAGCTTTATAACTTTCACTTAGTCATAGGAGCTTAAAGTTGGGAGGCCAGCAAGTAGCCCCCCGGTTAGTGTTCGGCGACAGCCGAGGTCAAGCCGTAAACACTTCGGCCAATGTTATGAACAGCCCGTCATTTAATACAGTCATTGGACCGCCGACGGTTTACGCTTATTGTGATGATCACTTTTGACTTTCTCCACTGCGGTGCTTAACCATGCAAGCTGCAAGCACAATCGCAGTGGTTCTCCCTTTGCACACCTAGCCGAACAAGGCAGAACATAGGAGGCAAGCACAGGAGCCGGGCAACCCAACTATTGACCGAAGACACAATTTGAAACTGATGCATATATAGCAATATCCGAGAATATTTGCCGAATATCTAAAGGTGTCCGACGTTGCACTGCGAGACTTATGCGGAAAACACAGAAATAGTTGAAAAGTGCCATAGAATTGGAAAACCAAAAAACGTCAGTGAAAACTTGACGTCCGAACAAGATCAAGTGTTCGGTGCCAATCCGCAAATTGGAAAAAAATTGTGCTTCTGTCGTGTTTTAACAACGACCAAGAAGAAAACACATTTACAACTCATATATAAATTTTAAGAGCCCCCAAGTGACTTGGGTAAAAAGAATTTTATGTATAATGATCGTATGTACCGAAGTACTCATGTCATATCTGTGTTCACCCGAACTTTATACGTGTCTTAATCGACCGTCGGCTTCTCCCTCTTCGCCAAGGGCCGAAGAGTGTTATGTACTTCACCTGTCGAGAATATCGACGGTGTTTCCGATAACCAGGCAATCAGGTCATAAGGCTGTAACAGACAAAGTGCGCTAAGGGAACTTATGCTATATTACCGACGAAGTGTAAGAAGCATCTTCGAAGAAAATAGTACCCCCACCGATACCTTTCTTCGGTTTCTCATTATTACTATGAGACTTGTGCAATAGATTTTTGTACTCATGAGTTCCGTTGTGTGCCGACCATTATTGAAAACAAGAAGAGCGCTAGCTTTCGGCTTCACCGGTCGAGGTCCGGCTCGGATGACCCGATCGTGACAATCGCAGAGGTGCTCCCTTTACTCCCTAGCCAAACAATCGGGAACGTAGGGGTAAACACAGGAGCCAGGCAACCCAGCTTGCAAATCGCTTAAGTCAACATGGTGCATATTGTGGCGTAATACACGAACAAGGGAAGCCGTACAAGTATAATCATATGCAAGAGGAAAGGCTTCATAAAGGAAGCCCCCGGTTAACATGAGAAATGAAGTGTTTTTAAGAAACAACGCTTGTGAGCAAGGTCGAACTGAACAAAATTTAAAATTGAAAGTTTTTGAGCATGAAAGCGACTTAGCTGGTTAATGTGCTCAGTGTTGATGCCGCGGTCCGAGCTTGATGCGGGACAAGGTCCCAGCCCCCGAGCCGGTCCCGAGGTGGCGGAGCGAAGAGCTCGGCACTCTGAAGTAGCGATGTAGCACGACCAATGTGGCGAGGTGGAACCCCCAGTCCGACCGACGCGACGGAGCAGGCCGTCAATATGACGCTGAAGTCCCCGGCGTGGGTTAATGAAGTGATGACGAAGCTCCTGTCCAGCCGAAGTGACGTGGTACGTCGGTACGCCGAGGTGACAGCGCTGCCGGACCCGGATCATTTATCCGTGCACGGAAAATAGTGCAAGCCGGAGATAATAGTAATAATAATAAATTTAAAAAATCGTTGCATAATTAATAATTTATGCAAAGTGAGTAATAAAAGAAATATGGCCTTTGTGCCGAACACTTGACGAGGTAGAGCTCTCCCAACGATGCTGAAGTCCCTGAGGCAACCGAGCCTGCCAGTATGGTAATTTTGACCAACAAAGTGATCACGCGAGCTGATTTACGCCGATTGGGACGACGACGTCGGTTTGCAGAGGTGGCAGCATAGTGTGCCACTATTAATTTTCCTGCATACATGAGGCTGTGCAGGATGGGAAAATAAAAAATCCCTTTGTATAATTTATCTATGCAAAATAAATAATTTTACGAAATATAGCCTGTTGGAGGGACGACGACGTCAGTTCGCCGAGATGGCGATGCAGACCAGCCGAAGTTGGTTCACCTGTGTATCGCGCTGATCTGGTAGTAGTCATCGACAACGTGAAGTACTACTACTAGTCAAGTAGTAGTAGTATTTGTCAACTAAGTCTCTCACCCATGAGCAGAAGAGAAAAAAGGCATATATAGAGAGAGAAAAAAAAGACAAAAGAGGAGAAATCTCCGTGGATGGCCGGCCGCTGCCGTGGAGCGTCCACGGTCGCGTATGTCACTGGCCTGTCCTTGGCACTCCTCAGGACCGGGGCTGCATAGGAGCTAGCGCCCTATTGATCTCTGATGCGCTCATCACTTCGGACACCATCGCTGTCGATCTCTGGACTGCCATGAATTTCCTGATGCTGCAATACGAGCGTGCCGCTCTAGCAAATCCTCCAGACCTTGATCTCAACTTAATCTGTGAACAAAGTTTGCAAACTGGCGATGGAAAAATCTAACAAAAATTTGCGCGGATCAGCTCTAGTTGAGAAAATATCACCTGATTATCTCATCGATCCGTGACGATCACCCAACAGGCTCTCAATGAAAGCACAAATGTCGGTTCAATATCCGGCGTATCTCGTAGTAGGGGTCCTAACCTAGGCGTCTTGGAGCGATGGTAACATGGACACGGGAATTTACCCAGGTTCGGGCCCTCTTGATGGAGGTAAAACCCTACGTCCTGCTTTTGATTGTATTCATATGGGGTGTAGTACTGAGTACATGTATCTACCACGAGATGATAGTAATGAATATGAGATTGTCTATTGACTAGCCTGGCCTCGGTTTATATAAGACACCGGAGGCCTAGGGTTTAGGACAATCCTTGTCTTGGGCGCCAAGTCTTGTTGAGTCTTCCTTGTATGCGGCAGGGGTTGTTCGAACTGGCCCATGAGTATACGGCCATGGGGGTCCTCGGCCCAATCCAACTGATCGGGAGATGTTGTGGTGAGTACCCCCTAGTCCAGGACACCGTCAATGGGCATGAATCTGAAATACCAATTTTCAGCTTTTGGAACATATGATATGCTCCGTGGCGTCCAAAACGGTTTTGAAGTCCCGGCTCTAAGCCGTAAAGCATGGCGCACTAAACTATCAAGTAGTCATCATATCGATCTTGCAAAAGATTCATAACGTTTGTATCTGCTCCTGCAACAGGTTTGTCACCTAGCGGTGCATCAAGGACATAATTCTTTTGTGCAGCAATAAGGATAATCCTCAGATCACGGACCCAGTCCGCATCATTGCTACTATTCTTTCAACTTAGTTTTCTTTAGGAACATATCAAAAATAAACGGGGAGCTACATCGCGAGCTATTGATCTACAACATAATTTGCAAATACTATGAGGACTAAGTTCATGATAAATTAAGTTCAATTAATCAAATTACTTAAGAACTCCCACTTAAATAGACATCCCTCAAGCCATCTAAGTGATACGTGATCTAAATCAACTAACCCATGTATAATCATCACGTGAGATGGGGTAGTCATCAATGGTGAACATATCTATGTTGATCATATCTACTATGTGATTCACATTCGACCCTTTCGGTCTCAAGTGTTCCGAGGCCATGTCTGTACATGCCAGGCTCGTCAAGTTTAACCCAAGTATTCGGCATGTGCAAAAATGTCTTGCACCCGTTGTATGTGAACGTAGAGTCTATCACACCTGATCATCACGTGGTGTCTCAACACGACGAACTGTAGCAACGGTGCATACTCAGGGAGAACACTTTTACCTTAAAATTTAGTGGAGGGATCATCTTATAATGCTACCACTATTCTAAGCAAAATAAGATGCATAAAAGATAAACATCTCATGCAATCAAAATATGTGACATGATATGGCCATCATCATCTTGTGCTTTTGATCTCCATCTCCAAAGCATCGTCATGATCTCCATCGTCACTGGCTCGACACCTTGATCTCTATCGTTACGTCGTGGTCGTCTCGCCAACTATTGCTTCTACAACTATCGCTAACGCATAGTGATAAAGTAAAGCAATTACATGGCGTTTGCATTTCACACAATAAAGAGACAACCATAAGGCTCCTGCCGGTTGCCGATAACTTTTACAAAATATGATCATCTCATACAATAACGTATATCACATCATGTCTTGACCATATCACATCACAAAATACCCTGCAAAAACAAGTTAGACGTCCTCTACTTTGTTCCTGCAAGTTTTACGTGGCTGCTACGGGCTTCTAGCAAGAACCGTTCTTACCTATGCATAAAACCACAACGGTGTTTCACCAAGTTTGCAATTTTAACCTTCTTCAAGGACCGACCGCAGTCAAATCCGATTCAACTAAACTAGGAGAAACAGACACCCGCCAGCCACCTTTATGCAAAACTAGTTGCATGTCTGTCGGTGGAACCGGTCTTATGTATGTGGACATGTAAGGTTGGGCCGGGCCGCTTCATCCCACAATACCGCCGAATCAAAACAAGACGTTGCGCTACAAAAAAAGACACATCCCTGACATTTTGGGCCGAACGAATTTTTTTCCTGTCATGCTTTGACACTTCTATGACGATAATTGTGACAAAACCAGGTATCATCATAGATGTGGTGGGCTCCTACTTCTATGACAAAAAGTCATGACAGGAAATGTGCTTTCGTCCTGGGCGGGCTGGAGATGTAGTTGCATGACATTCTTTGAGCCGTCCATGACAGAAAAAACCATGGTAGAAGCGAGGATGAGGAAAATATCGGGGAGTTCCCGGTTACGGTGGATAGTCGGGGCCGAGCGATGCACAGAGGTTTGCGCGTTCCTCTCGTACACGTACGCGCGTGTGTGCGAGGCGTTGCGCTCTAACTAAACCCGAGCGAGGCGTTCGCCTAATGAACCCGAGCGATTGCACTGCAGGCTACGCGTTATTGAACCCGAGCGATCGATCGATCCCTGGCTGTTAACTGAACCCGATCAAGCAATTCCTTCGATACTGCTGCTAACTGAAGCCGATCGAACCTGCTACCTCTTGATGAATAGTGAGTGTTGTTGGGGGGTTGGATGGACAGTTCCCAGTTGGGGGTTGGATGAAGAGGACCCCGTGGTAGTAGAGGCCATTGCCGCTGGATGAGAGGACCCCGATCGATCGAGCCGGTTGTGGGTGGATGAACAAGACCCCGTGGAGGGCTGGATGAATAGGACAACCCCGTGGAGGGCTGGTTAAATAGTAGCCGGTGGAGGGCTGGATGAACAGTAGCCCGTGGAGGGATGGTTGAATAGGACCCCGTGGAGAGGGCTGGTTGAACAGTAGCCGGTGGAGGAGCAGTGGAGGCTGGATGAACAGGAGCCCGTGGATGAACAGGTGCTTGTGGAGGCAGGAGGGGAGACGCTATGGATGAACCGTCGTAGGTGGAGGTTGGAGAAGGTCGACGGTGGATGAACAGTAGCCCGTGGAGGTAGTCGACGGTGGAGATGAACAGTATCCCTTGGAGTCCCGTGTACACCACACCCCTCCCGATGAACATGACCCCCATTTCGACCATAGGAGCTCCAAGAGAAGTCCGTTTCCTCTGTTTTGCGGTATGCCAGACCCCTCCCGATGAACAGGATCCCATTTCGACCATGGTCGGTCGAACACAAGGTCGTTTTCTACGTTCTGCGGTACGCCATGCCTTGTTTTGATCGGCTGTTCCATACAAGCCGGTTGGCTCCCGATGAACACGACGACGATGCAGTTTCTCCGTTCCGACCCAGCCATGTACACGAGCCCTGGCCGTACGTATGCGCGAGTAGGCGTTCGAGACCCCGCCCGTATGTACGTACGTGGCCATATTTACTTTCTTGCACCTTGGCTATACGTACGTGCACATGCTACGTGCGCGCCTCTACTACGACACGTGCCCTTCCTTACTCGGCCACGGTTCATCGTTGCAGCCTGTAGACAAACCGATTGTATGTACGCATACCGTCACGACGTAATGACAATGCTACGACGCTTCGAAAGGTGGGTCCCGACATCAAGCACTTCCTTGCATGCGAAGATGTAGCCGGTGGGTCCCATCACCGGAAACGCTTTTTCACGAAATATGGTGGCCCATCCGTGGGTCCCTGCCGCCGTGGAGGAATCATTATTTTCCGTGTAATAAGGAGGCACTTCCTTGCGGCCGTGGACCCGGTATCGGCCTCTCCACGCACAAGATGCTCTTCCGATGGACGTCGTCTGTTGACGACATTGACCACGCCGCACCGAGAGCACAAGGCGGTGGACAACGGCGAGGCCTGGGAAGGGGACGATGCAGAGCAGGGGAAGACACGACAGTGGATGCCCACGCGGAGAGGAGTACAAGGGTTCACTGGTTCGGCTTTGGTGTGATGTTGTCGTTGCCGCAGAATAACAGGGGGTCTAGGTGAGTAGAGGGATGGCATTGCGAGTGGTGGGAGTAGTAGGGGGCGGTGAGGCCTCTGCGGCATCACAGCCAGCCATGGGAGGCAGGAGCACGCGACACGACCGGCGCTGGTTTGGGCGGCTGGAGCAAGAAGACCAGACACTCGTGCGCGTCGGTCCTAAACAAACGGTTTTTAACCCCTTTCCGTGACGGCATTTGGAACCGTCTCCAAGTAAGTGTGGGCGATAGGGGGGTCCTTCCCACACGACCCAGAAACCGTCGGGGATAGGGAGCCTTGATGCATACAGTTGTCCCTTTATAACCGTTTTCGATATCTCGAATATCCCAAACGCTTCATCCTTGCTACTCATTTGTGCTCGCATTTCCATCACAGTTGGAGTTTTGTGGTTCTGCCTAAAACCAGGCAGACTCTAGGCACGGGAGTTTTCCAGGCAGATTCTAGGCACGGGAGTTTTACGATGCCTGGCACATCACAAACAATTCATGATTATAAATCGTGTACGATAGGTAGAAAATCACACACATTTAGTTCTCCCGCACCATATGTGATAGTGTCTGACATCACACACGCTTTGCAAACGGAAACTGTGTGCATGCTTGCACACATTTCCTCTCTGTGAACCGTCTCGGATTATGGTGTATATCGCAAACGTTTGTGTTTTACCAACCGTGTGTGCCGTAATGACCTGCACAACGTAATTTCGCCCTAATTTAATTGCTGCTATTTAAAATTGTACCTAATTTAAACTTGAAAGTAGGCTATAGCTTTATTCATATCCATCAGGTTCAAACAACCAATGCATTATTCGATTCACAGGTACATATGTTTACGAATTACATAAACACCAAATAAAGAATGATGTACCAGGGTTTTATACTTGTACTATTACAGATGGTAAAGAAAGAGGCGACAGAGACATTCCAGCTTCTTTGAACAAGGTGAAGCGGAATGGCCCTATTGTGCTCTCTCCTCGATGCGTAAATCATGCAGGACTCTAGTCTAACCCCTTGTGATGGCCGCCCGCCAATCATGTAGTTTGAGAGGTAATCTTGAGTAAACTGCTTCAGGATCCACTTCAAAAGAAAAAAGATTCAGATATTGTCATTTAACACAACTCATTACGGGCAGTAAAAAGAAGGCTACAAGGTTCTTACTTACCATCCTGCAGTTCACTTTTGTCTTGCATAAAGTGTAAACAAATAGTTCGATTTACATCTTTTGACCCATTTTAAAAACAATCTTTATCTGTTTCCTCACTTGATGCCGGTTCATGAATATCTCATTACCCCATACGCAGAAAGGGTCGAAGTGTGGATCTTTGGCAATGATATATGTACCTAAAAGGACCAAGTTAATATTAGAAGCTAAACAACAATTGAAAAATGATGTAGTACAACACTCCATCTGTTAGGAGCTAGGGTTCTGCCGGTTCTAGGGCGGAGATTGTAGGGGAAAGATGGAGGAAGACGAGGACGAGGCGCCATGGCGGCGGCTGGGCGCCCTTGCGTGGTGGAGAAGAGGCGGCGGCGGCGCAAGAGGCGGCTAGGGTTAGGTCTCCCGGCTCCCTAACGGAAGCCGAGCAAATAATGATTGCTTCTTGCTTGATTAGATTGATACATCTCCTCTCCTTATATAGAGAGGTTTACTTGACTCCTAAGCAAACGATAAGATAATCGGGCTAAGCCCCTAATAACGACAAGATAACTTGGGCCACAACCCACTGGGCTAAGCCCCTAATATGACGGTCATAACACTTCTCCCCGCCTGCACAAACAGCTCGTCCTCGAGCTATAAGGTGGGGAAGCGCTTGCCGAACTCCTCGAGGTGATCAACCAGCGTCAAACACCTTCACGACAGCTGGGGCGGTCAGGTCGGCAGTGACAGCGTCCTCCTCGATGTAGTCCGTAGCCTCTAGGTAGAAGAGTCGCGGGCAGACGTGGCCGGGCGTGTAGGGCTCGTCGCAGTTGAAGCACAACCCTTGACGGCGACGCTCGAGTAGCTCGGCCGAGGTGAGCCGACGGAACGGGCGCGCCGCTGATCGCGCGAGGGTGCCACGGAAGCTCGAGCAGCCCGACCACGCGGAACATCCGGTCCGTAGCGCCCAAAGGGCCCGGACGGTAATGCTCTGCATGGCTACCGCTAGCGCTTGAACGCTGAGCGTAGTACATGGCCGTCTGGTGGTCCTGGGGTCCCTGCAGCTCGACGTCCATGCGGATATGATCTGGAAGACCGCCGACGAAGAGTTCGGCCTGCTGGTGAGCCGTCACGCTGGACGCGTGGCACATCAGGGCCTGAAAGCGTTCGGTGTAGTCTTGCACCGTAGAGGTGAAGGGAAGGCGGCCTAGCTCGGTCAGGCGACTCCCGTGGATCGGCGGGCCAAAACGGAGGAGGCACAGCTCACGGAAGCGCTCCCACGGGGGCATGCCGCCCTCGTCCTGCTCGAGGGCGTAGTACCATGTCTGGGCCGCACCGCGGAGGTGGTAGGATGCCAGCCAAGTGCGCTCTGATGCGAGCGTGCGCTGTCCACAGAAAAACTGGTCGCATTGGTTGAGCCAGTTAAGCGGGTCCTCCGTGTCGTCATAAGTGGCGAAGTCGATCTTGGCGAACCGTGGCAGCGTATGGGTCGGCGCGCCATGGCCGACCGGCTCGGCGATGTGGAGCAGTGATGAGGATGGTGCCTGGTCAATGGTGGGAAGGCCGTCGTAGGCCCCCGCGGAGCCGGACGAGGCCCCTGACTACAGCGTGGGTACCGGTGGGTACCAGGCCTCCGTGTAAATCGGCGGTGGAGACGTCCTGGTAAGCCAGGCCGGGATCGGTGACGGTGACGGCGGAAACCGGACCTACTGGATCGGGAGGCCGCCTGGGGTGGACTGGCCTAGTCCGGAGCTGGGCGGTGGCGGTGGGTGCTGGACCGGCGCGGGTGGCGCGGTTGGCGCGGCTAGACCCGGCGGCAAAGGCGCTATTGTGGCGCGGGGCGGCGCCGATGGCCGCGAGAGCGGCCGCTGCCCATCGCGCTGTGATGGCGTGGGGGCGCGTGGAGGCGCGGGTGGTGCCGCGAGAGCCTTGGCCATCGCGCCGTGACAGCCGGGCGGGCGAGGCGCGGTGGCGTCGCGAGAGCCGGCGGGGCCATCGCGCGGGGCAATGGCGGCCGGGCGGCTGAGCGACGGATGGCCCCCGACGATCGCCGCGGACCGAGTACTGTGGCGAGGCCGGGCGTCACGGAGGAGACGGCCAGCGACGGAGGCGTTGGCGGCCCGTACGGACCGACCAGGAACAGCCGGTTTCCCTGGACCGCGATGACCAGATCATTGAGGACGCCGGTCATGGCCGCCAGGGAGTAGACGAGCGGCGTGGTGGAGGGTGATGGCGGCGACTGGCCAGTCGATGCGCTGGAACCCATCGGCGCCGAGGGAAGGACCAGCGGTGCCATGGAGATGATCGGCAATGGCGCATCGGCCGTGGTGGCGAGGGGCAGCGACGGGCTTGGTGGTGGTGATGACATGGTCGAAACCAAGCTACCTGATACCAATGTGTTAGGGGCTAGGGTTCTGCCGGTTCTAGGGCGGAGATTGTAGGGGAAAGATGGAGGAAGACGAGGACGAGGGTGCGGCGGCCGGCGGCTTGGCGCCGTCCTTGCGTGGTGGAGAAGAGGCGGCGGCAGCGCAAGAGGCGGCTAGGGTTAGGTCTCCCGGCTCCCCAAGGGAAGCCGAGCAAATAATGATTGCTTCTTGCTTGATTAGATTGATACATCTCCTCTCCTTATATAGAGAGGTTTACTTGACTCCTAAGAAAACGATAAGATAATCGGGCTAAGCCCCTAATAACGATAAGATAACTTGGGCCACAACCCACTGGGCTAAGCCCCTAATATGACGGTCATAACACCATCCATCCCATTATATAAGATTTTATTACATGTATATCTAGACATCATCAAAACATTAAGGTAACACTCTTCCTTGTTGCTATGTAGCCTGGGATTGCATATTTAGTCATTCAATACAATACATGTTGCTAAACAACAATTGAAAAATGAAAAGGCATGTTAACTTCAATATCCTTAACAACAACCAAATATCGTAATTCATAGTGGTATTGTTGAAACTGTTATTGATGAAATTGAACTGCACGGCAAATAGTTGCACATATAGAGCATCACATTGTGAATAACTGAAATAAACAAGTCATAATGACATCTCTAGGCGATCCTTAAAAAGTTAAAGGACTAAAACCCTTAGTGGATATATATATATACTCCAGCAATTTTTGGCCTTTTCTAGTCGATCCCCTAAACTTGAGGTTGTAAACTTCAATTTGATCAAGTTCAAAGCAGGTTCAACCGAAAGTAGCATGCATTCAAACATAAACATAGATAGTTTTGCATAACCGAACATAAAACATAAATTTAAACTAAGCTAAACTACTTTCGGTCGAAGTAGAGTCGATCCAATCCTTCCTCGTCATGTATGGTGTGCCGCGAGCCGGGTCCGCCAAGACCGCCATCGGGTCGTTAGAAGGCACTCCTCCACTCGTTGACGTCAATCTCCTCGTCCTCGGGGCCCACCTCGACACCCTCCGCGCTATCGTCGCCGCCGCCTTTGACCTCGTCATCAGAGGAGAGCACGATAACCTCACCACCTTCCGTGCCGCTGTCCTTGCTGCCTTCGACCTTGTCATCGAAGGAGAGCGCCATAACCTCGCCGCCCTCCGTGCCGGCAAAGATCGCCCACTCCGCCTCCACGAGCTTCGGGTGCTGCCGGCGGAGCTCTTGCATGTAGGCCTCGTCGGTGGCCTCGGCCTCGAGGCGCTCACGCTTCGCGGTCCTCCCGCGCCATAGCCGAGCTCCCCACCCCTCGCTCCGGCGGACAAGGTCGATTGGACGTGTGCCGAAGGGGAAATTGAGCCTAGCCACCGCACCGTGGTAGCGGACCTGCCAGCGGTCGTACTCCATGGCCGCGAGCTCGGCCGTTTGGAAGCTACCGAGCCACTGGCGGGTGTGGGTCTCTCGATCTGTAATCTCGGCGACCCACGTGCCCCACCGTCGCTGCCAGACCCCGAGGTAGGACTTTGTCGGTTGCGGGTCCGAGGGAGGACGGGGAAGTCCTCGAACCGGCGTAGGGGCGCGGCGGCGGGCGGATCAGGGGACCGGCGACGATGGATCGGGCCCGCGGAGGACGACGGGGACACCTCGGCGGCCACCTCGCCAGCATCAAGGGAAAAGGCTGCGATAAACCTCTGGCCATTGGCTCCTCGAGCTCCCCGGCACACAGGCAGAGGTTTGAAGATGGAGGCGCCGGCGATGGCGGCGACCTACCAATGGTTTCGAGGGTTGTGTGTGTTTGTGTGAGCGGAGGTTTTCGGGTGTGTGTGGAGGGGGGCGGGTGTTGGAAATATGCCCTAGAGGCAATAATAAAAGCATTATTATTATATTTCCTTGTTCATGATAATTGTCTTTTATTCATGCTATAATTGTATTATCCGAGAAATCGTATACACGTGTGAATACATAGACTGCTCCTAGTAAGCCTCTAGTTGACTAGCTCGTTGGTCAATAGATAGTTATGGTTTTCGACTATGGACATCGAGGATGTCATTGACAAGCGGGATCACGTCATTAGGAGAATGACGTGATGGACAAGACCCAATCCTAAGCATAGCACAAGATCGTGTAGTTCGTTTTCCTAGAGCTTTTCAATGTCAAGTATCTCTTCCTTAAACCAACCATGAGATCGTGTAACTCCCGGATACCGTAGGGAGTGCTTTGGGTGTACCAAAGCGTCACAATGTAACTGGTGACTATAAAGGTGCACTACGGTATCTCCGAAAGTGTCAATGGGTTGACACGGATCGGTGACAGATTTGTCACTCCGCAGTTACGGAGAGGTATCACTGGCCCACTCGGTAGTGCATCATCATAATGAGCTCAAAGTGACCAAGTGTCCGTCACGGGATCATGCATTGATGCGAGTAAAGTGACTTACCGGTAACGAGACTAAAGCGAGGTATTGGGATCAAATGATCGAGTCTCGGGCAAGTAAATACCCGTCGACAAAGGGAATTGTATCACGGGGTTGCTTGAATCCACGACATCGTGGTTCATCCGACATCATCGAGGAGCATGTAGGAGCCAACATGGGTATCCAGATCCTGCTGTTGGTTATTGACCGGAGAACTGTCGTCATGTCTACATGTCTCCCGAACCCGTAGGGTCTACACACTTAAGGTTCGGTGGCGCTAGGGTTATTAGGAAGACTTGTATGTGATTACCGAATGTTGTTAGTCCTCGGATGAGACCCCTGACGTCACGAGGAGTTCGAAATGGTCCGGAGGTAAAGAATTATATATAGGAAGTGGTGTTTGACCATCGGGGAAAGTTTCGGGGTCACCCATTATTGTCTGGGACCACCTAAGGGTCCCGGGTCCACCAGTGGGGCCACCCATCCGGAGGGCCCCATGGGCTGAAGTGGGAGGAACCAGCCCATAGTGGGCTGGTGCGCCCCTTGCCCACCCTAGCCTAGGATTGAAACCCTAGGGTGGGCGCCTCACTTGCCTGCCTTGGGGCACTCCACCCCTTGGCCGCCGCCCCTTGGGAGATGGATCCCCAAGGGCCGCCGCCCCTTTGGGAGATGGGATCCCCAAGGGCGGCGCCCCCTTGAGGGGCCTATATAAAGGGAAGGGGGAGGGGCAGCCGCACCTGAAGCCAAGGCGCAGGCCCCTCCCACCCAACACCTCTCCTCCTCCTCGTCGTGCTTGGCGAAGCCACAGCCGGATACTCTGCACCAACAACACCACGCCCGTCGTGCTGCCGTTGGAGTTGCTTCAACCTCTCCTTCCTCCTTGCTTTGGATCAGAGGCAGAAGGAGACGCGTCGTCCGTACTGCGTCGTGTGTTGAGCTGGAGGTCTTTGTCAGGTTCAGACTTGGTCATCAGTGATCCGAATCACCGCAGTACTTTCTGACTCCATCATCACCATCCTCTTGAACGCTTCCGCACTTTCGATCTACAAGTGGTATGTAGATGCAAACTCCTCCCTTGACTCGTTGCTTAGATGAACTCATAGATGGATCTTGGTGAAACCGTAGGAAAATTTTAATTTTCGCAGCGTTCCCCTAACAAAGTGGCATCATGAGCTAGGTCTGCGCGTGGTTCTCTATTGCACGCAGGTAGAACACAATTTGTTGTATGAGATCTTGTCAACTTGCTTGCCGTTACTAGTCTTATCTTGCTTCGGGCCGTATTGTGGGATGAAGCGGCCGGACCAACCTTACACGTGACGCTTACGTGAGACCGGTTCCACCACTAACATGCACTAGTTGCATAAGGTGGGCTGGCGGTGTCTGTCTCTCCCTCTTTATTGGAGCGGATTCGATGAAAAGGGTCCTTATGAAGGGTAAATAGAAGTTGACAAAATCACGTTGTGGTTATTTAGGTAAGAAAAGCGTTCTTGCTAGAACCCAATTGCAGCCATCGTAGAAGATGCAACAACAATTAGAGGACGTCCTAACTTGTTTTTGCGGCAATTGTCATGTGATGTGATATGGCGTGAAGTTGTGATGAATGATGAATGACATATTGTGATGTATGAGATCATGTTCTTGTAATAGGAATCACAACTTGCATGTTGATGAGTATGACAACCCAGGAGCCATAGGAGTTATCTTTATTTTTGTATGACCTGCGTGTCATTGAAGAACGCATACTTATGTAAATTACTTTACTTTATTGCTAAACGCGTTAGCCATAGAAGTAGAAGTAGTCGCTGGCATGACAACTTCATGAAGACACGATGATGGAGATCATGATGATGGAGATCATGGTGTCATGCGGTGACAAGATGATCATGGAGCCCAAGATGGAGATCAATGGAGCTATATGATATGGGCCATATCATGTCACTACTATATAATTGCATGTGATGTTTATTATGTTTATGCATCTTGTTTACTTAGAACGACGGTAGTAAATAAGATGATCCTCACGACAATATCAAGAAGTGTTCTCCCTAAGCGTACAGTTGCTAAAGTTAATCGCTGCTTCAAGCACCACGTGATGATCGGGTGTGATAGATCCTTACGTTCACATACAACGGGTGTAAGACACGGTTTTACACATGCAAAACACTTAGGGTTAACTTGACGAGCCTAGCATGTATGCAGACATGGCCTCGGAACACGACCGAAAGAAAGGTCGAACACGAGTCATATGGAAGATACGATCAACATGAGAATGTTCACCGACGATGACTAGTCCGTCTTCACGTGATGATCGGACACGGCCTGAGTCGACTTCCGGATCGTGTAACACTTAGATGACTAGAGGATGTCTAATCACGAGTGGGAGTTCATTAAAATAATTTTGATTAGATGAACTTAATTATCGCATGAACTTAGTCTAAAAAACCTTTGCAAATATGTCTTGTAGATCAAATGGCCAACGCTCATGTCAACATGAACTTCAATGCGTTCCTAGAAAACCAAGCTGAAAGATGATGGCAACTATACCTGGATGGTCCGAACCCGAGGATCATCCTCATAGCTGCCGAGGAAACAATATGTCCTAGAAGGACCCGCTTAGGTGACGCCTGTCTCTAGAGAACCAAGACATTATGAATGCTTGGCAGTCTACCGTCTTGATGATTACTCCCTCGTTCGAGTGCGGCATGCTTTACGACAGAACCGGGGCTCCAAAAAGCGTTTTGAGCAACACGGAGCATATGAGATGTTCGAGGAGCTGAAACTAGTTTTCCAAGCTCATGCGGTCGAGAGATATGAAGTCCCGACAAGTCTCTGATTGTAAGATGGAGGAAAATAGTTAAATGGAGCATACTCAAAATGTCTGGGTTGCACAACCTTTGTCCCGACATAAACCTCCGACGAGGCGGTCATTGTGAGAATCCTTCGCCGCTTCCACCAAGCTACAAGAGCTTTGTGATGAACTACAATATGCGAGGGGATGGTAGAGACCATTCCCGAAGTATTCTCTCTATCTTTGAAGTCGTGAAGGTTGAAATCAAGAAAGAACATCAAGTGTTGATTGTCAATAAAACCACTAAGTTCAAGAAGGGCAAGGGCAAGAAGAACTTCAAGAAGGACGGCAAAAGGAGGTTGCGCGCCGTAAAGCAAGTTGCCGAAGAAGTCAAAGAATGGAACCAAGCACGAGACGTAGTGCTTTTATTGCAAAGGAAGGGTCACCTTTGGAATGCTGCGCCCCAAATACTTAGCGGATAAGAAGGCCGGCAACACCAAATGTATATTTGATATACATGTAATTGATGTGTACCTTACCAAGCTATCGTAGTAACTCCACGGTATTTGATACGGTGCCCGTTGCTCATATTTGTAACTCACGAGCTGCGGAATAAACGGAGGCTGGCGAAGGGCGAGGTGACGATCTTGCCGAATGGTTCAAAAGGTCGATGTGATCGCCCACGGCACGCTACTCTACATTTACCACAGGATTAGTTTTGAACCTCAATAATTGTTATTTAGTGCCAAGTTTGAGCATGAATATTGTCGAGGATCTGATCTTAATGCTAGATGGCTACTCATTTAAATCCGAGAATAATGGTTGTTCTATTTATATGAGAGACATGTTTTATGGTCATGTCTGATGGTCAATGGTTTATTCTTAATGAATCTCGAGCGTAATATTACACATATTCATAGTGTGAATACCAAAGATGTAAAGTTGATAACGATAGTCCCACATACTTGTGGTAATCGCCGCCTTTGGTCACATTGTCAAAGCGCATGAAGAAACTCCATTTCGATGGACTTTTACGATCTCTAGATTATGAATCATTTGACACATGCTAACCATGCCTTATGGGCAAAATGACCAAGACTCCGTTCTCGGGAACAATGGAGCGAGCAACCAACTTATTGGAAATCATACATACCGATGTGTGCGGTCCAATGAGCGTTGAAGACTCAAGTGGAGGATATCGTTATGTTCTCACTCTCACAGATGACTTGAGTAGATATGTATATGTCTACTTGATGAAACACAAGTGCACCTTTGAAAAGTTCAAGGAATTTCAGAATGAAGTAGAGAATCAACGTGACCGAAAGATAAAATTCTTACGATCGATTGTGGAGGAGAATATTTAAGTCACAATTTGGTACACACTTAAGAAAATGTGGAATCATTTCACAACTCACGCCGCTGAACACCTCAACAGCGTAACGGTGTGTCCGACGCCGTAATTCGCACTCTATAGGATATGGTGCGATCTATGATGTCTCTTAGATTTACGCTATCATTTTGGGGATACGCTCTAGAGACAGCTACATTCACTTTAAATAGGGCAACCGTCTAAATCCGTTGAGCGACTATTACCGTATGAATTATGGTTTGGGAAGAAACCTAAGCTGCGTTTCTAAAAGTTTGGGGATGCTATGCTTATGTCAAGAAACTTCAACTGAAAAGCTTCAGACCCAAGTCGGAAAAATCGTCTTCATAGGATACCCTAAAGAAACCATTGGGTATACCTTCTACTTAAGATCCGAGGGCAAGATCTTTGTTGCCAAGAACGGATCCTTTCTCTGGAAAAAGAGTTTCTCTCGAAAAGAAGTAAGTGGGAGGAAAGTAGAACTGATGAAGTACTACCTCTTGAACGGGATAGTAGTGCAGCTCAGAAAATGTTCCTGTGATGCCTACACCAACTGTGAGAGGAAATTAATGATGATGATCAAGGTACTTGGATCAAGTTGCTACACAACTTAGAGGGTCCACAAGGACACGTTCACGCACTAGAATGGTGATGCAACACCCTGTCTGGAAATCATGTTGTTAGACAACGGTGAACCTTCAACTATGAAGAAGCTGGCGATGGCGGGGCCCGTATTCCAAACAAATGGCTAGAAGCCATGAAACCGAGCAGAATCCATGTATGAAAACAAAGTATGGACTTTGACCGATTTGACTTGCCGATGATCGCGGCGATAGAAAACAAATGGATCTTTAAGAAGAAGACGGGGCCAGCTGATGGTAATGTCACCATCTATAAAGCTCGACTTTGTCGCTAAGGGTTTGCTCGGCAAGTTCAAAGGGATTGACTACGATGAGACATTCTCTCCCGTAGCGAAGCTTAAGTCCGTCCGGATCATGTTAGCAATTGCCGCATACTATGATTATGAGATATGGCGTATGGACGTCAAACAGCGTTCCTTAACGGTTATCTTAAGGAAGAGATGTATATGATGCAGCGGAGGGTTTTGTCGATCCTAAGAATGCTAACAAGTATGCAAGCTCCACGATCCATTTATGGGCTGGTGCAAGCATCTCGGAGTTGGAACATTCGCTTTGATGAGATGATCAAAGCGTTTAGTTTATGCGTACTTATGGAGAAGCCTGCGTTACATAAGAAAGTGAGTGGGAGCTACTGTAGCATTTCTCATATTATATGTAGATGACATACTTTTGATGGGAAATGATATAGAACTCTTGGATAGCATTAAGGCCTACTTGAATAAAAGTTTTTCAATGAAGGACCTTGGAGAAGCTGCTTATATATTAGGCATCAAGATCTATAGAGATAGATCGAGGACGCCTCATGGAGTCTTCACAAAGCACATACCTTGATAAGATTTTGAAGAAGTTCAAAATGGATCAGTCAAGAAAGGGTTCTTGCCTGTTGCAAGGTGTGAGATTGAGCTCGCTCAATGCCGACCATGACAAAGATAAAGAAGAGATGAGCGTCATCCCCTATGCCTCAAACCATAGGTTCTATTATGTATGCCATGCTTGTGTACTGACACGATGTAAACCTTGCCGTAAGTTTGGTAGGAAGGTACCAAAGTAATCCCGGCAAGGAACCTTTGGACAGCAGTCAAGAATATCCTGAAATTACTGAAAAGGACAAAGGACATGTTTCTCGTTTATGGAGGTGACGAAGGCTCGTCAGAAGGGTTACGTCGACGCGCTTAACCCGACACGGTCTGAATGACTCTAAGTCACAAACCGGATACGTAGTATATGTTGAATGGTGGAAGCGATAGCTGGTGCAACCGCAAAGCGAGAAGCGTCGTGGCGGGATCTACATGTGAAGCGAGTACATGGCAGCCCGGAGGCGCGATGAAGCAATTTGGGTGAAGGAGTTCATCCACCGACCTAGGATTCATACAAAAATGTGTCGGGGCGATCAAACTCTTCCTTGACAACACTTTGGGCTATTGCACTGTAAGGAGCCCTGTGTTTCACAAGAAGACCAGCACATCAAGCGTCCTTCAACTCCATCCGTGAAAATGTTCAAGATGGAGACATAGAAATTTGCAAGTGCATACGGATGAATGTCGCGAGATCCGTTGACTAAACCTCTTCAGGGCAAAACATGATCAACACGTAACTCTATAGGGTGTTCGATTCATCACAATGTAACTAGATTATTGACTCTAGTGCAAGTGGAGATCGTTGGAAATATGCCCTAGAGGCAATAATAAAAGCATTATTATTATATTTCCTTGTTCATGATAATTGTCTTTTATTCATGCTATAATTGTATTATCCGAAATCGTAATACACGTGTGAATACATAGACTACAATACGTCCTAGTAGCCTCTAGTTGACTAGCTCGTTGAATTGACGAGATAGTTATGGTTTCGACTATGGACATCGATGTGATTGACAAGCGGGATCACGTCATTAGGAGAATGACGTGATGGACAAGACCCAATCTAAGCATAGCACAAGATCGTAGTTCGTTTTGCTAGAGCTTTTTCAATGTCAAGTATCTCTTCCTTAGACCATGAGATGCGTGTAACTCCCGAATACCGTAGGAGTGCTTTGGTGTACGTAAACGTCACAACGTAATCGGGTGACTATAAAGGTGCACTGGTATCTCCGAAAGTGTCTGTTGGGTTGACACGGATCGAGGGCGAGGGATTTGTCACTCCGTGTTACGGAGAGGTATCACAGGCCCACTCGGTAGTGCATCATCATAATGAGCTCAAAGTGACCAAGTGTAATACGGGTCACGATCATACATTCTGATGCAGTAAAGTGACTTGCCCGATAGCGAGACTAAGCGAGGTATTGGGATACAGACGATCGAGAGTCTGGGCAAGTAACATACCCGTCGACAAAGGGAATAGTATACGGGTTGCCTTGAATCCTTGACATCGGGTTCATCCGATGACATCATCGAGGAGCATGTGGGGAGCCAAATATGGGTATCCAGATCCGCATTGTTGGTTATTGATCGAGAAGCAATCTCGGTCATGTTCTACATGTCTCCCGAACGCGTAGGGTCTACACTTAAGGTTCGGTGCGCTTAGGGTTATTAGGAAGACTTGTATGTGATTACCGAATGTTGTTCGGAGTCCCGGATGAGATCCCGGATGTCACGAGGAGTTCCGTAATGGTCCGGAGGTAAAGAATTATATATAGGAAGTGGTGTTTCGGCCATCGGGAAAGTTTCGGGGTCACCCGGTATTGTCTTGGGACCACGAAGGGTCCTGGTCACCAGGTGGGGCCACCCATCCCGGAGGGCCCCATGGGCTGAAAGTGGGAGGAGAACCAGCCCATAGTGGGCTGGTCGCTATAGCCCCGCGCCTAGGGTTGAAACCCTAGGGGGGGCGCCCACTGCCTTGGGGGCACTCCACCCTTACTTACGCCGCCCCCCTTGGGAGATGGGATCCCCAGGGCGGCGCCCCCTATGGGGGCCTATATAAAGGGAAGGGGGAGGGGCACCGAAGCCAAGCGCAGCCCCTCCCCACCCAACACCTCTGCGTCCTCCCGTCGTGTTGGCGAGAAGCCACAGCCAGATACTCGCGCCAACAACACCACGTCGTCATGCCGTTGGAGCTGTCTTTCTTCGTAACCTCTCCTTCCTCCTTGCTTCAGATCAAGACGGAGGACGCGTCGTCCGCATCGTCGTGTGTTGAGCGGAGGTGCCGATTCAAGACTTGGTCAGTGACCGAATCACGCATGCTGACTCCATCATCACCATCCTCTTGAACGCTTCACTTTCGATCTACAAGTGGTATGTAGATGCAAACTCACTCCTTGACTCGTTGCTTAGATGAACTCATAGATGGATCTTGGTGAAACCGTAGGAAAATTTTAATTTTACATAGCGTTCTAACAAGCGAAGTAAGGTTGTGTTTGAGGAAATACTGCGGCCACTAAAATTTTTACTAGGCGGGAGTAAGAAGGCGGGGCTACTGAAAATTTGGATCAAGGGCGAGCAGATATTTTTGAGATTTCGAGGGATGCAGAGGCGAGAGTAAAATGCCGGGACTCTAAAATTTAAATCAAGGGATCAAGCAGAAAGCGGGAGTAATGTATATCGTACACGGTTCGCACATACTAATCGTGTGCTATCAAACATTAAAACCTTCCAAGCGGTAGATATTTTTGAGATGACGAGGCAGTAATATTTTCGAGATTGCGAGGGATGCAGAGGCGGGAGTTTTGGGGGAGCGAGCTAGTGTGCTTGACACGCCGGCTGTGGATTGTAGCCGACGCACCTTCTCGCGTAAGCCATAGGCATACTATACACCGACGGTGCTCCAAGATATTTTGTACTACATTTCACACGGTTGGTGATAATAAAGTGTGTGGGATATACTTGATTTGAATTACAAAATGGGGTCACAGCGGGAATGGACACTGGTTGAATTGCTAGACCTTTTATCTGCAGTGAACATGCAACTATATGTGTGTCGTAAAAGAATTGGAATTATTCAGGGTTAGTTTGGACATTTTATACATTAAACTGGTTTTCTAGCCATTTCAGGTGCACAATTCAAAATTAAACTACATGCACATGCTCCGGTGCATACAAATTGGTTGAAAAATGAAATCTATGTCCTTCAGTGCATGCTTAGGTCCCATGCAAGAAATGGGAATGAATTTTTCGGGGTTCGATTGGCCTTTTTTATACATTAACTGGGTTTTCTAGGCATTTTATGTGCATAATTCAAATTTGAACTACAAGCACATGCTCCAATGCACCAAAGTTTGTTGAAAAATCACATGTGTGTCCTTGGGTGAATTCTAGGTCCCATGCAAGATATGGGAATGAAATTCAAACAGCAGGGCACTGTTGATTGCCGGCAAAACGTTCAGATGCCTGGTTTTTAAATTATAGTAAATCCAAAACTCGTCTGAAATTCAAGAAACTTGGCATGCTATCATGGATCGGCATCAACATGCCGTGGTAAAAAAATTGTCCCATTTGGGGCAGGTCCGGGTATAAGCTTCTCACAAACCAGAGCTTCTCACAACAAGCATGATGGTTTCGATAGGGAACGTCCTACCTTTTGGGACGAAACGATATCCATTGCCTCTTATTGCTTCCAAAAAATTTCTAGTGTCAACATAGAACAACAGGAGTGTTGTGTCAATTTTTGTGATTTTTCGGGGTTCATTTGGACATTTTTATGCATTAACTGGGTTTTCTAGGCATTTTATGTGCATAATTCAAATTTGAACTAGAAGCACATGCTCCAATGCACTAAAGTTAGTTGAAAATATAATCTGTGTCCTTTGGTGAATTTCTAGGTCCCATGCAAGAGATGGGAATGAAATTCAAACACCAGGGTGCTGTTGATTGCCGGCAAAATGTTGAGATGCCCGGTTTTTAGATTCTAATAAATCCAAAACTCGTCTGAAATTCATGAAACTTGGCATGCTATCATGGAGCGGCATTAACATGCCGTGGTAAATTTTTTGTCCCATTTGGGGCAGGTTCGGGTATATGCTTCTCACAAACCAGAGCTTCTCATAACAAGCATGATGGTTTTGGTAGGGAACGTCCCACCTTTGGGGACGAAACAATAACCATTGCCTCTTATTGCTTTCAAATTTTTTCTCGTGTCAACTAGAACAACAGGAGTGTTGTGTCAATTTTTGTGATTTTTCAGGGTTCGTTTGGACATTTTTATGCACTAGCTGAGTTTTGAATGCATTTATGTGCATAATTCAAATTTGAACTACATGCACATGCTCCAGTGCATATAAATTGGTTGAAAAATCAAATCTGTCTCCTTGGGTGCATGCTTAGGTCCCATGCACGAAATGGGAATAAATTTCAAACACCAGGGCACCGTGGATTGCCAGCAAAACATTGAGATGCCTGGTTTTCAAATTCTAGTAAATCCAAAACTCGTCTGAAATTCATGAAACTTGGCATGCTATCATGGAGCTGCATCAACATGCCGTGGTAATTTTTTTGTCCCATTTGGGGCAGGTTTGGGTATATACTTCTCACAAACCAGAGCTTCTCACAACAAGGATGATGGTTTGGTGAGGAACGCCCCACCTTTTGGGACTAAACGATATCCATTGCCTCTTATTGCTTTCAAATTTTTTTCTCGTGTCAACATAGAAGAATAGGAGTGTTGTGTCAATTTTTGTGATTTTTCGGGGTTCGTTTGGACATTTTTATGCATTAACTGAGTTTTCAATGCATTTATGTGCATAATTCAAAATCAAACCGTGTGCATTCTGTTAACCATTCACGTGATGCCACGTGTCTTGGTTTTAACGGCTGTAGGAGGTGCCGTGCGGACACACCTTGACCTTGATCGAGCAGGAGGCGGCGGCGCAATCCGTGCACAGTCGACCGAGAGGCGTGCAAGCTGTCCTCTAATGTGTAGGCTCACCGAAGCGTCACGAAGCTATACGCTGTGCAGCTCACCGGAAGCGAGCCCTTTGACTTCCATGGCCGCCCGCCTTCCTCTCCATTAATGGCGCTCGAGCCGCTGTTTAATACTGGTGGCCTTACTGTTCGCCTCCCATTCCCCTCCCTGCCGCAGACCTACACCAACGCCATGGCGCAGAATGATCATCTGCCACTAGTCTTCAAGTTTGGTGCAGTCAACTCCGAGCCGGAGGAGATAGAAAATAAGGAGGAATGGGGCCTCATGGACATGGCCCAAAACGAGTTGGCCGCGGCGGTTGCTGCCCCCGCTCTCGTCCCAGGTCCCATCCCCGCGCCCGTGCCAGCGACCATCCCCGTAGCACTGACGGGCTGGTCGCCGAGCACTATCGCAGAGCTGGAAGCCACGGGCGTCAGCGAGGTCTCCGCGGACCCGCGTGAGCTCGTGTACATGCCAGCGCCAGCGCCCGTGCACGCTCCTCCATCCACCGTGGCACCGGCCCCCGTGCGTTTGGCTGCACCCGCCGCACCCGTGCCCCTGCCCGTTCGCGCACCTCCACCCACCGCGGCGCCGGTCCCTGTGCGTTTGGCTGCACTCGCCGCGCCTGTGCCTGTGCCCATGCGCGCGCCCCCCTCAGCGGCATGAGACGCTGCCGTCAACCACTACCTCTGAGCGGCACCAGTTTCCGTCCTCCCGCGCCCCGCCCGTCGATCGCGCAACGACATGATGTTTGATTTACAAGTGAAGAACATTTTGTGCTGCCTTGAAGACTTCAACAACGGCGTCCCGGAGGACAACAACGACAACGACGGTGCGGCACGCCGCCTCCGCCGTCGCCAGAAATAGTTTTTTTGGGGTTTAATATTGTATCTTGAATTCTCGATCATATGAATATAAATTCGCGATGCGACTGAATGAAAGACACGGTTTGAACGAACTTGTGTTTTCTCTCTCTTAATGTACAGACTTATCAAACAAATTTCTTTTGAAAAAAACGTCAATGGTTTTTAAATATAAAACACTCATCGCAAACGTTTTATTTAGAACACCCGTATGCAAACCGACAGCTTCCCCAGGAAGCCAAGGGAAAATGTGCCGAGCAGGATTTCTGCATCCCTTCAACGCAAACGGTTGTTTTGCATGACCCGTGTGCAACCACGTACAAACAATTGGGTAAGAGTTGCATATCTGTCATTTTGGGTATTTGCCATTTGTCAAACTGGAGAGATTGACATTTGTTTATCTAGTTACATTGCCATTTCTCAACCTTGTAACACTGCGATTATTCAAAATATGCAGCTAAAAATCACTAGCACTATCTAATTTTTGCAACTAAAATCACTAGCACTATTCATATGGACACCACTAGCAGGCGTGATTTGATGGACACATATGCAAATGTACCATTGATTACATACAACAAGTCATCAACCCACAACGACAACGAGGATACACGTTGGATTATAGATCATTTCCAAAAAAACATTCTAGTAATTAAAGTTTTTCTCACACAACAAATAACAAAGCGATGAAATGAAGTTCAGCTCAACCACTCGTCGGCGTTGGAAACACTTGCTTTGAACCAGAAGTGATTCTCTGGGAAGGGCCAACTACTGTCAATCTCGAGACCAACGCATGACTGATCATCCAGGATGAAGCGGCCTATGTCAGGACCCATATTGGGATGGTAGGGAAGCATAGCAATGTCCGAGGTATAGATACAGTTGCTTCTCATAAATGGTAGTAACGTTGTGTCAACAGCAGCTGGATCGCCTTCCACCATCATTGGATAATTTCGTCCAAGGAAGAGCGAGTTTCCTCCAAGACTTTCAATACTGAACCAGGGAGAAGGTGTTGGCGCTAGTACACTAGTATCCATCCCAAATACCATGCAATGGATGTTGGAATAGGTCCGGAGAGTGCGACCATGCGAGACAACACCTGCTGCCTTAGTCACATCAGCGATTGCCACAATGTCTGAGACAAGAAGAGGTGATCCATCGGAATAAGTTGCCAGGCGCCACTGAGTATATGGGTCCTGCTCGTCCTCATCCTTGTGATCATCAACATCGTCATCTCCCCCTTGGTTATAAAATTTTTCAAGTATAGGTGGTGGAATGTTCACAGGACCTTGGAAACACAAGAAGGTTAATTAGTAAAGGGAAAATAGATAACCCGCATGCATGTGGATGAAACAATTATAATTACGGTGGAAGACAAACGTACCGAAAGCATCAGGATTCCATGCAAAAACAGTGCCACGAGTGGTGGCAGCAAACACAAGACCCTCGTAGTGAATTGCATCAAAGTACTCATCCATGTACAGAAATTGATTTTTGAGCAATATCCATCGAGGCCTGGAAGTAAGGATGGCAACAAGATTGTCGAAGATAGCAACAACTTCATAGTTCGTGTAATCCCAAGAGCGGTTGGGAACTCGACAAATTGATATCTTCCGTAGACGACAGTCACCACGATCGTATTTGAACTCACCTAGAATACTAGTGTACTCAACCTCTGGGCAGTCGTCTGAGATTTTTGGAAGTGGAACCCGGTGATGAGTGTACACATTCACATGTTCCCACTCGCAGTTGTACCCAATATAAACAACCCAATCTCCATTTGCGCCTGCCCAAGCCTTGCCCTCAAGCGATGGCATCTTAACATCATACGTATCATTATCAAGTGGCATCCACTTGCACAAGGCGAGGCTTCCCTCGTCCCCGTGCCAGTCAGCAGGGTCACGGCGAAGAAGATAGGGGAGATCAAACCGCTCCTGGACCCTTGGGTTCCTTGTAATGATGTTATTAGTTGAGTCAAGAATGGTCTTGAACGAACCTGTCATGCTAGCCAAGGTGATGACGTCGCACCGATCAATGACTTCCTCCACCACGTCATCTTTCAGATCGGGGCAAGAATAACGGGTTCGTTTCCGGGCCTGTTCCCTCCATGGAGAAGATGATCGAACAATGGCAGAAGGAAGGGTGATGGCAAATGGAGGGAGGAAGAGCGTGCGACAGCAGTTCCAAATCGAGAGGGAAAAGGCGAAGGGGCGATGGACGGTTGCCACGGTACAATAAGAGGCTAGTGGGGAGCGAACGGTTGCCACAGAGGTCACACACTAACGACAAGGGCCGTGTGAACCGCATGCGTATATCGCACACATTTTGATCTGGCTGTCCATTTCTTTTGTGTTGCCTAATCACAAACAATTCATCCGAGCGAACCGTATGCTGTCGCACACACCTTCATCTGGATGCCCGTTTCTTTTGTGTTGCCTAATCACAAAATTTCATCCGAGTGAACCGTATGCTGTGTATCACACACGCCTTCATCTGGCTGCCCGTTTCTTTTGTTCCTCCTCATCGCAAACAGTTAATTGAACTAAACCGTATGCCCTTCATCGCACATGCAACTAAAATCTAAATCGTGTTTGATACATCCGTCATCGCAAACGTTTTATACATTTTTGATGGTTTTCATGCACCACCTTTTGCGATTATTGCATCACACACAGTTTCTCGAAGGGTTTCTGATCATAGTGTCGCGTTAGCAGCATCGTGCAGTAGTGAGAGGTTGAAGAAGCAGTACGATCGTTGGATGGACATCGTACGGTCACTGGAGCTAGAATCATTCATATTGACTAAGTTGACAAAGCCCTCCGTCCCCATCAACTTATTAGGCCCACAAGTCAGCCTCCCACTATGGTGGGTCCCAGCTGGCAGGGGGAGTATTCATTTTTTTGTCGTAATAAGGAGGCACTTCCTTGCGTGCGAAGATATAGCTGGTGGGTCCGACCTGTCAGCAGGGGGAACTTTTTTTCGTGAAATACAGAGGCCCTTCCGGTGGGTCCCAGTTGTCAGGTGGAGGAATCATTATTTTGCGTGTAATAAGGAGGCATTTCCTTGCGTGCGACCGTGGACCCAGCTGTCAGCCTCTCCACGTATAGTCCACTTCTGATGGATGTTGTTCGTTGACCACGTTGACCACGCTGCACCGAGAGCACCAGGGCGGTGGACGACGGCGAGGCCTAGAAAGGGAACGACATGGAGCCAGGGAAGACTCGACAGTTGTTTCCCACGCGGAGGGGAGTGCGAGGGTTTACTGGTTCATTCGCCCTCGCCGGAGAATAACAACAGGTGTGGGTGAGTAGAGGGATGGCTAGGCCAGCGATGGGAGTACGGTGGGGTGGTGAGGCTCATGCGACAAAGACAATGGTCGGCCATGGGAGGAGGGAGCATGCGGTCCCGCGGGTGCTTGTTTGAGCGGCTGGAGCAGGAAGAGGAGAGATTGAAGAAGCACGACGGCCGTTGGATGGACATCCAACAATCACTACTCTCGTGTGTTGACTAAGTTGACACGGCGTTGCGTGTGCGTCGACCTTTTTTCTAGGAAAGCGTATGCGTCAACCTATAGTAGGCGTACAAGTCAGCCTCAAATGTGTGGAAAACAACATACAACCCATCTGCCATTATTTCTAATAATTTACAGCCCATTCGCTAATTCTTAAGGATTTTTTTGGAACCCATCTTCTTTTTGTTAGCATTACAACCCATATTGTGGCCACGATTAAAAATTATACGAAATTTTGCATATTTTGGTGCGGCCAACTGTTTTTAATCCCGACATTTTGAGTCACATTTAAACTAATTTGAAAAATAAATTCATATCAATATAAAATCCAAATAATTTTCCATGCATATAAATCAACGGAATTTAAAATCTCGAAATGAAAAAAAGAAAGTTGAAACTAATTGCCGGTTTGATTTGTTTTAAAAATGTACAACCCATTACTCATTACTGATAGTCCATTTTCTCGTCTTGAAATATTTGCAGCCCAGCAAGGCTGACAAAGCAAGTAGGCCTCGGTTGGGTATTCTGCAAAAGAACAAAATACTGGGCTAGCCATTTTTAGAAAGAAAAAAAAACTACTGGGCTGGTCTTGTGGTAAACAATAAAGAAAAGACTGGCTAGACAGACCAGAGTGCCCCGCACAACCCAGTTGACACCCTGCTTTCATCTAAAAAACAAAGATAACTGGGCAAGCTACTTCCCTCAAAAAAACTGGGCAAGCTACTGGGTCCCTCGTGTCAGCCACTCGTTGTGTAATTCTCTCGTTTATTGACTACGTTGACAATGGCATGGGACCCAGATGTCAGAGATCCATTAGGAGGAACCATTTTTCTGGCTTGAAATAAGGAGGCACTTGCTTGCGTACTGCCGTGACCCTGGTGGGTCCCTGCTGTCATCTTCTCCACGCACAATCATCTCCTGATTGTGTATGCGTCAACCTAGTAGGCCGAGATGTCAGCCTCTAAACCCGTGGCGGACAAATACAACCCATTTAGAAAATGACAACCCATTCCATACGTTCACACGGAAAGTTCAACATACAGAGCAAAGTAACAGGTCTGACCAGATATAGAGTACTGAACTTCCATGTTGACAACCATCATAGCCAAGTTAACTATCTACTCCCACTAATACTCTAGTGTACAAGTACTGACTTACTCCTAGCTAACTAGACGATGTCGGTCGCCATATGCGGTACACGCTAAATGCCGGCACCGACGTCCTCCTCCTTACCTCGGACTTGCCGGAGGTGCGATAGGGCGCGTTGCTCGCACGCGTTGGCCCTTTCCATGCCGAAATGGTCCACCGAAGCTTCGGCTTCTAAACGGGAAACCCACTTGACGAGCTGGTAGTAAAATTTGGCGTCGCGCACGCGTGCGTGCCCGACAACCTCTAGGGCTATTTGTCGGGCGTCGGCCTCCACGTAGTCGACCCAGTCGTGGGCGCTCTGCTCGCGACTCAAAGCGGCGTTGCGCTGCTGCTCCATGCCCCGCTGGCGGCGCAAATCGGCGATACGCTGCTCCTCCGCTAGGCGGTCGCTCTCCAACAAGTCCTCGACCTCTGCATTGCCATCTAAAGACCGACAGAATGCCTCCTCCCTCCGTCTTCCTTCCGGTGAATAACCGAACACTAGCTCCGACGGTGAGCGCCTTTGGCGTCGCCTATTGCGGACATTCGGGGGCATAAGGGACGTGGCGAGAGCGAGGGCAAGTGGCGATTGATGTCGGGCCGGCGGGGGTTGTGAGGGGAGCCGATAGGGCGACTTGGGTGACAGTGCTACTGGAGAACGTCGGGAACCAATAGTTATAGGCGGATAGTGTACATGTAGCAGCGTGTCGCGGGAAACACGACGGTCATAAAAAATCTCACCAACCAAGGTAGTTGAAGTAGCATGTCGCGGCAAATGCGACGGTCATCAGAATTCATTGCATAAGCAGGCATGGATTAGCACGCCAGCTGATAACCCACAAGTGTAGGGGATCGCAACAGCTTTCGAGGGTAGAGTATTCAACCCAAATTTATTGATTCGACACAAGGGGAGCCAAAGAATATTCTTAAGTATTAGCAGTTGAGTTGTCAATTCAACCACACCTGGATAACTTAGTATCTGCAGCAAAGTATTTAGTAGCAAAGTAGTATGGAAGTAAAGGTAACAGTGGCAAAAGTAAAGATAGCAGTTTTGTAGTAATTGTAACAGTAGCAATGGTAAAGTAAATAAGCGAAGAACAATATGTGAAAAGCTCGTAGGCATTGGATCAGTGAGGGATAATTATGTCGGATGCGATTCCTCATGTAATAGTTATAACATAGGGTGACAAAGAACTAGCTCCAGTTCATCAATGTAATGTAGGCATGTATTCCGAATATAGTCATACGTGCTTATGGAAAAGAACTTGCATGACATCTTTTGTCCTACCCTCCCGTGGCAGCGGGGTCCTAGTGGAAACTAACGGATATTAAGGCCTCCTTTTAATAGAGAACCGGAACAAAGCATTAGCACATAGTGAACACATGAACTCCTCAAACTACGGTCATCACGGAGAAGTATCCCGATTATTGTCACTTCGGGGTTGTCGGAACATAACACATAATAGGTGACTATAGACTTGCAAGATAGGATCAAGAACTCACATATATTCATGAAGACATAATAGGTTCAGATCTGAAATCATGGCACTCGGGCCCTAGTGACAAGCATTAAGCATAGCAAAGTCATAGCAACATCAATCTCAGAACATAGTGGATACTAGGGATTAACCCCTAACAAAACTAACTTGATTACATGGCAAATCTCATCCAGCCCATCACCGTCCAGCAAGTATACAATGGAATTACTCACACACGACGGTGAGCATCATGAAATTGGTGATGGAGGATGGTTGATGATGACGACGGCGACGAATCCCCCTCTCCGGAGCCCCGAACGGACTCCAGATTAGTCCTCCCGAGAGATATTAGGGCTTGGCGGCAGCTCCGTATCGTAAAACGCGATGAAACTTTCTCTCTGATTTTTTTCTCCACGAAACGAAATATATAGAGTTGGAGTTGAGGCCAGTGGAGCATCCGGGGGCCCGCGTGACAGGGGGCGCGCCCAGGGTGAGGGGGCGCGCCCCCACCCTCGTGGACAGGGTGTGGGCCCCCTGACCTTGATTCTTTCTCCAGTATTTTTTATATTTTCCAAAAGTTATCTCCGTGGATTTTCAGGTCATTCTAAGAACTTTTGTTTTCTGCACAATAAACAACACCATGGCAATTCTGCTGAAAACAACATCAGTCTGGGTTAGTTTCATTCAAATCATGCAAGTTAGAGTCCAAAACAAGGGCAAAAGTCCCCCAAGCTTAAACCTTTGCTTGTCCTCAAGCAATTCAGTTGATATGAAAGTGATAAAGAAAAACTTTTACAAACTCTATTTGCTCTTGTTGTTGTAAATATGTAAAGCCAACATTCAAGTTTTAAGCAAAGATTATGAACTAACCATATTCACAATAACACTTAGGTCTCACATTTACTCATATCAATGGCATAATCAGCTAGTGAGCAATAATAATAAAACTCGGATGACAACACTTTCTCAAAACAATCATAATATGATATAACAAGATGATATCGCTAGCCCTTTCTGAGACCGCAAAACATAAATGCAGAGCACCTTTAAAGATCAAGGACTGACTAAACATTGTAATTCATGGTAAAAGGGATCCAGTCAAGTCATACCCAATATAAACTAATAGTAATGAATGCAAATGACAGTGTGCTCTCCAGCGGGTGCTTTTTAATAAGAAGGTGATGACTCAACATAAAAGTAAATAGATAGGCCCTTCACAGAGGGAAGCAGGGATTTGTTGAGGTGCCAGAGCTCGATTTTAAAATAGAGATGAATAACATTTTGAGCGGTATACTTTCACTGTCAACACAACAACTATGAGATGGCAATATCTTCCATGCTACATAGATTATAGGCGGTTCCCAAACAGAATGGTAAAAGTTTATACTCCCCCACCACCAACAAGCATCAATCCATGGCTTGCTCGAAACAACGAGTGCCTCCAACTAACAACAGTCCTGGGGGAGTTTTGTTTAATTATTTTGATTTGCTTTGATCTTTTTGATCATGGGACTGGGCATCCCGGTTACCAGCCATTTTCTCGTGAATGAGGAGCGGAGTCCACTCCTCTTGAGAATAACCCACCTAGCATGGAAGATACAGACAGCCCTAGTTGAAACATGAGCTGCTCGAGCATACAAAACAGAATTTCATTTGAAGGTTTGGAGTTTGGCACATACAATTTTACTTGGAGCAGCGGTAGATACCGCATATAGGAAGGTATGGTGGACTCATATGGAATAACTTTGGGGTTCATGGAGTTTGGATGCACAAGCAGTATTCCCGCTTAGTACAGGTGAAGGCTAGCAAAAGACTGGGAGCGACCAACTGAGAGAGCGACAACAGTCATGAACATGCATTAAAATTAATTTACACCAAGTACAAGCATGAGTAGGATATAATCCACCATGAACATAAATATCGTGAAGGCTATGTTGATTTGTTTCAACTACATGCGTGAACATGTGCCAAGTCGAGTCACTCAATTCATTCAAAGGAGGATCCCATCATACCACATCACAATCATTTTAATAGCATGTTGGCACACAAGGTAAACCATTATAAACTCATAGCTAATTAAGCATGGCATAAGTAACTATGATCTCTAAATGTCATTGCAAACATGTTTATTCATAATAGGCTGAATCAGGAACGATGAACTCATCATATTTACAAAAACAAGAGAGGTCAAGGTCATACCAGCTTTTCTCCTCTCAATCAGTCCATCATATATTGTCATTATTGCCTTTCACTTGCACGACCGAACGGTGTGTTTAATAATAATAGTGCATGTGCATTGGACTAAGCTGGAATTTACAAGCATTCAATTCAAGAGAGAAGACAAGTAATATGGGCTCTAAGTTAAATCAACGGTCATGCATATGAGAGCCACTAAGCATTTTCATTATGGTCTTGTACTCTCGACCCCAAAGGAAAGAAAAGAAATAAAACTATTTACACGGGAAAGCTCCCAACAAGCAAAAGAAGAACGAGAAATCTTTTTGGATTTTCTTTTTAATTACTACTACAAGCATGGAAATTAAACTAACTAATTTTTTTAGTTTTTCTAAAGGTTTATCAAACACACAAGAAGAAAGCTAGAAAATTAAACTAGCATGGTGTTGGGGAACGTAGTAATTTCAAAAAAATTTCCTACGATCACGCAAGACCATGGTGATGCATAGCAACGAGATGAGAGTGTTGTCTCGTACGCACTGTGAGACCAGCAACGGAAGCGTTGACATAGCGTAGAGGAAGTAGTCGACATTCTTCACGATCCAACCGATCCAAGTACCGAGCGACGGCACCTCCGAAGTTCTGCACACGTTCAGCTCGATGACGCCCCTCGAACTCCGATCCAGCCGAGTGTTGAGGAGAGTTTCACAAGACGACGGCGTGGTAGCGATGATGATGTTCCACCGCGCGAGGGCTTCGCCTAAGCTCCGCCACGGTATTCTCGAGGTGTAATATGGTGGAAGGGGCACCGCACACGGCTAAGGAAAGATCTCAAGGATCAACTTGTGTGTCATGGGGTGCCCCACCTCAGATATAAAGGAGGGAAGGGAGGGGCTGGCCGGCCAAGGTTTGCGCGCCAGGGTGTCCTACTCCTACTAGGAGTAGGATTCCCCCAATCCTAGTCCAACTAGGTTTCCCCAAGTGGGAAGGAGAGAGAGAGGCGCCTTCTCCTAGTCCTAATAGGACTAGGGAAGGGGGAAGGTGCGCCAGCACTTGGGCCCCTTTCTCCTTTCCACTAAGGCCCATGTTGGCCCATTAGCATTCCGGGGTTCCAGTAACCTCCCTGCTTGGTAAAATTCCCAATTTCACCCGGAACACTTCCGATGTCCAAACATAGACTTCCAATATATGAATCTTTATGTCTCGACCATTTCGAGACTCCTCGTCACTTCCGTGATCTCATACGGGAATCCGAACAACCTACGCTACAGAAACATCATAACAACACATACTAACTGACATCGAAACGTTAAGCGTGCGGACCCTACGGGTTCGAGAACTATGTAGACATGACCGAGACACCTCTCCGGTCAATAACCAATAGCGGGACCTGGATGCCCATATTGGCTCCTACATATTCTACGAAGATCTTTATCGGTCAGACCGCATAACAACATACGTTGTTCCCTTTGTCATCGGTATGTTACTTGCCGAGATTCGATCGTCGGTATCCAATACCTAGTTCAATCTCGTTCGGCAAGTCTCTTTACTCGTTCCGTAATACATCATCTCACAACTAACTCATTAGTTGCAATGCTTGCAAGGCTTATGTGATGTGCATTACCGAGAGGGCCCAGAGATACCTCTCCGAGCAATCGGAGTGACAAATCCTAATCTCGAAATATGCCAACCCAACATGTACCTTCGGAGACACCTGTAATGTACCTTTATAATCACCCGATTACGTTGTGACGTTTGGTAGCACCCAAAGTGTTCCTCGTGCAAACGGGAGTTGCATAATCTCATAGTTATAGGAACATGTATAAGTCATGAAGAAAAGCACTAGCAACAAACTATACGATCAGGTGCTATGCTAATGGAATGGGTCATGTCAATCAGATCATTCAACCAATGATGTGATCCCGTTAATCAAATAACAACTCCTTGTTCATGGTTTAGGAAACACAACCATCTTTGATTAACGAGCTAGTCAAGTAGAGGCATACTAGTGACACTCAGTAGGTTTATGTATTCACACATGTATTATGTTTCTGTTAATACAATTCTAGCATGAATAATAAACATTTATCATGATATAAGGAAATAAATAATAACTTTATTATTGCCTCTAGGGCATATTTCCTTGATCTCCCACTTGCACTAGAGTCAATAATCTAGATTACACAAGAATGATTCTAACACCCATGGAGTCTTGGTGCTGATCATGTTTTGCTCGTGGAAGAGGCTTAGTCAATCGGGTCTGCAACATTCAGATCCGTATGTATCTTGCATATCTCTATGTCTCCCACCGACCAAATCCCGGATGGAGTTGAAGCGTCTTTTGATGTGCTTGGTTCTCTTGTGAAATCTGGATTCCTTTGCCAAGGCAATTGCACCAAGATTGTCACAAAAGATTTTCATTGGACCCGATACACTAGGTACAACACCTAGATCGGTTATGAACTCCTTCATCCAGACTCCTTCATTAGCTGCTTCCAAGCAGCTATGTACTCAACTTCACATGTAGATCCCGCCACGACGCTTTGTTTGGAACTGCACCAACCGACTCCTCCGCTTAATGTAAATACGTATCCGGTTTGCGATTTAGAATCGTCCGGATCGATTGTCAAAGCTTGCCGACGTAACCGCTTCTGACGAGTTCTTTGTCACCGCCATAAATGAGAAACATATCCTTAGTCCTTCTCAAGTACTTAAGGATGTTCTTGATCATTGTCCGATGATCCACTCTGGATTACTTTGGTACCTGCCGCCAAACTTACAAAGAAGGCACACATCAGGTCCGGTACACAGCATTGCATACATGATAGAGCCTATGGTCAAGCATAGGGAACATCTTTCATTTTCTCTCTATCTTCTGCGGTGGTCGGGCATTGAGTCTTACTCAACTTCACACCTTGTAGCACCGGCAAGAACCCTTTCTTTGCACGATCCATTTTGAACTTTTTCAAAACTTTATCAAGGTATGTGCTTTGTGAAAGTCCTATTAAGCGTCTTGATCTATCTCTATAGATCTTAATGCCCAATATGTAAGCAGCTTCACCGAGGTCTTTCATCGAAAAACTCTTATTCAAGTATCCCTTTATGCTATCCAGAAATTCTATATCATTTCCGATCAGTAATATGTCATCCACATATAATATCGTAAATGCTACAGGCTCCCACTCACTTTCTTGTAAATACAGGTTTCTCCAAAAGTCTCAGTATAAAACCAAATGCTTTGATCACACTATCAAAGCGTTTATTCCAACTCCGAGAGGCTTGCACTAGTCCATAAATGGATCATGGAGCTTGCACACTTTGTTAGCTCCCTTTGGATCGACAAAACCTTCTGGTTGCATCATATACAACTCTTCTTCCGTAAATCCATTCAGAATGCAGTTTTAACATCCATTTGCCAAATTTCATAATCATAAAATGCGGCAATTGCTAACATGATTCGGACGGACTTAAGCATCGCTACGGGTGAGAAGGTCTCATCGTAGTCAATCCCTTGAACTTGTCGAAAACCTTTTGCAACAAGTCGAGCTTTATAGATGATAACATTACCATCAGCCGCGCCTTCTTCTTGAAGATCCATTTATTCTCAATTGCTTGCCGATCATCGGGCAAGTCAACCAAAGTCCACACTTTGTTTTCATACATGGATCCCATCTCGATTTCATGGCCTCCAGCCATTTTGTGGAATCTGGGCTCACCATCGCTTCTTCATAGTTCGTAGGTTCATCATGTTCCAAAGAATATGACTTCCGAGAATAGGATTACCGTACCACTCAAAGTGCGGATCTTGCTCTGGTTGATCTACGAAGTTCTGTAGAAACTTCGATCCAAGTTTCATGATCATCATCATTAGCTTCCTCCCTATTTGGTGTAGGTGTCACGAACTGATTTACGTGATGTACTACTTCTCAATAAGGGAGTAGATACGATTATCTCATCAAGTTCTACTTTCCTCCCACTCACTTCTTTCTTCGAGAGAAACTCTTTCTCCAAAAGTTTCCAATTTAGCAACAAAAATCTTGCCTTCGGATCTGTGATAGAAGGTGTACCCAACAGTCTCCTTTGGGTATCCTATGAAGACACATTTCTCCGATTTGGGTTCGAGCTTATCAGGTTGAAGCTTTTTCACATAAGCATCGCAGCCCCAAACTTTCAGAAACGACAACTTTGGTTTCTTGCCAAACCACAGTTCATAAGGCGTCGTCTCAACGGATTTAGATGGTGCCCTATTTAAAGTGAATGTAGCCGTCTCTAAAGCATAACCCCAAAACGATAGCGGTAAATCAGTAAGAGACATCATAGATCGCACCATATCTAATAAAGTACGACACGACGTTCGGACACACCATTACGTTGTGGTGTTCCGGTGGCGTAAGTTGCGAAACTATTCCGCATTGTTTCAAATGTAGGCCAAACTCAGTAACTCAAATATTCTCCTCCACGATCAGATCGTAGAAACTTTATTTTCTTGTTACGATGATTTTCCACTTCACTCTGAAATTCTTTGAACTTTTCAAATGTTTCAGACTTGTGTTTCATTAAGTAGATATACCCATATCTGCTCAAATCATCTGTGAAGGTGAGAAAATAACGATATCCGCCACGAGCCTCAACATTCATTGGACCACATACATCAATATGTATGATTTCCAATAAATCTGTTGCTCTCTCCATAGTTCCGGAGAACGGTGTTTTAGTCATCTTGCCCATAAGGCACGGTTCGCAAGTGCCAAGTGATTCATAATCAAGTGACTCCAAAAGTCCATCAAGATGGAGTTTCTTCATGCGCTTTACACCGATATGACCTAAACGGCAAGCGATTGCCACAAATAAGTTGCACTATCATTATCAACTCTGCATCTTTTGGTTTCAACATTATGAATATGTGTATCACTACTATCAAGATTAAGTAAAAACAAACCATTCTTCAATGGTGCATGACCATAAAAGATATTATTCATATAAATAGAACAACCATTATTCTCTGATTTAAATGAATAACCGTCTCGCATCAAACAAGATCCAGATATAATGTTCATGCTCAACGCTGGCACCAAATAACAATTATTCAGGTCTAATACTAATCCCGAAGGTAGATGTAGAGGTAGCGTGCCGATCGCGATCACATCGACTTTGGAACCTTTCCCACGCGGATCGTCACCTCGTCCTTAGCCAATCTTCGCTTAATCCGTAGCCCCTTTTTCGAGTTGCAAATATTAGCAAATGTAACCGTGATCAAATACCCAGTGCTACTGCGAGTATTAGTAAGGTACACATCAATAACATGTATATCATATATACCTTTGTTAACCTTGCCATCCTTCTTATCCGCCAAATACTTGGGGCAGTTCCGCTTCCAAAGGACCAGCCTGCTTGCAATAGAAGCACTCAGCCTGTGCTTAGGACCAGACTTGGGTTTCTTCTCTTGATTAGCAACTTGCTTGCCGTTCTTTTGAAGTTTCCCTTTTCTTTCCTTTGCCCTTTTCTTGAAACTAGTGGTTTTGTTAACCATCAACACTTGATGCTCCTTTTTGATTTCTACCTCCGCGGCTTTCAAAGATCGCGAAGAGCTCGGGCATTGTTTTGGTCATCCCTTGCATATTATAGTTCATCACGAAGCTCTTGTAGCTTGGTGGCGGTGATTGGAGAATTTCATCAATGACGCAATCATGCGGAAGATTAACTCCAGTTGAATCAAGTGATTGTTATATCCGGACATTACGAGTATATGCTCACCGACGTAACTGCTTCTCCTCCATCTTACAGCTATAGAACTTATTGGAGACTTCATATCTCTCAATCCGCATTCGCTTGGAATATTAACTTCAACTCCGGAACATCTCATATGCTCCATGGTGTTCAAAACGACGTTGAAGTCCCGGTTCTAAGCCGTAAAGCATGGCACATCGAACTATAGAGTAGTCATCACTTTGCTTTGCCGTGACGTTCACAACTTCTCGGCGCAGCCCTTGCATCAGGCCCGGCACCTAACGGTGCTTCCAGACGTAATTCTTCCGCAGCAATAAGGATAATCCTCAAATTACTGGACCCGGTCCGTGTAATTGCTGCCATCATCTTTCAACTTTGCTTTCTCAAGGAACGCATTAAAATTCAACGGAACAACAAAGACGAGCCATCTATCTACACATCATAGACAAGCAAGATACTATCAGTACTAAGTTCATGATAAATTTAAGTTCAATTAATCATATTACTTAAGAACTCCCACTTAGAAAAATATCCTCCAATTCTCTAAGTGATTATGCGTGATCCATATCAACTACACCATGACCGATCATCACGTGTGATGGAGTAGTTTCAATGGTGAACATCAATATGTTGATCATATCTACTATATGATTCACGCCGACCTTTCGGTCTCGTGTTCCGAGGTCATATCTTATATGCATAGCTCGTCAAGTATAACTCGAGTATTCTGCGTGTGCAACTGTTTTGCACCCGTTGTATTTGAACGTAGAGCCTATCACACCCGATCATCACGTGGTGTCTCAAAGACGAAGAACTTTCTTTAACGGTGCATACTCAGGAGAACACTTCTTGATAATTTAGTAAGGGATCATCTTATAATGCTACCGCCAATCAAAGCAAGATAAGATGCATAAAGGATTAACATCACATGCAATCAATATAAGTGATATGATATGGCCATCATCATCTTGTGCTTGTGATCTCCATCTCCGCAAGCACCGCCATGATCACCATCGCCACCGGTAGCGACACCTTGATCTCCATCGTAGCATCGTTGTCGCCTCGCCAAACTTATGCTTCTCGACTATCGCTACCGCTTAGTGATAAAGTAAAGCATTACAGGCGATTGCATTGCATACAATAAAGCGACAACCATATGGCTCCTGCCGATTGTCGATAACTTCAAGTTACAAAACATGATCATCTCATACAATAAAATTCAGCATCATGTCTTGACCATATCACATCACAACATGCCCCGCAAAAACAAGTTAGACGTCCTCTACTTTGTTGTTGCAAATTTTACGTGGCTGCTACGGGCTTAAGCAAGAACCAATCTCACCTACGCATCAAAACCACAACGATACTTTCGTCAAATAGACTCCGTTTAACCTTCTCAAGGACCGGGCGTAGCCACACTCAGTTCAACTAAAGTTGGAGAGACAGTCTTCCACAAGCCATCTATGTGCGAAGCACGCCGAGGGAACCGGTCTCGCGTAAGAGTACGCGTAAGGTTGGTCTGGATCGTCATCCCAACAATACCGCTGAACCAATGTATGACATGTTGGTAGGCTGTATGACTTGTATCGTCCACATCTCACTTGTGTTCTACTCGTGCATATCATCAAACCATAAAAACCTAGGCTCGGATGACAGTGTTGGGGAACGTAGTTATTTCAAAAAATTTCCTACGATCACGCCAAGACCATGGTGATGCATAGCAACGAGATGAGAGTGTTGTCTACGCCTCGTGAGACCGACAACGGAAGCGTTGACGCAACGTAGAGGAAGTAGTCGTACTTCTTCACGATCCAACCGATCCAAGTACCGAACGACGGCACCTCCGGAAGTTCTGCACACGCTCAGCTCGATGACGCCCTCGAACTCCGATCCAGCCGAGTGTTGAGGGAGAGTTTCACAAGACGACGGCGTGGTGACGATGATGATGTTCCACCGGGCGCAGGGCTTCGCCTAAGCTCCGCCACGGTATTCTCGAGGTGTAATATGGTGGAAGGGGCACCGACACGGCTAAGGAAAGATCTCAAGGATCAACTTGTGTGTCATGGGGTGCCCCTGCCCTCAGAGATATAAAGGAGGGAAGGGAGGGGCTGGCCGGCCAAGGTTTGCGCGCCAGGTGTCCTACTCCTACTAGGAGTAGGATTCCCCAATCCTAGTCCAACTAGGTTTCCCCAAGTGGGAAGGGAGAGAGAGAGGCGCCTTCTCCTAGTCCTAATAGGACTAGGGAAGGGGAAGGTGCTTGCCAGCACTTGGGCCCCTTTTCTCCTTTCCACTAAGGCCCATGTTGGCCCATTAGCATTCCGGGTTCCAGTAACCTCCCTGCATTTCTGGTAAAATTCCCAATTTCACCCTAACACTTCCGATGTCCAAACATAGACTTCCAATATATGAATCTTTATGTCTCGACCATTTCGAGACTCCTCACACGTCCGTGATCTCATCCGGACTCGAACAACCTTCGTACAGAAACATCATAACAACTCATAGTAACCGCCATCGAAGCGTTAGCGTTGCGGACCCTACGGGTTCGAGAACTATGTAGACATGACCGAGACACCTCTCCGGTCAATAACCAATAGCGGGACCTGGATGCCCATATTGGCTCCTACATATTCTACGAAGATCTTTATCGGTCGCATCAAGCATAACAACATACGTTGTTCCCTTTGTCATCGGTATGTTACTTGCCCGAGATTCGATCGTCGGTATCCAATACCTAGTTCAATCTCGTTACCGGCAAGTCTCTTTACTCGTTCCGTAATACATCATCTCACAACTAACTCATTAGTTGCAATGCTTGCAAGGCTTATGTGATGTGCATTACCGAGAGGGCCCAGAGATACCTCTCCGACAATCGGAGTGACAAATCCTAATCTCGAAATATGCCAACCCAACATGTACCTTCGGAGACACCTGTAATGTACCTTTATAATCACCCAGTTACGTTGTGACGTTTGGTAGCACCCAAAGTGTTCCTCCGGTAAACGGGAGTTGCATAATCTCATAGTTATAGGAACATGTATAAGTCATGAAGAAAAGCACTAGCAACAAACTATACGATCAGGTGCTATGCTAATGGAATGGGTCATGTCAATCAGATCATTCAACCAATGATGTGATCCCGTTAATCAAATAACAACTCCTTGTTCATGGTTTAGGAAACACAACCATCTTTGATTAACGAGCTAGTCAAGTAGAGGCATCCTAGTGACACTGTAGGTTTATGTATTCACACATGTATTATGTTTCCTGTTAATACAATTCTAGCATGAATAATAAACATTTATCATGATATAAGGAAATAAATAATAACTTTATTATTGCCTCTAGGGCATATTTCCTTCACATGGATAATACAATGAAAGAGTATGAGCACCGACAACTAGAATACTGTGTGAACATGAATGTAAAGTCGGTGGGAAATACATACTCCCCAAGCTTAGGCTTTTGGCCTAAGTTGGTCTAATGCCAAGGGTAGCCTAGCTGATATCCGAATTTATAACTGGGGTCATATTGAGATGCATCAGCCAATGCATCCTAAGCTGCGGCATGTTGACGAGCTGCCTCCGCTCTCCCCTTGTGTTCGGTTGCCTCCTCCCTGGTAACAACATATCTCCGTCTTGCCTGGTAATCAAAAAGGGAAGGAGTAGGGAGAGTAACATGGACAGCGCGACGTCTGTCAAAGATTAGTCGATACTGGAGGAATTGTTCATTCCTCAAAAGAAAACGGTGCCCGACCATAGTGTCATAATCTAAATAAGCGGGAGGCAACACCATATCACCCTCGCGTGGGGGTATACCAAGATAATTAGCAACACGGGTCACATAAATTCCACCAAATAAATCTCCAGATATACCATTATTATGCAACCTACATGCAACTATTGCCCCCAAGTTGTAGTCTTTATTACCTAATACAGCACTCTTGAGGACACAAAGATTAGGGACACACATGTGGCATGCTTCATCTTTACCGTTAATGCATCTACCAATGAAAAGAGCAAAATAATGTATAGCAGGAAAGTGAATGCTCCCTATGGTAGCTTGTGCTATATCCCTAGATTCTCCCATGGTGATACTAGCTAGAAAATCTTTATGCTCAGATTTGTGGGGTTCAACATTGCCCCACTACGGGAATTTGCAAGCAGTAGTAAAATCTTCTAGGTTTATGGTATAAGATTCATCATAAATATCAAATAGGACATTCTGAGAATTACGCGAAGATGAAAATTTAAACCATGAATGAATCAGCCAATTGGTAGTACTGAGGACACTTATCTTGTATGAAGTCCTCAAGATCGGCGTTACGCACATACACGTCAAATTCATCCTTGATGCCTGCATTGACCATAAACTCTTCTGATGGCCACTGCGAAGCCCGCACTTCGCTTCCCTTGGTGGTTCATCGTCTTGCTCACAAGATAGCATGCCTAGGTCCTCTCTTTGTTGAGGAACCACCTTGGTACATTCTCCTGGACATATTTCTTTTTCTGAAAAATTTCTGAAATTTTTAGTAACTTCAAAATAAAAGTGAATCAAACTAAACAAGATTGGTAGCAACTACTCCCACAAGTGCCTAGAGCCTATATCATGCATTAGAATTACTTGGGACCTCATAAATTTGACATGCAAGCTCAAGAATAGGGTCACCTAGGAAGCAAAACTTTGCAATAAATAAAGCACTAGAACAAAAACTAATTGGACCAATGGAGGAGTCACACACCAAGCAACAATCTCCCAAAGCAGTTTTGTGAGTGGAGCTTTGAGCAAGGAGATCGAAGATCGCAGCAAAATGAGCTAGAACTCATGCTTGAGCTGGATGGGGATTTTTTTGGGAGGAATATGAAGTGTGTGGGTGCAGGAATAAGTGGAGGGGGGCCACCGTGGGCCCACGAGATAGGGGGGCGCGCCTAGGGGGTGTGGGCGCGCCCTCCACCCTCGTGGCCAGGTGCTTGCCCCCCTGCAGTGTCCTCAGTGCCTAAAATCCTCAAATAATCCATAAAAATCATACTAAATTTGCAGGGCATTTGGAGCACTTCTATTTTCGGGATATTTTTTATTGCATGGATAATTCAGAAAATAGACAGATAATACTATTTTTGCTTTATTTATTCTAAACAACAGAAAGTAAAGAGAGGGTACAGAAGGTTGTGCCTTCTAGTTTCATCCATCTCATGATCATCAAAATGAATCCACTAACAAGGTTGATAAAGTCTTGTTAACAAACTCATTCCGAATAACACGGAACTGGAGAAATTTCGAATAACACTAGGTTACCTCAACAGGGATATGAACATCCCCAACAATAAGGATATCATACTTTTTCTTGACAGTAGGAAGAGGAAATTCAAAACCTCCAATAATGATAGTTGGAACTTTTCCAATAGAATTGATGCTATGAACTTGAGGTTGTTTCCTCGGAAAGTGTACCATATTCTCATTACCATTAACATGAAAAGTGACATTGCCTTTGTTGCAATCAATAACAGCCCCTGCAGTATTCAAAAAAGGTCTACCAAGGATAATCGACATACTATCGTCCTTGGGAATATCAAGAATAACAAAGTCCGTTAAGATAGTGACATTTGCAACCACAACAGGCACATCCTCACAAATGCCGACAGGTATAGCAGTTGATTTATCAGCCATTTGCAAAGATATTTCAGTAGGTGTCAACTTATTCAATTCAAGTCTACGATATAAAGAGAGAGGCATAACACTAACACCGTCTCCAAGATCACATAAAGCAGTTTTAACATAGTTTCTTTTAATGGAGCATGGTATAGTCGGCACTCGATCTCCAAGTTTCTTTGGTATTCCACCTTTAAAAGTATAATTAGCAAGCATGGTGGAAATTTCAGCTTCCGGTATCTTTCTTTTATTTGTAATGATATCCTGCATATATTTAGCATAAGGATTTAATTTAAGCATATCAGTCAAGCGCATACGTAAGAAGATAGGTCTAATCATTTCAGCAAAGCGCTCAAAATCCTGATCATCCTTTGTCTTCGATGGTTTAGGAGGAAAGGGCATGGGTTTCTGAACCCATGGTTCTCTTTCTCTACCGTGCTTCCTAGCAACAAAATCTCTCTTATCATAAAGTTGATTCTTTGATTGTGGGTTATCAAGATCAACAACAGGTTCAACCTCTACTTCATTATTATTGCTAGGTTGAGCATCAACATGAACATTATCATTAACATTATCACTAGGTTCATGTTCATCACCTGATTGTGTTTTAGCATCGGAAATAGAAATATCATTGGGATTCTCAGGTGTGTCTGCAACAGGTTCACTAGAAGCATGCAAAGTCCTATAATTTTTCTTTTTCTTCTTTTTGGAAGAACTAGGTGCCTCTAAATTATTTCTCTGAGAATCCTGCTCGATTCTCTTCGGGGGGCCTTCAGGATACAAAGGTTCCTGAGTCATTCTACCAGTTCTAGTAGCCACTCTAACAGCAAAATCATGTTTATTATTTAATTTATCGAGCAAATCACTTTGAGCTTTAAGTACTTGTTCAGCTTGAGTGTGACCATAGAAGCATATTTGCTAATGAGTTTAAGTTCACCTTTAACTCTAGCCATATAATCACTCAAGCGTCCAATCTCAAAAGCATTATTCTTTAATTCTCTACCAACATAAGCATTAAAACTTTCTTGTCTAGCCATAAAGTCATCAAATCCATCTAAAAACACGGGCTATGAAATTTAGTAGCGGGATTTCAACTTTATCGTATCTATAGAGAGAATTTACCTTTACTACTTGTGTCGGGTTATCAAGACAATGTGTTTCTTCAATAGGTAGATTAAGACCATGTATTTCTTTAACAGGAGGTAAACTCTTAACATCTTCAGCTTTAATACCTTTTTCTTTCATTGATTTCTTTGCCTCTTGAATATCTTCAGGACTGAGAAATAGAACGCCCCTTTTCTTCGGAGTTGGTTTAGGAATAGGCTCAGGAGTTGGCTTAATTGGCTCAGGAATTGCCTCAGGAATTGGCTCAGGAAGAATCCAACTATTTTCATTAGTCAACATATTATTCAATAGTAATTCAGCTTGGTCGACTATTCTTTCCCTGAAAACACAACCAGCACAACTATCCAAGTAGTCCTTGGACGCATCGGTTAGTCCATTATAAAAGATATCAAGTATTTCATTTTTCTTAAGAGGATGATCAGCCAAAGCATTAAGTAATCGGAAAAGCCTCCCCCAAGCTTGTGGGAGACTCTCTTCTTTGATTTGCACAAAATTATATATTTCCTGCAAGGCAGCCTGTTTCTTATGAGCAGGGAAATATTTAGCAGAGAAGTAATAAATTATATCCTGGGGACTACACACAAAACCAGGATCAAGAGAATTAAACCAAGTTTTAGCATCACCCTTTAATGAGAATGGGAATATCTTAAGGATATAATAATAGCGAGACTTCTCATCATTGGTAAACAGGGTGGCTATATCATTTAACTTGGTAAGATGCGCCACAACATTTTCAGATTCATAGCTATAAAAAGGATCAGATTCAACCAAGGTAATTATTTCAGGATCAACAGAGAATTCATAATCCTTATCAGTAACACAGATAGGTGAAGTAGCAAAAGCGGGGTCATGTTTCATTCTAGTATTAAGGTATTGCTGCTTCCATTTAGCTAATAACTTCTTAAGATCATATCTATCATTGCAAGCAAAAATAGCTCTAGCAGCTTCTTCATCCATAACATAACCCTCAGGAACAACAGGCAATTCATAATCAGGGGGAGAACCTTCATCATCACTATCATCACTAATTTCATCTTCAACAATTTTGTTCTCTCTAACCCTAGCAAGTTGTTCATCAAGAAATTCACCTAATGGCAAAGTAGTATCAAGCACAAAAGTAGTTTCATCATAAGTATCATGCATAGCAGAAGTGGCATCATCAATAACATGCGACATATCAGAATTCAAAGCAGTAGCAGGTTTAGGTTTCGCAAGCTTACTCAAAACAGAAGGAGAATCTAGTGCAGAGCTAGATGGCAGTTCCTTACCTCCCCTCGTAGTTGAGGGAAAAATCTTAGTTCTTTTGTCTTTCAAGTTCCTCATAGTGATCATCAGATATAAATCTCAAGTGACTCAAAGAATAGATCTATGCTCCCCGGCAACGGCGCTAGAAATTAGTCTTGATAACCCACAAGTATAGGGGATCGCAACAGCTTTCGAGGGTAGAGTATTCAACCCAAATTTATTGATTCGACACAAGGGCAGACAAAGAATATTCTTAAGTATTAGCAGTTGAGTTGTCCATTCAACCACACCTGGATAACTTAGTATCTGCAGCAAAGTAGTATGGAAGTAAAGGTAACAGTGGCAAAAGTAAAGATAGCAGTTTTGTAGTAATTGTAACAGTAACAACAGTAAACTAAATAAGCGAAGAACAATATGTGAAAAGCTCGTAGGCATTGGATCGGTGATGGATAATTATGTCGGATGCGATTCCTCATGCAATATTTATAACATAGGGTGACACAGAACTAGCTCTAGTTCATCAATGCAATGGAGGCATGTATTTTGAATATAGTCATACGTGCTTATGGAAAAGAACTTGCATGACATCTTTTGTCCTACCCTCTCGTGGCAGCGGGGTCCTAGTGGAAACTAAGGGATATTAAGGCCTCCTTTTAATAGAGAACCGGAACAAAGCATTAGCACATAGTGAATACATGAACTCCTCAAACTACGGTCATCACCGAGAAGTATCCCGATTATTGTCACTTGGGGTTGTCGGATCATAACACATAATAGGTGACTATAGACTTGCAAGATAGGATCAAGAACTCACATATATTCATGAAAACATAATAGGTTTAGATCTGAAATCATGGCACTCGGGCCCTATTGACAAGCATTAAGCATAGCAAAGTCATAGCAACATCAATCTCAGAACATAGTGGATACTAGGGATTAAACCCTAACAAAACTAACTTGATTACATGGTAAATCTCATCCAACCCATCACCGTCCAGCAAGCCTACGATGGAATTACTCACGCACGGCGGTGAGCATCATGAAATTGGTGATGGAGGATGGTTGATGTTGACGACGGCGACAAACCCTCCTCTCCGGAGCCCCGAACGGACTCCAGATCAGCCCTCCCGAGAGATATTAGGGCTTGGCGGCGGCTTCGTTTCGTAAAACGCGATGAAACTTTCTCTCTGATTTTTCTCTCCGTGAAACGGAATATATAGTGTTAGAGTCGAGGTCGGTGGAGCATCAGGGGGCCCACGAGACAGGGGGGCGCGCCCCCACCCTCGTGGACAGGGTGTGGGGCCCCTGGCCTTGATTCTTTCGCCAGTATTTTTTATATTTTCCAAAAGTTATCTCCATGGATTTTCAGGTCATTCCGAGAACTTTTGTTTTCTGCACAATAACCAACACCATGGCGCTTACGAAACAAAGATCGATCAAGTTAGTTTCGTTCAAATCATGCAAGTTAGAGTCCAAAACAAGGGCAAAAGTGTTTGGAAAAGTAGATACGTTGGCGACGTATCACCAGCTTACCGTGGAAAATTAGAAAAACTGATGTGCCATCCCGTCCCGTTAGTGGTGCGTCCCGTTCGCGCTAGGTCGCACATTGGCATGACGGTCAAACGAGTGCACTCGAATCATCCAGATGAGGTACTCCCTCCTTGTCAAAAATGATTCCACCACTCATCATCTACCTTGGTGGGATTTTTAAATTGAGCCCTGCAAACCGGAAAGGAGGTAGTACATGCGTGATCTGCTATTTATTCGTGTAGGATCGAGTAGGTCGGATAGTGTACGTGTAGGATCGAGTAGGTCAGATAGTGTATGTGTAGGATCGAATAGGTCGGATAGTGTACGTGTAGGATGACATTAGCTGATGAAATTCCCTGGGAGATAAGGCATTTGCGAACGTTTTTGCTGGCAGTTTCTTCAGATTCGCATGGCATTTTCTTCAGAACAGCTTGTCAGCTTCTTCAGAGGTAGGCATTTATATTCAGAAAACTGCCACCTTTGGATCTTGCATCACAACTAAAACTGCCAGGAGCGTATTAGTAGGCTAGCTAGTGATCAATAAGTAACTTGTAAACACTGAGCAAACAGAAATAAGGAACTGCTAGTAACTTGTAAACACTGAGAACACATAAATAAGGATCATGATGTGCACAGTAGTAAGAGCCAATCCGTTTGAAATGTTCACATGAGACTCACAGGCCTGGCATTGTAATATGTTCACATTAGTAGCCCAAATTCACAACCAACTAGTATCATGTTAATGCATCTCAATGATTCACAGATCATATACAAAAATGTAGCTCCAAAAGCAAAGATCTAGAAAAAACATCTGTTCTTCCTACTAATATGGATGCTTCTCTGGGCCAACATTCAGTACAGAGTGAAAGTCAAATTTGTTTCTGAAGTCTACAATTCCTCTTGCAAACGTAAGTGGTTTCACCAACAGCTGGAACCATGAGAATGAAACACACATGACGGAGGAACATCCACTGCAATATGATTTGGTCTTCTCTCGATCACACGGCGAGACTATTTTTGGAATACAAACTTTAACTTAGGCAAAATGATGCCCATTGTATAATCAGACCAAAGCAATGAAGCACTTAGTGTTGGCCAATAAATACTACATTACTACTTTTGTGCAGTCCATGAAGTGACTATCCGGTCTTTCTATGTCTATTTTCAAATGGCACTGCATGCAGTGACTATACTATTCTTTTGTGTAGTTCCACCAAAATTGTGGTCACTTTGTTTGTTCGGGCAGACATTTGTCTGCACAAATATCAACCATCTAGTAAACATATACCCCGCCTTATATTTTTGGTTTAAACACGCCTCTTCCGCTTAGCATCTGTCATGTTTTGCACTGGACAATTTGATGAGGTCATGTTTGGCCCTGGACAATTTCGTACTGAATTGATTTGCTGGTTCAGAGCAGAAATATAGCGCATATTCTTCATCAGACCAAGGATATCCATGTTCGCAGTGATGGAAAAGGTGAAATCGATACAACCGAAATTGAGCATCCAATCATTGAATCATGTCCTGCACCTCCAATGAGGTCCACCCTGCCAATAAATTCACATGCAAACCACTAATATTACTATCTAATGACAGTACAAAAAGAGTAGAAAGATAGTAGCAAACCATGTACCTTCGTAATGAACAGCTCATAGTGCCACCAATTGGATATAAAGGTTTGGAAGAAAACATGCTCCTAATGTTGAACCATTTGGACTTTTTGTGCAGTTCCACTAAAATCGAGCATCCCTATTTGAATAGATATTGAAAGTGTGATTACTATAAAAGTGGCACTAGTTGAAGCATAGACTCACAAATATAAGCATTCCAATTTCTTAATGGGAAAAGGTAGCAAGACTGTTTCTAACCACCTGTTTGAAGGAATAAATAAGGCAACAACGGCTGATGTCAGGAAGGCATATATAGTTTTTTCTGAAAAAGTGAACCATTCCTGACCTTTCCTCTTCTTTTAAGCATATTTTGTGCAGTTCAACTACAATAAAATGCCATCACCGCCTTGACAATTCAGTGACACTGTATAAAAAGAAATGACTTAACATTACATCATGATGTCAGGTATGTAATAGACAGGTATGTAATCTATAAGCATTAACAGTGCAAAAATCTGAAGGTAGTAACAAGTTTCATCTTTGGTATACTGGTTGTGCAACAACATTTGAATGCCTTAGCTGAAAAATCTTTAATACATCCACAATCAACAGCCAACCCTGAAATAATCCAGTGACTTTAAATGGCATTGCTTAAATTTATCGGTGGCATTAGACCTGAAAAGTGCATTAGTTAACTGGCATCACTTTAGCGTAGCATTGCTTGACTTTTGTCAAGCGTTATACTAACAGCAAAAAAGTGGCAATAAGAGCATGGGATGCCCATTAGGACAGTGGGAGCACCAGTACGATGTACCTCCACGGATGCATAGAGTGGTGCCCAGAGCAACAAATATCCAGGCAGCATATGTGGTTCACGTCCCAATATTGTTCTCTTTAGCCACCTTTTTCCCATGTGAGGACAACAAACCGATCGACCTGGTCATTCTCTATTGCGTTGTCATGCCTTTCTACCCTTTTCACCCTTTTTCAACCAAGAGACACGAGACTCGTTCCTTAACTATTGATTTTCCCCTTTTCAACCTAGATGCGTGATAACCCACAAGTATAGGGGATCAATTGTAGCCTCTATCGATAAGTAAGAGTGTCGAACCCAACAAGGAGCTAAAGGTAGAACAAATATTCCCTCAAGTTTTATCGACCACCGATACAACTCTACGCATGCTTGATGTTCGCTTTACCTAGAACAAGTATAAAACTAGAAGTACTTTGTAGGTATTGTTGGATAGGTTTGCAAGAATATAAAGAGCACGTAAATAAAAACTAGGGGCTGTTTAGGTAAAGAAGCAGTAAAGTTAGTATAGCGAGTGTGGAAAAGTGGTGGTAGGAGTTGTGAAATTTTCCCTAAGCAATTGACTACTTTACTAGACCGATAGCAAGTTTTATGTGGGAGAGGCCACTGCTAGCATGTCATCCCTGACTTGGAATTCTATGCACTTATGATTGGAACTATTAGCAAGCATCCGCAACTACTAACGTTCATTAAGGTAAAACCAAACCATAGCATTAAGATATATTGGCCCCCCTTCAATCCCATATGCATCAATTTCTATGCTAGGTTGAAGCTTCTGTCACTCTTGCCCTGTAACATCCCAAATTTCCAATTTGGCATGTTATACATAGATCATCCATGCATATCATATTTTCATTTCTTTTTCATTTGCAATCCTCGAAATCCTACGCAACTCAAGGACCTTCGGAGAGAGTTGGGGATTTTCTAACTTTCATATTTGAAATTTTATCAAATAGTGAAGACGAGGATTTGATTTTAATTATTTTCTCTCCGGAAAAATATTTCATTATAAATATTTAAAAAAAGAGGGGAGATAATGTGACTTCTCCAAAATAATTGAAATATAGGAGGAAAAATGTTAAAATCATTTTTGGGATTTTATTTGAATTTATTCGGGATTTTATTGCCCTAGAAAAAAATGTTGCATGTTTTAAAATTGCATTTTAGGGGCCAAGAAAAGTTCATCTTGTTCTAAATATTTTATTTAGACGGAGAAAACTTGTTTTGGAATTTTTAGATTTTTATTTATTTTTCTAGGAGTTTTTCTTCGGCGGAATGTTTTAAAAACATCGCTACCGACCGGGTCAAGGCCCAAATGAAAGCCGCCCAGCCCACCGCCGCTTTTCCTCACACAGGCGCTGCACGGACGCCGAGGGCGGGTCCGAGTCGGATTTCCACCCGGCGCCCGCCAAGCCAGCCGCCCGCCTTTATAAGTCCGCCGCCGCCGCCACACCGCCGCCACACCACCACCGCCAGCCGCAGAGCCTAATCCGCCGCCACGAGCCGCTGTCAGCTTCGCCGCCGCCTCCCGCCACAGCCCTCAAGAGCCAGCTCCCGTCGCTAAGCTCACGCCGGAGCCCACGGGACGAGCCTCGCCGAGGTACCGACCGCCGCCGGTTTTCTTAAATAAACCCCTCGGTTTTTTTGAAAACCCTAGATCGTTTTTTTCTAGATCGGTTTATTTTTTTCCCCGGTTTATTTGCTTAGCGAACGTCCGTTCGTCCGTTCGTTTTAACGAACGCGTTCACTGTTTAGTTTCTGCTAACGAACGTTTGCCCGTTTAGCAGTTCGTCGTTTTTTCTTTTTATCGGATTTATTTCGCGATTATTCTGATCGCGATTTCTGTTCCGATTTTCAAACCTGTTTATCTTTTCGCTCGTTTATCGGAATCAGGCGATTCAAGCGCCTGGAGTTTCATCTCGAAACCCTCTTTCCGAATAATCAACTCAAACAAGATTTTTCTTCTGTAAAATTTGACTTAGATCCAGAATAGCAAAACGAAGCTATTTCTTTTGCCGTTTGAGTTTCGTTGCTTTGTTTGATTTGATTCTTTTTGCAAACCAGAGTTCTTAAGTTGAACTCTCCGGTCAAACTCTTTTATTTGGAGTTCTACTTGTGCATCTTTGATTGTTGCTTATGTATGTTATTGTTTGCTTGCGTTAGAATTCCCGGAGTGCGAAGCGTGTTACTACGAGTCTCTAGGATACCCGGATCGTCAGCAAGGCAAGTAACACATTGATCATACTCTTTTCATACCCAGTTTTTATGCATTAGTTTCAATCCTCAAACATTGCATGCTTAGGATGCTTTTAACATGTGGGTATTGGGAAGTAGTTGATGAGGTAGAACCTATTATCCTGTTTATTATCAAACCCTTGGGAGTTACTTCTACGTTATGCTTATATTGCCATGCTATGCTCGTAGACGTGGATTGGGTTTGAGCGATATCCATGACAGATGTGAGATTGATAATTAATGGTTTACTTAAGGTGGCAACTTTAATACACATCTGGGTGGATTGAGGCACCTGGGGTTACCAGTGATTGCCTGTTTTATTTTTGGAAATCCCGGGGTTACCGTGTGATTCTCCTATGGACCGCCACCCAGGCTCAAAGGGAACTGAGTCTATTCATGCTAGAAACTTCCGTGTGCAGCCGCAAGCTATTATGGGCTCTAGCATAGTTTGAGTAAGTTGCGTGAAGCTCTTGAAGAGGTGGATCAGCAGGTAGTGGGTTTGTAGGTTTGGTATGGTCTGCCCGGAGTAGAGAGTTAATGCTTCTGAAAGACTGTGTCTCGGTCATCCGTCTCTCAAACACCATGCAAAGGCGAGAATCAACGGAGGCGATCGAGTCTTGCGGGGAAAAGTGCGCAAACCTCTGCAGAGTGTACAATCTAATCATGGTTAGCGGTGTCCCCGGTTATGGACAATTCTGAGTATCTAGTACTTGAGTATTCGCATGTATCTCAACACTCTTAAAATTAATATTGCTTGGGTTGTTAATTACTTCTAATTGGGATCATTGAGTTGGGGTTACCTTCTCAAATGATGTTTCAACCACCATGATAGTTAAATTAAAATTGATTCCTTTGAAGTAGGGAAAATTGGCTTTTCAAAATCAGAACCATAGAGCTTCCCACCAGCCAAATATGCATGTAGTGGTAGCATTACTCTGTTATTGCTCTATTGTGTTACATTGCCAAAGATATTCCATGTCTTGACCGTTCTCGGGCTGCAACGTATTATGTTGCAGACTTTTAGAACGAGGAGTAAGGTTCAGAGGTCGCTGCCGTGCAGCTCGCTTATGCCGTTGGAGTTGATGGACTCACTTTATCTTCCAAGCCTTCCGCTGTTATCGCATTAGATGGCCTTAAGCCATATTATTGTAATAAGTTCTCTTTTGAGACATTCGATGTAATAAGTGTATGATTGCTACTCTGTTATAAATCCTTCGAAGTACTGTGTGGTGTCAGCATTACTGATCCAGGGATGACACCTGAGCACAGAGACTTTACCATCTGAGGTCGGGTCGCTACAAGATGGTATCAGAGCACACGCTGAGTGTAGGACACGACCACTAAGATAAACCATAGGTCACACTTCTCTTCTCATTTCCGACTCCTCTTCTCTTTCTACTCTTTAGGATGAAGGAGATGAAGACCAAGTTTGCACAGCCGGATGAAGACACACCTTTTGGACGCCACTTGAAGGAAGTCACTAGGTACTTGAATATTGGAATACCAAGCTTCACTGGGACGAACAACGCCACTCTACCGGAAGAAGAGCGCTGGATGATTCAAGTACGAGTTCCAGGAAGGACGTTCTCGCCAAATTCCAAACCCATAGAGTTTTCTTTCGAAGCACCCACTTGGAGCCTTGGCAAGAGTATGGCAGCTCATATTACCATGGGACGCATTGGAGAAATCTACAACAAGGAACTTGAGGATACCACCTATCAAATATGTGGGCGCCGAGATGAACAATGGGAGATGATCAGCACCAGAAAGGATAGATCTGTCGCAGCCTTTATCCAGGAGCAAAACCAGCACATTCGACGTCAGAGAACCGGATGTCTTGTGAGACATGATCGAGTTGAAGAAGGCGAAGACCAGGATCATCGAGCTGGAGGAAGAACTTAAGTTCACACGCGATGGATATGAGGAGGAAATCAAGACGCTATTGGAGAAGAATGACGAGCTAGTGGAGAAGATCGGAATCTTTATGGGAGGACCAGTTCCGAAAGAAGACCTCATACGTCCGGACAACTACATCATCATCGACGACACCGACTCGGATTCAAGTGATGATGATTACGAAGACGAAGCTGGAGCAGACATCATGGAGTCTTCCACCGATCAAAATTTCTAGATGACCACCATATGATAATAGTATTTCCCCCATGTAACTAGTAGTAGTGAACACTTTTGCGATAGTCCTAGACCGTTTTGTATGCCCTTGCTTGATTGATTGAATGAATGCTTGTGTTTGTCTCATATACATATGGGTAGTGTTTCTCTCCTAGATCTTTTTCTATTCTAAATCTCTTCCATCTAAACCCATCAGATGCCTCCGAGGAGAGACCCCGAGTTTGTTTTCCCACCGGAGATCACCCAGTTGATCCAGCAGCAGAATGCCCTGATGCAGTTGTTAGTTAAGAACCAGGGCAATGCCAATAACAACAATGCCAACAACAACAACCCGCCACGAGTGGATAACCTCGCCCGTTTCTTAAGGTTACAGCCGCCGGTGTTCTCCAGTAGCATCGAGCCAATAGTTGCAGATGATTGGCTACGTCGTATTGGAAGGGAGTTAACCACCGCTGGATGCATAGATGCTGAGAAGGTGCATTTTGCCGCACACCAACTGGATGGACCTGCAGCAGCATGGTGGGAGAATTTCACAGCCACCTATCCTATCGACACTGTCACATGGGCTCGGGCCAGAAGCTTTTCAGACCGCCCATGTCTCGACTGGAGCTATGCAGATGAAGAAGCGTGAGTTTCGCAACCTACGCCAGGGGAATCGTACTGTTGGCCAATACGTGGATGAGTTTAGCAAGTTGTCACGTTATGCCCCTGATGATGTGGCCACAGATGCCGCAAAGCAGGAGAAGTTTATGGAAGGGCTGAATGATGAGATGAGTATGCAGTTGATGGTAGCAACCTTCAACAACTACTAGGAGTTGGTAGATAAGGCCCTGATGATTGAAGGGAAGCAGCAACAGATTGATAATCGTAAGAGGAAGTATGGACAAGGAAAATACAATTCAGGAGCTCACCAGAAGCCTCGTTTGACCCCGAACTCAGGAGGACTTGTTCATAACCATGGTGGACATAACCATGCTGGAGGAGGATCGCATAACCATAATGGTGCGAAGAACGGGAATGGGAATGGAGCCAACAATAATCAGAACCGCTCTAACCCATCTACACCCGCAAAGAGGGACTTAAGCCAAGTTGTTTGCTACAAGTGCGGGAAGACAGGACACTACGCCAATGACTGCTCTGAAGGAAAGAATGGGAATGGAAATGGGAGCGCAGGGAAGAAGCCCAATCCATTCAACAAAGGACAAGTGAACCACGTTAACGTGGAGGAAGTTGAAGAGCAGCCGGACGCGGTAATAGGTAAGTTTTTGGTTCAGTCATTTACCGCTATTGTTCTTTTCGATACTGGTGCATCGCATTCATACATATCAAGGGGATTTGTGGAAAAGTTTAAGTTACCAACCCAAACCCTTAGGACACCCCTCTTAGTGAGCTCGCCAGGATCAGAGTACATGGCTAGCAGATGGTGCAACCAGATACCCCTAATCATTGGCACACATGTATTCCCGTCTGACCTAATTATCTTGGAGTCGCAAGGATTGGATGTGATATTAGGTATGGACTGGATGTCAAAGTATGAAGGAAGTATTGACTGTGCTAGTAAGTCAATTTATCTTACTACCCCGGAGGGAAAAAGGATTAAGTATGTATCTAGGCATGTGCCTAGGAGGAGCCAAGTAAACGCCCTCACGGGAGTTGTACAGGAGGAAGTGCCTGTAGTAAAGGATTTTCCGGATGTTTTCCCCGAAGAGTTACCTGGTATGCCACCGGACAAAGACATCGAGTTTTTGATAGAGCTATTGCCAGGAACAGGACCGATATCTAAGAGACCCTATCGGATGCCAGCGAATGATCTGGAGGAAATTAAGAAGCAGATTAAGGAGTTGTTGGAGAAAGGATACATTCGTAGAAGTTCGTCACCTTGGGGAGCCCCAGTACTGTTGGTGGAGAAGAAGGATAAATCCCTAAGGATGGTTGTTGATTACCGAGCTCTGAATGAAGTAACGATAAAGAACAAGTATCCCTTACCGATGATCAATGATCTGTTTGATCAGTTACAAGGAGCTAAGGTGTTTTCGAAGATTGATCTGCGATCGGGATACCATCAGTTGAAGATCCGAGAGCAGGATATACCCAAGACAGCGTTTACCACTCGGTATGGATTATACGAGTATACGGTCATGTCATTTGGACTGACTAACGCCCCTGCCTATTTCATGAGTATGATGAACAAGGTGTTCATGGAGTTTTTGGACAAGTTTGTTGTGGTATTCATTGATGACATTATGATATACTCGAAGAACGAAGAGGAGCACGCAGAACACTTGCGTTTGGTTCTCGAGAAACTCAGGGAACACCAGTTATACGCCAAATTCAGCAAGTGCGAGTTTTGGTTGAAGGAAGTTGGATTTCTTGGGCATGTTATATCAGGAGAGGGTATAGCAAAGGATCCCAAAGAAGTTCAATGGTCAACCGAATGGTTGGCACCCACTTCAGTTGGCGAGATCCGCAGTTTTCTTGGACTGGCAGGATTTTATCGGAGGTTCATTGAGAATTTTTCCAAGATTGCTAAACCAATGACGGAATTGCTAAAGAAGGATACTAAGTTCAAATGGACGGAGGAGTGCGAGACAAGTTTTCAACAGCTGAAGGAGCAATTGACTACAGCCCCAGTGCTGACCTTGCCAGACATACATAAGGAGTTTCAAGTGTATTGTGACGCCTCTCGCTTGGGACTTGGATGTGTGCTTATGCAGGAAGGAAAGGTTGTTTCGTATGCCTCACGACAACTGAAGCCACATGAGTTGAACTATGCCACGCATGATTTGGAGTTAGCAGCCGTGGTGCATGCACTAAAGACCTGGAGACATTATCTTATTGGAAACCGTTGTGATGTGTACACGGATCATAAAAGCTTGAAGTACATTTTCACACAAAAGGAGTTGAACCTCAGGCGGAGGAGATGGTTGGAACTTATAAAGGATTACGACATGAAGCTACACTACCATCCCGGAAAAGCCAATGTTGTAGCTGACGCTTTGAGCCGGAAGAGTTATGCTAATGTTCTTGTGAGCAACGGAATGCCAAAGGAGTTAGCTGCAGAGATCATGGAACTACGATTGGAGATTGTTCCAAGAGGTTTTGTTGCAACAATGGAAGTTCAGTCAACATTGTTGGACAAGATTCAAGAAGCTCAGAAGGAAGACAAGGAGATTGCTGAGATAAGAGAAAGGATGGGCGAAGTTAAAGCCAAAGGTTTTCGCGAAGATGAGCACGATACCTTATGGTTTGAGGACCGAATTTATGTGCCCAACAATTCGGAGATCAGGAAGTTGATACTTCAGGAAGCACATGACTCACCATACTCGATTCACCCCGGAAACACCAAGATGTATTTGGACTTGAAGGAACGTTTCTGGTGGACTGGAATGAAGAAGGATATTGCGGAGTATGTAGCCGTATGTGATGTATGTCAGAGAGTGAAGGCGTAACATCGTAAGCCCGGCAGGATCATATGTACCTATGCCAATACCCGAATGGAAGTGGGATAAACTTGGTATGGACTTTATTACCGGATTACCCAGAACCAGGGCAGGATATGATTCTATATGGGTAGTCGTGGATCGATTGACTAAGGTAGCTCATTTCATCCCGGTGAAAACAACGTATACAAGTGCGAAGTTGGCCAAGATATATATGACCAGGATCGTATGTTTACATGGAGTTCCGAGGAGCATCGTATCAGATAGAGGAACTCAGTTTACTTCAAAGTTTTGGCATCAGTTGCACCAAACTTTGGGAACCCGATTGGAGTTCAGTACCACTTTTCACCCGCAGACAGATGGGCAGACAGAGAGAGTCAATCAGATTTTGGAGGATATGTTGAGAGCCTGTGCGCTAGATTATGGATCTAGTTGGGATGACAATTTGCCGTACACAGAGTTTTCTTATAACAACAGTTACCAGGCCAGTTTGAAGATGGCACCATTCGAAGCTCTGTATGGACGCAAATGTAGAACACCATTGATGTGGGACGAAGTAGGAGACCGTCAGTTGTTTGGACCAGATTTGATCAAGGAATCAGAGGAGAAGGTTAAACTGGTCAGAGATAGACTGAAGGTTGCTCAGTCCAGACAGAAGAGTTACGCAGACTCAAAACGCAAGGAAGTAACTTATGAAGTTGGAGACAGAGCCTATCTAAGAGTATCACCCTTGAGGGGAGTAAAACGATTTGGAGTTAAGGGAAAGTTAGCCCCGAGATTTGTAGGACCGTATCGTATTATGGAACGGATGGGAGAAGTTGCCTGCAAGCTGGAGTTACCAGAAGGATTGTCAGGAGTTCACGATGTGTTTCACGTATCACAGCTGAAGAAGTGCCATGCTGAGATGGCCGATATACCATTGAATGATACAGTACCTTTGGAGGCGATTCAGCTGGATAATAATCTGACTTATGAGGAGAAGCCAGTTAAGATTCTTGAGTTTGATAGTCGAGTCACGCGCAACAATGTGATCAAGTTTTGCAAAGTTCAGTGGAGTCATCATACTGAGGAGGAAGCCACCTGGGAGCGAGAGGAGGATATTCGCAAGGACCATCCGCACCTATTTTCTAGCCAACCCGAATCTCGAGGGCGAGATTCATCTTAAGGGGGGGTAGGTTTGTAACATCCCAAATTTCCAATTTGGCATGTTATACATAGATCATCCATGCATATCATATTTTCATTTCTTTTTCATTTGAAATCCTCGAAATCCTACGCAACTCAAGGACCTTCGGAGAGAGTTGGGGATTTTCTAACTTTCATATTTGAAATTTTATCAAATAGTGAAGACGAGGATTTGATTTTAATTATTTTCTCTCCGGAAAAATATTTCATTTTAAATATTTAAAAAAGAGGGGAGATAATATGACTTCTCCAAAATAATTGAAATATCGGAGGAAAAATGTTAAAATCATTTTTGGGATTTTATTTGAATTTATTCGGGATTTTATTGCCCTAGAAAAAAATGTTGCATGTTTTAAAATTGCATTTTAGGGGCCAAGAAAAGTTCATCTTGTTCTAAATATTTTATTTAGACGGAGAAAACTTGTTTTGGAATTTTTAGATTTTATTTATTTTTATAGGAGTTTTTCTTCATGGAATGTTTTTCTAAAAAAACCTCGGCGATCGGGTCAAGGCTCACCAGCAAAGGTGACCCAGCCTGCCGCCGCCGCCGCTTTTCCTCACACACAGCCGTCTGCTGCACGGACGCCGAGGGCGGGTCCGAGCCGGACTCCACCTGGCGCCTCGCCAAGCCAGCCGCCCCTTTATAAGTCGCCGCCCGCCGCCACACCACCACTGCCACCCGCCCGCCCTGACCGCGGCCCGATCCGCCGCCCGAGCCGCCGGAGCCCCGCGTCGCCGCCGCCTCCCGCCGCAGCCCCGCAGCCGTCTCCAAGCCCCGCTGGAGCCGCCGCCCCGACGGACGAGCCTCGCCGGAGGTACCCGACCCCGCCGCCGGTTTTCTTAAATAAACCCCTCGGTTTTTTTTGAAAACCCTAGATCGTTTTTTTTCTAGATCGGTTTATTTTTTTCCCCGGTTTATTTGCTTAGCGAACGTCCGTTCGTCCGTTCATTTTAACGAACGCGTTCACTGTTTAGTTTCTGCTAACGAACGTTCGCCCGTTTAGCAGTTCGTCGTTTTTTCTTTTTATCGGATTTATTTCGCGATTATTCTGATCGCGATTTCTGATCCGATTTTCAAACCTGTTTATCTTTTCGCTCGTTTATCGGAATCAGGCGATTCAAGCGCCTGGAGTTTCATCTCGAAACCCTCTTTCCGAATAATCAACTCAAACAATATTTTTCTTCTGTAAAATTTGATTTAGATCCAGAATAGCAAAACGAAGCTGTTTCTTTTGCCGTTTGAGTTTCGTTGCTTTGTTTGATTTGATTCTTTTTGCAAACCGGAGTTCTTAAGTTGAACTCTCCGGTCAAACTCTTTTATTTGGAGTTCTACTTGTGCATCTTTGATTGTTGCTTATGTATGTTATTGTTTGCTTGCGTTAGAATTCCCGGAGTGCGAAGCGTGTTACTACGAGTCTCTAGGATACCAGGATCGTCAGCAAGGCAAGTAACACATTGATCATACTCTTTTCATACCCAGTTTTTATGCATTAGTTTCAATCCTCAAACATTGCATGCTTAAGATGCTTTTAACATGTGGGTATTGGGAAGTAGTTGATGAGGTAGAACCTATTATCCTGTTTATTATCAAACCCTTGGGAGTTACTTCTACATTATGCTTATATTGCCATGCTATGCTCGTAGACGTGGATTGGGTTTGAGCGATATCCATGACAGATGTGAGATTGATAATTAATGGTTTACTTAAGGTGGCAACTTTAATATAGATCTGGGTGCATTGAGGCACCTGGGGTTACCAGTGATTGCCTGTTTTATTTTTGGAAATCCCGGGTTACCGTGTGATTCTCCTATGGACCGTCACCCAGGCTCAAAGGGAACTGAGTCTATTCATGCTAGAAACTTCCGTGTGCAGCCGCAAGCTCTTATGGGCTCTAGCATAGTTTGAGTAAGTTGCGTGAAGCTCTTGAAGAGGTGGATCAGCAGGTAGTGGGTTTGTAGGTTTGGTATGGTCTGCCCGGAGTAGAGAGTTAATGCTTCGAAAGGCGTGTCTCGGTCATCCGTCTCTCAAACACCATGCAAGTCGAGAATCAACGGAGGCGATCGAGTCTTCTTGGGAAAAGTCATAAACCTCTGCAGAGTGTACAATCTAATCATGGTTAGCCGTGTCCCCGGTTATGGACAATTCTGAGTATCTAGTACTTGAGTATTCGCATGTATCTCAACACTCTTAAAATTAATATTGCTTGGGTTGTTAATTACTTCTAATTGGGATCATTGAGTTGGGGTTACCTTCTCAAATGATGTTTCAACCACCATGATAGTTAAATTAAAATTGATTCCTTTGAAGTAGGGAAAAATTGGCTTTTCGCAAAACTGTAACCATAGAGCTTCCCACCAGCCAAATATGCATGTAGTGGTAGCATTATTCTGTTATTGCTCTATTGTGTTACATTGCCAGCATATTCCATGTGCTGACCCGTTCTCGGGCTGCAACGTATTATGTTGCAGACTTTTCGTAACGAGGAGTAAGGTTCAGAGGTCGCTGCCGTGCAGCTCGCTTATGCCGTTGGAGTTGATGGACTCACTTTATCTTCCAAGCCTTATTTGTTATCGCATTAGATGGCCTTAAGCCATATTATTGTAATAAGTTCTCTTTTGAGACATTCGATGTAATAAGTGTGTGATTGCTACTCTGTTATAAATCCTTCGAAGTACTGTGTGGTGTCAGCATTACTGATCCAGGGACGACACCTGAGCACAGAGACTTGACCATCTGAGGTTGGGTCGCTACATGCCCTCTAATACATAGTCCTATCAACATACAACTAACCCTATATATGGTGTGATCCATGCGCGCGCTCATATGATGGGCACCAAAGGACAGCAACATAACCACAAGCAAATTAAACCAATCATAGCAATTCACCAATTACTGATAGGACAACGAAAATCTACTCAGACATCATAGGATGGCAACACATCATTGGATAATAATATGAAGCATAAAGCACCATGTTCAAGTAGAGGGTACAACGGGTTGCGGGAGTGGACCGCTGTAGATAGATGGGGGAAGGTGATGGAGATGTTGGTGAAGATGACAGAGGTGTTGGTGTAGATCGCCGTCGCACGATGATGGCCCCGGCAGCATTCCGACGCCACCGGGAGCGAGGGGGAGAGAGCCCCCCTTCTTCTTCTTCTTCCTTGACCTTCTCCCTAGATGGGAGAAGCGTTTCCCCTCTGGTCCTTGTCTTACATGGCATGGGAGGGGTGAGAGCCCCTCTGAGATTGGATCTGTCTCTCTATCTCTCTCTCTTTCTGCATCCCAGATTCTGGCCTTTCACCGTTTCTTATATTCCCGGAGATCTGTAACTCTGATTGGGCTGAAATTTGGACACGGTCTCTATCCGAATATTGGCTTTCTTGCGGCGAAAGAACGACACCAACCGCCTTACGGGGTGGCCACAAGGGCCCAGGGCACGCCTGACCCCCTGGGGCGTGCCCCCTGCCTCGTGGCCCCCTCGGGCATCGTCTCACGTTGATTCTTCTTCCAAAATTCATAAATACTCCAAAAAAAATCTCTCTCAGTTTTTATCCCGTTTGGACTCCGTTTGATATGGATTTTCTGCGAAACAAAAAACATGCAACAAACAGGAACTGGCACTGGGCACTGGATCAATATGTTAGTCCCAAAAATAGTATAAACTTTTGCCAAAAGTATATGAAAGTTGTAGAATATTGGCATGGAACAATAAAAAATTATAGATACGACGGAGACGTATCAGCATCCCCAAGATTAATTCCTGCTCGTCCTCGAGTAGGTAAATGATAAAAAAGATAATTTTTGATGTGGGACGCTACCTATCGTAATCTTGATCATGTAATCTAATCATGGCATGAATATTAAGACACGAGTGATTCAAAGCAATACTCTATCATTTGACATTAAGACAATAATACTTCAAGCATACTAATAAAGCAATCATGTCTTTTCAAAACGACATGGCCAAAGAAAGTTATCCCTACAAAATCATATTGTCTGGCTATGCTCCATCTTCACCACACAAAATATTCAAATCATGCACAACCCCGGTTTTAGCCAAGCAATTGTTTCATACTTTAGTATTCTCAAACTTTTTCAACTTTCACGCAATACATGAGCATGAGCCATGGACATAGCACTATGGGTGTAATAGAATATGATAATGGGGGTTGTGGGGAGAAGATAAAAAAAGTCCAACATTGACGCGGCTAATCAACGGGCTAGGGAGATGCTCATCAATTGATGTCAATGCAAGGAGTAGGGATTGCCATGCAACGGATGCACTAGAGCTATAAGTGTATGAAATCTCAAACTGGAAACTAAGTGGGCATGCATCAACTTGCTTGCTCATGAAGACCTAGGGCAATTTGAGGAAGCCCATCGTTGGAATATACAAGCCAAGTTCTATAACAAAAAATTCCCACTAGTATATGAAAGTGATAATATAGGAGACTCTCTATGTGAAGAACATGGTGCTACTCTGAGGCACAAGTGTGGTAAAAGGATAGTAACATTGTCCCCTTTTTCTTTTTTTCTTTTTTTGGGCCTTCCTTTTTTTATTTGGCATTTCTCTTTTTTTATTTGGCATTTATTTTTGTTTTCAAGGGACAATGCTCTAATAATGATGATCATCACACTTTTATTTACTTACAACTAATATTACAACTCGATACTAGAATAAAATATGACTCTATATGAATACCTCTGGCAGTGTACCAGGATGTGCAATGATCTAGCATAGCAAAGATATCAAAAAAAGGACAAGCCATGAAAACATCATGCTAGCTATCTTACGATCATGCAAAGCAATATGACAATAAATGCGCAACTCATGTATATGATGATGATGGAAGTTGCATGGCAATATATCTCGGAATGGCTATGGAAATGCCATAATAGGCAGGTATAGTGGCTGTTTTGAGGAAGATATAAGGAGACTCATGTGTGATAGAGCGTATCGTATCACGGGGTTTGGATGCACCGGCAAAGTTTGCATCAACTCTCGAGATGAGAAAGGGCAATGCACGGTACCAAATAGGCTAGCAATGATGGAAGGGTGAGAGTGCGTATAATCCATGGACTCAACATTAGTCATAAAGAACTCACATACTTATTGCAAAAATTTATTAGCCATCGAAACAAAGTACTACACGCATGCTCCTAGGGGAAGGGTTGGTAGGAGTTAACCATCACGCGATCCCGACCTCCACACAAAGGATGACAATCAAAAAATAAATCATGCTCCGACTTCATTACATAACGGTTCACCATACGTGCATGCTTCGGGAATCACAAACCTCAACACAAGTATTTCTACTAATCCACAATTACTCACTAGCACGACTCTAATACCACCAACTTTATATCGCAAAACTATTGCAAGGAATCAAACATATCATATTCAGTGATGTACACGTTTTATGTAGGATTTTAGGACTAACCATGTGAATGACCAATTCCTGTCATCTCTCTAAATAGATATAAATGAAGCAAGAGAGTTTAATTCGTTCTACAAAAGATATGCCCACGCTCTATCAAATATAAGTGAAGCAAAAGAGCATTCTACAAATGGCGGTTTTCTATGTGTAGGGAGACAGGCAATCCAAACTTCAAATGATATAAGCGAAGCACATGAAGCATTCTATAAAGCCATACTCAAAAGATTTAAGTGAAGTGCATGACCATTATATAAATCAACCATGGACTATCTCATACCAGCATGGTGCATAAAATAAAAGTGAAAAACTAAATGCAAAACACGCTCCAAGATTTGCACATATCGCATGAACGAAACAAAACCGAAAACATACCGATACTTGTTGAAGAAAGATGGGATGCCTTCCAGGGCATCCCCAAGCTTAGACGCTTGAGTCTCCTTGAATATTTACTTGGTGTGCCTTGGGAATCCCCAAGCTTGAGATCTTGCCTCTCCTCCTTCTCCTCATATCGAGAACTCCTCGATCTTTGATCACTTCATCCACACAAAACTCAACAGAAAGCTCAGTAAGATCCGTTAGTATAATAAAGCAAATCACTACTCTAAGTATTGTTGCAAACCAATTAATATTTTGTTTTTGCATTTTAGCTACTGTAATATAACTTTTCCATGGCTTAATCCACTGATAGAAATCGATAGTTTCATCAAAACAAGCAAACAATGCATCAAAAACAGAATTTGTCTTAAACAGGACAGTCTGCACTAATATGAATATTCACCATACTTATGGTACTCCAAAAATTCTGAAAAACTTAGGAAAAATAAATAATTTGTATAGAAAGACAGTGCGAAAAGTTTCAGAACCGTTTGACGTTCCAGTAAAAAAATGGAAAATCGCGCACTACAACCAAAGTTTCTGTTTTGCACCGCACAAACCAACAAGCAATCTAAACATCCTAAAGGCAAACCTTGGCACATTATTTTTATAATAAAATGGAATTGTACAAGGGATAATTATTTTTGTTGAAATTTTTTCTGTAATTAAGATTCACAAAGTTTCCGTGAGCATGAACAAAGTTCAAGGAGCTCCCCCACTTCAACAATGCTTGTCTTTCTCACTTTCGCTTTTCTTTTTAAAAAAGTTTTAGGTTCCCCTCTTTATTTTTTTTGTTTTTAAACTTTATAGAAGCACACAACAGAAATAAATGACTCTCTAAAACTTATGGGTTGTCTCCCAGGCAGCGCTTTCTTTAAAGCCATTAAGCTAGGCATATAGTGCTCAAGTAATGGATCCACCCGGATCCCAAGGTATATCAAAGCCAATTTTAATTAACAATGATTTGGCATTTAGTAATGAGCACAAAGCAACATATATCAAGGAATGACGAAGTCTAACTCTCTTCCTATGCATCGGCATGTCATACAATAACAATTCATGAACACATAGTAAAGGCCAATGCGTAGTATAAACAGTTTCTTGCAATTTTATCGTATAGGAAACATAGAGAGATGGAGATGTAGTTCATCTCTCATAATAATTGCAAGTAGGAGAAGCAAGCACATGCATATTATATTTATCAAAATCATCAAGTGTAGCAGTAAAAGGCAAACCATCAATATAATCCTTAATAAGCACAAACTTCTCCAATATAATGTAGTTTGGAGAATTCAAAAAGATAATAGGACTATCATGTGTGGGTGCAATAGAAACAATTCCATTCTTAACATAAGGAACTATAGCAAGTTCATCTCCATAAGCATCATTCATATAGGCATCATGGACACAAGCATATCAAGCATCAAGTTCATCAAAAAGGGGTATTTCAAAAGAATCAAAGGGATCATAGCAATTATCATAGCAATCATCCTTCGGTAAACACGAAGGGAAATTAAACAATGTACGAGTTGAAGAGTTACTCTCATTAGAAGGTGGGCATGGGTAGCTAATCTGCTCTTCCTTCTTTTGTTCTTTGCTCTCCTCATCATCTTTTTCATCCAATGAGCTCACAGTGTCATTAATTTCTTCTTCCATAGATTCATGCAAAATATTAGTCTCTTCTTGGACAGCAGAGACTTTCTCAATAAATGCATCAATATCAACATTGTATTCATAATTGTCATAGCAATATTTAAGTATAGCAAAATTTTCAGGTCTGTAAACAGCATCATAAAGATTTTCACACTCTTTAAACGAAGATTCAATTTCATAAGCACCCATAAAAGCAACGAATTCTTCTATTTATTCCACATCATAGTAATCATATATACCATTGGCATAAGAAGCCAAGGTTTTATCATCATTAAATTTGCATGAAAAGGGAAGGTGTGGAGCCTTCATCCTAGAGCAACAAGTATAATCATATCTCAAACATAGTTGCCAAGCATACCAATGCAACATATGAATTTGATCCCATAATAGTTTCCCTTTTTGAGTCAAGTGATAATCCCTAAAGTATTCACGTTGATCCAACGTGTCTCCCATTATATAATTGAATGGGGTTTTCTCAGGATTATTAAAGTAGTGCATAATATCTTTCACATAATAAGCATCGAGGGTTTTAGGAGGTTCCCCATCTCCATGAGTAGCAAGTACACCTAATTTTTTTTGTGTTTTGTGTTCCATATCCATAACTAAAGATAGGGAACAACTTAGAACAGCAAATAAAATCTACTTAGTGATAAAGCAAACAAGCACACACGAGAATATTCACTCCACGCTATAACTCCCCGGCAACGGCGCCAGAAAAAGGTCTTGATAACCCACAAGTATAGGGGATTAATTGTAGCCTCTTCGATAAGTAAGAGTGTCGAACCCAACGAGGAGCTAAAGGTAGAACAAACATTCCCTCAAGTTTTATCGACCACCGATACAACTCTACGCACGCTTGATGTTCGCTTTACCTAGAACAAGTATAAAACTAGAAGTACTTTGTAGGTGTTGTTGGATAGGTTTGCAAGAATATAAAGAGCACGTAAATAAAAACTAGGGGCTGTTTAGGTAAAGAAGCAATAAAGTTAGTATAACGAGTGTGGAAAAGTGGTGGTAGGAGTTGTGAAATTGTCCCTAAGCAATTGACTACTTTACTAGACCGATAGCAAGTTTTATGTGGGAGAGGCCACTGCTAGCATGTCATCCCTGACTTGGAATTCTATGCACTTATAATTGGAACTATTAGCAAGCATCCACAACTACTAAAGTTCAATAAGGTAAAACCCAACCATAGCATTAAGATATATTGGTCCTCCTTCAATCCCGTATGCATCAATTTCTATGCTAGGTTGAAGCTTCTGTCGCTCTTGCCCTCTAATACATAGTCCTATCAACATACAACTAACCCTATGGTGTGATCCACGCACGCGCTCATATGATGGGCACCAAAGGACATCAACATAACCACAAGCAAATTAAACCAATCATAGCAATTCACCAATTACTGATAGGATAACGAAAATCTACTCATACATCATAGGATGGCAACACATCATTGGATAATAATATGAAGCATAAAGCACCATGTTCAAGTAAAGGGTACAGCAGGTTGCGGGAGAGTGGACCGCTGTAGATAGATGGGGGAAGATGTTGTGAAGATGACGGAAGTGTTGGTGTAGGTCGCCGTCGCACGATGATGGCCCCGACAGCGTTCCGGTGCCACCGGGAGCGAGGGGGAGAGGAGCCCCCTTCTTCTTCTTCTTCCTTGACCTTCTCCCTAGATGGGAGAAGGGTTTCCCCTGTGTTCCTTGGCTTCCATGGCATGGGAGGGGCGAGAGCTCCTCCGAGATTGGATCTGTCTCTCTGTTTCTCTCTCTCTTTCTGCGCCCCAGATTCTGGCCTTTCACCGTTTCTTATATTCCCGGAGATCCGTAACTCCGATTGGGCTGAAATTTGGACACGATCTCTATACGGATATTGAATTTCTTGCGGCGAAAGAAGGGAACCAACTGCCTTACGGGGTGGCCACGAGGGCCTAGGGCGCGCCTGACCCCCTGGGGCGCGCCCCTGCCTCGTGGCCCCCTCAGGCATCGTCTCGCGTTGATTCTTCTTCCCCAAATTCATAAATATTCCAAAAAAAATCTCTGTCAGTTTTTATCCCATTTGGACTCCGTTTGATATGGATTTTCTGCGAAACAAAAAATGCAACAAACAGGAACTGGCACTGGGCACTAGATCAATATGTTAGTCCCAAAAATAGTATAAAAAGTTGCCAAAAGTATATGGAAGTTGTAGAATATTGGCATGGAACAATAAGAAATTATAGATATGACGGAGACGTATCAGTGCGGGTTCGATGCCTAGTCTCTTGGACCACTTTCTCCCTTCCTTTTCTTATTCAACCCAGACATGGATTAGTCTGCATGAAGTAGGGTTTCCTTTAATAGTGCAAATTAAGGTTTTTGTCTGCGTGACCAGTAGAGCAGAGGATAGCAAATTGGGAAGATGGTGGAGTGGAAAAAGATCGACATGCAGCGACATGGTAGATGGCGCAATAGAACAAGGGTACGGTTTGAAAAGAGGTAGCATACCTAAGGGTCGGCGGGAAGTGGCTTCGCTCGTGGTCGTCATCCTCCGCATACACTATGTCAAAGAGCTTCGAGACGGAGGCCATCCCGCGCAGGCGCTAGGTCTGAGAGGACGGCCTTGTCGCCGGTCATGACCTCGCCGCCGACGACGAAAAGGCCAACGCTGCATGTCCTTTCTTCCCCGGCGGATCTGAGACCACCGGTGAGGAGGGAGAGAGAGGCCGTCTTTTTTAGATCTGGAGAGAGGGTGATAGTGTGAGAAGCAAGTGGGCAGCCCTTAGCAAGAAAGTGCTGAAGCTCCAGCCTATATATCTTTTTGATACTAGTACTAGTGGTGGAGTAGTGGTAGAGTAGTTTATATTTTCTCTGCACATAGTACCAGTTAGTCGTGCTTCAAAACTGAACGACACGCCATTAAAAAAATAAAGGTTGATAACTAATGTGGCACCTCGGGCCAACGCGGCTAGATCGCATTTTGCACGAGAAATTACACACCATGTTTCGTTGACATGTGGTCCCGTTCCGACATGTCAGTGAGATGACGACGAGTCCTTTGGTACAATTTCCGGACGGACGTCTATGTAGGTCGGGGCACCTCTTCGTGTACCGTGGCAACCGTCCATCGCCCCCTCACCTTTCCCCCTCGATTTGGAAGTGCTGTCGCACACTCTTCCTCCCTCCTCCATTTGCCTTCACCCTTCCTTCTGCCATTTTTCGATCATCTTCTCCATGAAGGGAATAGGCCGAAAACGACCCCGTTATTCTTGCCCCGATCTGAAAGATGACATGGTGGAGGAACTCATTGATCGGTGCAACGTCATCACCTCGGCTAGCATGACAGGTTCGTTCAAGACCATTCTCGACTCAAATAATAACATCATTACAAGGAACCCAAGGGTCTAGGAGCGGTTTGATCTCCCTTATCTTCTTCACCGTAACCCTGCTGACTGGCACGCAGACGATGGAGGCCTCGCCTTGTGCAAGTTGATGCCGCTTGATAATGATACGTGTGATGTTAAGATGCCTTCGCCCGAGGGTAAGGCTTGGGAAGGCGCAAATGGAGATTGAGTTGTTTCTATTGGGTACAACTGTGAGTGGGAACTTGTGAATGTGTACACTCGTCACCGGGTTCCACTTCCAAAAATCTCAGACTTCCCAAAGATTGAACACACCCGTATTCTATGTACGCTCAACTACGATCATGGTGACTGTCGTCTACGGAAGATAGCAATTTGTCGAGTTCTCGACCGCTCTTGGGATTAAACAGACTATGAAGTTGTTGCTATCTTTGACAAGCTTGTTGCCGTCCTTACTTCCACGCCTCGATGGATATTGCTCAAAAATCAATTTCTGTACATGGATGAGTACTATGATGCAATTCAATACGAGGGTCTTGTGTTTGCTGCCACCACTGTGGCAATCGCTTTTGCATGGAATCCTGATGCTTTCAGTATGTTTGTCTTCCACCGTAATTATAACTGTTTCATCCACATGCATGCGGGTTAGCTAGTTTCCCTTTACTAATTAACCTTCTTGTGTTTCCAAGGTCCTGTGAACATTCCACCACCTATACTTGAAATTTTTTATAACCAAGGGGGAGATGATGATGATGATGATGATGATGATCACGAGCATGAGGACCCATATACTCGGTGGTGCCTGGCAACTTATTCCGATGGATCACCTCTTCTTGCCTGTATACAGGGCACCGCTGATGTTACTAAGGAAGCGGGTGTTGTCTCCCATGGTCACACTCTCCGGATCAATTCCGACATCCGTTGCAGGGTATTCGGGATGGATACTACTGTGCTAGCGCCAACACCTCCTTCCTGGTTTAGTATTGATACTCTTGGAGGAAACTCGCTCTTCCTTGGACAGAACTATCCAATGATGGTGAAAGGCGATCCAGCTGTTGTTCACACAACATTACTACCATTTATGAGAAGCAACTGTATCTATACCTCGGACATTGCTATGGTTCCCTACCGTGGCTATCACAATATGCGTCCTGACATAGGCCGCTTCAGCCTGGATGACCAGTCATGCGTTGGTCTCGAGATTGACAGTAGCTGGCCCTTCCCAGAGAATCACTTCTGGTTCAAAGCAAGCGTTTCCAACACCGACGAGTGGTTGAGCTGAAGCTCATTTCATTGCTTGTTATTTGTTGTGTGATGAAAACTTAGTATTTATAATGTATCCTCATCGTCGTTGTGGGTTGATGACCTATTGTATGTAATACTAAATGATATGCCTGTGATAAACATACTAAATTTATGAATGGCTTTCCAGTCGCTTCTCTGAGTGGGTGCTGCAACGAGGCAAAAAATATTTTCCGAATACATAATTGTACGTGCATTGCAACAGGTTATCGGATGAGTCCAATCAACAATAGTACTACTATTTGTATTAGCTTCACATGCTTCGCGCGTCGGGCGGGTGTTTTTACTGTAGCTGCAAATCCCATCATCCAAGGTCATCGATGAGTCCAGTAGAAATTGCATTATGATGTTTGGGTTCAAAATTTCAAAACTGCTGCACTATCGCTACGTCTATGTATACGTAATACAACAAGTTTTAAACTTGAGACCGGCCACCCACCCTCACAAAGAACACTTTTTAACCTAGCACAGACTCCAAGAAATTTGGCCACAGTGTGAGGTGGGCGACATGTTAACGTGTTCATTGTACGTAACCAGCACCTCGAATCCTTGATATATAGTATGGTGGCATGGGCCAGAACAAACATTCACGTCCAGGAGTATGGCGCACGCCACCAGCACGACTTCCATCTAACACCATATTTCTTGGAGTCCGTGCTACAGCTATCTCTTCAACCTCCTCGTCTCTCTAACTCAGCCATCGCACGGCGGGCGAAGTGGGGGTTTGCCGATAATCGGTTTCCTCAACTGCGGTCCCACTTGTAAGGCCAACTCCAACGCATGACCCCAAACGGACCTCTGTTTTGCCCGGATTCTGTCTATTTGGGCATGGCAATGGGGTCGTGTCCGGGCCATTCCTCGGATGCGGTGGCCGTGCGCCCAACGCACAGACGCATCCCGACCGCATACATTTTTCTTTGCATTTACATATCTTTTTTTCATCATTGATTTTTGGTACATGGAAATACATCACCAAATTTTGACTAGAAAAGCAAGACCAAAGAAAACAAGAACCACAAGAATACATTTTAGAAGATATCCAACTTCCATAACTGCTCCTGTAAGTTGGGTTAGTGCCTTCTCGATGCATTCATTGTTGATCTGCGCAAGCTCGATCTTGCGTGCTTCTTTCTTCTTCGAGTGTAAAGAAGTAGACGTTGCTTCCTCGCATCTAGTCTCATGTCTGGCCTCTATTCTATCAACAAGTGCACTAGTCTCATCTCTAGCCTCTATGCTAGCTAAACGTGCTAAAACATCTACTAAATTGTGCTCTGTCAATATATTGATGTACTCTTCTCCCCAATACCAAAACTTGCATCCATTCTAAACATAAAATTTTAAGTTAGCACAACTAGTCTAATCCGAGAGCCAACCGAAGCTAAAGTAGCACATACCCCATCGGTTGAGCACTTGATGAACACCCATCCGGGATGTTCCGGCATTGTAGACACGCGGCACAAGACCTTCTTTGGGAAGTCATCACACGTAATGAGTGGCAATGGTGCGCCGACGAGCTTTTGGCCCAGCACCGAGCTCGGCCGACCGCCATTCATGTATCTGATGGTGGACCACAGACGGTGTAGATCCGAGCGGCTAGAGGAGGAGTCAGTACCTGCATGCGGCCTTGTGGCCTTGTCGGGGCCTTCCGGCCCAGTGCCCGGCCAGTCCATGGTGTGGCGCGGCCTCCCATAGTAGAGCGAGCTCAAGCCCGACCAAATCCGCTCCAAATCCGGCCGCCGGGTGCGCAAAACACGTAGCCGTAGTTGGGTAGCTCGGGGTCGAGGGAAAGGGGGCTGAGCGAGCGCGCGTCCGAGCTGCACGTGCTGGAGTTGGCCTAGCGGCGTGGCGGACCAACCGTGCGGGGGTGCGAAGTGGCTTCGTTCGTGTGGGGGACGGAAGCCATCCCACGCGGGTGCTAGGTCTGACAGGACGGCCTTGTCATCAGTGTGTGACCTCTGTGGCAACTGTCTGCTCCCCACTAGCCTCTTCGTTGACATGTGGTCCCGTTCCAACATGTCAGTGAGACGACGACGAGTCCTTTTGTACAATTTCTGAACGGACGTCTATGTAGGCCGGGGCGCCTCTTCATGTACCGTGGCAACCGTCCACCGCATCTTCGCCTTTCCCTCTCGATTTGGAACTACTATCGCACGCTCCTCCCTCCTCCAACTGCCTTCACTCTTCCTTCTTCCATTGTTCGATCGTCTTCTCCATGGAGGGAACAGGCCGGAAATGACCTCGTTATTCCTGCCCCGATCTGAAATATGACGTGGTGGAGGAACTCATTGATTGGTGCGACGTCATCACCTCGGCTAGCATGGCAGGTTCGTTCAAGACCATTCTCGACTCAACTAATAACATCATTACAAAGAATCCAAGGGTCCAGGAGCAATTTGATCTCCCTATCTTCTTCACCGTGACCCTGATCACTAGTGCTCGGACGATGCAATCCTCGCCTTGTGCAAGTTGGTGCCGCTTGATAATGATACGTGTGATGTTAAGATGCCATCGCTTGAGGGTAAGGCTTGGGCAGGCGCAAATGGAGATTGGGTTATTTATATTGGGTACAACTGCGAGTGGGGACTTGTGAATGTGTACACTCATCACCGGATTCCACTTCCAAAAGTCTCAGATTGCCCAAAGATTGAGCACACCGGTATTCTAAGTACGTTCAACTATGATCATGATGACTATCGTCTACGGAAGATTGCAATTTGTCGAGTTCCTGACCGCTCTTGGGATTACATGGACTATGAAGTTGTTGCTATCTTCGACAAGCTTGTTGTCGTCCTTACTTCCATGCCTCGATGGATATTGCTCAAAAATCAATTTCTATACACAGATGAGTACTGTGATGCAATTTAATACGAGGGTCTTATGTTTGCTGCCACAGTTGGGGAACGTAGTAATTTCAAAAATTTCCTACGCACACGCAAGATCATGGTGATGCATAGCAACGAGAGGGGAGAGTGTTGTCTACGTACCCTTGTAGACCGTAAGCGGAAGCGTTATGACAACGCGGTTGATGTAGTCGTACGTCTTCACGATCGACCGATCCTACTACCAAAAGTACGACACCTCCGCGATATGCACACGTTCAGCTCGGTGACGTCCCATGAACTCACGGTCCAACAGAGTGTTGAGGGAGAGCTTCGTCAGCACGACAGCGTGATGATGGTGATGATGAAACTACCGGCGCAGGGTTTCGCCTAAGCACTGCAATGATATGACCGAGGTGAATTATGGTGGAGGGGGGCACCGCACACGGCTAAGAGATCAATGATCAACTTGTGTGTCTATGGGGTGCCCCCTCCTCCGTATATAAAGGAGTGGAGGAGGGGGAGGGCTCGCCCTCCTATGGCGCGCCCTATGGAGAGTCCTACTCCCACCGGGAGTAGGATTCCCCCCTTCCCTAGTTGGACTAGGAGTGGAAGGAAGGAGGAGAGAGAGGGAAGGAAAGGGGGGGGGGGGCGGCCCCCACACAATTCGGATTGGGCTTGGGAGGGCGCGCCCCCTCCTTGGCCTTCCTCTCATCTCTCCCACTATGGCCCAATAAGGCCCATATACCTCCCGGGGGGTTCCGGTAACCTCCCGGTGTTCCGGTATATGCCCGAACTCACTCGGAACCTTTCCGATGTCCAAACATAGTCGTCCAATATATAGATCTTTATGTCTCGACCATTTTGAGACTCCTCATCATGTCCGTGATTATATCCGAGACTCCGAACTACCTTCGGTACATCAAAACACATAAACTCATAATACCGATCGTCACCGAACGTTAAGCGTGCGGACCCTACGGGTTCAGGAACTATGTAGACATGACCGAGACACGTCTCCGGTCAATAACCAATAGCGGAACCTGGATGCTCATATTGGCTCCCACATATTCTACGAAGATCTTTATCGGTCAAACCGCATAACAACATACGTTGTTCCCTTTGTCATCGGTATGTTACTTGCCTGAGATTCGATCGTTGGTATCTCAATACCTAGTTCAATCTCATTACCTACAAGTCTCTTTACTCGTTCCGTAATGTATCATCCCGTAACTAACTCATTAGTCACATTACTTGCAGGCTTATAGTGATGTGCATTACCGAGAGGGCCCAGAGATACCTCTTCGACAATCGGAGTGACAAATCCTAATCTCGATCTATGCTAACTCAACAAACACCATCGGAGATACCTGTAGAGGACCTTTATAATCACCCAGTTACAGTGTGACATTTGGTAGCACACAAAGTGTTCCTCCGGTATTCGGGAGTTGCATAATCTCATAGTCATAGGAACATGTATAAGTCATGAAGAAAGCAATAGCAACATACTAAACGATCAAGTGCTAAGCTAACGGAATGGGTCAAGTCAATCACATCATTCTCTAATGATGTGATCCGGTTCATCAAATGACAACTCATGTCTATGGCTAGGAAACTTAACCATTTTTGATTAACGAGCTAGTCAAGTAGAGGCATACTAGTGACACTCTGTTTGTCTATGTATTCACACATGTACTAAGTTTCCGGTTAATACAATTCTAGCATGAATAATAAACATTTATCATGATATAAGGAAATAAATAATAACTTTATTATTGCCTCAAGGGCATATTTCCTTCAATCTCCCACTTGCACTAGAGTCAATAATCTAGTTCACATCGCCATGTGATTTAACACCAATAGTTCACATCTTTATGTGATTAACACCCATAGTTCACATCGCCATGTGACAAACACTCAAAAGGTTTACTAGAGTCAATAATCTAGTTCACATCGCTCTGTGATTTACACCCAAGAGTAATAAGGTATGATCATGTTTTGCCTGTTGTCGGTGTCAAAACCGGCGGATCACGGGTAGGGGGTCCCGATCTGTGCGTCTTAGGCTGATGGTAACAGGAGGCAAGGGACACAATGTTTACCCAGGTTCGGGCCCTCTCGATGGAGGTAAAACCCTACTTCCTGCTTGATTGATATTGATGATACGAGTAGTACAAGAGTATATCTACCACAAGATCATAGAGGCTAAACCCTAGAAGCTAGCCTATGATGATTATGATTGTGATCGTCCCTCTAAGGACCAACCTCTCCGGTTTATAGAGACATCGGAGAGGGCTAGGGTTTACACGGAGTCGGTTACAAGGAAGGAAATATAATATCTGGATCGCCAAGCTTGTCTTCCACGCAAAGGAGAGTCACATCCGGACACGGGACGAAGTCTTGAATCTTGTATCTTCACGCTCCAATAGTCCGGACAAAGTATATAGTCCAGCTGTCCGGATACCCCCTAATCCAGGACTCCTCAAGAGCCCCCAGAACCAAGGCTTCAATGATGATGAGTCCGGCGCGCAGTTTTGTCTTCGGCATTGCAAGGCGGGTTGCATCTCCGAATACTCCAAAGTGATTATCGAACACTTAAACCGTGTCCAGATCTGCAAGATGATTTTCGCACACCACCGTAGAGAGAATGATATCTCACATGTAATCTGCTGACAACTTTTTAGACAACACGACATGTCACTACGGTCGCGTCATTATTCGAACCGTTTTCCCACAACCAGCCACAACGCATATTGCGAGGCGGTTTCCTTGACACGTCTTGTCAAAGCAGAGATCATGTCCCCTTATCACGGGATTCTCATCAATACGGGTATGGGTAATCCAACCGCGCCATCACTCGTGGTGCTTGGGAAGTAAGCGATTCTCAACGTGCAAGTGGGGAGGCGCAACGCTTTCGTCGCCTTTATAAAGGGATAAGGGTTCCCCATTTTTACCCACGCCTTCTTCCTCCTTTGCTCACCCTTGCCTCCTCGAGCTCCAGCGCCCTAGCCCAAGTCTTCTCCGCACAACTAAACATGTCCGGAGCAGGAGGCAAGTGGGTGGCCTCCATCGTGAAGGAGAAGCATATCGTGAATCTTCGGGCGGCCGGATACTTGGCCGCAAACATCATGCACCGGCTACCGGACGACGGGCAGATCATTCCAACTCCGGAACCCCACGAGAGGATCGTGTTTCTCGCCCACTTCGTCCGTGGACTACGATTTCCACTTCATCCCTTCGTCCGCGGGCTCATGTTCTACTACGGGCTAGATTTCCATGATCTAGCCCCAAATTTCATCCTCAACATCTCGGCATTTATTGTCGTATGCGAGGCCTTCCTCCGCATCAAGCCTCACTTTGGCTTGTGACTACAAATCTTCTGTGTGAAGCCGAAGATCATGAGCGGCCAGCAAGCGGAGTGCGGAGGGGCCATGGTGGGCAAGATACCTAATGTCACCCGGCTTGACGGCTCCTTCACGGAGACCGTGAAAGGGTGGCAATCGGGGTGGTTCTACATCACCGAGCCGCGCGACGCCAACTGGGCGGCGGCCCCCGAATTCCGATCCGGAATCCCCATGCGGCTCACCTCCTGGGAAAGGAAGAGCCTGGCCTAGGGCGAGTCTGCAGAGCTGACCGGACTTCAGAACTGCATCAAGAACATGAAGGACAAGAAAATCAAGCTTGTCAACGTGGTCCAGGTCATGCTTGTCCGCCGGAATCTTCCGTGCAAAGGCGGGTATTTAAACTGTGGGAGTTCGTCCCGACTGAACACCAGACGCTTCGAAAGCTCTATGGCATGACGCACAAAGACGCATGGAAGGCGCTCTTCAAGGCCTCCGAAGTACCTCCTCCCACATCCGAGGACCGTGGACTTCATGCCGCACGGCCCCCTCGTCCGGCGAGTTTTCTGACTACCACCGGCAGTTCTTCCCAATATATTCATGGGAGAGTCTTAAGTAATTGTGTATATTTGATCAGGATTATGTGGAGACAGCGGAGCGGATTGACTGTCCGGCTCCGCTGCCAGAAGGTCTAGCCGATGCTCTCCTGACGGAGATGCTAGTCCCGACGCCCTACAAGGCACTGGAAAAGAAGGCCCCGGGGGCCAGGAAGGGTCTCCGGCGTAAGGTCGTACCGGACGCCTCGTCCGAAGACGACGAGGCACACTCCTCCCCCGAAGGGGAGGAAGAAGAGGAAGGGGCCGCCCCATCCGGAGAGGATGGGGGGCCTAAGAAGGCGGACCAGGGGGCCGGGAAAGGCCCCCGGCGCAAGGCCGTCATACCCTCGTCGTCCAAAGACGACGAGGCAGATTCCTCCCGCGGAGGCGGGGGGAAACAAGAAGAAATTCTGCCTCCCCGCACTGGGGAAGAGAAAAAGAGGAAAGCCGCCCCGGAGGGGGAGGCTAGGACGTCCAAGAAGGGAAAGGCGTCCCTTCCGGACTACTCCACCACGGCCGCTCACAGCGAGGAAGAGTGGCTGCCCAGGGGGAAGCCCCTAGCGAGATCGTAAGTCTCCGCACTCTATTGTACTTTAGTGCGACTTTGCTTCATAGTCTTGTTATAACACCGAACATATATGCAGTCCAGCCAGGGTCCATCCCGAGGTATCGTCTTCGGATGGGTCCTTGAGTGATTCAGCGATGAACTCGCTCCCGACGGCCACTACTCCTCGACCTGCGGATGACATGGAGGTGTTCTCCCAAAGGCTCCCGGAGCAGGGGGAGGTGACTCTGGAGACGCCCCAAGGCGGAATTCCAGACGCCGGGCACACGGGGTACAGGATCCCTGTGGATCATGCCGACGAGAGCCGCAACAAGCCGGCTCTCGGCCGGGTACTGTGCCGGAACCTTTGATGGTTCCGGATTCGGGCAGGCGGCCCCTCGCTAGGGAGGGCAAGCCGTTCGTGCCGATGACTTCCGTTACGCCAGAGGCATCGGATAGTCTGCTGGAAGCGCTTCGTGGCGCTTCCATGGATGAAGAGCACCGTACTCTTATGAGTGCGGTGATTCAGAAGGTTCTGTCTGCCAAGAGAGGACTAACCAAAGCCTGCACCCAGCCTCCTGACGGGCTTTGAGGTAAGTAATAAAAATGTAAATTTATCACCCGATAGGTAGTAGCCCTGATACTATGTTTGGTGTTCGGAAAGAAGAGCCAAACGAAGGGTCAATTAACATCCGCAGGAGTCTAATAGTAGGTGCGCCTGTGGATAAGCAGCAAGGTTGCTTGCGCTGTTGTAATACGCCACGGCGGTCGGCGGACTCAAACGGGACCGGGAGCAGGCGCAGGGAGAGCTCGACCTCACGAGGAGGCAGCTCAAAGAGAACAAAGGTTTGTGATTCCCCGCTCTCATATAATAAAGGATATAATTTTTTTTATTCTAACGACAAAGCGTCGTGACTTTGTAATAGGGGCCACCACCTAAGTGGCGTCTCTGAAGGAAGCGCTGTCCGAGGCCGAAGACAAGGCAGCCTTGGAACGCAAGGAGCGCGAAAAGAAAGATGCTAGAGCGAGCGAGGTACGCAAGAGCTCCAGGAGCTCGGCAAGAAGTTCGAGTCCTTGGAGCATGATCTTAAGATGAAAGAGACTGAGCTTGCGAAGGCCCTTGCGAGTGTGAAAGACGCCAAGGCCAAAGCCGAAAAGGCACAACAGGAAATCCAGGCGGCCAAGAAGATAGCGGCGGGTAAGACATTCTTTATGCAAAGCAAGCATGTGGAGGAGGCGTTTCTTTTACTTACCCGAATTCGGAGCTCTCCAGGGGCATTCGCAGATCTGCCACGCAGCGTATCAGATGCCGCGGAGTTCTACCGTGCCGAGGAGGGGAGCTCAACGGAGAAGCTGTTCTGGTCCCAGTATGCTGGGGCCGAATACCCAATGCCTCTGAGTGACCAACTTAAGCAGTTGGTTGAACTCCATAGGGCAGCTGAAGTGGCTATGAAAGATTTCATAGACCGAATGTGGCCTGGTGAGCCCCTGCCCACTAGCTACTTCGGCCTTATCAAGCGGATGGTAAATGTCTGTCCGCGGCTTGAAGTGATCAAGCGATCCGTTTGCATTGAGGGTGCCCGCCGGGCCTTTGCCCGTGCGAAGGTGCATTAGGGCAAGCTGGATGCGGAGAAGCTGGTGAAGGATGGGCCGCCAGAGGGCAAGGCGCATCGCTATCCCGAGAAATATTATGATGGCGTTATGAAGGGCGCTCGTCTCGTGGCCGATGAATGTACCAAGGACACGATCCTTGAGTAAATGTACTTGTGTCATTGTTGTAATATAAAGATGAAGTTACTTGCGCGATGTAGCGCTGTTTGATTTCAAATATTACCTTCTGTGCGGCTGTTTATAGAATTCTGAAAGTAGGCCAGTCATCGGCTTCCGCCCCCACGTAACTAGTACCGGGGTGTTCCTGGAAAAACCCGGACACTCTTTATCCAAATTTTTGGTCCCTTAAGGAGGTATCCGGCTCAGCGAACAAGGCAATCGGACTATGCGGCTTTATAACTTTCACTTAGCCATAGAAGTTTACAATTTTAAATTTCGGCGGAGCCACTAGAATTCGGAAGGCCGAATTGGGGCGCTATATACGCCTAAATCGGGTGAGGCCAATTCCTCGCCTAAAGCGGAAAAAATCTTTAAGGATTTTAAGACCTCTCGAACAGCGACCAACTCTCGCCGCATCATGCCGGTCAGTTTTCGGTTTTCTCTACTGAGGTGCTCATCCGGAAGAACCAGGAAACAATCGCAGTAGTTCTCCCTGCGCTACCTTAGCCGATATAACGGAACGTAAGGTACCAAAACAAGGGAGCCGGGCAAACCCAACTATTGACCCAAGACGTGATTCGGAGCTGATGCATATAGTGCTATAAGTTCGGGGTGCCGCACTGTTGAAAGTGTTCAGACTTGTTTTGCCATATTATGGGGCACCATAAGAAGCCCTTGGCAAACTGATCGTACCAAGGTGTACGGATGCAATATTAAATAAACATTTGTAAGAAAAATGCGCAAATAGGAATAATAAGCTGACGCTATATATTATCTCCCATTGATGAATAATACGTTTAAGCGTATGTTTACAATGGGTGCGTTTAAGCAGAAGTAAATAGGACTATTTAACATGTCCTATCCAAGGGCAGGCTGCATGTAGGTATATAAAATAGTTATAACGTGTTGGGGAACGTAGTAATTTCAAAAAAAATTCCTACGCACACGCAAGATCATGGTGATGCATAGCAACGAGAGGGGAGAGTGTTGTCCACGTACCCTCGTAGACCGAAAGCGGAAGCGTTAGAACAACGCGGTTGATGTAGTCGTACGTCTTCACGGCCCGACCGATCAAGCACCGAAACTACGGCACCTCCGAGTTCTAGCACACGTTCAGCTCGATGACAATCCCCGGACTCCGATCCAGCAGGGTGTCGGGGAAGAGTTCCATCAGCACGACGGCGTGGTGACGATCTTGATGTTCTACCATCACAGGGCTTCGCCTAAGCACCGCTACAATATTATCGAGGACTATGGTGGAGGGGGGCACCGCACACGGCTAAGAGATCAATTGTTGTTGTGTCTAGAGGTGCCCCCTCCCCCGTATATAAAGGAGCCAAGGGGGGAGGGGGCGGCTGGCCTAGAGGGGGCGCGCCATGGGGAGTCCTACTCCCACCGGGAGTAGGACTTCCCTCTTCCTTGTTGGACTAGGAGAGGAGAAGGAAAGGGAGAGGGAGAGAAGGAAAGAGGGGGGCCGGCCCCCCGTTGCCCTAAACCAATTCGGTTTGAGCCTTGGGGGGGGGGCGCCCCACACCCCCTTGCTACCCTCTATTTCCACTAAGGCCCATATAGGCCCATTAAGCTCCCGGGGGGTTCCGATAACCTCCCGGCACTCCGGTAAAATCCCGATTTCACCCGGAAAAATTCCTATATCCAAATATAGGCTTCCAATATATCAATCTTCATGTCTCGGCCATTTTGAGACTCCTCATCATGTCCGTAATCTCATCCGGGACTCCGAACAAACTTCGGTACATCAAAACTCATAAACTCATAATATAACGATCATCGAAACCATAAGCGTGCGGACCCTACGGGTTCGAGAACTATGTAGACATGACCTAGAACTGTTTCCGGTCAATAACCAATAGCGGAACCTGGATGCTCATATTGGCACCTACATATTCTACGAAGATCTTTATCGGTCAAACCGCATAACAAAATATGTTGTTCCCTTTGTCATCGGTATGTTACTTGCCCGAGATTCGATCGTCGGTATCCAATACCTAGTTCAATCTCGTTATCGGCAAGTCTCTTTACTCGTTACGTAATGCATCATTCCGTAACTAACTCATTAGTTACATTGCTTGCAAGGCTTATAGTGATGTGCATTACCGAGAGGGCCCAGAGATACCTCTCCGACGATCGGAGTGACAAAACCTAATCTCGAAATACGCCAACTCAACATGTACCTTTGGAGACACCTATAGAGCTCCTTTATAATCACGTAGTTACGTTGTGATGTTTGGTAGCACACAAAGTGTTCCTCCGATAAACGGGAGTTGCATAATCTCATAGTTATAGGAACTTGTATAAGTCATGAAGAAAGCAATAGCAACATACTAAACGATCAAGTGCTAAGCTAACGGAATGGGTCAAGTCAATCACATCATTCTCCTAATGATGTGATCCCGTTAATCAAATGACAACTCATGTCTATGGTTAGGAAACTTAACCATCTTTGATTAACGAGCTAGTCAAGTAGAGGCATACTAGTGACACTATGTTTGTCTATGTATTCACACATGTATTATGTTTCCGGTTAATACAATTCTAGCATGAATAATAAACATTTATCATGAAATAAGGAAATAAATAATAACTTTATTATTGCCTCTAGGGCATATTTCCTTCATAACGATTGTGACAGATTCCACCTGGGTATTTCCTTTTGTGTGCAAAGCCTGTTGCCTCCTTGGTTTTCTCTCTCGTGTAAGTCCGACAATCCGGCTCTTCTGAAGAGGCTGCCCTAAAGCAGTGTCCTGAAAGATAAAAAGGGAGGGTTATGAAGGTATGTTGCGGTTATACCGCTTGATCGAAGTCATCTTTGCGCCACCGCCTATGCCCATGGTATTTTGAGTGCATAATTGTGTACGCGCGGTACGAATGCTGCTTTGATGGGGCTTGGGCGGAGGCCGGACTACTAGTCGCGCTCTTGGCGTGCCTGGTGATCCTGTTGCGGGGTGATCCGGACTCGCTTGACGGTGTTCGAGGTTGTCGTCGCCGGATTGGTGGTTTGTCGGAGGAGGCCGCATTGTACTTCCGCCGCGAGGGCTGCAGTATGCTCTTCTGTACGGAGAGAGCGGTCCATGTTTCCGTTGACTGTTATGACCCCGCGCAGTCTTGGCATCTTGAGCTTGAGGTATGCATAGTGTGGTACCGCATTGAATGTGATTAACACCCAAAGAGTACTAAGGTGTGATCATGTTTTGCTCGTGAGAGAAGCTTAGTCAACGGGTCTGTCACATTCAGAGTCGTATGTATTTTGTAAATATTCTATGTCTACAATGCTCTACACGAAGCTACTCTAGCTAATTGCTCCCACTTTCAATATGTATCCAGATTGAGACTTAGAGTCATCTGGATCGGTGTGAAAGCTTGCGCCGATGTAACTCTTTGCGATGGGCTCTTTTATCACCTCCATAATCGAGGAATATTTCCTTAGTCCTCACTAAGGATATTCTTGACCAATGTCCAGTGATCTACTCCTAGATCACTATTGTACTCCCTTGCCAAATTCAGAGCAAGGTATACAATAGGTCCAGTACATAGCATAGCATACTTTATAGAACCTATGACTGAGGCATAGGGAATGACTTTCATTCTCTTTTCTATTTTCTGCCGTGGTCGGGATTTGAGTCTTACTCAATTTCACACCTTTGCAACACAGGCAAGAACTCTTTCTTTGACTGTTCCATTTTGAACTATTTCAAAATCTTGACAAGGTATGTACTTATTGAAAAACTTATCAATCGCCTTGATCTATCTCAATAGATCTTGATGCTCAATATGTAAGTAGCTTTACTAAGGTCTTTATTTTAAAGAACTCCTTTCAAATACTTCTTTATGCTTTCCGTAAAATTCTACATCATTTCTGATCAACAATATGTTACTCACATATATTTATCGTAAAGGTGGTAGTGCTCCCACTCACTTTATTGTAAATACAGGCTTCACCGCAAGTCTCAGATAAAACTATATGCTTCGATCAACTTATCAAAGCGTATATTCCAACTCGAGATGCTTGCACCAGTCCATAGATGGGTCATTTGGAGCTTGCACATTTTGTTATCACCTTTAGGATTGACAAAACCTTCTGGTTGCATCACATACAACTCTTTTTAGGAAAACCATTAGGGAATGCAGTTTTGACATCCATTTGCCAGATTTCATAAAATGTGGCAATTGCTAACATGATTCGGACAGACTTAAGCATCGCTACAGTTGAGAAAATCTCATTGTAGTCAACACCTTGAACTTGTCGAAAACCCTTTTGCGACAAGTCGAGCTTTGTAGATAGTAACACTACTATCAGCATCTGTCTTCCTCTTGAAGATCCATTTATACAATATGGCTTGCCAATCATCGGGCAACTCCACCAAAGTCCACACTTTGTTCTCATACATGGATCCAATCTCAGATTTCATGGCCTCAAGCCATTTTATGAATCTGGGCTCATCATCGCTTCCTCATAGTTCGTAGGTTCATCATGGTCTAGTAACATGACTTCCGTAATAGGATTACCGTACCACTCTGGTGTGGGCTATACTTTGGAAGACCTACGAGGTTTTGTAGTAACTTGATCTGAAGTTTCATGATCATCATCATTAGCTTCCTCACTAATTGGTGTAGGAATCACTGGAACTGATTTCTGTGAAGAACTACTTTCCAATTCGGGAGAAGGTACAAATTACCTTATCAAGCTCTACTTTCCTCCCACTCACTTCTTTCGAGAGAAACTCCTTCTTAGAAAGGATCCATTATTAGCAACGAATGTTTTGCCTTCGGATCTGTGATAGAAGGTGTACCCAACAGTTTCCTTTGGGTATTCTATGAAGACGCACTTCTCCGATTTGGGTTCGAGCTTATCAGGTTGAAAACCTTTTTCATATAAGCATCGCAACTCCAAACTTTAAGAAACGACAGCTTAGGTTTACTGCTAAACCATAGTTCATACGATGTCGTCTCAACGGATTTAGATGGTGCCCTATTAAACGGGAATGCAATTGTCTCTAATGCATAACCCCAAAATGATAGTGGTAAACCGATAAGAGACATCATAGATCGCACCATATCTAGTAAAGTACGATTACGACGTTCGGACACACCACTACATTGTGGTGTTCCAGGTGGCGTGAGTTGCGAAACTATTTCACATTGTTTCAAATGAAGACCAAACTCGTAACTCAAATATTCGTCTCCACGATCAGATCGTAGAAACTTTATTTTTCTTGTTACGATGATTTTCCACTTCACTCTGAAATTCTTTGAACTTTTCAAATGTTTCAGACTTATGTTTCATCAAGTAGATATACCCATATCTGCTCAAATCATCTGGGAAGGTCAGAAAATAATGATACACGCCGCGAGCCTTAACACTCATAGGATCGCATACATCACTATGTATTATTTCCAATAAGTCAGTAGCTCGTTCCATTGTTCCGGAGAACGGAGTTTTAGTCATCTTGCCCAAAAGGCACGGTTCGCAAGCATCAAATGATTCATAACCAAGTGATTCTGAAAATCCATCTTTATGGAGTTTCTTCATGCGCTTTACACCGATATGACCCAAATGACAGTGCCACAAATAAGTTGCACTATCATTATTAGCTTTGCATCTTTTGGCATCAATATTATGAATATGTGTATCACTACGATCGAGATCCAACAAACTATTTTCATTGGGTGTATGACCATTTGAAGGTTTTATTCATGTAAATGTAACAACAATTATTCTCTGACTTTAAATGAATAACCGCATTGCAATAAACATGATCAAATCATATTCATGCTCAACGCAAACGCCAAATAACATTTATTTAGGTTTAACACTAACCCGAAAGTATAGGGAGTGTGCGATGATGATCATATCAATCTTGGAACTACTTCCAACACTCACCGTCTCTTCCCCTTCAACTAGTCTCTGTTTATTCTCAGAACTCCTGTTTCGAGTTACTAATCTTAGCAACCGAACAAGTATCAAATACTCAGGGGCTACTATAAACACTAGTAAGGCACACATCAATAACCTGTATATCAAATATACCCTTGTCCACTTTGCCATCCTTCTTATCCACCAAATATTCAGGGCATTTCCGCTTCTAGTGACCATTTCTTTTGTAGTGTAAGCACTCAGTTTCAGGCTTTGGTCCAGCTTTGGGCTTCTTCACGGGAGTGACAACTTGTTTGCCATTCTACTTGAAGTTTCCCTTTATTTCCCTTTGCCCTTTTCTTGAAACTAGTGGTATTATCAATCATCAACACTTGATGCTCTTGTCAGGACCCCGATTCCAAATCACATCGACCTAGCCGGTAACACCTCATATCACTTTGCGGCCTCACGCACGGTATTCCCATGGGTGTCGCTTTACCATGGCCCGAGACCGTTTGCGTCTTTTGGCTCACGTATATGACAAAGGTCGCTAGCATCCATATGATAAAGAACCCGGCCGACATGGCTAGTCGTGAACCCAAAGCGGCACTAACCTATGGGGACAGGCATACATGAATCACATCGAGCATGTCGGTCATCAACGTATAGATTCGGGCTGTAGCACTGGCTAACAGGACTCCGTGAACCGGGCTGTAGCAGGCTAGGCAGACTCCGAATAAAACCGCGACATTTCCCGAAGGGACAGACATAAGGAACGATGTGAAACACATGCCGGCCGATCAAGTGTCCAAGCGGTAGTCTTTGGGCTAGCAGACTCCGGTGAACCGGGATGTAGCGGACTACTATCGCTCGGAAGCACGAGACTACATTTCCCCATATGAGAGGCTGCCAAGGATAAACAACTAGTTTGTCGGATCCCACTCATACCAAGCATTTCAATCATACACGCAATATGCCCGATATGAGTAAATACAACAAGGCATCACAACAAAACTCCACAACTCAAAGTACTTTATTTAGAAGGCTCCGAGGAGCCATACATAACATATCCATACAGGTAGGGGTCACATGACCCAACACTCAAGTCATACAACATACAAGCACATGCGGAAGCAAACTAGTCTGAGTACGACTTTAAAAAGAAAGAAAGCTTGTTGAAGCCTTTCTATCTACAAAGTGGCCCTTCACAAGCTTTGGATCACCACCGGGTGGCTAGTTCACTCGTCGATGTCAAGGTCTACATAGAACCCATCGGAAGGGGCGGTGTTGTCGTCGAAAAACATTAATTAAGCAAACATGAGTACGGAGGTACTCAAAGAAGTCTTACCACGTAATCCTATCATACATGCACATTCTCAAGAAGGTGGTGGAGTTAATTGCAGCAAGCCAGCTTTGACTCTTGGCTAAGATATCCTACGTGACACCACTTGAAAAGCATTTGTCGCACACGAGTCCACTAATCACCATCACAATACTCCACCGTGGATCCTCTCTCATCATCCCACGAGAGGGCCATCCGCGGTACTCACGCTCATCTTGAGGCTTTTAATAGTATCCATTTACTTGTCTATGAACTGATATAGGTAACCCAGAAGTCCTTCTCCGTGGACACGGCTATTCGAATAGATCATATTAACCCTGTAGGGGTGTACTTCTTCACACACGCTCTCACCACTTACCGCCGTTTACGACATGTACTCGGCAACCTTCAAGCGGAAGCCCAACGTGGGTGTCGGCCACAGCCTACCTAAACACACAAGTCCCAAGTCCAGTTTATCGCCTATTCGGGTTCCATCCGCAGGGAGTCCGCCGAGGTTTCCCATACAGCCCCGAACGATGTGTACAGGGTTCCCGAGACACCAAAGCGGGCGAATCGGTACATCAACACGGTGCCTACCGCAACACAACCCACCCCTACGGTCGGTGTTGCATGCGGCCCCAAAGATGCTACAAACACCGTAAACTACTTGCAATTCCGAACTGAGGACAAAGGTGGTTAAGAAGCCGAGAGGGTCAATTAAGGATCCCAATGCGTGGTAGTAACTGTTTCATGGATCACAAACACAGATCTCAGTTCTTAGGGACGGCTTCAATGAAACAACCCACCATGTACTCCTACATGGCCTCTCATCGATACCTTTACCAAAACGTGTTCAACACTTTCACTCGAACCCGACACAACCTTTCACTCCAGTTCATCATCCCGATGAGCCGGACTGACACAACTCTAAGCATAGCAAGCATAGTATGGTAGGAAACACAAACATGGCTCAATCAACTCCTACACATACTAGTGGGTTTCATCTAGTTATCGTGGCAATGACAGTCATGCAAAGGAAGTGGGTTCAACTACCGCAGCACACAACAGTTTGAATCGCGTTGTCTTAATGCAAGAAAACAAGAGCAGAAGCGAGAACATGGGTTTGTGTCGGAATGATCAATGGGTTGCTTGCCTGATGGAGTGGTGGTAGGATACTGCCCTTCAGACGGATAGTCGGGATTATCCTCGGAGGCAGAACCTATCACGAAGGACATACCAAAAATAAACACACATGACAATATGCAACAATATGATGCATGCTATGACATGGCAATATGGATGTGTATTGGCCTAATGCAAGCTGAAACAAAAAGGAATGAACTCATTTGAATCAAAGATTCAAATGCTAGCTCATTTAAAATAGTCCTAAAGGTGTAATATCTTATTCTGCTTAAACAGCAAGGTTAACTTGTTTTATCATGCATGAAACCTGTACCAATGGATAGAATGGATTTTTCTGATCATTTTTCATATATATAGATCTTTGCATTTGGAGTTACAGATTAAAAGTTATGAATATTTGAAGTTTGAACTATATTCTGGAATTTCCTATATTAGAATAAATCCAGTAATTGATTTATTGCGTCGACCATACCCAAAGATGACGTCAGAGTCAACGGCGACGTCTAGGTCAAACCTGACTGTGGGTCCAGGGTGTCAGGGTAATTAGCTTAACTAAAATATTGATTAAAACTAATCCTAATTAGTTAGCAGGGCTGGGCCCCACCTGTCATTGACTCATCAGAGTCAACCAGGCCCACCGTGGTCAAAGTCCACGTTAGGCTGCACCGTCTAGCCGGGCCCGAGCCGGGCGGCGGAAGTGCGCTTGGCCATTCCGCGACCAAACGAGCCGTGGAGGTGGCTATGGGTAGCTGGGGTTGAGCCGCAGCTCTTGGTGGAGTGGGTTGGGGTCGGGCGGCGGATCGGCGCCACGACGACCTAAGCGGCCGGAGTTCGGCCAAGGCGAACTCGAGGCTAGAGGGGTCGGTGAGGTGCGGGAGTGCATAGTTAGACCCTAGGCGGCGTGGTGAGTGTGATGGACACCAAGAGGTGGTCGGAGGGTGACTGGAGCACGTCGGTGACGAGCTCCCGGGCGGCGGTGCGGTTGATCCTCGTCATCGCTACACAGCTCGAGAGCGAGAGAAAGGGAGGGAAGGTAGCTAGACTCACGGGCAACTCGGAGGAGCACTCGGTGCGGTCGGGACGGACCGGAGCGGGCGACGGCGTTGAAGGGATCTCCGGCGGCAGTGGACTCGGCGGCGAAATCGGTGCGGTCGACTCGGGCTACTCGAGCACACGGGCTCAGCTAGCTCGGCAGACGAGGCGGCGGAGCTCCTGACACGGTGAGGAGGAGGACGACGGCGGGAGCGCAGCTCTGGCGATGGTGCGGCTGGTGGCCGGCCATGGCGGGGAGGCCGAGAGAGAAGCCGGGAGGAGCGGAGGTGTCCGGGGTTCGGGAGCGATCCGCGTCGGCAATGGAGGAGGGAGCGGCGGCGACGACAGTGCGTGGCACCCATGCGGTGCTCGCCGCCGAGCACTGGTTGCCTGGCCGAGCCAAGCAGCTCAGCTCTTTGGGCTGGGCAGCAGGGCGGTTAGTAGGCGCCAGGTAAGATTTCTAAACTATTTTTCTTTTTCTAATTTTCTGTAACTTTGTGGAGTTTTTAAAAATACCAAAACAGTTTCAAAAATCACCAAACTGCTCCTGGTCCATTGTTGGAATATTTCCAACATGAAACATTTTAGTTTGGCAATATTTGGGCATTTGAAATATTTTATATAATTTGAAATGCTCAAACTCAAATACTTATGATTTAATTCAAAGACCTTTGGATGACCTAGAAAATGGTGCACCACTTTTGGCGGAGGCTCAACCAAGAGCAAAGATGATGAACATTTTGAAGGGCATTTCAGGTTCATTGAAATAATTTTTAGTAAACCCTAGTTGAATTAAAAGAGGTTCTGGGGGTTTCCTGTCTTCCCCATTTCAAATTCAAATGAAATTTAAACATGATGCACACACTAATGCATGGTCTAACTGGGATGTGACAGCTCTTTCTTGATTTCTACCTTCATCGATTTCAACATCACGAAGATCTCGGGAATCGTTTTGGTCATCCCTTGCATATTATAGTTCATCACGAAGTTCTAGTAACTTAGTGATGGTGACTAGAGAATTCTGTCAATCACTATCTTATCTGGAAGATTAACTCCCACTTGATTCAAGCGATTGAAGTACCCAGACAATATGAGCACATGCTCACTAGTTGAGCGATTCTCCTCCATCTTTTAGCTATAGAACTTGTTAGAGACTTCATATCTCTCAACTCAGGTATTTGCTTGAAATATTAACTTCAACTCCTGGAACATCTCATATGGTCCATGACGTTCAAAATGTCTTTGAAGTCCCGATTCTAAGCCGTTAAGCATGGTGCACTAAACTATCAAGTAGTCATCATTTTGAGCTAGCCAAACGTTCACAACGTCTGCATCTGCTCCTGCAATAGGTCTATCACCTAGCGGTGCATCAAGGACATAATTCTTCTGTGCAGCAATGAGGATAAACCTCATATCACGGATCTAATCCGCATCATTGCTACTAATATATTTCAACATAGTTTTTCTCTAGGAACATATCAAAAATAAACATAGGGAAGCAACAACGCGAGCTATTGATCTACAACATAATTTGCAAAATACTACCAGGACTAAGTTCATGATAAATTCAAGTTCAATTAATCATATTACTTAAGAACTCCCACTTAGACAGATATCTCTCTAGTCATCTAAGTGATCACGTGATCCAAATCAACTAAACCATGTCCGATCATCACGTGAGATGGAGTAGTTTTCAATGGTGAACATCTCTATGTTGATCATATCTTCTATATGATTCACGCTCGACCTTTCGGTCTCCAGTGTTCCGAGGCCATATCTGCATATGCTAGGCTCGTCAAGTTTAACCCGAGTATTCTGCGTGTGCAAAACTGGCTTGCACCTGTTGTATGTGAATGTAGAGCTTATCACACCCGATCATCACGTTGTGTCTCAGCACGAAGAAATTTCGCAACGGTGCATACTCAGGGAGAACACTTCTTGATAATTAATGAGAGATCATCTTAAAATGCTACCATCAATCAAAGCAAGATAAGATGCATAAAGGATAAACATCACATGCAATCAATATAAGTGATATGATATGGCCATCATCATCTTGTGCTTGTGATCTCCATCTCCGAAGCACCATCATGATCACCATTGTCACCGGCGCGACACCTTGATCTCCATCGTAGCATCGTTGTCGTTACGCCATCTATTGCTTCTACGACTATCGCTACCACTTAGTGATCAATTACAGGGCGTCTGCATTTCATACAATAAAGCGACAACCATATGGCTCTTGCCAGTTGTCGATAACTCGGTTACAAAACATGATCATCTCATACAATAAAATATAGCATCACGTCTTGACCATATCACATCACAACATGCCCTGCAAAAACAAGTTAGACGTCCTCTACTTTGTTGTTGCAAATTTTACGTGGCTGCTACGGGCTGAGCAAGAACCATTCTTACCTACGCATCAAAACCACAACGATAGTTCGTCAAGTTAGTGTTGTTTTAACCTTCGCAAGGACCGGGCGTAGCCACACTCGGTTCAACTAAAGTGAGAGAGACAGACACCCGCCAGTCACCTTTAAGCAACGAGTGCTCGTAACGGTGAAACCAGTCTCCCATAAGCGTACGTGTAATGTCGGTCCGGGCCGCTTCATCTCACAATACCGCTGAACCAAAGTATGACATGCTAGTAAGCAGTATGACTTGTATCGCCCACAACTCACTTGTGTTCTACTCGTGCATATGACATCTACGCATAAAACCAGGCTCGGATGCCATTGTTGGGGAACGTAGTAATTTAAAAAAAATTCCTACGCACACGCAAGATCATGGTGTTGCATAGCAACAAGAGGGGAGAGTGTTGTCCACGTACCCTCGTAGACCGAAAGCGGAAGCGTTAGAACAACGTGGTTGATGTATTCGTACTTCTTCACGGCCCGACCGATCAAGCACCGAAACTACGGCACCTCCGAGTTGTAGCACACGTTCATCTCGATGACAATCCCCGGACTCCGATCCAGCAGGGTGTCAGGGAAGAGTTCCGTCAGCACAACGGCGTGGTGACGATCTTGATGTTCTACCGTCGCAGGGCTTTGCCTAAGCACCGCTACAATATTATCGAGGACTATGGTGGAGGGGGGCACCGCACACGGCTAAGAGATCAAGAGATCAATTGTTGTTGTGTCTAGAGGTGCCCCCTCCCTGTATATAAAGGAGCCAAGGGGGGAGGGGGTGGCCGGCCAAGAGGGGGCGCGCCATGGGGAGTCCTACTCCCACCGGGTTTATCATATACAACTCTTCTTTAAGAAATCCATTAAGGAATGCAGGTTTGACATACATTTTCCAAATTTCATAAAAGGTGGCAATTGCTAACATGATTTGGACAGACTTTTAAGCATCTATACAAGTGAGAAAATCTCATTGTAATCAACACCTTGAACTTGTCGAAAACATTTTTGCGACAATTCGAGCTTTGTAGATAGTAACACTACTATCAACGTCCGTCTTCCTCTTGAAAATCCATTTTATTCTCTATGGCTTGCCGATCATCGGGCAAGTCAACCAAAGTCCACACTTTGTTCTCATACATGGATCCCATCTCAGATTTCATGGCCTCAAGCCATTTTGCAGAATCTGGACTCATCATCGCTTCCTCATAGTTCGTAGGTTTGTCATGGTCTAGTAACATGATTTCCAGGACAAGATTACCGTACCACTGTGGTGCGGAATGTGTTCTGGTTGACCTATGAGGTTTGGTAGTAACTTGATCTGAAGCTTCATGATCATCATGATTAACTTCCTCACTAATTGGTGTAGGCATCACTAGAACAGATTTCTGTGATGAACTACTTTCCAATTCGGGAGAAGGTACAATTACCTTATCAAGTTCTACTTTCCTCCCATTCACTTCTTTCGAGAGAAACTCCTCTAGAAAGGATCCATTCTTAGCAACGAATATCTTGTCGGATCTGTGATAGAAGGTGTACCCAATAGTTTCCTTTGGGTATCCTATGAAGACGCATTTCTCCGATTTGGGTTTGAGCTTATCAGGTTATAACTTTTTCACATAAGCATTGCCACCCCAAACTTTAAGAAACGACAACTTAGGTTTCTTGCCAAACCACGGTTCATATGGTGCCGTCTCAACTGATTTAGATGGTGCCCTATTTAATGTGAATGCAGCTGTCTCTAATGCATAAAACCAAAACGATAGTGGTAAATCGGTAAGAGACATCATAGATCTCACCATATCTAACAAAGTACGGTTACGACGTTCGGACACACCATTACGTTGTGGTGTTCAGGTGGCGTGAGTTGTGAAACTATTCCACATTGTTTTAAATGAAGGCCAAACTCATAACTCAAATATTTGCCTCCATGGCATAGAAACTTTATTTTCTTGTTACGATGATTCTCCACTTCACTCTGAAATTCTTTGAACTTCTCAAATGTTTCAGACTTGTGTTTCATCAAGTATATATACCCATATCTGCTCAAATCATCTGTGAAGGTGAGAAAATAACGATATCCGCCGCGAGCCTCAACACTCATCGGACCGCATACATCAGTACGTGTTATTTCCAATAACTCAGTTGCTCGCTCCATTGTTTCGGAGAACGGAGTCTTAGTCATCTTTCCCATGAGGCATGGTTGGCAAGCATCAAGTGATTCATAATTAAGTGATTCCAAAATCCCATCAGCATGGAATTTCTTCATGAGCTTTACACCAATATGACCTAAACGGCAGTGCCACAAATAAGTTGCACTATCATTATTAACTTTGCATCTTTTGGCTTCAATATTATGAATATGTGTATCACTACGATCGAGATCCAACAAACCATTTTCATTGGGTGTATGACCATAGAAGGTTTTATTCATGTAAACAGAATAACAATTATTCTCTAACTTAAATGAATAACTGTATTGCAATAAACATGATCAAATCATATTCATGCTCAACGCAAACACCAAATAACATTTATTTAGGTTCAACACTAATCCCTAAAGTATAGGGAGTGCGCGATTGTGATCTTATCAACTTTGGAATCACTTCCAATATACATCGTCACCTCGTCCTTAACTAGTCCCTATTTATTTTGTAACTTCCGTTTCGAGTTACTACTCTTAGCAACTGAACCAGTATCAAATACCGAGGGGTTGCTATAAACACTAGTAAAGTACACATCAATAACATGTATATCAAATATACCTTTGTTCACTTTGCCATCCTTCTTATCCACCAAGTATCTTGGGGCAGTTCCGCTTCCACTGACCATTTCCTTTGCAGTAGAAGCACTCAGTTTCAGGCTTTGGGTCTAGCTTTGGGTTTCTTCACGGGAGTGACAACTTGTTTGTCATTCTTTTTGAAGTTCCCTTTCTATTCCTTTGCCCTTTTCTTGAAACTTAGTGGTCTTGTTAACCATCAACACTTGATGCTCTTTCTTGATTTCTACCTTCGCCGATTTCAGCATCGTGAAGAGCTCGGGAATTACTTTTGTCATCCCTTGCATATTATAGTTCAACACGAAGTTCTAGTAACTTGGTGATAGTGATAAGAGAACTCTGTCAATCACTATCTTATCTGGAAGATTAACTCCCACTTGATTCAAGCGATTGTAGTACCCAGACAATCTGTGCACATGCTCACTGGTTGAGCTATTCTCCTCCATTTTGTAGGCAAAGTACTGTCAGAGGTCTCATACCTCTCGACACGGACATGAGTATGAAATACCAATTTCAACTCTTGGAACATCTTATATGCTCCGTGGCGTTCAAAACATTTTTGAAGTCCCAGTTCTAAGCCATAAAGCATGGTGCACTAAACTATCAAGTAGTCATCATACCGAGCTTGTCAAAACGTTCATAACATTTGCATCTGCTCCTGCAATAGTTCTGTCACCTAGCGGTGCATCAAGGACATAATTATTCTGTGCAGCAATGAGGATAATCCTCATATCACGGACCTAGTCTGCATCATTGCTACTATCATCTTTCAACTTGTATTTCTCTAGGAACATATAAAAATAAACGGGGAGCTACATCACGAGCTATTGATCTACAACATAGATATGCAAATACTATCAGGACTAAGTTCATGATAAATTAAAGTTCAATTAATCATATTACTTAAGAACTCCCACTTAGATAGACATCCCTCTAATCATCTAAGTGATCACGTGATCCAAATCAACTAAACCATGTCCGATCATCACGTGAGATGGAGTAGTTTTCAATGGTGAACATCTCTATGTTGATCATATCTTCTATATGATTCACGCCGACCTTTCGGTCTCCGGTGTTCCGAGGCCATATCTGCATATGCTAGGCTCGTCAAGTTTAACCCGAGTATTCCGCGTGTGCAACTGTTTTGCACCCGTTGTATTTGAACGTAGAGCCTATCACACCCGATCATCACGTTGTGTCTCAGCACGAAGAGCTGTTGCAACGGTGCGTACTCAGGGAAAACACTTGTACCTTGAAATTTAGTGAGAGATCATCTTATAATGCTACCGTCGAACTAAGAAAAATAAGATGCATAAAGGATAAACATCACATGCTATCAATATAAGTGATATGATATGGCCATCATCATCTTGTGCCTTTGATCTCCATCTCCAAAGCACTGTCATGATCACCATTGTCACCAACGTGACACCTTGATCTCCATCGTAGCATCGTTATCGTCTCGCCAACTATTGTTTCTACGACTATCGCTACCGCTTAGTGATAAAGTAAAAAACAATTACAGGGCGATTGCATTGCATATAATAAAGCGACAACCATATGGGCCCTGCCAGTTGCCGATAACTCTACTACAAAACATGATCATCTCATACAATAAAATTTAGCATCATGTCTTGACCATATCACATCACAACATGCCCTGCAAAAACAAGTTAGACGTCCTCTACTTTGTTGTTACAAGTTTTACGTTGCTGCTACGGGCTGAGCAAGAATCGTTCTTACCTACGCATCAAAGCCACACTCTATTCAGCTAAAGTTGGAGAAACTGACACCCGCCAGCCACCTGTGTGCGAAGCACGTCGGTAGAACCAGTCTCACGTAAGCATACGCATAATGTCGGTCCGGGCCGCTTCATCCAACAATACCGTCGAATCAAAGTATGACATGCTGGTAAGCAGTATGACTATTATCTCCCACAACTCTTTGTGTTCTACTCGTGCATATAACATCTACGCATAAACCTGGCTCAGAAGCCACTGTTGGGGAACGTAGTAATTTAAAAAAATTCCTACGCACACGCAAGATCATGGTGATGCATAGCAACGAGAGGGGAGAGTGTTGTCTATGTACCCTCGTAGACCGTAAGCGGAAGCGTTATGACAACGCAGTTGATGTAGTCATACGTCTTCATGATCAACCGATCCTAGTACCGAAAGTATGGCACCTCCGCGATCTGCACACGTTCGGCTCGGTGACGTCCCACGAACTCACGATCCAGTAGAGTGTCGAGGGAGAGCTTCGTCAGCATGACGGTATGATGACGGTGATGATGAAACTTCCGGCGCAGGGCTTCACCTAAGCACTCCAACAATATGACCGAGGTGGGTTATGGTGGAGGGGGGCACCGCACACGGCTAAGAGATCAATGATCAACTTGTGTGTCTATGGGGTGCCCTGATGACCCACAAGTGTAGGGGATATATCGTAGTCCTTTTGATAAGTAAGAGTGTCAAACCCAACGAGGAGCAGAAGGAAATGACAAGCGGTTTTCAGTAAGGTATTCTCTGCAAGCACTGAAATTATCGGTAATGAGATAGTTTTGTGATAAGGTAATTCAGAATCGGTAACAAGTAACAAAAGTAAATAAGGTGCAGCAAGGTGGCCCAATCCTTTATGTAGCAAAGGACAAGCCTGGACAAATTCTTATATGAAGGAAAACGCTCCCAAGGACACATGGGAATTATCGTCAAGCTAGTTTTCATCACGGTCATATGATTCGCGTTCGTTACTTTGATAATTTGGTATGTGGGTGGACCGATGCTTGGGTACTGCCCTTTCTTGGACAAGCATCCCACTTATGATTAACCCCTATTGCAAGCATCCGCAACTACAAAAGAAGTATTAAGGTAAACCTAACCATAGCATGAAACATATGGATCCAAATCAACCCCTTATGAAGCAACTCATAAACTAGGGTTTAAGCTTCTGTCACTCTAGCAACCCTGATGAGGACATCAATACCATTGTTACACCCACATGCCCTGCTGCTATACATACTGGACCAATTACTAGAGCTCGAGCACGCCAATTAAATTACCAGGTACTTTCGTTTCTTGGTAATGATTCTAATGTTCATGAGAATATGATGCTGCCTAAATTGGATACATTTGTTTTGCTTACAAATGAAGGGCCTAGCTTGGAGAAGGATGAACATTGGAGCAAGAACAAGCATGGAGATGATGGCATGCACAAGGGGAACAAGAACGGAGTTACAAGTGATGATTTCAGGACGTTGAAGCCACCATAATGAGTGCATGAAGCCTTGGACAAAATATACAAGATGCTACTTCATAACTTTCGTCCAGAGGCTATTCTAGGTGCTGCGTCATCTTATTATTGGGCCGGGCCAATGTATTTTCGAAATACTTGAGTATAGGCTGTTTTTAGAGTCCGTATGTGTGGGGAAACAAGAGATAGGGTTGGTTTCGGACCCCTTCCCCAAGGGCCACGAAATTCCCCCCCCCCCTTCCTCCATATATACAGCCCTTAGGGTGTCGTTCAGACTTTGGGGGTTTTGTTTAGATTAAAGTTTGCCATAGCCGCAACTTCGCGTACTTCGTTTGTGTTCAACGACCAGACAAAGGCGTCAAAGAACCCCACCTTCATTAATAAAGCTTTCTTCTTATATCCGCAATATCCAGATTGCAATCTCAGTTTCTTGCTTGTTCTTCATTTGCTCGAAGGAAAACAGACCCTCGTGGTCAGGTTGATCGTGCTCCGGCGTGGTCAATAACCCCTCGGAAGTTGGTTTAGAGATTGCTAAGGCGCGACGTCTCGCACGTTCGTAGTCGGATCGTCAAGGTCGACTCCCACAGAAAACGATAGCCACCATCTCATCGAAAAATGGGACACCTTTGCCTCTATCAAGTGGTATCAGATTTCCAGGTTACTCGGTGAGATTTTACAACTTTTCGTAGTTTAGATCGAGTCTGTTCTTCATACCTACAGTCCACAAAAAAGCCAAAAAAATTAGGGTTAGTTCCTCATATCCGAACCAATCTGAGCCTTTGCATAATCTTTTTAGGGTTTTGCATTGTTGAATTTGCGGTTGCATCGTCGTGTCTAGTTGCTGGTCTTAGTGTCTAGTCCTAAGTTCTGTTCACAAGTTGTCACGCCGCCACCGCATCATCATCGTCACCGCTGCCATATACCCACCATCATCGTCACCGCTGCCATATACCATCATCGTCATCACCGCTACCATATACCACCATCGTCATCCCCGCTGCCATCTACCACCATCGTCATCACCGCAGCCATATACCACATATCCACCGCCATCACGATAATCCGAGTCCACCTGCAACATATATCCGCCACCAGTCCGAGTTCCACCAGATTCATCTCCGCCACCAGTGCGAGTTCCACCAAATTGATCGCCGCCACTAGTCCTATCCGAGTCCAGTATTTTGTTACTCTGTTTTGGATTTCGAGATCACGCCAAACTCCGAGTCATGACAGAGAAGGACTCTCGAACTTTCGTGTTACCCGTAGTAGAAAAATAGTTCCAGTTTCAAAAAAAAAACTAAGTCTGGAAAATTCTGGCTAGGCAATTTCTAGACCATTTGTAGACTTTTTCAAAAAAAAATGTTGCGGAGCAAAAAAAAGGAAAAAAAAGTGCAAAAAAAGTGAAAAAAGAGAAAAAAATTCAGAGTGTGCTTCTCCCTTGTTTACGTGCAGCGTCGTGATTTTGTTAGTGTTCTAGGCTCGCGTCTCTAGGACGGTCTAGCCTAGGACTAGCACAGTACCGTCGTTGAGCGTTTATTCAACTTTGCATCTCTGAATTGATTATTGCTGACCTTTTTTGCTACCATGTTATATGCCTTCCCAGCTCCACATACATCTACGTCGTGCGTTTGACTCTCCCTGGTAATCGCTCTATCCAAGCTTTGAGAGTTTTGACTACAACGGTTGCCGATCACCACCTGCTGTTGGGTAAGAACTGGTAAGAATTTGAGATTCGCTTGACGGATTTGTGACACCCCACCACCACCATTTTCCAGTAGTCTGTAGGATCATATTCTTGTCTGTTTCTATTGTTGCTAACTATGGCAGGACCACAAGCCCACGAGACTGACTAGGAGAACATGACGAATAAGGAGCTTCATGATAAGTTCCATCAAATGTTGGGTCAACAGGTGGAAGACGTGATGGCCAGCTTTGGAAAGGCAATGGATAAGATGGATGACATTGAGAAGACAATTGACACCAAGTTGGACGCCAAGTTTGATGAATTAATCAAACATCTCCCACCACCAGTTTCACGCCGCGATACAGTAGGGCGAGCACAGCGTATTCCTATTGAGCCAGGACAAAATTCTGGTGCCGCTGCTACTGCTGTTGGTGCTTCTATAGCTCCTGCTGCTACTGTAGAGGTGGAGGACTATTACGAGGATGAGGTTGATCAAAATCAGAACTACGTGCAGCCACCAGCACCACCAATAGCAGGTCGACCTCAGGTATATATTCGCAACGGTAGGCCTGCACCACCACCTCAGGTACGAGATAATGACCATATTCCTAAATTGAAATTGAATATTCCACCGTTTGAGGGTAGATATGTTCCTGATATATATCTTACTTGGGAGTTAGAAACTGAACAACGTTTTACATGTTTACAATATCCCGAGGAGAGACGGTTCTTCTTCATTGTTTGTGCTTTCACTAGTTTTGCATGTGTATGGTGGTCTGAACATTATAGATTATATCCTATTCCAGCTACTTGGGCTGCTTTGAAAACTGCTATGCGTACTCGTTGGGTTCCACCATATTATCAACATGAATTGCTTAAAAAATTGCAGTGTTTGAGACAAGGAAAAAATTCTGTAGAAGAATATTATCTGGAATTACAAACTGGCATGATTAGATGTGGTATTGTTGAGGAGAATGAAGCTATGCTTGCACATTTTATGGGTGGATTAAATAGACAGATTCAGACTATTCTAGAATATAAGGAGTATACTAATATCACTCGTTTATTCCATCTTGCTTGTAAAGCTGAACGTGAAGTGCAGGATCGACAAGCATTGGCGCGAACTAAGTTTTCTGCAGGTCGACCTTCATCATGGACACCGCGTGCATCTTCTACTTCCACTGCACCGGCACCTCCATCAGGTGCCACCTCTAGTCGTGATACAAGAAAGCAGGCACAACCACCGCTATCTGCCAAGAGCGCACCTGCTGGGCCTGCACAGAGCTCTTCTTCTTCCATGGCATCAACCAGGCACACAAGTGATATTATTTGTCTTCGTTGTAAGGGAAGAGGTCATTATGTGAGAGAATGCAAATCTCAGCGTGTGATGATTGCTACTGAGGATGGTGGGTATGAGTCCGCTAGTGACTATGATGAGGAGACTTTGGCTCTTATTACACGTGAAGAACACAATGGAGATGATTCTGATCATGAGACGCAATACATGGCTCCTGAAGACGCTGACAGGTATGAATTTTTAGTTGCTCAACGTGTTTTGAGTGTGCAGGTCACACAAGCTGAGCAAAATCAGAGGCATAATTTGTTCCATACAAAAGGAGTTGTGAAGGAACGCTCATGCACGCCATCATAGATGGAGGGAGCTGCAACAACTTGGCTAGCATGGAGATGGTGGAGAAGCTATCTCTCACCACAAGACCACATCCACATCCTTACTACATCCAATGGTTCAAAAACAGCGGCAAGGTTAAGGTAACACGTCTTTGACGTATGCATTTTAGTATCTCTACATATGCCGATTATGTTGATTGTGATGTGGTACCTATGCAAGCATGTTCCTTATTACTTGGTCGACCATGGCAATTTGATAAAAATTCTGTACACCATGGTAGAAACAATCAGTATACTCTTGTTCATAAGGATAAAAATATTACTTTGCTTCCTATGACTCCTGTTTCCATTTTGAAAGATGATATTAATAGAGCTAATAAAGCAAAACAGGAGAAGAATAAGAGTCAAAATCAGATTGTGGAAAAAGAATTTGAGCAACAAATGAAGTCTAATATTAAACCATCTAGTGTTGCTTCTGAAATTAAATTGAAAAGTGCATGTTTATTTGCCACCAAATCTGTTTGCTATGCTTTTGTATGCAAAGAGGCATTATTTTCATTCGAGGATGTGCCTTCCTCTTTGCCTCCTGCTGTCACTAACATTTTGCAGGAGTTCGCTGACATCTTTCCACAAGACGTGCCACCGGGACTACCGCCAATTCGATGGATTGAGCATCAGATTGACTTAATTCCCGGTGCTTCACTGCCAAACCGTGCGCCATACCGTACCAATCCAGAGGAGATGAAGGAGATTATGCGTCAAGTACAAGAGCTTCTCGGCAAAGGTTATATACGTGAATCCCTTAGTCCTTGTGATGTTCCTATTATTCTAGTGCCGAAAAAGGATGGTACATCGCGTATGTGTGTTGATTGTAGAGGCATTAATAATATTACTATTCGTTATCGTCATCCTATTCCTAGGCTAGATGATATGCTTGATGAATTGAGTGGCTATACAATATTCTCCAAAGTTGATTTGCGTAGTGGATACAATCAAATTCGTATGAAATTGGGGGATAAATGGAAAACAACATCTAAAACTAAGTTTGGATTATATGAGTGGCTAGTCATGCCTTTTGGGTTAACTAATGCACCTAGTACTTTCATGAGATTAATGAACGAAGTTTTATGTGCTTTCATTGGATGATTTGTGGTAGTTTACTTTGATGACATATTGATTTATAGCAGATCTTTGGAGGAACATTTGGAACATTTATGTGCTGTTTTTATTGCTCTACGTGATGCACGTTTGTTTGGTAACCTTGGGAAGTGCACCTTTTGCACTGACCGAGTGTCTTTTCTTGGCTATGTTGTTACTCCACAGGGAATTGAAGTTGATAAATCCAAGATTGAAGCTATTGAAAGTTGTCCGCAGCCCAAAATGGACACACAAGTGAGGAGTTTTCTTGGCCTCGCTGAATTCTATAGGCGTTTTGTGAGAGATTTTAGCACCATTGCTGCACCTCTCAATGAGCTTACAAAGAAGGATGTGCCTTTTGTTTGGGGTACCGCACAGGAAGAAGCCTTCACGGTGTTGAAAGATAAGTTGACACATGCTCCTTTACTCCAACTTCCTGATTTTAATAAGACATTTGAGCTTGGATGTGATGCTAGTGGAATTGGATTAGGAGGTGTGTTATTACAAGATGGCAAACCTGTTGCATACTTTTCTGAAAAATTGAGTGGGCCTAGTCTGAATTATTCTAGATATGATAAAGAATTATATGCTCTTGTTCGGACTTTAGAAACATGGCAACATTATTTATGGCCCAAAGAATTTGTTATACATTCTGATCATGAATCATTGAGACATATTAAAAGTCAAGCTAAACTAAATCGTAGACATGCTAAATGGGTTGAATTCATTGAGACTTTCCCTTATGTCAAGGGTAAAGAAAATGTTATTGCTGATGCATTATCTCGTCGATGTATTATGCTTTCACAACTTGACTTCAAAATAGTTGGTTTGGAGACCATCAAAGATGTGCATGATGCTGATTTTAAAGATGTATTGCAGAATTGTAAAGAAGGAAGAACATGGAACAAGTTCGTCGTTCATGATGGATTTGTGTTCCGTGCTAACAAGCTATGCATTCCAGCTAGCTCCGTTAAGCCTTTTGTTGTTGCAGGAGGCGCATGGAGGAGGACTAATGGGACACTTTGGCGTGAAGAAGACGGAGGACGTACTTGCTACACATTTCTTTTGGCCAAAGATGAGACGGATGTTGAGCGCTTTGTTGCTCGCTGCACTACATGTCAAAAAGCTAAGTCACGACTCAATCCTCATGGTTTATATATGCCTTTGCCTGTACCTAGTGTTCCTTGGGAGGATATATCTATGGACTTTGTTTTAGGTTTAGCTCAAACAAAGAAGGGGAGGGATAGCATATTTCTACGTCTTGAGCTTGCGTTGGTTTTCCTTGAAGAGGAAAGGGTGATGCAACAATAGTAGCGTAAGTATTTCCCTTAGTTTTTGAGAACCAAGGTATCAATCTAGTAGGAGGCTCCTCAAAAGTCCCACGCACCTACACAAACAAACAAAGAACTCGCAACCAACGCAATAAAGGGGTTGTCAATCCCTTCACGGCCACTTGCGAAAGCGAGATCTGATAGAGATAGTATGATAAGATAAATATATTTTTGGTATTTTATAATATAGATTGGAAAAGTAAAGATGCAAATAAAAGTAGATTGAAAGCTTATATGATAAAAGATAGACCCGGGGGGCATAGGTTTCACTAGTGGCTTCTCTCAAGATAGCATAAGTATTACGGTGGGTGAACAAATTACTGTCGAGCAATTGATAGAAAAGTGAATAATTATGAGATTATCTAGGCATGATCACGTATATAGGCATCACGTCCGCAACAAGTAGACCGACTCCTGCCTGCATCTACTACTATTACTCCACACATCGACCGCTATCCAGCATGCATCTACAGTATTAAGTTCATAAGAACAGAGTAACGCATTAAGAATGATGACATGATGTAGAGGGATAAACTCATGCAATAAGATATAAACTCCATCTTTTTATCCTTGATGGCAACAATACAATACGCGCCTTGCTGCCCCTATTGTCACTGGGTAAGGACACTGCAAGATTGAACCCAAAGCTAAGCACTTCTCCCATTGCAAGAAAGATCAATCTAGTAGGCCAAACCAAACTGATAATTCGAAGCGACTTGCAAAGATAACTCAATGATACATAAAAGAATTCAGAGGAGATTCAAATATTTCTCATAGATAAACTTGATCATAAACCCACAATTCATCGGATCTCGACAAACACACCACAAAAAGAGTTACATCGAATAGATCTCCACAAGAGAGGGGGAGAACATGGTATTGAGATCCAAAAGAGAGAAGAAGCCATCTAGATAATAACTATGGACCCAAGGTCTCATGCGGTAAACTACTCACAACTCATCGGAGGGATATGGTATTGATGTAGAAGCTCTCCGTGGTCGATTCCCCTCGTGAGCGCCGAAAGGCTCCAAGATGGGATCTCATGGATCTGAGAAGGATTCTGGCGGTGGAAATTGTTTTTCATTGGCTCCCTGGATGTTTTCGGGGTACATGGGTATATATAGGAGGAAGAAGTACGTCGGTGGCCGCCCGAGCGGCCCACAAGACAGGGGGCACGCCCTATAGGGGTGGGCGCGCCCTCCACCCTCGTGGCCGCCTCGGCTGCTTCTTGACTTGCACTCCAAGTCCTATAGATCACGTTCGTTCCAAAAATCACGCTCCTGAAGGTTTCATTCAGTTTGGACTCCGTTTGATATTCCTTTTCTTCAAAATACTGAAATAGGCAAAAAAAAACAGCAATACGGGTTGGGCCTCCGGTTAGTAGGTTAGTCCCAAAAATGATATAAATGTGTAAAATGAAGCCCATAAACATCCAAAAGGGGTAATATAATAGCATGGAACAATCAAAAATTATAGATACGTTGGAGACGTATCAAGCATCCCCAAGCTTAATTCCTGCTCGTCCTCGAGTAGGTAAATGATAAAAACAGAATTTTTGATGTGGAATGCTACCTATCATAATTCTCAATGTAATTTTCTTTATTGTGGCATGAATTTTCAGATCCAAATGATTCAAAATAAAAGTTCATATTTACATAAGAAATAGTAATACTTCAAGCATACTAATCAAAGCAATCATGTCTTCTCAAAATAACATGGCTAAAGAAAGTTCATCCCTACAAAATCATATAGTTAGGCTATGTTTCATTTTCATCACACAAAATACTCCCATCAAGAACAACCCCGGTTTCAGCCAAGCAATTGGTTCATACTTTTTAACGTGCTTCAGCCTTTTTCAACTCTCACGCAATACATGAGCGTGAGCCATGGATATAGCACTATGGGTGGAATAGAATATGATGATGGAGGTTGTGTGGAGAAGACAAAAAAGGAGAAAGTCTCACATTGACGAGGATAATCAACGGGCTATGGAGATTCCCATAAATTGATGTCAACATGAGGAGTAAGGATTGGCATGCAACGGATGCACTAGAGCTATAAATGTATGAAAGCTCAACAAAAGAAAACTAGTGGGTGTGCATCCAACTTGCTTGCTCACGAAGACCTAGGGCATTTGAGGAAGCCCATCGTATGAATATACAAGCCAAGTTCTATAATGAAAAATTCTCACTAGTACATGAAAGTGACAACATATGAGACTCGCTATATGAAAAACATGGTGCTACTTTGAAGGAAAATATATGAGACTTGCTATATGAAGGACATGGTGCTACTTTGAAGCACAAGTGTGGAAAAAGAGATAGTAACATTGCCCCCTTTTTATTTATTTTCTTTTTTCTCTTATTTTTTCTTTTTTTCTTTTTTGGGGGCCTTTCTTTTTTTCTTTTGGCCTTTCTTTTTTTTTGGGGACAATGCTCTAATAATGATGATCATCACACTTTTACTGATTTACAACACATGAATTACAACTCAAAACTAGAACAAGATATGACTCTATGTGAATGCCTCCGGCGGTGTACCGGGATGAGAAATGAATCAAGAGTGACATGTATGAAAAATTATGCATGGTGGCTTTGCCACAAATACGATGTCAACTACATGATCATGCAAGGCAATATGACAATAGTAATGCGTGTCATGATGATAAACGGAACGGTGGAAAGTTGCATGGCAATATATCTCGGAATGGCTATGGAAATGCCATAATAGGTAGGTATGGTGGCTGTTTTGAGGAAGATATAAGGAGGTTTATGTGTGATAGAGCGTATCATATCACGGGGGTTGGATGCACCGACGAAGTTTGCACCAACTCTCAAGGTGAGAAAGGGCAATGCACTGCATCAAGAGGCTAGCAATGATGGAAAGGTAAAAGTGCGTATAATCTATGGACTCAACATTAGTCAAAAGAACTCATATACTTATTGCAAAAGTTTTATTAGCCCTCGAAGCAAAGTACTACTACGCATGCTCCTAGGGGGGAGGTTGGTAGGAGTTAACCATCGCGCGCCCCCGACCTCCACTCAAGGGAAGGCAATCAAAAGAGCACCCTATGCAATAAATTTGTTACACAACTTTCACCATATGTGCATGCTACGGGACTTGCCAACTTCAACACAAGCATTCTTTAAATTCATAATCACCCAACTAGTATGAATTTAATATCACTACCTCCATATCTCAAAACAATTATCAAGTATCAAGTTGATCATAGCATCCAATTCACTTCCTATGATGGTTTTTATTATACCCAACTTGGATGCCTAGCATTCTAGGACCAATTTTATAGCCATAGCAAATACCATGCTGTTCTAAGAGACTCTCAAAATAATATAAGTGAAGCATGAGAGACTAGCAATTTCTACAAAATTAAGCCACCGCCGTGCTCTAAAAGATATAAGTGAAGCACTAGAGCAAAAACTATCTAGCTCAAAAGATATAAGTGAAGCACATAGAGTATTCTAACAAATTCAATCAAGTGGGATTCTCCCAAAAGGTGTGTACAGAAAGGATGATTGTGGAAAACTAAAAAGCAAATACTAATATCATACACGGCGCTCCAAGCAAAACACATATCATGTGGCGAATAAAAATATAGCTCCAAGTAAAGTTACCAATGAATGAAGACGAAAGAAGGGATGCCTTCCGGGGGCATCCCCAAGCTTAGGCTTTTGGATATTCTTGAATATCTTGGGGTGCCATGGGCATCCCCAAGCTTAGGCTTTTTCCACTCCTTATTCCACCATCAAATCTTTACCCAAAACTTGAAAACTTCACAACACAAAACTCAACAGGAAATCTCATAAGCTCCGTTAGTGAAAGAAAGCAAAACCACCACATAAGGTACTGTAATGAACTCATTGTTTATTTATTATGGTGTTAAACCTACTGTATTCCAAGTTCTCTATGGTTCATACCACTTAATACTAGCCATAGATGCATCAAATAAGCAAACAACACACAAAAAACAGAATCTGTCAAAAACAGAACAGTCTGTAGAAATCTGTAACCTACGAATACTTATGGAACTTTAAAAATCCTACTAAAATAGGAAGTCCTGGGCAATTTGTCTATTTATCTACAGCAAAAAGAATCAACACAAAAGCACGTTTATGTGATTTAACAAAACTAATTTCGTGCGCGCAAAGTTTCTGTTTTTCAGCAGAATCAAATTAACTATCACCATAGGTTATCCTATAGGTTCTACTTGGCACAAACACTAATTAAAACATGAAAACACATCTAAACAGAAGGTAGATGCAAAATTTATTACTAAACAGAAACAAAAACAAAAAACACAAATAAAATTGGGTTGCCTCCCAACTAGCGCTATTGTTTAACGCCCCTAGCTAGGCATAAAAGCGAGGATAGATTTAAGTAGTGTCATCTTTGGCACTCAATTCCTCAATAGAGCACTTATAATCTCTAGGGGTTTCTCCCTTTTTAGCAATGATTAAACCTTTAGGCAAAAATTCAAGAGATTCGTTTGTAGCAAAAGGTTCCTTAAAAATAGAGAGACAATTGGGATGAACGCTTATTGATTTGAGATCCGCGTCTCCCTTACTAGAAGATTCACCGTTATTTTTAGGAACATAAATAAACTTGGCAGTTTTGGTAGGGGTTTTGGAGTGTTTTTCATGGAAGAAAACGCCGACCCCAAGTTGGTAATGATATCCTCAGGTTTACCGATTCTTGCAGAATCTAGATCTATCTTTTCATTAACTATAGGTTCTTTCTCTTTAAAAAAATTCAAAGTAACTCCAACCCTAGATCCATATTGGGTAATGTGATTATGAATCTTTTTATCCAAATTTTCAATCAAATCAACAGTGGCAACTTTATTTTCAATAATTTCAAGCCGTTGCATCACATGTTCCAATGTTAAAACAGTTCCATTAACCAAGAGAGGTGGTGGGCCAAACAAATCTAACATAGCATTATAAGCATCAAACGTATGGCTACTCAAGAAATCCCCTCCGGTAATGGTATCAAGAATGCATCTATTCCAAGGAGTAATGCCTACATAAAAATTGCAAAGAAGAACGGAAGTAGCAAGCTTCCTAGTAGATTTATTTTGAGCATTGCAAATTCTATGCCAAGCATCTTTTAAATTTTCTCCCTCCCTTTGCTTAAAATTAAGAAATTTCAGGTTCGGAAGTAATAAAAAGGATAGGAGGACTAGCCATGGTAAAAGATCTAACACACGAGCAAACAGAAAAAGGCAAGCGAAAAAGAGAGGAGGAGATTGGGAAAGAGAGGGCGAATAAAACGGCAAGGGTGAAGTGGGGGAGAGGAAAACGAGAGGCAAATGGCAAATAATGTAAATGCGAGGGAGATGAGTTTGTGATGGATACTTGGCATGTCTTGACTTGAGCGAAGACCTCCCTGACAACGGCGCCAGAAATCCTTCTTGCTACGTCTTGAGCTTGCATTGGTTTTCCTTCAAGAGGAAAGGGTGATGCAGCAATAGTAGTGTAAGTATTTCCCTCAGTTTTTGAGAACCAAGGTATCAATCCAAAGAGGAGGCTCCTCAAAAGTCCCACGCACCTACACAAACAAACAAAGAACTCGCAACCAACGCAATAAAGGGGTTGTCAATCCCTTCACGGCCACTTCAAGTAAAGTGAGATCTGATAGAGATAGTATGATAAGATAAATATATTTTTGGTATTTTATAATATAGATTGGAAAAGTAAAGATGCAAATAAAAGTAGCTTGAAAGCTTATATGATAAAAGATAGACCCGAGGGCCATAGGTTTCACTAGTGGCTTCTCTCAAGATAGCATAAGTATTACGGTGGGTGAACAAATTCATCACGAGCAATTGATAGAAAAGCGAATAATTATGAGATTATCTAGGCATGATCATGTATATAGGCATCACATCCGCAACAAGTAGACCGACTCCTGCCTGCATCTACTACTATTACTCCACACACCAACCACTATCCAGCATGCATCTAGAGTATTAAGTTTGTAAGAACAGAGTAACGCATTAAGAAAGATGACATGATGTAGAGGGATAAACTCATGCAATAAGATATAAACCCCATCTTTTTATCCTCGATGGCAACAATACAATACGTGCCTTGCTGCCCCTATTGTCACTGGGTAAGGACACCGCAAGATTGAACCCAAAGCTAAGCACTTCTCCCATTGCAAGAAAGATCAATCTAGTAGGCCAAACCAAACTGATAATTCGAAGAGACTTGCAAAGATAACTCAATGATACATAAAAGAATTCAGAGGAGATTCAAATATTTCTCATAGATAAACTTGATCATAAACCCACAATTCATCGGATCTCGACAAACACACCGCAAAAAGAGTTACATCGAATAGATCTCCACAAGAGAGGGGGAGAACATGGTATTGAGATCCAAAAAGAGGGAAGAAGCCATCTAGCTAATAACTATGGACCCGAAGGTATGTGGTAAACTACTCACAACTCATCGGAGGGGCTATGGTGTTGATGTAGAAGCCCTCCATGGTCGATTCCCCCTCCGGCGGAGCGCCGGTGAAGGCTCCAAGATGGGATCTCGCGGATACAGAAGGTTACGGCGGTGGAAATCATTTTTCGTTGGCTCCCTGGATGTTTTCGGGGTACATGGGTATATATAGGAGGAAGAAGTACGTCGGTGGCCGCCTCAGCTGCTTCTTGACTTGCACTCGAAGTCCTCTGGATCACGTTCGTTCCAAAAATCACGCTCCCGAAGGTTTCATTCCGTTTGGACTCCGTTTTATATTCCTTTTCTTCGAAATACTGAAATAGGCAAAAAAAATAGCAATACGGGCTGGGCCTCCTGTTAGTAGGTTAGTCCCAAAAATGATATAAATGTGTAAAATAAAGGCCATAAACATCCAAAATGGGTAATATAATAGCATGGAACAATAAAAAATTATAGATACGTTGGAGACGTATCACATATTTGTTGTCGGGGATAGATTCTCGAAAATGGCACACTTTATACCATGTCATAAAAGCGATGATGCTGTTAATGTTGCTGATTTGTTCTTTCGTGAAATTGTTCGCTTGCATGGTGTGCCAAATACTATTGTTTCAGATCGTGATACTAAATTTCTTAGCCACTTTTGGAGATGTTTATGGGCTAAGTTGGGGACTAAACTGCTTTTTAGTACTACTTTTCACCCTCAAACTGATGGAGAAACTGAAGTAGGCAATATAACATTGTCTACTATGCTTAGGGCTGTTTTGAAGAATAATAAGAAAATGTGGGAAGAATGCTTGCCTCATATTGAATTTGCTTATAATCGTTCATTGCATTCTACTACTAAGATGTGCCCTTTTGAAATTGTGTATGGTTTCCTACCTCGTGCACCTATTGATTTGTTGCCTCTTCCATCTTAGGAGAAGGTTAATTTTGATGCTAAACAACGTGCTGAATTGATTTTAAAAATGCATGAGTTAACTAAGGAAAACATTGAGCGTATGAATGCTAAATATAAACTTGCTGGAGATAAGGGTAGAAAACATGTTTTGTTTGCACCGGAGATCTTGTTTGGTTACATTTGCGTAAGGATAGATTTCTGATTTGCGCAAATCAAAGCTAATGCCACGTCTTGATGGTCCTTTTAAGGTGTTAGAGAAAATAAATGATAATGCATATAAACTTGAGCTGCTCGCAGATTTTGGGGTTAGTCCCACTTTTAACATTGCAGATTTGAAGCCTTATTTGGGTGAGGAAGATGAGCTTCCGTCGAGGACGACTTCATTTCAAGAAGGGAGGATGATGAGGACATCAATACCATTGTTACACCCACAGCCCCTGCCGCTATACATACCGGACCAATTACTAGAGCTCACAAGACGCCAATTAAATTACCGGTACTTTCGTTTCTTGGTAATGATTCTAATGTTCATGAGAATATGATGTCGCTTAAATTGGATACATTTGTTTTGCTTACAAATGAAGGACCTAGCTTGGAGAAGGATGAACATTGGAGCAAGAACAAGCATGGAGATGATGGCATGCGCAAGGGAAACAAGAACAGAGTTACAAGTGATGATTTCAGGATGTTGAAGCCACCATAATGAGTGCATGAAGCCTTGGACGAAATATACAAGATGCTACTTCATAACTTTCGTCCAGAGGCTATTCTAGGTGCTGCGTCACCTTATTATTGGGCTAGGCCCATGTATTTTTGAAATACTTGAGTATAGGCTGTTTTTAGAGTCCGTATGTGTGGGGAAACAAGAGATGGGGTTGGTTTCGGACCCCTTCCCCAAGGGCCACGAAAAGCTCTTCCTCCATATATACAGCCCTTAGGGTATCGTTTAGACTTTGGGGGTTTTGTTTAGATTAAAGTTCGCCATGGCTACAACTTCGCGTACTTCGTTTGTGTTCAACGACCAGACAAAGGCGTCACAGAACCCCACCTTCATTAATAAAGCTTTCCTCTTATATTCGCAATATCCAGATTGCAACCTCAGTTTCTTGCTTCTTCTTCGTTTGCTCGCAGGAAAACATACCCTCGTGGTCAGGTTGATCATGCTCCGGCATGGTCAATAACCCCTCGGAAGTTGTTTTAGCGATTGCTAAGGCGCGACGTCTCGCATGTTCGTAGTCGGATCGTCAAGGTCGACTCCCACAGAAAACGATAGCCACCATCTCATCGAAAGATGGGACACCTTTGCCTCTATCAAACCCATCATCTACTTATTACTTCATAATGCCTTCCTCTAGGCCTAAACAATGATGAAGTGTCATGTAGTCGACATTCACATAACACCACTAGAGGAAAGACAACATACATCTCATCAAAATATCGAACGAATACCAAATTCACATGACTACTTATAGCAAGACTTCTCCCATGTCCTCAGGAACAAACGTAACTGCTCACAAATCATATTCATGTTCATAATCATAGGGGTATTAATATGCATGTAGGATCTGAACATATGATCTTCCATCGAATAAACCAACTAGCATCAACTACAAGGAGTAATCAACACTACTAGCAACCCACAGGTACCAATCTGAGGTTTTGGGACAAAGATTGGATACAAGAGATAAACTAGGGTTTGAGAGGAGATGGTGCTGGTGAAGATTTTGATGGAGATTGACCCCCTCCCGATGAGAGGATTGATGGTGATGACGATGGTGATGATTTCCCCCTCTTGGAGGGATGTTTCCCCGGCAGAACAGCTGCGCCGGAGCCCTAGATTGGTTCCGCCAAGGTTCCGCCTCGTGGCGGCGGTGTCTCGTCCCGAAAGCTTGCTTATGATTTTTTTTCCCAATATGACTGTGGCCATCTTTGGTAAGTGGTAACATTACCGTAGTCAAAATCCGGGTTGAGTGTAGGCCGGCTTATTGATATTCTTCTCTGTGCAGGTAGGAGAAATGATAATGCTGTCCAATTGGCGAAGTTGAAGGCAATATATACCTATCTGGAGCAATTATATACATGATGTGCTTGTGCAATAATCGCAGTAAAAAACGCCACAGCACCCCCTCCGCGGGTCAAAGATACGCTCAATGATTTGTCAAGTCGCACAACGGATCCAGTAGTTGAAGAAATCGACGGCTCGTGCTGGGACCGGCTTAGCTCTTGCTCGAGCAAAGGCCTTTCTTCCTGAGATGGAGTCGGCTGAGATGGTGGGCAGGTTTCCACAGTTTAAGGTTGACGACAGTGAATTTTCCCAGGAGGATTTTGTGCGCTGTGTGAAAGAAACCCGAATGGAGGCCACTCAACTGTTTGAAGAGCTTGATTTGACAAAGTACCAAGCCGGCTACACGGAGGAGAACAAGTGCATAAACCCGCCTGAATTCAAGCCATTTGTGCTGACTCCTCCACGCCGGAAGCAAACTTTTGCCCCTGACGTCGACCCGTCTGTTATCATCACTGAAGACTCAAATTTCCAGGCTTTGTCAACTATTCAGTGGACGCCAAAAGGACCTCCATACCGAGAAGTATGAGCCGGCACCAGTTGACCCGGAAGCATCGAGCGCGGAAAGCCAACAAAAAGATGTCAACCCGGAGAGCTCGGGGTCCGGCTTGAACGAGTAGCCTTCTTGATAAAAACTTGCTTATGTGTGGCCCAATTGAGGCTTGTAATAGGAGTAGTGAAAACACTTGCTTATTTGCGGTGCCATCGCGCACTTGATATTTTGAGGATATTGTCTTTAGAAGGAAACTGGGCCAGTGCTTTGATTGATGACCCGCTAAGTATCATGATACTTGTAGTATACCCCTTCCTTCATAGATGAGCCGGGGTTTTAAATGATAACCCGGATTTTGTTGAAACTTGATCAACATATAAGCCGACATAATGAGACCTGGCAGATTTGACAGTAATATTCCAAAGTACAGGAAATGTTGCCAAGGTCAACATAATGTTTAACTTGATGTAGTATAATTTAGTATGCCATTGTGTTTATGACCCTACAACTCTTGGTTGATATGATTAGTGATCAAGGAGAATTAGTTCCTGTAGAATAGAATATAATACATGGATATAATTGTAATGAATGAATTGCATAACTATTAAGATGACTTTCGAGCCTTTCAATCAAGATTCATCTCCAACGCCTGCTCCACCACAATCCACACAAAAGGAGGAGTAAGAGACGCCACCACCATCACTAGGTGTCGTGCCTAGGTTGTGTGTGTCGTCCACCATCGCCATCTTCGTATTCCTCCATTGCTACTACATTTGTAAGATTTAAACATGGTGATGAACTTAATGAATCATTCACCTTTGTAGCATTGTTCTTATTCATCTATGTTTGAGTGATTCATCCGGTTCTAGGTTGAGGTATGATCTAGTACGGAATATTAGAATGTGGCATTAAGTAATCCTCTAGTATTTACTGTCTTCGTGTTGTACGCAATGCTATGCTGGGAGACGTCCTTTCATATAATCCCAGTGTCGATACCTCGATAGGCAGATATCAATAGCGCTTGACAACAACAAGACGAGAGGCGTCGTGTGGGTAAGTGAACATGTGCTGAGTGTAAAACAAATTGATTGGTCGTACCCACGGTCATGGGTGGTTGTTCAGAATGCTCCTTCCGATAATCCAGCTTTGACTACTATTGATGTTAGACGAATTTACTATGCTTGTGTTCCATATCATGTGAAGGGGTAATTTCACTGGGTGCATGTCGTTAGTCACATGCTTAGGTTGTGGATGAGCATGACGACAGACTGCTTGTGTAACTTGTACAATGATAGAGAGAGAAGGATTGGCGGAATATAATGTATCTTGTATTGAGCCTTTCAGACGGTTTATATAGAGTACATGGCTTGGAGGACCAGAAGTCTCTCATAGAGATAAGACAGAAGATGAGTACAAATCATATGCTACCAAATACAGAGATATGCGTAGATACCTTAACATATCTTACAACCATATGTATGTTTTGACATTCTAAAGGGATAAGTCCTAGCTATTCATGTATGCTTCATCACGTTTGTGGAAACCCTAGAGTTTATTTTATTCATGTTTTGCGTTGCATTTTGTGCAGCTTCGAGCTATGCAAATTGTATAAATATGTAACTGAATTCATCAGTTTGTAATAAAATAATGTATGTATTCTTGGTATTAAATTATTACTATGTGCTAGTTACGATTCAAGGATGAATTGGCACCATGGGGGAGGACTTTTTTTTTTAATAGTTTGGATTGCTTACGACATCTGTCGCATGGTCTGTTCCATCAGTTTATGAGAAATAAAGACATTGATATAGCATATGCCACAAGATGTGAATGTGTAACTTTTCATGCAAATGCATGCCCATTTGAGAATTTAAAAGTTGTGTTGTATGCACCCAAAGTTGTTTCTGCGTGCAGGACCAGATAGTTTTACAGGTTTTCATGCTACGCTGGTGATATTTTTCCATAATTCCCGAGAACTTGTGCCTCCAACCGAGGTGAACATGCTCTACAAAGAGTAACAAAGACATTTTCTCTCACCACCAATCTTCCGCAGAAGTTCAAAAGCCAACGTGGGCAAAACCTAGTCAAATTTGCACCCAGCCCCCGGTTTCAGTCTGCGAATTTGGCAACCAAATTAGCTGACAATGGGACTTCAACTTGAAACAGACAGCTCCAGAACTTCATCAGCTAAATGTAGCCAAAAACACAAGTACTGGAATTTGGGAGGTAAAATACTAAATAAGGAAACAGAAGCAAATCACCCTTCAAAGCCCACCGCATGACCTTAAGCGAGAAGCTAACCCCTTGTTTTATTCTATGAACCAGATCACAGATCTACAAAGACGGACAGGCGCGAATGTATGCAATGCTGCAAATTCAATTGGTCAACTGAAGAAAATAACATTGGATAAGATACAAGTACACTTATTTACATGACATACAAAGTTCTCTTTCCCAGATTTTCTGGATCAATTTGATTGCAAATTTTGCAACCAACATTGTATACAACGGGTTGTGGTAGTGACTAAGGATCTGGTTTGCCCACTATATCCTCATCGCCGGAGTCATCTTCGTCTTCGCTAAGCTCCTCTTCATCACTGGACTTGTCTTCTGGGGTTATGCCAGCATCCTCTGGTTTCGCATATTTTTCACAAAATTCTGCATAAACAAGAGAAAGCAACTAAATAATAGATCGGGAAATACAACGGTGCACATGTGTATTTGAGCAACCAAAAGAGGTACTACTAGAATATGCATATTGAAATGAAATAAAAAGGCAAGAGTAAGAAAATGTTGTCAGTATCCCATATTGGCACATCCCTACTTTAAAAGATATGCCAAAAAAATGTATATAATCTAATACTTCTCCAGGGCATTGAAAACCCAGTCAAAAACAAAGACTGAAAAAAAATAGAAGTACTAGGAAGAGAAAATCATCCCCTCTACGCATGCACATAGTCCCGGTTTGACAGGCAGCTTTGTTTCACCACCCAATCAATCAGAAATTTCATGAATCATCATTGGTTTAAGTAGCAAGTAGCTGATATGATTAGTTTAGGTGAGTAATCATACTTCCACCTGCCCTTCTTGCAGTGCACAGAAAAGCACTAGGAGGGAAGCAGAAGAGCACCTAACTCTCCTAGGACAGAAGCAGGAGGGTGCCTACCCCGTCTAGGCGAAATGCCCAGCAGACAGCAGTGCAAATTTCAACACAAAGTTGTTGTAAAATAAAATCTATATACCAATATAAAAAGACCCAGTTGGGCAGATCCAACAAATCTCGGCCATCCATTCGCATTCATCCAACAGTTGTTATTGTCCTAATGGTGAGCGACTAAACGTGTTTAACGCTAAACACAACTTTCTCCTCCATGATCACCTTCCTTTGCCACGAAAGGAAAGAAATTGCCCGCGTCAATCAAGAAAGAATCTATATCTATATCTATACTAATATAAAAAGACCCAGTGGGGCAGATCCAACAGATCTCGGCCATCCATTCGCATTCATCCAACAGTTGTTATTGTCCTAATGATGAGCGACTAAACGTGTTTAACGATAAACACAACTTTCTCCTCCATGATCACCTTCCTTTGCCACGAAAGGAAAGAAATTGCCCACGTCAATCAAGAAAGAAAGAAAGGAAAGTACTTTCTCTTCCGTGATCACCTTCCTTTGGCACGAAAGGAATTAAACTGCCCACGTCAATCAAGAAAGAAAGAAAGGAAAGTAACCGCTGCATCATTGATCCACTCCCAATCGCCTCCACCACCGCACCTTCACGACGCCTCCTCCCATCTCTCGTTGCCCCAACCCATCGCCGCTCGGCCGTCGGCGGCGCCGCCTACACTACTTGGCCGGCCGTCGGGGACAGCGCCTCCTCCTACACCACTGGCTTGGTTGTCGGGACGGCGATCCTCCCAGCCGTCGAAGCCGCCTCCAACACCACCTAGCAGGCCATCGGGACGCCTCATGTTCCACGGTGTTATTCGCCGTCCATCCCGGCGGCTCCATGGACAATCGCCTCACTAGCTTCGCGTCCTCGACATCCTCCAAGCGGATCCTTTGATCCCCTTCTTGGCGTGGAGAATGGCGAGCAACATAGTCAGCGCGGTCTCCTTCCGTGGGACATCGAGCAGGTGCGACGCTGCCCCCCGGTTCTCAGCTTCCATAGGCTGCATCCACTCGGCCGTGAACCAACGCAGGCTCAAGCGACGACCATGGCCTTTGGATCTGTCATTGCATTAAGTTTGGCCAGTTACATGCCCTTGCCATGCACCAGCCACCAGGTATCATATTGATCTGATGTATTTTTCTATTCTGTTGTGTTATCAAAATCTGATCAGACTCGCGTTTTCAGCTAATTAGAAATTTCAGATGTGTAGACGTCTTCTACCTATGCATTTGTTCTCACCAAGCTGAAGGGAACTGCATAGTGTTATCCATATAAAAAACCAAGTCAATGTGATTAATCAGTACATTCACAAGCAGTCTGGTATAAAACTGACCTTCCTGTTATCATGTAGATGCTTATTATTTCATTTTGCCTTAGTATAAAGATGCATATTGATGATCTTATAGGTGTTGTTACTTATATGAAAGGGCACAAAAGTAGCGTAGATAATAGTACTGCAAATCTTGAAGTTGTTGCGATGCTGAAGCTAATATTCCAAACCTAAGGTGACAAGATGTAGGATCTTTGCTGGTTGCAACAAGCCCATTTGAGAGGTCCATCATATTGGTGAAGGAAAATTGATAGCTCATTGCTCAGGTCTTATCCTTTTTAGAAGATAGTCAGCGATGTCAGTACAATAAATTCAGAGATGGCATATTTATGAAAAAAAACATCATGACAACTAGCCATTGGTAAGTCTATGTGCTCTATTATTTTCCTTCTACTAGGCATCAAGGCCAGTAAAATATCTTCATGCTTCTCCAATCATACTAGATTTACTAAAAGATTAAGTCGATATTATTTCTTTCACTTTTATGTATAATCCCTTGTGCACACAATAGTGGGTCGGATGATTGATTTCACTGGAATTTGGCGTTAAGTCATGGCTGATGCAAAGTAATTTACAGTTTTCTTTTGTTGCTATTTAATACTTCAGAAGTCTGTGTTTTGTGTAATTGATTGAATGGATTTTCTTTTGTGGTTTCATATGATGAGTTTGTCAAGATTGGGATTAAGTATACACATGTGGTATTAGGTATCACCTGTTATTAAATAACATTCATGGATCAAATGTAGTGATATTAATTCATTTCTTAATACTTCATCAATTTGGCAAATGTCAGAGATAATTGAAGGTGGCACATATGTCCGCTATATAACCACTACGACACAAATATACTATTAGAGATGTGTTCTCCGACTGCAAAGGACATCCTGCTGCAACATGGAAGGCTTAGAATTATTTTGAGATTACACGTGCTTTGCACGTGCAAACTTACTAGTATCATAAGTTTTTGACACCTAGAGTTGAGGGATACCTTAAATTCCACAAGAGCAAACATTCATAATACATTTTTGACTATCTCAACATTCTTCGCATCAAACCATTTTAATTATGTTGATGCAACTACACAAGTACATGAATGTTTACTCGCCTCCTAGGTGGCTCTAGTGCATAGCCTGCCGACTATGGCAATATCAACGCGGCAAGGGGTTGCCAAGTGCCTACATGGATGGTAGCCTAGGCCACCTTATACAACATTGCATCTCAGTTTATGTTCAAATTCCTTAGCAACTACTCCCTCCGTCCCAAAATTCTTGTCTTAGATTTGTCTAAATACGGATGTATCTAGTCACGCTTTAGTGTTAGATTTTTTGGACGGAGGTACTACAAAATTAGTTCAAACTTCAAACTATGGCACAGGACAAACAAATAACTAAAGGTGTGTACAATATTGAGGATGGCAAATAAGATTCGAGCATCCTTTGACTACAATTCTAAGCACAGCATGAGCCATCTTGTAATGGGGTTTTGGCCCTCGCAAAAAAAGAGGGGGGGGGGGGGGATTAGCATGTTCACAAAACATGTAACTAGGTTAGCAACTGGAAGAACATCAGTATTGGCAGCCCTAGGATGAAAGAACTAACCAATACAATTAGATCCTTAACATGTTCACAAAACAGCAAAGAACCAGATCTGACAAGATCCATCTGAGACAAGGGGAAATGCCTCAACATCAACAAGGACTAGAAAGCACTAGAATAATAAAAGCTCTAAAGTGGCAAACTGGCGATTCCCTCAATAACAGAGTTGTAGAAGACACAAGTTACGGTGTTACAGTATGGTTGTTGATACAGCTGAAAAATGAGTTTAAGAACTATGCCCAAGCATTTTAGCCACAAAATAGAACAGCTAAAATGGAGTGCGCTCAGTTGTATTGATATTTTATAATAGTTAAACCAAAGGCTTGTTCATATGTTTTTGTTTACACAACATAACAGAACAAGCGTACCAAGGAAGACTGTACGATCAATATACTCATAGTTGGCTGCCTTAGATTGCATGCCATATCAACAAAGCAAACAAAATAACTAAAATGTGTCTGCAACCTTGCAAGGTTGCATGCATACGAAAGGCATAGATCAGTAGCGAAATGCTGTGAGCAAGAATTAAATAACGAGACTCTAGAGTTGATATCAAGAATAATTAGTGGATAATGTTGAACCAAATCACCTTTCACTTTTTGTTCATAAGCAGGGCGATCTCGCATCATAAGTGCAGCAGCCTCTCCATTTAATGGATCAGACGGATTTGGGTACAACAGAAGTTGTGGAAGGAAGACTTCAAACACATTTACTAGATCTACAACACTCACAAATAAAAATAAGATGAGATACAGAAACTATAATCAGGGAGTGCTCGTACAAATTGTAAGCAGCAAGTGCTCACCAAACATTGGGCTCCATGTCTGGTTGATAACATCTAAACATACGGAACCAGACCTACATTTTGCAGGCAAACAAAAATTAGGTCAGACCAGTGCGAATTTTGTTGCTTATGCTAACCAAAAGAATTTGATGGTAAAAATGCTCACATTTCATCCACATTTGGGTGATAAATCTTATTAATGAACCCAATTGACGGAGATTTGTAAGGATATGCATCAGGCAGTTCTACTCTAACCTTCCAGACACCACCTTGATAAATACCTATCAAATTTAGAACACATCCACAATTGATTAGAAATATAGCCGCTCTTCCCATACAACAGAAAAGATATACTGTACTTAAATTCACCAAATCGCGAAGATGCTCCAGGGCAAATGAACAAGCGAGCAATTCATCTGCAAACGTAACCTAAATCTTGAGCTAAACCACTTGTAAATGATAACGAATGTCATACGATCAACAGGGGGGTTCACAATTTCCGCCAGAGTTGCTTTGCACTACATCTAGATCAGAAATCGGGAACATAAACGCCGATCATGAGCCCAAGAAACAGGACAGAAACCGGATTTTGCGCAAGGATCATACTTTCAGTAGGCCCTCGGAATTCCACGAAGAATTCTTGCATCCCATCGTTCACCATCTCCACCTTATAGTCGCTCATCATCCTGCAACAACCAAGAACCGCCCCCCCAAGAAAATCCAGATTAAAACCGAGCCTCCAAGGAAGGAATCAATCGCTTGTCCCCACAAAAGAAAAACAATTTCCAAGATCCTCACAGCTTCATGAGGTCCATCTCGCGACGCTTGCTTGGGGAGGACATCTTGGGGGCAAAAAAGATGAAATCTTCCCTTCCTCCTCCGGAGACGCGTTTCCTGGGCGTGGGGATAAGGGAGGAGGCAGAGAAAAGAAAAGGAGAAAGAGATTGAGCTGCTTGTGACGGTGCGTGCGTCGTCCTCCTCCCAGCACCTGCGCGAGATTTATTTATTTTTATTGCTGCCGCAGAGAGAGAAAGCGGGGAACAGGGAGGCGAGACAAGCACAGCAGAGGGGAAGAAAAGGGACAAAGCTAAATACTTCTCTCTTTTTCTTACAATCAAACCTCCTCTTTATTTACTTGTAATCATAGCTACAGTTCATCTAAACCAATAAGGAGGCTGGCTGACCCGCTCCCATGGTGCTCCCCGATCGGGCCATTCCTGGCCGTTTGATGGCAGTAAATTTCCCACCTTGTCTTCCCTCAGCCATTAGATCTTCACTATATGTTTTACCTTATTCGTTTTTTAACATATATGTATGACCTGTGGGCCAATTCATTGGTGGGGTCGCTGTGTCTTGGCTGGGTGTGGGGGCGATTGGTTGTTCCTCACGGAGAGCCCATTGGGCACAACCGCACGAACCCTACCCCAGTCCACAACCGCCACACCCTCCTCCCTCCTCGTCCTCCTCCCTCCCTCGTCTGGCCAAGACTCCTTTCTCCTCCTCCTATGTCCCTCAAGGGCTTATGACTGGCCCGGCCTCACTGACCCTCGATGTCGGCCTTGTCGGCATGCCGAGGTGACACACCGACGGCTGCACTCAACACTAGCCTTCGCGACCCGACCGCAACAAACCCTAGCGCCATAGGCGGCTCATGCTGTGGTGTAGTGGACGACGGCCTCAGCGGGTGGGCGGTGGCGGCTGCAGTTGGTGCACGAGCTCGCACCCCAGCGCGTCGGCGTCTTCATGGCCTCCAAGTGCGCAGGTGATATCTCTCCCTCTGTCCCTCCCTCTCTCCTTCCATCTCTCCCTCCCTCTCTCTCCTATTTTTCCTTTGAGGTTACAAATTCGAGCACTAGTTGTTTACCATCGACTTCTTTTCTCCCCCTATCGGCAGCACCGTAGGTTGTGGTGAGACAATGGAAGATTTGGCGATGGTCCATCAGAGCCGCTACCTGGTGTTTCTGTGATGCTCTCCTGCCCAATGGCCGTCACCATGTACAGAACCCCATATTTCTTGGTGTGTATATTGCTGAAGAAAGAAATTGAAGAATTTGCCACAAAAATCTTGTTAAGGTGCTCCTCTTTACTTTCCTATTACTTTCTTCATCACACGCGTTTAACTTTGCTGGTATATGGGTTTTATGAACATGAAGTGTACAGATCTGAGGATGAAGAGAAGAAGAAGAATTTAGCTGAAGGGGTGAAGAAGATCAAGGTGATTTTCCTCCCTCTTTTGAACCTTTGTTCTTGCATTTAGATGCTACAATTTGTGATGATGTGTATGTGCATTTATAAGATCCTTGCTCTAGGTACAGAGTTTATGTTTACTGAAATTGGATAACAGAGAGTCGCGGGTTCAGTTTTCCATTACAGTAGTTGATGTGTTATGTTTGCTGCAATGTGTCATGTGTGTTTGAGAGAGAGAGAGAGAGAGAGAGAGATGAAAAGGAGGGGACTAGAAGCTTGATCACTACCTGGAATATCATTGCCTTGGATCTGGATTCAGAGAGATGGATGAAAAGAAGGGGACATTGATTCAGAGAGAGGGATGAGAAAGAGAGGACTGAAAAATCTTGCATTGTGTTTCTTCATCTACCAATACGATTTTGTGTACCATTTGAACATAACCAAGTAGTAACCAACATGTGCTGGTAATATCCCTTTCTTATTGTGTAATTGGACAAATATTTGCACATGTGCCATGTCTATGCAGTCTTTCTAACTGGTGCAATTTCTAGGTTTATGGCTTCTCATGGGTTGTGATTCTGGTGTTATGAAGGTAATAACAAAGTTCTATGTTTCTTCTATTTACTTTGGTCTGTATTTGTCGCAGAGAGCGAGTGTTCACAGGTCCAGTGCTTATGTCGTTATTAATTAGTCCGGATTCTGTTCTGGTGTAGAATATTCTATTTAGTTTGGTCTGCATTTGTCCCAGAGAGCGAGTGCTCACAGGTCCAGTGCTTATGTCGTTATTAACTTCTGGATTCTGTTCTGCTGTAGAATATTCTGTTTAGTTTTGGTCTCTATTTGTTCTAGAGAGCGAGTGTTCACAGGTCCAGTGCTGATGTTAGTTATTAATTTGTTAAGATTCAGGTCTGATGTAGACTATTCAGTTTAGTTGGTCCACATTTGTCCCAGAGAGCGAGAGTTACTGATAAAATGCTTATCTGGCTCAAATTAAATTTTATGGATTTATAGGATGAGGTGAGCATTATGAAGATGAGCAGGCGGGTGGCTGATATATAGAGCTCCTCGAAAGGGGAAGTAGCATTGCTGGAGGAACTCGAAGATGAGCATGTTAATTTTGGCATGTCCAGTTCATGTAACCTTTGCATCTTTACATGTCTTCACCTTACTGTCGTTTTATTTTTTACTGCGTTGGGATTAGGTTTCGAAGTCATGCCTTTGCCTTACTGTCGTGCTGATATTGGATACTGCATTGAGGACTTGTGATTTGAGCATGGTGCCATGGCCACGGATTGCAGGGGAGGAATCAGGGCAAAAAGAACGGCGATAAGATGCAAATCTATTGCCTGATGAGTTGTATGCTTTCTTTGGTTCCTCTGTGCTTCCTATCACATTTGGCTTGGCCGCCTATAGATTGTTGGGTCTTTGTAGGATCGGAAGTATGTCTAGAGGGGGGGGGTGATTAGACTACTTGACCAAATAAAAATCTAGCCTTTTCCCAATTTTAAGTCTTGGCAGATTTTAACAACTTTGCACAAGTCAAGTAATCAACCTACACATGCAATTCTAAGAGTATAGCAGCGGATTGTAAAGACATTGCACATGAAGGTAAAGGGGAGGAGTTTAAGGGAGCAAACGCAATGTAGACACGGAGATTTTTTATCCGTGGTTCCGATAGGTGGTGCTATCGTACATCCACGTTGATGGAGACTTCAACCACGAAGGGTAACAGCTGCGCGAGTCCACGGAGGGCTCCACCCACGAAGGGTCCATGAAGAAGCAACCTTGTCTATCCCACCATGGCCATCGCCCATGAAGGACTTGCCTCACTAGGGTAGATCTTCATGAAGTAGGCGATCTCCTTGCCCGTACAAACTCCTTGGTTCAACTCCACAATATTGACGGAGGCTCGCAAGTGACACCTAAGCAATCTAGGAGACACCACTCTCCAAAAGGTAATAGATGGTGTGTTGATGATGAACTCCTTGCTCTTGTGCTTCAAATGATAGTCTCCCCCACACTCAAGTCTCTCTCACAGATTTGGATTTGGTGAAAAGATGATTTGAGTGGAAAGCAACTTGGAGAAGGCTAGAGATCAAGATTCTTATGGTTGGAATGGAATATCTTGACCTCAACACATGAGTAGGTGGTTCTCTCTCAGAAAATGAATGCTGGAAGTGAAGGCATGTTCTGATGGCTTTCTCCACGAATGAAGAGAGGGTAGAGGGGTATATATAGCCTCCACACAAAATCTAACCGTTAAACACAAATCACCAAACTCGGTGGGACCGAATAATGAAATTCGGTCAGACCGATTTAGTTCAAAATGTGAATGTTAGGCTTTTCGGTGGGACCTACATGTCAACTCGGTGGGACCGATTTCATTAGGGTTAGGGCATAACGTAATCTCGGTGAGACTGATTACACAAACTCGGTGGGACCAATTTTGGTAATAAGCTAACCAGAGAGTTGGTCAGGCAAACTCGGTGGGACCGATTCGCTCATTTCGGTGAGACCGAAACGTTACGAAAGGGAAATAGAGAGTTTCATTGCAAACTCGGTGGGACCGATCGCTGCTCTCGGTTAGACCGAAACGTTATGAAGGGAAACAGAGAGTTTGCAATCCCATCTCGGTGAGACCGAGATCCCTATCGGTGAGACTGAAGTGACTAGGGTTTTGTGGCAGTGGCTATGTCAAATGAACTCGGTGGCGCCGGATAGAATGTTTCGGTGGGGCCGAGTTTGACTTTTGGTTTGGGACATATGTGGATATGAGAAAGTGGTTAAGGGTTTTGGAGCATATCACTAAGCACTTTGAGCAAGCAAGCCATTAAGCAACACCTCATCCCCTTTTAATAGTATTGGCTTTCCTATGGACTCAATGTGATCTTGGATCACTAAAAATAAAATGTAGAGTCTTGAGCTTTAGAGATTGAGCTAATCTTCTGTCCTTAGCATTTTGAGGGATCCACATCTCTAATCCATGCCATGCCAATCATTGAACTTTCCTGAAATATTCATCTTGAAATAGCATTAGTTCAATGAACTATATGTTGTTAATAATTACCAAAACCACCTAGGGATAGTTGCACTTTCAATCTCCCCCCTTTTGGTAATTGATGACAACATATAGATCAAAGCTTCGACAAATGATAATAAGATTGAAATACATCGTCACTTTGAGAAATATGTGATAAGCAAGAGCTCCCCCCCTAAATTTGTGCATTATTTAAAATTTGCTTTTGTATGCAAATGCACAATCGATTAGGATCATGGGTTACTCTTCCATGTCACATACATCTTGGTGGAGCGCTCAAAATGATATAACTTAAAAGCATGCACTCATCACCAAGCAAAGTGAATGATCATATATGGATATAAAGATAATATCATCCAGGCAAACATTAAAGTAGCATATGATCAAACACATGATCATACAAGTATCTCACACACAGACATAGAGTATAAAACAAGCATGTAATAAAGTTCAACCAAACAAATAGCAAGAGAAACAAAGAAGCAAAACACTCTCTCGAAGTTTATGATCTATACATATTTCTCCCCCTTTGGCAACAAGTTACCAAAAAGTTCAAATATGCATAGTGCTATGCGTCTCTCAGGCTTGGTCTTCAGGAGGTGGTGTAGAGAGAACTCCAAGGACGAAGGCATCTGTTGATGTAGTCGGAGCTGGTGGAGTGGCTGCTGGAGGTGGCACTGAACTATTTCTTTGACTGTTCCATTTTGAACTACTTCAAAATCTTGTCAAGGTATGTACTCATTGAAAATCTTATCAAGCGTCTTGATATATCTCAATAGATCTTGATGCTCAATATGCAAGTAGCTTTACTGAGTTTTTTCTTTGAAAATCTCCTTTCAAATACTCCTTTATGCTTTTCAGAAAAATTCTACATTAGTTCTGATCAACAATATGTCATTCACATAAATTTATCAGAAATGTTGTAGTGCTCCCACTCACTTTCTTGTAAATACAGGTTTTATCGTAAGTCTGTATAAAACTATATGCTTTGATCAACTCATCAAAGCATATATTCCAACTCCGAGATGCTTGCACTAGTCCATAGATGGATCGCTGGAGCATGCACATTTTGTTAGCACCTTTAGGATCGACAAAACCTTCTGGTTGCATCATATACAACTCTTCTTTAAGAAATCCATTAAGGAATGTAGTTTTGACATCCATCTGCCAAATTTCATAAAATGCGGCAATTGCTAACTTGATTCGGACAGACTTTTAAGCATCGATACGAGTGAGAAAATCTCATTGTATTCAACACCTTGAACTTGTCGAAAACCTTTTTCGACAATTCGAGCTTTGTAGATAGTAACACTACTATCAGTGTCCGTCTTCCTCTTGAAGATCCATTTATTTTCTATGGCTTGCCGATCATTGGGCAAGTCAACCAAAGTCCACACTTTGTTCTTATACATGGATCCCATCTCAGATTTCATGGCCTCAAGCCATTTCACGGAATCTGGGCTCATCATTGCTTCCTCATTGTTTGTAGGTTCATCATGGTCTAGTAACATGACTTCAGAATAGGATTACCGTACCACTCTGGTGTGGATCTTAATCTGGAAGATCTACAAAGTTCGGTAGTAACTTGATCTGAAGCTTCATGATCATCATCATAAACTTCCTCACTAATTGGTGCAGGAGTCACAGGAACAGATTTCTATGATGAACTACTTTCCAATAAGGAAGCAGGTACAATTACCTCATCAAGTTCTACTTTCCTCCCTCTCATTTCTTTCGAGAGAAACTCCTTCTCTAGAAAGGATCCATCTTAGCAACGAATAACTTGCCTTCGGATCTGTGATAGAAGGTGTACCCAACAGTTTCCTTTGGGTATCCTATGAAGACTCATTTCTCCCATTTGGGTTTGAGCTTATCAGGTTGAAACTTTTTCACATAAGCATCACAACTCCAAACATTAAGAAACGACAGCTTAGGTTTATTGCTAAACCATAGTTCATACGGTGTCGTCTCAACGGATTTAGATGGTGCCCTATTTTAACGTGAATGCAGCTATCTCTAATGCATAACCCTAAAACGATATCGGTAAATCGGTAAGAGACATCATTGATCGCACCATATCAAATAAAGTGCGGTTATGATGTTCGGACACACCGTTACGCTGTGGTGTTCCAGGTGGCATGAGTTTGTGAAACTATTCCACATTATTTTAACTGAAGGCCAAACTCGTAACTCAAATATTCATCTCCATGATCAGATCGTAGAAACTTTATTTTCTTGTTACGACGATTTTCCACTTCACTCTGGAATTCTTTGAACTTTTCAAATGTTTCAGACTTATGTTTCATCAAGTAGATATACCCATATCTGCTCAAATCATCTGTGAAGGTCAGAAAATAACGATACCCGCCACGAGCCTCGACACTCATCGGACGCATACATCAGTATGTATTATTTCGAACAATTTATTAGCTCGTTCCATTGTTCTGAAGAACGGAGTTTTAGTCATCTTGCCCATAAGGCATGGTTTGCAAGCATCAAATGATTCATAACCAAGTGATTCCAAAAGTCCATCTTTATGGAGTTTCTTCATGCGCTTTACATCGATATGACCCAAACGGCAGTGCCACAAATAAGTTGCACTATCATTATTAACTTTGCATCTTTTGGCATCAATATTATGAATATGTGTATCACTACGATCGAGATCCAACAAACTATTTTCATTGGGTGTATGACCATTGAAGGTTTTATTCATGTGAACAAAACAACAGTTATTCTCTGACTTTAAATGAATAACCGTATTGCAATAAACATGATCAAATCATATTCATGCTCAACGCAAACGCCAAATAACAATTATTTAGGTTTAACACTAATCCCGAAAGTATAGGGAGTGTGTGATGGTGATCATATCAATCTTGGAACTACTTCCAACACTCATCATCACTTCCCCTTCAATTAGTCTCTGTTTATTCTGTAACTCCTGTTTCGAGTTACTAATCTTAGCAACCGAACAAGTATCAAATACCCAGGGGCTACTATAAACACTAGTAAGGTACACATTAATCACCTATATATCAAATATACCCTTGTTCACTTTGCCATCCTTCTTATCCACCAAATATTCAGGGCATTTCCGCTTCTAGTGACCATTTCCTTTGCAGTAGAATCATTCAGTTTCAGGCTTTGGTCCAGCTTTGGGCTTCTTCGCGGGAGTGACAACTTGCTTGCCATTCTACATGAAGTTCCCTTTCTTTCCCTTTGCCCTTTTCTGGAAACTAGTGGTCTTGTTAATCATCAACACTTGATGCTCTTTCTTGATTTCTACCATCATCGATTTCATCATCATGAAAAGCTCGGGAAACATTTTCGTCATCCCTTGCATACTATAATTCATCACGAAGTTCAATTAACTTGGCGATGGTGACTACAGAACTCTGTCAATCACTATATTATCCGGAAGATTAACTCCCACTTGATTCAAGTGATTGTAGTACCCAGAGAATCTGAGCACGTGCTCACTAGTTGAGCGGTTCTTCTCCATCTTTTAACTCCCACTTGATTCAAGTGATTGTAGTACCCAGAGAATCTGAGCACGTGCTCACTAGTTGAGCGGTTCTTCTCCATCTTTTAGCTATAGAACTTGTTGGAGACTTCATATCTCTCAACTCGGGTATTTGCTTGAAATATTAACTTCAACTCCAGGAACATCTCATATGGTCCATGACATTCAAAACGTCTTTGAAGTCCCGATTCTAAGCCGTTAAGCATGGTGCACTAAACTATCAAGTAGTCATCATATTGAGCTAGCCAAACATTCATAATGTCTCATCCGCTTCCTCGCATTACAGTCCGCTACCTAGCGGTGCATCAAGGACATAATTCTTCTGTGCAGCAATGAGGATAAACCTCAGATCACGGACCCGGTCCGCATCATTGCTACTATCATCTTTCAACTTAGTTTTTCTCTAGGAACATATCAAATAAGCATTGGGAAGCAACAACGCGAGCTATTGATCTACAACATAATTTGCAAAATACTATCAGGACTAAGTTCATGATAAATTTAAGTTCAATTAATCATATTACTTAAGAACTCCCACTTAGATAGACATCCCTCTAATCATCTAAGTGATCACGTGATCCAAATCAACTAAACCATGTCCGATCATCACGTGAGATGGAGTAGTTTTCAATGGTGAACATCACTATGTTGATCATATCTACTATATGATTCACGCTCGACCTTTCGGTCTCTAGTGTTTCGAGGCCATATCTGCATATGCTAGGCTCGTCAAGTTTAACCCGAGTATTCCGCGTGTGCAACTGTTTTGCACCCGTTGTATTTGAACGTAGAGCCTATCACACCCGATCACCATGTGGTGTCTCAGCACGAAGAACTTTCGCAACGGTGCATACTCAGGGAGAACACTTATACCATGAAATTAGTGAGAGATCATCTTATAATGCTACCGTCAATCAAAGCAAAATAAGATGCATAAAGGATAAACATCACATGCAATCAATATAAGTGATATGATATGGCCATCATCATCTTATGCTTGTGATCTCCATCTCTCAAGCACCGTCATGATCACCATCACATCGGGCGTGACACCTTGATCTCCATCGTAGCATCGTTGTCGCTTTTGCCACCTATTGCTTCTACGACAATCGCTACCGCTTAGTGATAAAGTAAAGCAATTATGTATGCTTTCATTGCATACAATAAAGCGACAACCATATGGCTCTGCCAGCCAAGTCGATAACTTGGTTACAAAACATGATCATCTCATACAATAAAATATAGCATCACGTCTTGACCATATCACATCACAACATGCCCTGCAAAAACAAGTTAGACGTCCTCTACTTTGTTGTTGCAAGTTTTACGTGGCTGCCACGGGCTGAGCAAGAACCGTTCTTACCTACGCATCAAAACCACAACGATAGTTCGTCAAGTTAGTGCTGTTTTAACCTTCTCAAGGACCGGGCGTAGCCACACTCGATTCAACTAAAGTTGGAGAAACTGACACCCGCCAGCCCACCGTGTGCAAAGCACATCGGTAGAAACAGTCTCGCCGTAAGCGTCTGGCGTAATGTCGGTCCGGGCCGCTTCATCCAACAATACCACCAAACCAAAGTATGACATGTCGGTAAGCAAGTATGACTTGTATCGCCCACAACTCACTTGTGTTCTACTCGTGCATATAATATCTACGCATAAAACCAGGCTCGGATGCCACTGTTGGGGAACGTAGTAATTTCAAAAATTTCCTATGCACACTCAAGATCATGGTGATGCATAGCGACGAGAGGGGAGAGTGTTGTCCACGTACCCTCGTAGACCGAAAGTGGAAGCGTTAGCACAACGCGGTTGATGTAGTCGTACGTCTTCACGATCTGACCGATCAAGTACAGAACGCACGGCACCTCCGAGTTCAGCACACGTTCAGCTCGATGACATCCCTCGAACTCCGATCCAGCCGAGTATTGAGGGAGAGTTTCGTCAGCACGACGGCGTGGTGACGATGTTGATGTTCTACCGACGCAGGGCTTCACCTAAGCACCGCTACGATATGATCCAGGTGGATTATGATGGAGGGGGCACCGCACACGGCTAAGAGATCAATGATCAATTGTTGTGTCTATGGGGTGCCCCCCTGCCCCCGTATATAAAGGAGTAAGGGGGGAGGCGGCCGGCCAAGGAGGAGGGCACGCCAAGGGAGGAGTCCTACTCCCACCGGGAGTAGGACTCCTCCTTTCCTTGTTGGAGTAGGAGAAGGGAAGAGAGAAGGAGAAGGAAGGAAGGCCCCCCCTCCCTAGTCAATTCGGACTAGTCCATGGGGAGGGGTGCGGCCACCCTTTGGGGCCTTTCTCTCCTTTCCCGTATGGCCCATTAAGTCCCAATACGAATTCCCGTAACTCTCCGGTACTCCAAAAAATACCCGAATCACTCGGAACCTTTCCGATGTCCGAATATAGTCGTCCAATATATCGGTCTTTACGTCTCGACCATTTCGAGACTCCTGGTCATGTCCCCGATCTCATCCGAGACTCTGAACTCTGTCGGTACATCAAAACACATAAACTCATAATATAACCGTCATCGAACTTTAAGCGTGCAGACCCTATGGGTTCGAGAACTATGTAGACATGACCGAGACATGTCTCCGGTCAATAACCAATAGCGGAACCTGGATGCTCATATTGGCTCCCACATATTCTATGAAGATCTTTATCGGTCAAACCGCATAACAACATACGTTGTTCCCTTTGTCATCAGTATGTTACTTGCCCGAGATTCGATCGTCAGTATCTCAATACCTTGTTCAATCTCGTTACCGGCAAGTCTCTTTACTCATTCTGTAATACATCATCCCGCAACTAACTCATTAGTTACAATGCTTGCAAGGCTTATAGTGATGTGCATTACCGAGTGGGTCCAGAGATACCTCTCCGACAATCGGAGTGACAAATCCTAATCTTGAAATACGCCAACCCAACAAGTACCTTCGGAGACACCAGAGAGCACCTTTATAATCACCCGATTCGTTGTGATGTTTGGTAGCACACAAAGTGTTCCTCCGTAAACGGAGTTGCATAATCTCATAGTTATAGGAACATGTATAAGTCATGAAGAAAGCAATAACAACATACTAAACGATCAAGTGCTAAGCTAACGGAATGGGTCAAGTCAATCACATCATTCTCCTAATGATGTGATCCTGTTAATCAAATGACAACTCATGTCTATGGTTAGTAAACTTAACCATCTTTGATTAACGAGCTAGTCAAGTAGAGGCATACTAGTGACACTATGTTTGTCTACGTATTCACACATGTATTATGTTTCCGGTTAATACAGTTCTAGCATGAATTATAAACATTTATCATGAAATAAGGAAATAAATAATAACTTTATTATTGCCTCTAGGGCATATTTCCTTCACTCACAGCATAGGGATCAGACTGTCTCCACAATCTCAGTCCAGCATCTTTTCTGATGTGCATGTCTTCAGCCACAGGATGAGCATCATTGTGGTCTGGTATCTTGGGTTTCAGTCTCCTTACCACTAGGGCTTCATCATCCTCTTCTTCAACCTCGGGCACTGGGGCCTTGTTCTTCTCTTCAGCAGGAATGTTTCTGGTGCTTCTCTTGGGTGCATACTTGATGGCTTGAGCAGCAGCTTTGGGAGCAGTCTTGGGCTTTGATGGAGCAGGCCCTGACTTGATTGCATCCCCCATAAGCTTTTGTGCCTTGGGTGCTGGTGCAGCATCCTCTTCCTCTTCATTATTAGATGGATCTCTCATCATGGAGGGCTTGCCAATGACTCTGGCAATGGTCTTCTTGACCCTCTCCTTCCTCTTCTTTCCTTCTCCAGCCTCTTTGGGTTCAAGAGTGAACTCCATTGTTTCTTGAGTGGAGGCTCTGGCCTTAGACATAGGAATCCTTCTTGCTGGTGCCTTCTTCTTCAGCCCTGGCTTAGTTGCAGCAGATGTGCCATACTCTTTCTTCAGCACCTTCTTCCTTGAGGTGGCCTCATTCTCAACAGCAACATAGTCCTCATCCTCTGAATCTGAGGTTCTCTTCTTTCTTGATCTGGTGGCTGCCTTGGGCAAGTTACTTGGTGTGCTCCTGCTGCCCTCATCATAGCTGCTTGAGGGATCAGAACCCTCACTTAATTGCACTTGTTCCTCAGATCTGTTCTGACTGTCACTCTGGTCAGACACCCTGGCAAACACACTGACAACAGATCTATGAATAGATGTAGATGAGGTAGAATAGGTGAGCATCACAAAGTGCAGAGATTTTGCAAAACAGATGACTCAAAAACTTAGTTTTAGTTCTCCACAGAAAGCATTTCGGAGCTACCGATTTGTTAAACTCGGTGATACCGAAGCAACTTTTGGAGCCTAAACTAGTGAACTCGGTCAGACCGAGTCATAGTTCGGTGGCACCAAGATTGCTAGGGTTTCACAGAGAGTCGAACTCGGTCGCACCGATTTGCAGTTTTCGGTCAGACCGAAAAGCGCATGTGCAATGGCCTAAGCCAAATCGGTGAGACCGATTTCTACAACTCGGTCGGTCCGAGATGAGTTCAGCGGAGACCTAACCCTAAATTTTCAAATCAAGTCTAATCTAAAGGACGTTTTCTGTGGATAGATCATTCGCATACGTGGTAAAGATCATGGCAAAGCAATGTGCTATGAATCGGAGTGAGGAATTAGCACATAGAGTCGAACCCATACCATAGTTTGACGGGAGTTCACTACGGCGACAAGGGGCGGAGCAGAATTCCGTTGACGGCGATGGAAGCCAGCGGCGGGAGGTCGCTGGCGGTGAGGAGACAATCCGGAGACCCGAGGAGGCAGAGCAGGACACACACACGGGCTGAGGAGTTTGAAGAAATTTCCAAAGTCTCACCCATGGGTATATATATATATATATATATATATATATATATATATATATATATATATATATATATATCCCAACCCTATCGGTGTGACCGAGTGGAACAACTCGGTGGCACCGAGATGCAGAATCGCACGTGGTTACTACAACTCGGTGTGACCGAAAAGTTCAACTCGGTTGCACCGAGATGAAAACCTAGATCAACTTGGTGAACTCGGTGTGACCGAAGTGGATGACTCGGTCATACCGAAATGCACAAAGAGGTTTTGGAAGTTTAAGTCTATGACGAATCGGGGACTCCAAGTGCTCCTGATACGTCTCCAACGTATCTATAATTTTTGATGTTCCATGCTATTATATTACCCGTTTTGGATGTTTATGGGCTTTACTATACAGTTTTATATCATTTTTGGGACTAACCTACTAACCGGAGGCCCAGCCCGAGTTGCTGTTTTTTTGCCTATTTCAGTGTTTCGAAGAAAAGGAATATCAAATGGAGTCCAAACAGAATTAAACCTTCTGGAGAGATCTTTTTGTAACAAACGCAATCCAGGAGACTTGGAGTGGACGTCAAGAAGCAGCCAAGGCGGCCACGAGGCAGGAGGGCACGCCCTAGGGGGGTGGGCGCGCCCCCCACCCTCGTTGGCCCCTCGTGGCTCCCCGGACCGACCTCCTTCGCCTATATATATCTACGTACCCCAAAAACATCCAGGAGCACCACTAAAACCTATTTCCACCGCCGCAACCTTCTGTACCCATGAGATCCCATCTTGGAGCCTTTTCCGGCGCTCCACCGGAGGGGGAAACGATCATGGAGGGCTTCTACATCATTGCCAAGGCCTCTCCCGATGAGTTGTGAGTAGTTTACCACAGACCTTTGGGTCCATAGTTATTAGCTAGATGGCTTCTTCTCTCTCTTTGAATCTCAATACAATGTTCTCCTCGATCTTCTTGGAGATCTATTCGATGTAACTCTTTTTGCGGTGTGTTTGTCAAGATCCGATGAATTGTGGGTTTATGATCAAGTTTATCTATGAGAAATATTTGAATCTCCTCTGAATTATTTTATGTATGATTGGTTATCTTTGCAAGTCTCTTCGAATTATCAGTTTGGTTTGACCTTCTAGATTGATCTTTCTTGCAATGGGAGAAGTGCTTAGCTTTGGGTTCAATCTGGCGGTGTCCTTTTCCAGTGACAGCAGGGGCAGCAAGGCACGTATTGTATTGTTGCCATCGAGGATAAAAAGATGGGGTTTATATCATATTGGTTGATTTTATCTCTCTACATCATGTCATCTTACCTAATGCGTTACTCTGTTCTTATGAACTTAATACTCTAGATGCATGCTGGATAGCGGTCGATGTGTGGAGTAATAGTAGAAGATGCAGAATCGTTTCGATCTACTTGTCGCGGATGTGATGCCTTTATACATGATCATGCCTAGATATTCTCATAACTATGCACTTTTCTATCAATTGCTCGACACTAATTTGTTCACCCACCGTAATACTTATGCTATCTTGAGAGAAGCTACTAGTGAAACCTATGGCCCCCGGGTCTATCTTCCATCATATAAGTTTCCAATCTACTTTATTTTGCAATCTTTACTTTCCAATCTATATCATAAAAATACCAAAAATATTTATCTTATCTTATTATCTATATCAGATCTCACTTTCGCAAGTGGCATGAAGGGATTAACAACCCCTTTATCGCGTTGGTTGCGAGGTTCTTGTTTGTTTGTGTAGGTACAATGGACTTGCGTGGAGTCTATACCTTGGTTCTCAAAAACTGAGGGAAATACTTACGCTACCTTGCTGCATCACCCTTTCCTCTTCAAGGAAAAACCAACGCAGTGCTCAAGAGGTAGCAGCTCCTCACACAGAGTGGTTCGAATCTGACTTGATCAAACTTTGTGATATAACATGAATAGAGTTTGAGACGAGAAAAGCATAGATAGATAGAGGGAGTACTTAGGCATTCTTGTCCATCCATTTGGCAAAAGAGAAAAAGCCAAACAATCAAAACAACAAATGGATGGCAAATGAAATATGTGACAAAGCATGCACAAACACTCTAGCATCTATCAAGCAATTGGCGATGACTAGGTCATCTATATATGAGTATACTGACTTAGGAGTCAAATGAGAACATTTGATCATAGGTCATACTCATCGTTTAAGCACAAGTGGGGTTACCACTTTTACATAAAGCATTGTTGTGTTCACATCATTAGAGTTGATCTAGCTCAATTGATTAGAGTAAACCTCCCCCTAGATGTGATATCCCCCCTAAGAGGGATGAACTAACCTTGGGTCTTGTCGATGATGATTTCATGTAGGTGTTGAAGATGTGGACGCCCAATGTTGATGTAGATCATTCGGAGCAATCCATTGAAGTGAGTTGCACTTTCAATACCTACACGGGTTAGTCCCACAAGGAACAAACAAGGATATCCATAGACATAGAGTGATGTTCACACAAGATGATGTCCATGAAAGCATTAGGTTACCTTGTCCCTTGTCTTACCAACAAGAGGGTTTGTGACTCCTTGAACTAGTGCAAGATGTGGAAGTTGTTTGCACTTGTCCTCGCCAAAATGATATGAGTGAAGTATGTTGGCGGAGTCACCCTCAAGAACTCTCTAGTTCTTCTTCTTCGGGATCCACATCATCTAGTTGGGAATCCTTGGGGTTGTAGTCGTACTTGATGAAGTAGAACTTGATGTAGTCTTGGGAACCCAATTGACCAAGGCCTTAGGAGATTCTTCAAATGCATCAATCTCTTCTTGAAGCTTATCCTTGCCTTTTTGCTTGTGGTCTTGTGGTGGAAGATCATCTTGAGTTTTTGTCCCTTGGAAGGAAGTAGGATCATACTTCTCTTGTTGAGGGACAAACTTCGTCTTGGGGTATTGATTTTCTTCCCACTCAACTCCATTGGCATTGAACTTTCATTCAAAACCAACACCTTGATTCTTCCGGTGCCTTCCTTGCTTATGCATAATTTCCTCAAATTGCTTACTTCCGGCAAGGCTCTTGTAAACACCTTTCTCTATAATTCCCTTCAATAAGCTATTTTCTTGCTTAAGTGTAACTTGGCTAAGAGAATCATTAGTGAAATCAAGATAACTACTAGAAGGAATGACATTGGATTTAGCATGATTGTTGTTACTACTAGAAGAAGAATCTTTCTTGTTCTTGTTGCTAGATTTAACTTGTGGCATGTAAGTAGACAAGAGTAAACGCTTGGCAATGTAAGAAGAACTTTTCTTGCGAAGATCATCATTGATTGCTTTTAAGAACCCATGCTCTTGCTCAAGGTTGAGCTTTTCAAAGCGTAACTTCTCATGAGTCTTTAAAAGTTCTCGATGATCCTCCAAGGTAGTTTCATGAGATTACTTAAGAGTGTTTAGTTCTTTAGTTAGACGCTCAATCTCCTTCTTATCATCATCATTCGTTTTATCTTGATTAGCATGATTAATAGCAAGTTCATCATAGTTTTCATCACTAGAGTTTTCAACAAGTAAATCATCATCACCTAGCAAATCATCTTCATCACTATTGAAATCAACATACTCGGGGTGTGATACCTTTGGGCCTTTAGCCATGAAGCATCTTCCAATTCCTTCATTTGGTGATTCAAATATGTCATAGGAGTTGGTTGACACAAGTGCTAGACCGGCAACACCTTCATCTTGAGTATATACGGAGTCGGAGTGGTAACTTCTTTCAGAGTGATGGTCGGAGTCGGAGCCGGATACCCATTCACTAACGTGAGCTTGATGTCTTCGTTTTGTGTAGCTCTTTGATGATTTGTCCTTCCTTTTCGAATCCTTGCTTCTCCGAGAGGTTCTTCGTTCGTAACGATCATCTCTGCTCCTTCTCTCTCTTGGTGGTGATTCTTCTCTTCTACTTCTTTTGGGTGAATCTTCTCTTCTTCTGTAGGGAGCCGTACACTCATTGGAGTAGTGTCCGGGTCTTCCACAATTGTAGCAATTTTGTTCATGACTTGAAGATCTTTTGTCATTGTAGGACCTTGACTTGGAACTTCTTTCCTTGCTTCTACTCTTGTAGAACTTGTTGAGTTCTTCACGATTAGGCTCAACTCTTCATTGAAGGCTTGTTTATCACTTGATGATGTGGGAGCATCACATGAGGCTTTATAAGCACCACTTGACTTGTTATGAAGCTCTTCCTTATCCTTGAGTGACATCTCATGAGCAACAATTCTTCCAATGACTTCCGTAGGCTTGAGATCTTTGTAATTGGGCATCATTTGGATCAATGTGCACACAGTATCATTTTTTCCATCCAATGCTCTTAGGATCTTCTTGATGATGAATCTATCGGTCATCTCTTCACTTCCTAAGCCTAGAATCTCATTTGTGATGAGATCAACCCTAGAGTACATTTCAGAGACACCTTCACCATCCTTCATTTTGAACTTGTCAAGCTGACTTTGAAGCACATCCAATTTGGATTCCTTGACGGAGTCAGTACCTTCGTGCATATCAAGGTATCCCAAATTTCCTTTGCATTCTCAAGACGGCTGATTTTGTTGAATTCTTCGGGGCACAATCCGTTGAAGAGGATATCGCAAGCTTGAGCATTGTATTGCAGCATCTTCAACTCTTCCGCGGTAGCTTCAAGGTTTAGTTCTCTCCCATCAAAGAATTCACCTTGCAAGCCAATACACACAATAGCCCAAACGGCGGGGTTATGTCCAAGAATATGCATTTTCATCTTATGCTTCCAACTAGCAAAATTAGTACCATCAAAGTAAGGACCTCTATGGTGGTAATTTCCCTCGCTAGATGCCATACTCTCCTAGGTTGTGAAACCAAAGCTATGATCACCAAAAGCTAGGGAAATCAAGGCAAATGGAGACCATAGCTCTAATACCACTTGTAGGATTGAAATTATGTCTAGAGGGCGGGGGGGTGATTAGACTACTTGACCAAATAAAAACCTAGCCTTTTCCCAATTTTAAGTCTTGGCAGATTTTAACAACTTTGCACAAGTCAAGTAATCAACCTACACATGCAATTCTAAGTGTACAGTAGCGGAATGTAAAGACATTGCACATGAAGGTAAAGGGGAGGAGTTTGAGGGAGCAAACGCAATGTAGACACGGAGATTTTTTATCCATGGTTCCGATAGGTGGTGCTATCATACATCCACGTTGATGGAGACTTCAACCCACGAAGGGTAACGGCTGCGCGAGTCCACGGAGGGCTCCACCCAGAAAGGGTCCACGAAGAAGCAACCTTGTCTATCCCACCATGGCCATCGCCCATGAAGGACTTGTCTCACTAGGGTAGATCTTCACGAAGTAGGCGATCTCCTTGCCCATACAAACTCCTTGGTTCAACTCCACAATCTTCACGGAGGCTCCCAAGTGACACCTAACCAAGCTAGGAGACACCACTCTCCAAAAGGTAATAGATGGTGTGTTGATGATGAACTCCTTGCTCTTGTGCTTCAAATGATAGTATCCCCAACACTCAACTCTCTCTCACAGATTTGGATTTGGTGGAAAGATGATTTGAGTGGAAAGCAACTTGGAGAAGGCTAGAGATCAAGATTCTTATGGTTGGAATGGAATATCTTGACCTCAACACATGAGTAGGTGGTTCTCTCTCAGAAAATGAATGTTGGAAGTGTGGGCATGTTCTGATGGCTTTCTCCATGAATGAAGAAAGGGTGGAGGGGTATATATAGCCTCCACAAAAAATATATCCGTTACACACAAATCACCAAACTCGGTGGGACCGAATAATGAAACTCGGTCAGACCGATTTAGTTCAAAATGTGAATGTTTGGCTTTTCGGTGGGACTGACATGTCAAGTCGGTGGGACCGATTTCATTAGGGTTAGGGCATAATGTAATCTCGGTGAGACCGATTACACAAACTCGGTGGGACCGATTTTGGTAATAAGCTAACCAGAGAGTTGGTCAGGCAAACTCGGTGGGATTGATTTGCTCGTTTCGGTGAGACCGAAACATTACGAAAGGGAAACAGAGAGTTTGCATTGCGAACTCGGTGGGACCGATCGCTCATCTCGGTTAGACCGAAACGTTACGAAGGGAAAAAGAGAGTTTGCAATCCCATCTCGGTGAGACCGAGATCCCTATCGGTGAGACCGAAGTGACTAGGTTTTGTGGTAGTGGCTATGTCAAATGAACTCGGTGGCGTTGGATAGAATGTTTTGGTGGGGCCGAGTTTGACTTTTGGTTTGGGACATATGTGGATATGAGAAAGTGGTTGAGGGTTTTGGAGCATATCATTAAGCACTTTGAGAAAGAAATCCATTAATCAACACCTCATCCCCTTTTAATAGTATTGGCTTTCCTATGGACTCAATGTGATCTTGGATCACTAAAAATAAAATGTAGAGTCTTGAGCTTTAGAGCTTGAGCCAATCTTCTGTCCTTACCATTTTGAGGGATCCACATTTCTAATCCATGCCATGCCAATCATTGAACTTTCCTGAAATATTCATCTTGAAATAGCATTTGTTCAATGAGATATATTTTGTTAATAATTACCAAAACCACCCAGGGATAGTTGCACTTTCAGTCTTCCATGTGAGCTCTCCGTCCACTCTGCAAGTTTTGCATTCTCTTTCTAGGATGTTTGTGTAGGCTAGCCCCTTTCCTAAGTCTCTTATTTTATTATTGATCATGGAAGCGGGTAGTGTAACTCACATTTTTATAACACTGATCTTTTAGGTATATATACTTTTGTTTTCTGAAAGTGGATTGCATTTTCTTCCTGATCACATTCAAACAAGAGTGGAAATAACCATCGTCCGACGTCCGTTCTTCCTTCCTCAGGTTCCTGATCTGAAGCGGAGGGAACACGCCATCGCATCCGCAAAGTGGCAGAAGGGGGTTGCAATGATTTTCCTCACTCATAAAGTAATTAGACGGTGTAGTACTATGGCGGTGGTATACTGATTTGGTGTAAGAATCACTAACATGGTTTTGCGTGGACAAATCTTACATGTTAATGATGTTAAGAATTAGTGGTGTGATTTTTTGTTTACTGCTGGATTTGCTAACAAACTATCTCTTATGTTGTTGATTGATATGAAGACTTGTTGTTTTTTATTCAAGGGCCCTCCGAGCTTAAGATCTTTTTAGGATAATTGCGTCACTGAATCTGAAGGTATATGATTGGTTTCTCATCACATGTATCGATAAGCATTTTTTAATCCTCAATATATTGTTGCTTGCCTGACTTCTCCTACATTTGTGAGGTCGCTGAGGAAGTTCAGTTCTTGCACGCGACGTAAAACTTGAGTTGCCTACAAATGATTTTGCCAGTTCAACGAAAACTCAGGATAACCAAGGGAACTTTCTGAGTTTTGTTGTTTTTGCTCTTCTTAGATTTTAGGCTGGGGGTATTGACATATATGCCATCTTAGTTTGAGAATTAATAGGGATAATCCTTGTGCCATGTTGAAAAATTATAACTACAAAAAAGAAAGGAAATATTAAAGAAGGGATATGGTTGATTAGGTTGCTGTGGTGTTTCTTTGTAAATAAGACACTAACTTGATGGTTTAATTTAGGTGTGTGGAATATAGGAAATACAAGAATAGATGTTTCAGTTGCAATCCAGCTTTATTTCAAAGTGAAACATGGTATACATGAAAACCATGCTGGTCTTTTACTCTATAGTTCTGCGCCGCCATGGTGTCAATTTTGAACTTGCAAACTGAACTATAAAATGTTTTAATTCCTTGGCGCATGAAGTTTTCTTTACCCACTCCGACTACTTCATTTCTGTTTATTTAGCAGGTTCTGTGGTCTCCGGTGTTGTTGTATATTGATCGTCTGCTTTGTTTTAACTCTGTTCTGCTACTCGAGGTTTGCTTCCTTTCTTTCTAGCTACATGTGTAACATTGATTTCTAGCTACATGCATGTTTTCCTTTTGCTCATAGAATAGTTTAGTTATATTGATTAGCAGCATCTCTATGTTATTAGAGACATACTAGGACAGTGCTTCTTCATGATGGCCATCTTTTTTTATGAGAAGCGTGCCTTGTGGCTTATTCTTAGTATTCAGTTCTTCTGCCTTTCAACGGTCATTACCAAGCCATTTTTTTCTTCATTTGACGAGCATGCTTTGATCTTAAATATATCTGCTCATGCATGCACAATTTCTATACACTAATTTTCATCATGCATTCATATTCTTCAAATATCTTATGATCATGCGTGATTGGATTCCAAGATATAGGGGGAGATCTCCACAATTTCAACCTGCCATGTGCATTTGTAATCCAAATCAAATTCCTCATATGCACATCTTCAGAGGGAGTTCATCAATATCTTGTAACCAATTTCTTCAAACTTTGTACTTACACTTTAATTATTTTTAATCGCATTTAAAGCCTAACAAATTTGTCATCAATCACCAAAAAGGGGGAGATTGTAAGTGCATCAAGTGCGCCCTTAGTGGTTTTGGAGTATTGAAGACAAATAGGTTGAGGAACTAATGTATTTACGAGTATACATAGGAGACAGAGTTCCAGAAGATTTGGTTAAACACATGGAAGACGACCCCTAAATATTGGATTTCTTCAAGTGAAGAATTTGGTGATGAAATTGGTATGGACTTTGAAGTAATTGATGTGAAGACTTTGAAGCTTGAAGACTTTGGTTGTCGTAGTTTCTTTTCTTCTTATTTGATTCATAGGAAAAACCTTATTGTTAAAGGGGGTCTAGGTGAAACATATTTCACACTTCCAAAGTGATGCTCAAACTTACTCAAACCCATACACAAGCCGCTTCGAGTGAAGCCTTTAGAAATCTCTAGAACAGCTAACGCATCTGCTAGCGACAGTGACAAAGTTCATCTAGTCGTTGACGAATTTGGTCAGGCTAAGGAGGAGTTCGCCAGTGCGGTCTGCCTAAAAGTGAGGAAATTGAGCGCCCCGACGAATTTGAGAGTTCAAATTCTGACCGTTGTTGCGCCGCGTGCCAGCTGTCGAGTGGATCCTTATCCTGACAACGGTCGAATCAGAGAAGGGCATTTATGACAATTCATGTCGGGTTGCCCCTGGCTATAAATAGTAGCCCCCACAACCACTTGTTGGTTGGCTGCTCTGAGAGAACTTGACATTTGTCATAAGAGAGCAATCCATCCTCTGATGACTTTGAGAGAATCCTAAGTGAGGAAAAACCCAGAGGTAAAGTGATTGAGCATCACTGAAGAAATTGATCTGTGTGATCCGGCACCTGTTACCTTTGAAGACTGTCATTCTTCTAGACGGTTGGGCGTCAAGTTCTGAGTACACCAAGAGTCGCTGTGGTGTGTCGGTGAACAAGTCTATGAAGGTTTTGGAAGTCTACCTTGAAGACTTACCACGCGTGATTGGGAGGACTAAGTGACCTTAGCTCAAGAGGAATACGGTGAGGACTGTGTGTCCTCTGAGTTGCGACTCAGCCGCCTCAACCAGACATACAATTGATGCAGCAACTGGAACTGGTCTACCAAATTGCATTGTCTTCACTGAGCCAACCTGGTTCCAAATTCCTCAACCATCCCTTACTTTATTCCACTGCTGAAGAATTTGTGATCTATCCTCTGACGAATTTGAACTGAAGAATTTCATCAAGTCATCTTTCATTTCATCATTTCATATTCCTCATGCTTGTATGACTGTATGATTGCATGTTCTTACCTCTTATGTATCTTGATTGCATGTACTCTGATTCCGTGATGACTTAGTTTCCCTTGTGTTTCTATTTTTTCACTCTGATCTTTGTCAAATTCTTCAGATTTTGACGAATTTCTAAAAGTCTCCCATTCACCCCCTAGGAGATAACCTGCGCTTTCAAGAACGGATCATCGACGACGTAGTCAATCACATGGACATCCACAACGTTCTCGGGGTCCACCGGAGAAGAAGAAGGGGGAAGAAACAAACAAATATAAGGCATACAAATGCAACAGAATGCATGTCATGGAAAAATGTTATGCTAAGGGTGTTTTAGTGTATTACTATGCATTATAAATGAAGAGGGAAAATATTCCCAGCTCTGGGAACTATTGTCTGTATTGATCTAGATGCAAAAGTTCCATTTTTGTTATGTTAGAGACGTGTGACAGGTATGTGGATGGCATATTCGGATTCGTTAAGTTGTTATTATCAACTTTCATATATGAATTATTTTCATCTGACTTACGGATTATTTTATATGATTTTCGAAAGTTTAAATGATTTTTTTTAAAATGGATTTATTTATATTTCGAAATTAAAATAGTAAAATACTTTTGTCACCTAGTGCTATTCTAGGCAGTGTATGCGAGTGGGGCTAGTGGGGTTGGGTTGACCCAGTCAAAGGTTGGTGGTCAACATATGAACAGTGTAAGTGGGTCTCGTATGGCATTGTCTTTACTTTAATTAGATGATTTTGATTGTTTTATTTAGGCAGCGAGGCCAGCATCAGTGACTATTAGTGATAGGATTAACACTAATAGTAATTAGCTTTTAGTATAATTAGGCCAAGCCCCACATGGCAGTGGCACGAGCCAGCCACTGTGTGGCCGTTCTCATGCACAAGCATGATACGTCTCCAACGTATCTATAAATTTTGATTGTTTCATGCTATTATATTATCAATCTTGGATGCTTTGTATGCATTTTATGATATTTTATATCTTTTTTGGGACTAACCTATTAACCGTGCTTGTACTGAGTTCAATCTTGCGGTGTCCTCACCCACTGACAAAAAGGGTAGTGAGGCACGTATTGTATTATTGCCATTAAGGGCAACACGATGGGGTTTAGTCATATTGATTGAGTTTACTTTGTCTACATCATGTCATCTTGCTTAACGCATTACTCTGTTTGTCATGAACTTAATACCATAGATGCATGCTCGATAGCAGTCGATTGGTGGAGTCATAGTAGTAGATGCAGGCAGGAGTCAGCCTACTTGTCACGGATGTGATGCCTATATACATGATCATTGCCATGAATACGTCATAACTATGCACTTTTCTATCAATTGCCCAATAGTAATTTGTCTACCCACCGTATGCTATTATTTCAAGAGAGAAGCCTCCAGTGAAACCTATGGCCCCCGGGTCTACTTTAATCATATTATAAAAACCAAAAAAACCTTGATGCAATTTATTTAATTTTATTTTGTTTTGCAATTTATCCATCTACCTATACATACTTAATCCTTGCAAGTAATGAGTTCAAGGGGATTAACAACCCTCTCGCCCGCGTTGGGTGCAAGTATCTGCTTTTGCGTGTGCAGGTGCTGTTCACTAGGATTTGTGTGGTTCTCTTTTTGGTTCGATAAACCTTGGTTCTCACCGAGGGAAAACTTATCTATACTGTATTGCTTCACCCTTCCTCTTTTAGAAAAATCCCAACGCAGCTCACAAGTTGCAGAAACAATTTCTAGCGCCGTTGCCAGGGAGACATCATCAAATCACTACAAGTACCTTTACTCAAACTATCATCTAATTTCTCTATTTTTTGTTTGCCTTTTTGTTTGCCTGTCTTTTTCATCTCCCTCCATTTTTCTAAAAAAAATCAAAAGCACAAAAATATTTTACTTTGTTAGTTTGTTTGTTTGCTTGCTTCGTCACTATGTCTCAAGAAAACACTAAGTTGTGTGATTTCTCAAATACTAATAATAATGATTTTATTAGTACTCCAATTGCTCCTCCCGCCGCTAGTGCGGATTCATATGATATTAATGCTGCATCGGTAAATCTTGTTATGGAAGAACAATTTTCTGGAAATCCTAATGAAGATTCTGCATCTTATCTTAATATGTTCATTGAATAATGTGATATGCAAAATAAAAAAATATGTGGATAATGGTATTATTAAGTTGAATTTGTTTCCTTTCTTGGTAAGAGATCGTGCGAAAACATGGTTTTCATCCTTGCCTCGCAATAGCATTGATTCGTGGGATAAGTGTAAGGATGCTTTTGTTGCCAAGTATTTTCCTCCCGCAAAGATTATTTCTCTTATAAATCAAATTATGCATATTAAGCAACTTGACCAAGAACATGTTGCACAATCTTCGGAGAGAATAAAACTAATGATTAGAAATTGTCCCACTCATGGTTTAAGCTTATGGATGATAACACAAAATTTCTATGCGGGACTAAACTTTGTTTCTAGAAATCTTCTAGACTCTGCTGCGGGTGGTACCTTTATGGGAATTACAATGGGAGAGTCTACAAAGCTTCTTTACAATATGATGACAAATTATTCTCAGTCGAACATCGAACGAGCTCCAACCGGCAAGAAGGTAAACTCTGTCGAATAAATTGCTACTTTGAGTGATAAAATGGATGCTCTTATGAATATGTTCAGTAGTAAAATGCTCAAGTTGATCCTAATGATGTGCCACTATCTACTTTGATTGAGCAAAATAATGATGCCATTGATGTGAATTTTGTCGCTGGAAATAATTTCAACAACAATCCTTATAGAGGTAATTTCAATCCTAGACCGTATCTCGAAAATTCCTCTAATAATTATGGTAATTACTATGGTAGTTTATAGAATAATAATATTGCTGATCTTGAGAATCACATTAAAGAATTTATTAGTTCTCAAAAGATTTTCAATGCTATGGTAGAAGAAAAACTACATAAACTTGATGACATGGCTAGAAACATGGATAGAATTGCTCATGTTGTGGAAACTATTAAAATTAAAACTTTGCCACCTAAGCATGATATTAGTTAGTCAATCAAGTCTACCTAAGTCTCCATTAATGAAAGTAAAGAGAGAACCGCTAGGTTAACAGCTAAGCGAGAATTTCTAGAAAAGGCTATTCCACCCAGTTTTTATCGTAATCATGATGAGGATATTAAAATGATTGGTGTGACACCTATTTAATCCTTGTTTAGTAATATAAAACTTGATAAAAATGGACTGGAGATGAGTCAACTTTAGCTAGAAGGCGTCCCAATTGTTCGGAGGGTGATGATCTTAATGTTAAAAATGATAAAAGTGGGTTTGGAGAGGTCAAGACTTTAAATAGTGATGTGCCCACTACTTTGGATTACAAGAACATGAATTATGATAATTGTTCTTTGATTCAATGTATTTCCTTGTTGCAATCCATAATAAATTCACCTAATGCTTACGAACAAAATAAAGCTTTTACTAAACATATTGTAGAAGCAATGATAAAATCTCATGAAGAAAAGCTAGAATTTGAGGTATCTACACTTAGGAAATTGCATGATGAATGGGAACCTACTATTAAGGTAAATATTAAATATTATGAATTTACTGCTTTGTGTGATCTAGGTGCTAGCGTCTCTACTATACCAAAATCTTTGTGTGACGTGCTAGGTCTCACCGATATGGATGAATGTTCCCTTAACTTGCATTTAGCGGATTAAACTATTAAGAAACCATTCGGTAGAACAAATGATGTTTTCATACTTGCTAATCTATACCCCTATATAGTGTGCGCATAACTTTGAAAGTTGGTCATTGGATGAAGCCAATCTGACGGTGCAGAGATGGCAAATCCGAGCGCTACTGGCCGTTGGATGTCATCTACATTCCACGAGATTCTGCCCCATGTACAATCTAGAAGACTCAATGGTTGAACTTAAGCATAATGCACAAACCTCAAAACACAAGCACTTCTCCTTTGTTCTAGAATCTTCCATATCATAATTGCCCAAACTTTTTTTCTAAATGAGTTGCCATTATTTGTTTTTACTTTATGCTTTACAATGCACAATTCCATGAATCTTAAAATAGATTAACTTTTTTTATAAAACTAATTGTTTTGAATGAGATGAACTATAAGAATTAAACAAACGTCTACATCATGCATATATGACTCAAAGCTTGCATGCTATAGTGTGGTATTTATTCATAATTTGGTTGCCAAATATCATGCGTGCAATGCACATGTACCTTACTAGAAGAATTATGTGCCCGTGGATTTCATTGTTCTTTATATTGAATGCAATTCTTATTGTCCTATAATACTTGGTCGGCCTTTCCTATGAACCATATAGGTGCTATTATTGATATGAAAGAAGGACATATAAGGTTCCAATTTCCATTAAAGAAAGGCATGGAACACTTCCCAAGGAAGAGAATTAAACCATCGTATGAATCTATTATGAGGGCCACCTATGTAATTAATTTGAAAGACGACAACACTTGAAACAATGCCTTACGTCTATCTAGGGGCGTAAAACAATAGCGCTTGTTGCGAGGCAACCCAATAGTTATCTTAAATCTTGCTTTTACTTTCTGTTTTTGTGTTGACACAATTATTGCTACTGTTATGATTGTGTTTTTATGTTTAATTTAGTGTTTGTGCCAAGTAAAGCCTTTTGGATGATTTAGTTGAGAGTTGACTTGATTCTGCGAAAAAACAGAAACTTTTGCGCCCAGTGCTAGAAATACTATAATTCATTGGAACATGATAAAATTCTGATTTTTACACATGATTGATATACAAATTTCCCACGTTTTCCTAATTTTTTAGAGTTCTTGGAGTTACAGAAGTATAGTTTTTGTTCAGATCATTAGTTGTTCTGTTCTAGACAAATTCTTTTTTATTGCATGGTTCACTTGTTTCAATGATTCTATGGATTATATCGGGGGGTATAAGTCATGGAGAAGTTAGAACAAGTAGGTATTCTGCAAGAATAAATTATGAATGAATTTATAACAGTACCTAAAGGTTATGATTTGTATATTATAGTAACGGATCTCACGAGGTTTCTGTTGAGTTTTGTGTGCCGAAGTTTTCATGTTTTGGGTGAGATCATGATGGATGAAGGAATAAGGAGTGGCAAGACCCTAAGCTTGGGGACGCCCAAGGCACCCCAAGGTAACATTCAAGGAAGACCCAAGTGTCTAAGCTTGGGGATGCCCCGAATGGCATCCCCTCTTTCGTCTACAATCTATCGGTATGTTACTTGTAGCTAAATTTTTATTCATCACATGATATGAGTTTTTCTTGGAGCGTCTTGTGGCATAGTTTTACTTTTTTTGCTTTTTAGTTTGCCACAATCATTATTTGCTGGACACACTTTTTGAGAGCGACACACATTTATCGTGATTTGTGAGAATACTCTATGTGCTTCACTTATATCTTTTGAGCTAGGCAGTTTCTCTAGTGCTTCACTTATATCTTTGAGAGCACGGTGCTTGTTATATTTTATATAAATGATTTCAGTCTCATGCTTCACTTAAATATTTTTGAGAGTCTAGGGATAGTAGTTGGTAATGTGTACGTGTTATAAGACTAGCATGAGAAGGATAGGTATTCAAGGGGGATATAATAAAAACTTTCATGTAGATCACTAAATATGAAACATATGGTTTAACTATATTGATGTTGTAATATGAAAGGATATTGGTTCACGATCGTTGTTAGTAGCAATATCGGTATTAAAGCTTGTTATTAACTTCTCATCTAAGTGTTGGTCATGGCACGGTGGGGAGGTTTGAGCATTTGTATTTCTGATTGAAATCCTTGAGTGATGTTATAGTCGGATGCGAGCGATGGTTAACTCCTACCAACAAATTCCCTAGGGGCATGCGAGTAGTATGACCCACAAGTATAGGGGGATCAATCGTAGTCCTTTAGATAAGTAATAGTGTCGAACCCAACAAGGAGCAGAAGGAAATGACAAGTGGTTTTCAGCAAGGTATTTTCTGCAAGCACTGAAATTGTTGGTAACAGGTAATTTCACCATATAATCAGCAAAGCGTTCTTGAGGGTATAAGGGAATTTCGCCATATCACTTTCATCATGTTAGTTTGATTTGTGTTCTCTACTTTGATAATTTGATGTGTGGGTGGACCGATGCTTAGGTGTTGTTCTTACTTGAACAAACCTCCGCAACTACGAGAAAAGTATTAAGATAAAATCTAACCATAGCATTAAACTTTTGGATCCAAATCGTTCCCTTACGAAGTAGCGCATAAACTTGGGTTATGTCACTCTAGCAACCCATCATCTAATAACTACTCTACAATGCATTCTCATAGGCCCAAATATGGTGAAGTGCCATGTAGTCGACGTTCACATCACACCACTAAGGGAATCACAACATAAATATCATCAAAATATCGAACACATATCAAGTTCACATGATTACATGCAACATGACTTCTGCCGTGACCTCAAGAACAAAAGTAACAACTCATAAATGATAATCATGCTCAAGATCAGAGGGGTATTAAATAACTTAATGGATCTGAACATATAATCATCCACCAAATAAACCATATAGTAATCAACTACAAGATGTAACCAACACTACTAGTCACCCACAAGTACCAATCTAAGGTTCCGATACAAAGATTGAACACAAGAGATGAACTAGGGTTTGAGAGGAGATGGTCCTGTTGAAGATGTTGATGGAGATGGCCCTCCCAAAGATGGGAGAGTTATTGGTGATGACGATGGCGATGATTTCCCACTCCGGGAGGGAAGTTCCCCCGGCGGAATCGCTCCGCCGGAGGGCAAAAGTGCTCCTGCCCAAGTTTCGCCTCAAGACGGCGGCGCTTCATCCCAAAAGGCCTCCCCTCAGTTTTTATAGGGCAAAATGACTTATATACCAAAAGATGCGCACCGAAGGTGGGCCGACGAGGGCACAACCCACCAGGGCACGCTTGGGCTGCCTGGCGCGCCCAGGTGGGTTATGCCCACCTGGTGCCCTCCTCTGGTAGTTATTTGCTCCAATATTTTTCATATATTGCAAAACAATTCTATGTAAATTTTCAGCTCATTTGGAGATGTCCAGAATAGGTAACTCTGACGTAGCTTTTTCAGGTCCAGAATTCCAGCTGCCGGTGTTCTCCCTCTTTCTGTAAACCTTGCATATTATGAGAGAAAAGGCATTAGAATTACTCCCAAAAGCATTAATATGCATAAAAACATTATAAATAACAGTAGGAAAACATGATGCAAAATGGACGTATCAAGTAGTACTTTGCTTCAAGGGCTAATAAACTTTTGCAATAAGTATATGAGTTCTTTATGACTAATGTGAGTCCATGGATTACACACACTCCTACCTTTCCGCAATTTGCTCGCCTCTTTGGTACTGTGCATTGCCCTTTGTCACCTCGAGAGTTGGTGCAAACTTTATCGGTGCATCCAAACCCCATGGTATGATACACTCTATCACACATAAGCCTCCTCATATGTTCCTCAAAACACACACCATACCTACCTATTACGACATTTCCATAGCCATTCCGAGATATATTGCCATGCAACATCCACAGTTCCATCAACTGACTTGTGTGTTCGTCATCATATTGCTTTGCATGATCATATAGAGATGACATGATATTTGTGGCACAACCACCGTTCATCATTGTTATACATGTTACCCTAGATCATTGCACATCCTGGTACACTGCCAGAGGCATTCATATAGAGTCATATTGTTTCAGTTTTCGAGTTGTAAGTCAATAAAAGTGCGATGATCACCATTATTAGAGCATTGTTCCAGTGAGGAAAGGATGATGGAGACTATGATTCCCCCACAAGTCGGGATGAGACTCAGGACGAAAAATTAAAAGAAAAGGAAAAAAAGAGAGGACAAAAAGAGCCCAACAAAAAATGAGAGAAAAGAGAGAAGGGGAAATGTTATCATCTTTTTCTCACACTTGTGCTTCAGTGTAGCAGCATGTTCTTCATATAGAGAGTTCCCTGAGTTATCACTTTCATATACCAGTGGAAATTTTTCAATATAGAACTTGGCTTTGTATATTCGGATGATGGGCTTCCTCAAATGCCCGAGGTCTTCATGAGTAAGCAAGTTGCATGCACACCCACTTAGTTTATGTTGAGCTTTCATACACTTATAGCTCTTAGTGCATCCATTGCATGCAATCCCTACTCCTCGCATTGACATCGATTGATGGGCCTCTCCATTGCACATTGATCAGTGATACGCCCATTTTGCATCATGCTTTTATATCAATATTTATTGCATTATGGGATGTTATTACACATTATGTCTCAATACTTATGTCTATTCTCTCTTATTTTACAAGGTTTACCATGAAGAGGGGGAATGGTGGCAGCTGGAATTCTGGCTGGAAAAGGAGCAAACATTGGAAACCTATTCTGCACAGCTCCAAAAGTCCTGAAACTCCACGAAACATCTTTTTGGAATTAATAAGAATTTTTGAGGGAAAGAAATACACCAGGGTACCCACACCCTGTCCAGGAGAGAGGAGGGTGCGCCCCCCCTATAGGGCGCGCCCCTATCTCCTGGGCCCCCTGGTGGGCCTCCGGTGTCCATCTTCTGCTATATCAGAGCTTTTACCCTGGAAAAAATCATGGGCAAGCTTACGGGACGAAACTCCGCCGCCGCGAGGCGGAACCTTGGCGGAATCAATCTAGGGCTCCATGAGCTGTTCGCCGGGGACACTTCCCTCCGAGAGGGTGAAATCATCACCAACATCATCACCAACGATCCTCTCATCTGGAGGGGGTCAATCTCCATCAACATCTTCACCAGCACCATCTCCTCTCAAAACCCTAGTTCATCTCTTGTATCCAATCTTGTATCAAAACCACAAATTGGTACCTGTGGGTTGCTAGTAGTGTTGATTACTCCTTGTAGTCGATGCTAATTGGTTTACTTTGGTGGAAGATAATATGTTCAGATCCTTTATGCATATTATTACCCCTCTGATTATGAAGATGAATATGCTTTGTGAGTAGTTACGTTTGTTCCTGAGGACATGGGTGAAGTCTTGCTATTAGTAGTCATGTGAATTTGGTATTCGTTCGATATTTTGATGAGATGTATGTTGTCTTTTACTCTAGTGGTGTTATGTGAACGTCGACTACATGACACTTCACCATTATTTGGGCCTAGAGGAAGGCATGGGGAAGTAATAAGTAGATGATGGGTTGCTAGAGTGACAGAAGCTTAAACCCTATTTTATGTGTTGCTTCATTAGGGGCTGATATGGATCCATATGTTTAATGCTGTGGTTAGGTTTACCTTAATACTTCTTTTGTAGTTGCGGACGCTTGCAATAGGGGTTAATCATAAGTGGGATGCTTGTCCAAGTAAGGGCAGTACCCAAGTACCGGTCCACCCACATATCAAATTATCAAAGTACCGAACGCGAATCATATGAACGTGATGAAAACTAGCTTGACAATAATTCCCAATGTGTCCTCTAGAGCTCCTTTCTCATTATTAGAAATTGTCCAGGCTTATCCTTTGCTACATAAAGGATTGGGCCACCTTGCTGCACTTTATTTACTTTATTTACTTGTTACTCGTTACTATTTATCTTATCAAAAAACTATCTACCACCTACAATTTCAGTGCTTGCAGAGAAAACCTTACCGAAAACCGCTTATCATTTCCTTCTGCTCCTCGTTGGGTTTGACACTCTTACTTATCGAAAGGACTACGATTGATCCCCTACACTTGTGGGTCATCAATCAGCCGTGTTGATGCGAGACTTTCTTCCTTTTTGGACTGCCCTTATTGATCTCTATCACTGCATTCTATTCAACCTATAGTGCTATATCCATAGTTCACGCTCATGTATTGCATGGGGTTGAAAATGCTGCAGCGCGATGGTAGTACGACCCAATTGCTTGCTTTGACACCGGGGTGCTCATGATTTATATTTATGCGGTGAAAGCGGAGTCATGCCAGGCTAACATGATAAAATGAGTAGGGATAACATTCATTAAGGAATATATTTTGAAAAAGTAATGATTATGCTTCTTATATTCATGTATATTATTATGCTGATATTGTTACTTCATCATTTCTCAATATTTATACAGTAAAGAGATTACATGATACACATGTTAGGTAGCATTCAACATCAAAAATTCTGTTTTTATCATTTACCTACTCAAGGACGAGCAGGAGTAGCTTGGGGATGATGATACATCTCCAACCATATCTATAAATTTTGGTTGTTTCATGCTTATATTATCAATCTTGGATGCTTTATGTGCATTTTATGCTATTTTATATGATTTTTGAGACTAACCTATTAACCCAGTGCCCAGTGTCACTTCCTGTTTTTTGCTTGTTTTTGGCTTTTCAGAAAATCAATACCAAACGAAATCCAAACACGATGAGACTTTACGGTGATTTAGTCTGGACCAGAAGGGGCCCTAGAAGTTTCGGCACGAGGCCAGCAGACCTACGGGAGAGCCACAAGCTCACATGGCGTGCCCCTGAGCTCATGGGTCCCAAGCAGCTCTGTTTGACCTAATGCTGCCTCTATAAATTAACAAATATTCCCAAACCAACAGAGGGCCACCCGAAACACTTCTTCCACTATTGCTTATGTTCTTCCACGATCCCATCTGGAGGCCTTTTCCGGTACTCCGCCGGTGGGGGAATCGATCACGGATGGCTTCTACATCATACTTGCTGCCTTCCAATGATGTGTGAGTAGTTTACCACAGACCTACGGGTCCATAGCTAGTAGCTAGATTGCTTCATCTCTCTCTCTCTATTTGATCTTCAATACAATGTTCTCCTCGGTCATTTGGAGTTATATCCGATGTAATCTTCTTTTGCAGTGTGTTTGTTGGGATCTGATGAGTTGTGGCTTTATGATCAGATTATTCATTGAAAGTAATTTAGTCTTTTCTGAACTCTATTATGCATGATTGTTATAGCTTTGTATTTCTCTCCGATCTATCTGTTTGGTTTGGCCAACTAGATTGATTTATCTTCAGTCGGAGAGGTGGTTTTTAATGGATTCAATCTTGCGGTGTCCTCACATAGTGACAAAGTGGTAGCGAGGCACTGAAAGTGCATTACATCGACTAGAGGGGGGTGAATAGGCGATTTTTATGAATTCTTCACTGAGGAACTTTTGGGTGAGGAAATTCCTAAGCGAAGAACTACTTGCAGCAGAATAAGTACTCAGGTATAAGCAAAACAGAGGAACAACATAGTCATCATGATGAAATGAAAGACAAACACAGAGTACAGAAAGCGTAAACACAGGATAGGCAGGATGAAGACAAACAAACTGAAGAAATAGGATTGAGGAAATAGAGAGAGTCTTCAGTCAATGTCTTCAAGCAGTAATGATCAGGTACATCAACACATAATGAGGAAATGAAAGGGTTGAGGAAATAGAACCAGTTGGCTTGGTGAAGACAATGATTTGGTAGACCAGTTCAAGCTATTTGTGACAGGTTGTACGTCTGGTTGGAGCGGCTGAGTATTTAAACTCGAGGACACATAGTCCCGGACACACAGTCCTCACCGTATTCTCCTTGAGCTAAGATCACACGGACCTTGCCAAACAGTAGTGGTAAGTCTTCATAGGTGACTTCCAAACCTTCACAGACTTGGTCACTCGGCAATCCACAATTACTCTTGGATGCTCAGACCATGACGCCTAACCGTCTGGAGGATACACAGTCCTCAAAGGTAACAAGCGTCAGTTCCACACAGGAACAATCTCTTCAGTGATGCTCAATCACTTTGGGGTTTGTAGGTTTGGGTTTGGGATTTGGGTTTCCTCAGTTGATGATTTTCGCTCAAAGTCCTCAGAGGACGGGATGCTCTCAAATGACAAGTGTCAGTTTCTCTCGGAGCAGCCAACCAGCTAGTGGTTGTAGGGGCGGCTATTTTTAGCCTAGGGAGCATCCCGACATGATAAGACATAAATTCCCTTGGTAGATATGACTATTAGGTGGTAGGATATTTTGGGACAGCTGGTGCGCGGCTCAGCAACGGTCGGATATTTGAGGTTTGAATTCCTCAAGGCTATCATGTTCCTCACTGTGTAGGCAATCCGCACTAGCGAATTCCTAACTCCTCAGTCGGAACAAATTCCTCAGAGGCCAGAAGATCTTCGTCTCTGTCACTGAAGAAATTGACTGAACTGATATGAGATTTCCAATGGCTTCACACGAAGGATTGGGCAGGTGTAGGATTTTGAGATGAGCATTGAGGGAGTCCTGGATTAGGGGGTCCTCGGACAGCCGGACTATATGCCTATGCCGGACTATTGGACTATGAAGGTACAAGATTGAAGACTTCGTCCCATGTCCGGGTGGGACTCCCTTTGCGTGGAAGGCAAGCTTGGCAATTTAGATACATAGATTTCCTTCTCTGTAACCGACTCTGTCGTAACCCTAGCCCCCTCCGGTGTCTATATAAACTGGAGGGTTTAGTCCGTAGGACAAGAACAATCATAATCATAGGCTAGCTTCTAGGGTTTAGCCTCTATGATCTCGTGGTAGATCTACTCTTGTAATACTCATATCATCAAGATCAATCAAGCAGGAAGTAGGTTATTACCTCCATAGAGAGGGCCCGAACCTGGGTAAACATTGTGTCCCCTGCCTCCTGTTACCATTAGCCTTAGACGCACAGTTCGGGACCCCCTATCCAAGATCCGCCGGTTTTGACACCGACATTGCTGCTTTCATTGAGAGTTCCACTGTGACATCAAAAAAAGGTTTGATAGCTCGCCTTGTTATCGAGGACAACATCACCTCTCGGGGAGTCCTGGCTTTAGGCCAAACCCTCCGATTAGGCGGCTTCGTCATGACCGCCCGTTCGGCCGCTGTGCCGATGATGACTTCTCGGGTCATCAAAAACAACCTCCACGTCAGCTCGGAATACGCCGAGCAGATGGATCCCATGGAACTCTCGTCCTTGAACGAGCTCTTGGATCGCATCGCCGCCTTAGGAGTCGCTATGGACTATGATCGGATTGGGCTTAAACCCGATCAAAGAGAGATTAACTCTCCGCCGGTCACCCATCAGATAGCGGTGGTGGAGGAGCAATGCAGCAATTCTTCCTCTATTTTGAGGATGAATTATGTCTAGATTCCCGAGCTCTCCGAGCCGGATACTCGTTCGCGGGAGGACCTGACGCAAACTCTGAACTTAGAATCAGACAACGGGCCAGAAAAATTGGGCAACATCTCGGAACCCTAACTGCCAAGTTCGGAAGTTCCGCTGCCCCTGGGTCTCAGATCAGGTCAGGGTTCAGACTTAAATCCACCCACCCACCCAGATACAAGCAATCTTTCCCATGTTAGACAACAATCCCAAGAGACAGTACATCACTTTTGGGCCAGATTCCTCCTTGTAATGAGCAAGGTTAAGGATTGTCGCGAGGAAGATGCAATCTCATTCTTTTGCAAAAATTGCACGGACAAGGGAATCCTCAATGCCATAAGTCGCCGTGAGATATGACACTTTGCTGACTTGGCGGCCATAGTACAGACGTACTGTGCGATGGAAAGCGCCTGGAAAACCCAGGCAAAATTCTGGGATCCTTTGGCTCTCACTAAACCCCTCGTCCGAACTAAAAGGGTGCACTCTCGCAAGTCACCCGATCCAATTACAAAGAAACCAAAGCCCACTACAGGGCGGGGAACCGTATTGGAGGGATGGCTCAATGGGCCATGCAAAATTCACACAACACCAAATACCATACCAACACACAGCCTTAGAGCATGTTGGATACTTCAGCACGTGGCCAAGAGCGGCAAGGATCTCCTCATTAACAATGCCGTAGAGCATCATCCCGCGGAAAACAACAATACAATGTTGACAGTCTTCAAGACTTTCGCCTCAAATAACAGGCGCAAGAGAGCACTCCGCGGCCTCGCCGAAGTCTGCCACATTGCAGCAATAAATCCATGGAACGACACTGCCATAACTTTCAATGCCAGTGACGAACCTCAATTCCGAACAGTCCGAGCACCAGCCGCTCTGGTCCTTAGTCCAACTGTGGACGGTTTCCGGCTTACTAAAGTGATCATGGACGGTGGCAGCGGATTAAACCTCATCTATGAGGAAACTCTCAACCAAATGGAAATAGACAAGAGCCGCATTGAGCAAAGCAGCACGACATTCAGAGGAATTATCCCTAGTTGGGAGGCACGATGTGCGGGAAAAATCACACTCGATGTGGTATTCGGCATGCCGGAGAATTACAGGTCCGAAGAGATAACATTCCAAGTGGCTCCGTTTAGTAGTGGATACCACACCCTTTGAGGGCGGGACGCATTCGCAAGCTTCCAAGCTATACCCCATTACGGGTACATGAAGCTCAAGATGCCCGGGCCCAACGGAATCATCACTCTAGCCAGTGATCCGGACGAAGCACTCCACGCCGAAAATAAAACCGCTGCCCTGGCCCTTGAGGCATTATCCGAAGCCCTCGCGGCCAAAGAACTAACTGTGCCGTGCTCAACAGTGGACAGGGATGACGTGATACTTGACAAATGATCCAAGTCCACCTCTTTCAAACCAGCCGACGAAATAGTCAAATTCCAAGTCCACCCAGCGGACCCTACAAAACAACATCAATCGGGGCACAGCTGAACCCCACAATTGACGCTGCATTGCGGGCGTTCTTATGCGAGAATTGGTACATCTTCGCCTGGCACCCCTCAGATATGCCAGGGATCCCACGTAGGCTGGCCAAGCATAGCCTCAACATATTGAAGGGATACAAGCCGGTCAAGCAAACACTATGGCGCTTTTCAGAGCCCAAACGACAAGCTATGGGAGAGGAGCTAGCCAAGTTACTTGAAGCCGGATTCATCAGAGAAATAAAACACCCGGACTGGCTAGCAAACCTGGTGATGGTACCAAAGAAGGACAAATCCTGGCGCCTATGTGTCGATTTCAAGGACCTCAATAAAGCTTGCCCAAAGGACCCCTTCCCTCTCCCCCGCATCAATCAAATCATCGATGCTACCGTAGGACACGACGCATTGTGCTTCCTCGACGCATACTCCGGATACCATCAAATCAAGATGGCGGAGTCCGATCAAGCCGCAACAGCATTCATCACTCCAAACGGCCCTTTCTGTTTCAACACCATGCCTTTCAGGCTCAAAAACACCGGTGCAACCTACCAACGCATGATTCAGACTTGCCTGGAAAAACAAATCGGCAAAACAGTTGAGGCATACGTAGACAACGTGGTCATCAAGACCAGACACGTCGAATCTTTAATAGACGACCTGAGGCTTACGTTCAACAATCTCTGAACATATGACATCAAGCTCAATCCGGAGAAATGCGTTTTCGGTGTTCCTGCTGGAAAGCTCCTGGGCTTCATTGTTTCCAATAGAGGAATTGAAGCAAACCCGGCTAAAATCCGAGCTTTGTCACAGCTGGCTACCCCAACAGACCTCAAGCAAATCCAGAAATTAACTGGATGCGTGGCTGCCTTAAGCCGCTTTATCTCCCGATTGGGAGAAAAGGCACTACCTCTTTATTGCCTTCTTCGATGCACCGACCACTTCGAGTGGACGGATGCGGCTACGGCCAGACTGGAAGAAATAAAGGCTCTCTTGGCCAGCAACCCAATCCTGGCCGCACCAAACATTGGCGAACCTATGCTGTTATATATAGCTGCAACACATCAAGTTGTAAGCGCAGTGCTCGTCGTCGAACGAGACGAGGACGGACATAAGTTCCCGCTTCAAAAGCCGGTGTACTACGTATCCACGGTCCTCACACTATGCAAGTCACGGTACCCACATTACCAAAAGATAGCTGATGACCCACAAGTGTAGGGGATCTATCGTAGTCCTTTCGATAAGTAAGAATGTCGAACACAACGAGGAGGAGAAGGAAATGATAAGCGGTTTTTAGTAAGGTTTTCTCTGCAAGCACTGAAATTGTAGGTAACAGATAGTTTTGTGATAAGATAAATTGTAATGGGTAACAAGCAATGAATGTAAATAAAGTGCAGCAAGATGGCGCAATCCTTTTTGTAGCAAAGGACAAGCCTGGACAATTTCTTATAATGAGAAAAGAGCTCCCGAGGACACATGGGAATTATCGTCAACCTAGTTTTCATCACGCTCATATGATTCGCGTTCGGTACTTTGATAATTTGATATGTGGGTGGACCGTGCTTGGGTACTGCCCTTACTTGGACAAGCATCCCACTTATGATTAACCCCTATTGCAAGCATCCGCAACTACAAAAGAAGTATTAAGGTAAACCTAACCACAACATTAGACATATGGATCCAAATCAGCCCCTTACAAAGCAACGCATAAACTAGGGTTTAAGCTTCTGTCACTCTAGCAACCCATCATCTACTTATTACTTCCCAATGCCTTCCTCTAGGCCCAAATAATGGTGAAGTGTCATGTAGTCGACGTTCACATAACACCACTAGAGGAAAGACAACATACATCTCATCAAAATATCGAGCGAATACCAAATTCACATGACTACTAATAGCAAGACTTCACCCATGTCCTCGGGAACAAACGTAACTACTCACAAAGCATATTCATGTTCATAATCGGAGGGGTAATAATATGCATAAAGGATCTGAACATATGATCTTCCACCAAGTAAACCAATTAGCATCAACTACAAGGAGTAATCAACACTACTAGCAACCTCTGTGTACCAATTTGTGGTTTGGATACAAGATTGGATACAAGAGATGAACTAGGGTTTTGAGAGGAGATGGTGCTGGTGAAGATGTTGATGGAGGTTGACCCCCTCCCGATGAGAGGATCGTTGGCATGACGATGGTGATGATTTCCCCCTCCCGGAGGGAAGTTTCCCCGGCAGAACAGCTCTGCCAGAGCTCTAGATTGGTTCCACCATGGTTCCGCCTCGTGGCTGCGGAGTTTCGTCCTGTAAGCTTGCCTCTGATTTTTTCCAGGGTAAAAGCCTTCATATAGCAGAAGATGGACACCGGAGAGCCACCAAGGGGCCCAGGAGACAGGGGGCGCGCCCAGTAGGGGTGGGCGCGCCCCCACCCTCCTGGACAGGGTGTGGGCCCCCTCTGGTATTTCTTTTGCTCAATAATTCTTATTAATTCCAAAACTGACTTCCGTGGAGTTTCAGGATTTTTGGAGCTGTGCAGAATAGGTTTCCAATTGCTCCTTTTCCAGCCAGAATTCCAGCTGCCGACATTCCCCCTCTTCATGGTAAACCTTGTAAAATAAGAGAGAATAGCCATAAGTATTGAGATATAATGTGTAATAACAGCCCATAATGTAATAAATATTGATATAAAAGCATGATGCAAAATGGACGTATCAACTCCCCCAATCTTAGACCTCGCTTGTCCTCAAGCGGAAGCCGAAATCGAAAAATATGTCCACATGTTTAGAGATAGAGGTGTCGATAAAAATAAAATACGGACATGAGGGCATCATGATCATTCTTATAACAGTAACATATATAGATTTTGTCATATGATTCTTATGCTCAAGTAATGATCAATTCACAATGTCAAGTATGGTTCAAAAACTTCATTGGGAACTAACAAACTATAATCTCAGTCATTGAAGCAATTGCAATTTATCATAACATCAGAAAGAGTCAAGAATAGAGCTTTTCAGCAAGTCCACATACTCAACTATCATGTAGTCTTCTACAATTGCTAACACTCACACAATACTTGTGGTTATGGAGTTTCAGTCGGACACTGAGAAAGATAGGGGCTTATTGTGTTGCCTCCCAATGTATTCACCTTCAGGTGATGTCAACAATAATAATTCATGCTAACTTACATTCAATTGGGTTAGCATGAATTATTGTTAGAATAGACCCCCCTCCCGCCATGGCTGCCTCCTCGCAGTGCCCCCATCCCGCGCAATGGTGGCTACTTCTCCCGCAGCAAACCGACTGCCGCTTGATGGATCCCTCCGGATCTGGCCGCCACGGGCCATGGGGGCGGCCATCACCACCTGATCCGGTGGAGCCGTAGGCTGGGCTCCCTCGACCTCCCTATACGGCGTGAGCATACGGGCACCCCGTCCCCATGGCGGCAGCCTCAAATGCATGGAGCGACTGGTGTGGCGCATCCCAGCTAGGTCGACGGAGTCGTCCCGCAAGTCAGGGCCGATCTCACCCCCCTCTGCCTGGGCGCATCGCTTTGCAGCCTTCCCTGTTGTCTGACAGCCACATCCGTGCAGTCCGGCGACCGCAGCCGTGTAGGCCATGAAGTTGAGCTCAACGCTCCTTGACTTCCTGCTCAGTTCGTCACGACCCGCGTGACCTCCCAATGCCGTGACCTGCTGCACCGGCCCACCCTCTTGCTCCTGCCTCACCCGCTCGCGCCGCTGGGGCTCTTTACTGCACTGCATTGACTTACTGACGAGGAGTGGAGGATTGAAGGTGCTCTCCTTCCATGGCGCATCCCCGCGGGGATGAGATTTGCCGTGTGCACCTGCAGTCTACTGTCTTTATTGCTTTTTTTAAGAAAAAGGTCAAAAGTGCAGAGTAGTCCGCTATTGTTTGCTCTTGAGGTTCATTTTACTCTTTTTTGCAGAAAAGATAGATGATGCAGAAAAGATGACCGACAGGTATGAAGGAGGTCCATTTGGGCCGAGGTTCTGGCGATAGCAGCATGCTGTCTGGGCAAGCATGACACGCAGCTCGTAGGTGTGCGTGTGTGTCGTTCGGTGTCTTGTCGTCCTTCCTCTGGCGAGATCCTACATCCCCCTCGAGCACCTCTCTTCTGCAAAATCGAGTAGGTTCTTGGTCATCTTGCATCTCGTGTTCGTATTTCTTGTTGAATTTGGTTCTCGTGGTGGTGAATTCTGCACGTATTGGGGATCAAAGGTGTTTAACTGTTTTGCTCGTTGTTGACAGGTAGCCAATCTCCTGTAGTTTTGTGGGTGCCTCACTGCTGTGTGCATGCATCCTGTTTCCTGCTCCTCTCCACCCTCCCTAGAGGGCATGCAGCTTGTCGGGCGCCGGCGTGTGTGCTTGCAGGTCCTACCGTCCTAGCAACTGATGGGTCACCCTTTTGGCGAGCACTACATGCAGTGTGGACGGCGTCGCATGCAGTCTGATGATTGTGCCGTCTGCAGCTTGCCGGTGTCCTGGGCAACGAACCTCACTTGCAGCTCCCTCCTCCACTCCTTGTTGTTCAAGGGAAGCGGAGGACAAGTGCACTGCACTAGGGGTGGCGGTGTCATACTTTTTTAAGTAGTTCATCTTGTTATGTCTTTTTTAGTAGTCATCTTGTCTGTATGTTTCAGTTTGACCATGTTAATGCATGCAGCTCTTTGCTGGTTTGGGTGCAGCTCACAAGCATTTGTGGAGTTCAACGGCGCAGGCTTGCGCGTCATGGTCCCAAAGGATGAAGTGATGTAGTTCTATTGGATGCCATGTTACTCAATTTTGTTGTTGTTAAAAAGTGCACTGCATTAGTTTATTGTAAAAACTGCAATTTATTACCGTGATTTGGCTTGTGGAGAGTGCATATTCTATATGCTATAAAAATCCTTTGTTGTCCACTTGGTAAACACAAAACAAAAAAGATCCCAACAAAAAAGCTCGCTTTTGTGTTAGATGTAGTTTACTCGCTCAATCCCTGAGGTCCACTCGCTTGGTCAACGTGTGTAAAAATTAATAAGTACGAAAAAAGACAACAAAATTCATGAGGTTCACTTTTGGTAGTGTTGCGGTTCATTTTTTCGAGTGTTGCGGTCCACACTCGTTCAAAAAAAAGTTGAAAAAAGACAACAAAAACTTTTGCGAGAAAGTTTATGTCCGACAAAAAGAAATCATGAAGTTCACTTGGCTGCCAGCTGCAGTGCGGTTTCCGTTTGAAGCAGTGCGTTCTTCAGTCCGATGAAAGGTCCACTCGCTTGGTCAACGCGCGTAAAAAATTAATAAGTATAAAAAAGACAACAAGTACTCATGAGGTTCACTTTTGGTAGTGTTACGGTTCACTTTCGGAAGTGTTGTGGTCCACTCTCGTTCGGAAAAAAGTTAAAAAAAGACAACAAAACCTTGTGCGAGAAAATTTGTGTTTGACAAAAAGAAATCATGAAGTTCACTTGACTGTCTGTTGCAGTGCAGTTTTTAGTTTGAAGCGGTGCGTTTTTCTGTCCGACGACGATTTTGGTGTCATGAAAAAACAGAGTGTCCGCTTTTTGCTAATTTTAAAACTGCTCTTAAACCGTAAGGAATTAGAGAGTGTGTTCTACATGAAAAAGTTGCGTCTCTTTGATATCTTTCCAACGGCATATCATTTGAATCATTTCGACAACCGGTTTGTAAAAATTACAAAAAACCCGGCCGCTGCCACTCGTCCTCCGCCGCACGATTTTCAAAATTAACTTAAAACCGTAAGCAATCTCAAAACCATTCCTACATATGATAGTTGCGCCTTGTCCATAGCTTTCCAACGACATATTACACGCCTCGTTTCGACAAACGGTTCAAAAACTAGAGCGAAAATAGTACCAAAAATTTGAATTTTTTTGAAAAACAGAATTCTGCGATTTAGTAAATTTGAAACTGGTCTTAAACCGTAACAAATTAGAGAAAGATTTATATATGAAAAAGATGCGCCTCGACGATATCTATCCAACGACATATCATTTGCTTCATTCCGACAAGCGGTAGAAAAAAACGCGAAAAAACGCTCGCTGCCACTCGTCATCCGCCGCACTATTTTCAAAACTGCTCTTAAACCGTGTGGAATCTCGAAAAGTGTTCAACATGTCGAAGTTACGCCTAATCCATAGCTTTTCAATGGTATATTACACGCCTCATTCCGATAAATGGTTAAAAAATTAGAGCGAAAACAGTACCAAAAAAACACCACGTGCAATTTTTTTCGACACTAAGTTCAGTAGTCTCTATTGCAGTGCTCGTTGTCAAAATGATGCAGTGCGCTTCTGTTGAGCGTGCAGTGTCGAAGTGGTGTGCTGAATAGTTAGTCTGCTAATATTAGCAGAATATACTGTCTGTATATATATCAAGATCTTTCAAACACGAGGAGCTTGCCAAATGATAAAATGAAAATGGGAAAGGTGAAGATCACCTTGACTCAAGCATAAAGTAAAAACATAAAGTAAAAGATAGACCCTTCGAGAGGGAAGCAGAGGTTGTCATGTGCGTTTATGGTTGAATGCACAAAATCTTAATGCAAAAGAACGTCACTTTATATTGCCACTTGTATATGGACCTTTATTATGCAGTCCGTCGCTTTTATTGCTTCCATAACAAGTTCGTATAAAGATTATTTTCTCTGCACTAATAAGTCATACATATCTAGAGAGCAATTTTTATTGCCTGCAACATGACAACTTACTTGAAGGATCTTACTCAATCCATAGGTAGGTATGGTGGACTCTCATGGCAAAACTGGGTTTAAGGATATTTGGAAGCACAAGTAGTATCTCTACTTGGTGCATGGAATTTGGCTAGCATAAGGGGGAAAGGCAAGCTCAACATGTTGGGAAGATCTATGAAAATATACTTTAACTGAGATGTGTGAAAACATAAACCATTATGTTGTCTTCCTTGTCCAACATCAACTCTTTTAGCATGTCATACTTAATGAGTGCTTCACAATCATAAAAGATGTCCAAGATAATATATTTGTATGTGAAACCTCTCTTTCCTTATTACTTCCTATTAATTGCAACGATGACCAAAACTAAGTTTGTCAACTCTCAACAACTTTTATGCCTCATACTTTCTATGTGTGAAGTCATTACTATCCATAAGATCAATATGAACTCTTTTATTCTTTTTATTCTTTCTACTTCCTCAAGATCATGGCAAGATAACAAGGCCCTTGACTCAACACTAACCTTTATTATAGATAGCTCACGGACTCGATTACATAAAGAGATCACAAAGCAGAACTCAAAACTACTTGATACTAAAACTTCAATCTACTAGATCAAGATACTACTAAAAGGATCAAACTAAGTAAAATTGTAAAGATAGGAGTGTGATGGTGATACGATACCGGGGCACCTCCCCCAAGCTTGGCAGTTGCCAAGGGGAGTGCCCATACCCATGTGATTATGTCCTCGGAGGTGGTGAAGTAGGAGTTGTTGATGATGTAGGCTTGTCGTCCATCTTCCAAGGCATAGGCTCACCATCATAGAAGGATGATCGAGTCTCTGGGATCCTCAAATCTGCAGCAAAACTCATCCTATTGAATCTATTTTCATACTCACAGTTTTGGTTTTGCAGGTCATAGATCTGGGCTTGGAGGTGCTCGATTTTCTCTTGAAGCTTGAAGATGGTCTCCCCAATGACCTTGGCATCTAGCTTGTGGTTGTTGGTGAACTCCGTGATCATCATCTGGTTGGCGTTGAGTCCACGCTCCACCATCCCTTGGCAATTGAAAACTTGTTTCTCCATGGCTTCGAGCTTTGTCTCCATGCTTCCGGTATGCCTTGGTCCCTCCACATCGCGGATGTGCAGCACCCCCTCACGCATTTGAATGGTTTGAGGGTGTTGCAGCACCTCCGTGAGATAGGGGTTGATAACCCTCTCGAAACACTTGTCCTTGGGAGCGCTTGGAGACGTCATGATGCTCTAGATTTGGGACAGAAACAGCTCGAAACGAAAACATAGGATATTTGCGTGATACGGTGGTCAAAGCCTTTGGGAGATTATATAATGAATTTTTACCGACCAAAATACGTAACGTGCAAGAAAACGGAGTCTGGGAGGCACACGAGGTGGCCACGAGACTGGGGGGCGCGCCTAGGAAGGGTGGGCGCGCCCTCCACCCTCGTGGAGGCTTCGTGTCCTTCCCAGACTACTTCTTTCTTCCCAAAATTCTCAAATATTCCAAAACGGATAAAAATTGCCATTGGAATTGTTTTGGAGTCGGTTTACTTACCGTACCACATACCTATTCCTTTTCGGAGTCTGGAACATTCTAGAAAGTGTCCCTTATGTATTCCTCCGGGGTTACGGTTTCAACAATATTAGTTTCAACATTGATAGGATTACCTGAGATATAATGTTTAATTCTTTGACCGTTCACCACCCTCGGACTTGTGCCTTCGAAGTTGTTGATTTTTATGGCACCGGAACGATATACCTCCTCGATAACGTAAGGACCTTTCCATTTGGAGAGAAGTTTTCCTGCAAAAAATCTTAAACGAGAGTTGAATAATAACACATAATCACCTACGTTAAACTCACGCTTTTGTATCCTTTTGTCATGCCAGCGTTTGACTTTTTCTTTGAATAGCTTGGCATTCTCATAGGCTTGGGTTCTCCATTCATCAAGTGAGCTAATATCAAATAACCTCTTCTCACCGGCAAGTTTGAAGTCATAGTTGATCTCTTTAATAGCCCAATATGCTTTATGTTCAAGTTCAAGAGGTAAGTGACAAGCTTTTCCATAAACCATCTTATACGGAGACATACCCATAGGATTTTTATATGCAGTTCTATAGGCCCATAATGCATCATCAAGTTTCTTGGACCAATTCTTTCTAGATCTATTGACAGTCTTTTGCAAAATTAATTTGAGCTCTCTATTGCTCAACTCTACTTGACCACTAGACTGCGGGTGATAAGGAGATGCGATTCTATGATTAATATCATACTTAGCAAGCATCTTACGGAAAGCACCATGAGTAAAATGTGAACCACCATCAGTCATAAGATATCTAGGGACTCCAAACCTCAGAAAAAAATAACTTCTTTAAGCATTTTAATAGAAGTGTTATGATCAGCACTAGCTACTAGTTGGAATAGCTTCTACTCACTTAGTAACGTAATCAACAGCAACTAGAATATGTGTGTAACCATTAGAGGTAGGAAAAGGTCCCATATAATCAAAGCCCCAAACATCAAACGGTTCAATAACAAGAGAATAATTCATAGGCATTTCTTGACGTCTACTAATATTACCAATTCTTTGACATTCATCACAAGATAAGACAAACTTACGAGCATCTTTGGAGAGAGTAGGCCAATAAAAACCAGATTGTAGTACCTTATGTGCAGTTCTATCTCCAGCGTGGTGTCCTCCATAAGATTCAGAGTGACACTTGCGTAGGATCTGTTCCTGTTCATGCTCACGCATACAACGTCTAATAACACCATCTACTCCTTATTTATAAAGGTGTGGGTCATCCCAAAAGTAATGTCTTAAATCATAAAAGAACTTTTTCTTTTGCTGGTATGTGAAACTAGGCGGTATAAATTTAGCAACAATGTAATTAGCATAATCAGCATACCAAGGAGCAGTACGAGAAGCATTAACAACCGCTAATTGTTCATCAGGAAAGCTATCATCAATAGGTAGTGAGTCATCAAGAACATTCTCTAACCTAGACAAGTTGTCTGCAACGGGGTTCTCAGCTCCCTTTCTATCAGTAATACGCCAATCAAATTCTTGGAGCAAGAGAACCCATCTAATGAGTCTAGGTTTAGCGTCTTTCTTTTCCATAAGATATTTAATAGCAGCATGATCAGTGTGAATAGTAACTTTGGAATCAACAATGTAAGGTCTAAACTTATCACAAGCAAACACAACTGCTAAGAACTCTTTTTCAGTAGTAGCATAATTTCTCTGGGCAGTATCAAGAGTCTTACTAGCATACTGGATAACATTCAATTTTGTATCAACTCTTTGCCCTAGAACAACACCTACAGCATAATCACTAGCGTCACACATAATTTCAAAGGGTAAATTCCAATCAGGTGGCTGAACAATAGGTGCGGTGATCAAGGCTTTCTTAAGTATTTCAAACGCTTCTACACAATCATCATCAAAGACAAAAGGAATATCTTTTTGCAATAAATTAGTCAGAGGCCTAGAGATTTTAGAAAAGTCCTTAATGAACCTCCTATAAAAACCTGCATGGCCAAGGAAACTTCTTATACCTTTTATGTCCTTGGGATATGGCATCTTTTCAATAGCATCAACCTTAGCTTTATCAACTTCAATACCTCTCTCAGAAATCTTATGCCCCAAGATAATGCCTTCATTAACCCTAAAGTGGCACTTTTCCCAATTCAAGACGAGACTAGTGTCTTCGCATCTCTGCAAAACTCGATCAAGGTTGCTCAAGCAATCATCAAAAGAGGATCCATAGACAGAGAAATCATCCATGAATACCTCACAAATCTTTTCACAAAAGTCAGACAATATAGCCATCATACATCTTTGAAAGGTAGCAGGTGCATTAGATAAACCAAAAGGCATACGTCTATAAGCAAAAGTACCGAAAGGGCAAGTAAAAGTAGTTTTTGATTGATCCTTCACTGACACAGGTATTTGAGAGAAACCAGAATAACCATCTAGAAAGCAGAAATGTGTGTGTTTGGATAGTCTTTCTAGCATTTGAGCAATAAAAGGTAAGGGGTAATGATCTTTCTTAGTAGCTTTATTTAATTTACGGAAATCAATTACCATCCTATAACCTGTAATAATTCTTTGCCGGATAAATTCATCTTTATCATTAGGAACAATGGTAATACCTCCCTTTTTAGGAACACAATGGACAGGGCTTACTTAATCACTATCAGCAACGGGATAAATAGTACCTGCCTCAAGGAGCTTTAGAATCTCCTTTCTTACCACTTCTTTCATCTTAGGATTCAATCGTCATTGAGGATCTCTAACTGGTTTGGCACCTTCCTCCAAATTAATTTTGTGTTGGCATAACGTGGGACTAATGCCCTTGAGATCATCCAGTATATCCAATAGCAGACGGTGCTTCTTGAGTTTTCAATAATCTTTCTTCTTCTTGCTCTGAAAGGTTAGCACTAATAATAACAGGATATATTTTCTTTTCATCAAGATAAGCATACTTAAGATTATCGTGTAATGGTTTGAGTTCAAACACGGGATCACCCTTGGGTGGAGGGGGATCCCCTAGAATTTCAACGGGTAGGTTGTGTTTCAGAATAGGTTCCTGTTGAAGGAACACTTCATCTATTTCCCTTCTTTCTTTCATAAACATATCATTTTCATGGTCTAGCAAATATTGTTCTAACGGATCAGTAGGAGGCATGGCAATAGAAGCAAGACCAATAATCTCATCCTTACTAGGTGATTCTCTATCACGAGGTTGTCTACGAAAGTTAGCAAAATAAACTCATGAGACATACCCTCTAAGCCAATTGTAACAATATCCTTTTCACAATCAATCTTAGCATTAACAGTATTCAAGAAGGGTCTACCAAAAATAATGGGACAAAAGTCATCTTGTGGGGAACTAAGGACAAGAAAATCAGCAGGATATTTAACCTTCCCACACAAGACTTCAACATCTCTAACAATCCCAACTGGTGAAATAGTATCTCTATTGGCAAGCTTGCTAGTAACATCAATACCTTCCAATTCAGCGGGTGCAATATCATGCATAATTTCTTTATATAAGTCATAGGGTATTGCACTAGCACTAGCACCCATATCACATAAGCCATGATAACAATGATCTCCTATTTTAACAGAAATAACAGGCATGCCTACCACAGGTCTTTGTATCTTAGCATACGGTTTGACAATATTAGCAGTCTCACCACAAAAATAAATAACATGCCCATATAAATCATCATCCAAGAGATCTTTAACCATAGCAATACTAGGTTCAACTTTTATTTGCTCACGAGGTGTATAAGTCCTAGTATTACTCTTACGAACAACAGTCAAAGACTTAGCATGATCCTTTATCCTAACAGGAAAAGGAAGTTTCTCAACATAGGTTGTAGGAACAATAGGATCACTATAAGTGACAGTCTTTTCTTCAACTGTAATAGGTGCAACTACTTTTACTTCAACGGTAGGATTATATTTAAACCACTTCTCCTTAAGGAGATCAATGTGAGTAGCAAAAGATTCACAGAAAGAAGCTACTATATCAGATCAAGTCCATATTTAGCGCTATGTCGGGGAAGCTGATCCACGAACACCTATGGGACCGGCGGACCGAGCCCCTTTCGGTTCGGCGGGAGGGCGGAGATCGCGCGAAGAGCGGATCGAGGCGAAGCACACGGGCGATTTACCCAGCTTCGGAGCTCTCCGGAGAGATAATACTCCTACTGCTGCTTGTCTGATTGTATTGAGTTCTTTCTCGGGGGCTGAGTGCTACAAAGACATACGAGCTGCTAACGAGACCCGGCGTGAATGTTTTTCTGCCTCCCGAACCCCCTTCCACGTTGCGCATGGGCCTCCTTTTATATGCTCAAGGGGTCACCGACAGGTGGCAACATAGACAAGGGTAAAAATGGAAAAGGAATTGCGGTAGGTGCAACTACCTGTATAGTGTATCATACCTAACCACGGCGGCGGGGACAAAGGCATTAAATGCCCGTCGTATGTCGCCCAAACAAAGTGCAAAAAGGGACCGTCAGGGACGCCACCGCTTGCCACGATGGCAATCTTGTCAGCGCCGCTTGCCACCGCGCACCGCTGGCTGCACAGCCTCTTGCCACGCGCGCCTGGAAAGGCCCCAGGGCGACACGTTGGTGGATGTGCTGGAGCGCGGGTACAGAGTGGTAGCTTGCCGCGGCAAGCGCCTTGCCGTGGTCGTTGTCTTGTCGCGTCCGGAAGCTTGTCGCTCACCGGGCCTCGCCGGGACGCGTGGCGCGTCGCGGCAAGTTCCTTGAGATGCCTTGGTTGGCCTTCCCGGCAAGCTCCTCTTGCCGGGGCCTTGTCTCCTTGGCTTGAATACTTTGTTCTTGAATGGCTCCAAAGGAACCACGAAGGACCTTGGCGGTCACCCGGCAAGCCTTGCCTTGAGGTCTTGCGATCGCCCGTGCACAAGTTCGGGATACTAGGGTACCTCTACTCTAGTACACCGGCAGAGCCCCGGCCTGGGCCACACTGCAGCCGAGCGCTGTTGGGTCAGGCCCAAAACAAGGCACGGGCATGCGCGGCCTGGGTTACGCCGTATCTTACTCCGTATCCACCGCGCCCTCCCCGAACGGCACGCGTCGAATGCGGCGTCGTGGGAGAGATCGTGGGTGTTGCCGCAGTCATCGACAGGGAGCTGGCGCAGCTGGGGATGGAGGATCTCGGGTATTCCTCCGATGAGCACCTCCAACCCAGCGCCAAGCTCAGCTTGTTCTTCAAAGGCGTGGCGATGGCCCTCCAGCGACTCCGAGAGAGGATCCCAAAGCAGCTGGCCGACGAGTCGCGCAAGATCTGCGCGGGAGCTCTTCAAAAGGTGCTGGTTAAGGTGACCTTCCGCAACCCAGGCCTCAACCTCACCAACGTCCTCAGGTCCTTGCCGCCGGATGCCGATCTGGAAGCGCTCAAGGCCCTTGTCGCACCCATTGTGGACAAGGTGAGCGGAATCAAGAGGGTTGAGTGCGATCGCGTAGATTAGGCCGCCCGTTTTCTCTTTTCCTTGTCGCTGCTGGTCATGTCATGAGAACATTCTGTTAGAGCTGCGACAAGCTATCTTGTAATATAACTCTATTTTGGGTAGCAACTGCTGTGTTATTTCCTTTACTTGATTCCTTCCTTTGTATGTTTTTTCCCTACGCTTTCAGGAAACTTGTCGGCGCAGGCTTTGAGCATGGCCAGTCTTGAGACGTCGGCCAACTGCTGGCGGTGCCGCTACCGACAAGAAACCTTGTCGCATCTAGTTGCAGCTCACTTAAGTTGTTGAGCGGACTCGAAACAAAGTAAGGGCGCAACTAGCCACGAGTTGGTTCCTCCGCGCACAGGTTTTCCATACAAAGCACGGTCGTTCGAGGAAGATAACTTAAAATTTTTTAAAACTGGTTGCTCAAACTTTGGCAACTTAGCTTTTCTGTCGTTTGCTTCCCGGTAAGGCGAAATTTTCCTGAACGACGCCTGGTCCACATTATCTTCTCCTTTCCCCCCGGCAAACTTGTGGGCGAGGGAACCTTCCTTCCTTTGAGAAAGAGAAAGAAGAGAAAATAAAGGTATGGAGCCTTACGGCTCGTTATTGCTTACCGGGGGTAGGCGCTGCACAAAGTGTCAGATAACACATGCAAAAAATAGAAAGCATGAAATTGACAAGATGTGCGGAGCACATGAGCCTTACTTACGCATGGGGTCTGCGCCCGGGTTCATACAAAGGATTACATGCAACATCGGCAAGACTTGTACAAAAGGTGGTTGCCGGAACAGGTTCCGGCAACCGCGCTTCTGAGTAAAACTTACGAAGATGCTCAATGTTCGAGGAGTTGCTCACGGAATGCCATCTTTGGTCTCAAAGGCGGACAGCCGGGCCTAGTGACTCATTTCACCCGGTAAGGCCTTCCCACTTCAAGGCGTCAACTTGTTGGAATTCTTGGCGGACTGAACGCCGAAGAACAAGGTCGCCTTCCTCGAGACTTCTGGCATTAACTTTGCGGCTATGGTAGCGGCGCAAAGCTTGCTGGTATCGAGCAGCTCGTACAGCAGCCTGAAGACGGTCTTCCTCAAGGAGCAGCGCGTCATCTTGTCGTAGCTGCTCTTGCTCAAGCTCATCATAAGCGAGCACTCGAGGTGACCCGTATACGAGTTCCGTGGGGAGAACTGCCTCTGCTCCATAGACTAGAGCAAAAGGTGTCTGTCCAGTGGCTCGATTTGGCGTCGTCCTGACCGACCAAAGAACCACCGGCAGCTCCTCAATCCAGTTCTTTCCGCACTTGCGCAGCCTGTCGAAAGTCCTGGTCTTGAGCCCGCGCAGCACTTCAGCATTCGCCCTCTCCGCTTGACCGTTGCTTCTCGGATGGGCAACGGAAGCGAAGCAGACCTTGGCGCCAAGATCTTGGACGTACTGCATGAAGGTGCGGCTCGTGAATTGCGTGCCGTTGTCGGTGATGATCCTGTTAGGGATCCCGAAACGGCAAACAATCAACCTGAAGAACTTGACTTCTGACTGTGCTATCACCTTCCTCACTGGTTCCACTTCCGGCCACTTTGTGAATTTGTCGACTGCAACGTACAAGTACTCAAAGCCCCTGACAGCTCGGGGAAAGGGGCCGAGGATGTCGAGCCCCCAGACCGAAAATGGCCAGGATAAAGGGATCGTCTGGAGAGCTTGAGCTGGCTGGTGTATCTGCTTGGAATGGGCCGCACGCTTCACACTTGGTTACTTGTGCGGTTGCATCCTGGAGGGCTGTCGGCCAAAAGAAACCTTGCTTAACGCAGCTTTGCGGCAAGTGCTCTTCTTGCCAATGTGGTGACCACATATGCCTCCATGTATCTCGCCAACAGCTTTTGTCCGTCTTCCGGTGAATACACTTCAATTTCACACCGTTGAGTCTTCTTACATGCAGTGTGTCATCGACAAACTTGTACATACTTGACTGTCGGGCTACTCTTTCCGCTTCTTCTTGCTCTTCGGGAAGTTCTCCTGTCTGGAGGAAACGGACGATCTGTTGTGCCCATGTTGGAGCTTGCGGCTCGACAACAAGGACTAAAGGCACATCTGCTGCTGCGGGAACATCCGCTTCTATGGCGAGAACCTGCGGCTCAGCCGGAGCTTGACGTTCCCCGGCAAGCTTGCCGGAGCAACACTTGTCGGGAGCGTCTGCTTCAACGGAACAAACCCTAGGGCTTGCCGGAGCAGATCGCTTCCTCAAAGACCCTTGGTGTTGATCTTGGGGACCTTCTTGGCGGCGGCTTCGGGGAGCTCTGCCGGAAAATAGTCACCAGAAATCAACTTCCTCTTCTTGCCCTGTCGTTCGTGGAGAACTTGGCGCTGATTGCGACGAGCTCATGGATCTGATGATGCGGTGGAGTCGCTGTCGAGGTGGATCCGGCGAGTCGGCGATCTTGGACTTCGGGGTGGAGAGTGCATGGTGGTTGCACCCCACCGGTTTTGTCGCCATCGGCTTGTGCCTAGCAGTCCTGCCGCGGCAGCGATGTGCTCAGGTGCCGCGGAGTGTCGCCGTTGGCGAAGCCGATGAGACTCTGAATGGTGGCCCTCCATTCGTCGATCTTGTCTGTCGTTGGAGGGTAATCCAGGAGCAGTTGAGCTCGCGCCAAAGCTTCTGCTGGAGTGGTGGGCGGCAGAGGCGAACGATGCGAGGAGCGGGATATGCTCGGACTTCTAACTATGTTAGAAGGAGCAGTATCCCGTCCAGGCGACCATGCCTCGCTCGTGCCAGCATGTTGGCGTGCATGCTGGTCTTGAGCACCCCGAGATCCACCAGCTCGATCTTGGCCCAACGAAAGCATGGTACTGCGAATACCATGACGCTGTCGGTCCTGCGCCTCCTGAGATGGGCGCGGTGCACGTACGGACGCCGAGGTTTGCGCAGCCTTGTCCTTGGACCCGGCAGCACCGTGATCTCCCTCGTCGACGCCCGTTCTTCCTCCGGCGTCTACCCCACCATCCGTTTGCTCCGGTGGCGGTGGGATCGACGCGGACGGAACAGCCGCCTCCGAAGCCTTCTTCTTCAGCGGCATGTTGATGAAGAAGATGAAGATCTAGCTCGTGTGAACGCCGGATCAGGTTCACACAACCTCGACGCCCCCCTACCTGGCGCGCCAAAGATGTCGGGGAAGCTGATCCACGAACACCTATGGGACCGGCGGACCGAGCCCCTTTTGGTTCGGCGGGAGGGCGGAGATCGAGCGAAGAGCGGATCGAGGCGAAGCACACGGGCGATTTACCCAGCTTCGGAGCTCTCCGGAGAGATAATACTCCTACTGCTGCTTGTCTGATTGTATTGAGTTCTTGCTCGGGAGCGCTGAGTGCTACAGTACATACGAGCTGCTAACGAGACCGAGCGTGAATGTTTTTCTGCCTCCCGAACCCCCTTCCACGTTGCGCATGGGCCTCCTTTTATATGCTCAAGGGGTCACCGACAGGTGGCAACGTAGACAAGGGTAAAAATGGAAAAGGAATTGCGGTAGGTGCAACTACCTGTACAGTGTATCATACCTAACCCTGACGGCAGGGGACAAAGGCATTAAATGCCCGTCTGTGTCGCCCAAACAGTGCACAAAAGGGACCGTCAGGGACGCCACCGCTTGCCACGATGGTAATCTTGTCAGCGCCGCTTGCCACCGCGCACCGCTGGCTGCACAGCCTCTTGCCACGCGCGCCTGGAAAGGCCCCAGGGCGACACGTTGGTGGATGTGCTGGAGCGCGGGTACAAAGTGGTAGATTGCCGCGGAAAGCGCCTTGCCGCGGTCATTGTCTTGTCGCGTCCGGAAGCTTATCGCTCACCGGGCCTCGCCGGGACGCGTGGCGCGTCGCGGCAAGTTCCTTGAGATGCCTTGGTTGGCCTTCCTGGCAAGCTCCTCTTGCCGGGGCCTTGTCTCCTTGGCTTGAATACTTTGTTCTTGAATGGCTCCAAAGGAACCACGGAGGACCTTGGCGGTCACCCAGCAAGCCTTGCCGCGGGGTGCTGCGAGTGCCCGTGCACAAGTTCGGGATACTAGGGTACCCCTACTCTAGTTCACCGACACGCTAAATCCACGAAAAGCATCGGTATCCATAAAAGATTTAACACAATCAAACTTAGGTGTCATACCTGACTCCTTACCATCGTCGGAACCCCAGTCTTCAGAGTTGCATTTAATTCTTTCCAATAAGTCCCATTTGAATTCAATAGTCTTCAGCATATAAGAACCAACACAGGAAGTATCGAGCATGCTGCGATCATTGGGAGAAAGACGAGCATACAAATTTTGAATAATCATTTCTCTGGAGAGCTCAAGATTGGGGCATGAATATAACATTGACTTAAGCCTCCCCCAAGCTTGAGCGATGCTTTCTCCTTTGCGAGGCCAGAAATTATATATGTAATTACGATCACGATGAACAAGATGCATAGGACAGAACTTCTAGTGAAATTCCAACTTCAATCGTTTATAATTCCAAGATCCCGTATCATCACATAGGATATACCATGTCAATGCATCTCCTTTCAAAGATAAAGGGAAGACCTTCCTTTTGACAACATCATCGGGAATACCTGCAAGCTTAAATAATCCACAGACTTCATCCACAAAGATAAGGTGTAAATCGGGATGCAATGTTCCATCTCCTGCAAATGGATTAGCTAGCAGTTTCTCTATTATACCCGAAGGAATCCCATAGTAAATATTTTCAGTAGGTTCAGTATGTTGAGGAGCAACTCTTTGCTATTCTGGTCGGGGTGAAGATACCCCGAACAAGCCCCTCAAAGGATTAGTTTCCATAGTAACAAGTGACAGAAAATTTCAGCACACTATGTAAATGTTTCCTTACCAAGTTCCACTCACCAAAAGCGCTACGCTCCCCGGCAACGGCGCCAGAAAAGAGTCTTGATCAACCACAAGTGTAGGGGATCTATCATAGTCCTTTTGATAAGTAAGAGTATCGAACACAACGAGGAGTAGAAGGAAATGATAAGCGGTTTTCAGTAAGGTTTTCTCTGCAAGCACTGAAATTGTAGGTAACAGATAGTTTTGTGATAAGATAAATTGTAACAGGTAACAAGCAATGAAAGTAAATAAAGTGCAGCAAGATGGCCCAATCCTTTTTGTAGCAAAGGGCAAGCCTGGACAATATCTTATAATGAGAAAAGAGCTCCCGAGGACACATGGGAATTATCGTCAAGCTAGTTTTCATCACGCTCATATGATTCGCGTTCGGTACTTTGATAATTTGATATGTGGGTGGACCGGTGCTTGGGTACTGCCCTTACTTGGACAAGCATCCCACTTATGATTAACCCCTATTGCTAGCATCCGCAACTACAAAAGAAGTATTAAGGTAAACCTAACCACAACATTAGACATATGGATCCAAATCAGCCCCTTACAAAGCAACGCATAAACTAGGGTTTAAGCTTCATCACTCTAGCAACCCATCATCTACTTATTACTTCCCAATGCCTTCCTCTAGGCCCAAATAATGGTGAAGTGTCATGTAGTCGACGTTCACATAACACCACTAGAGGAAAGACAACATACATCTCATCAAAATATCGAATCGAATACCAAATTCACATGACTACTAATAGCAAGACTTCACCCATGTCCTCAGGAACAAACATAATTACTCACAAAGCATATTCATGTTCATAATCAGAGGAGTAATAATATGCATTAAGGATCTGAACATATGATCATCCACCAAGTAAACCAATTAGCATCAACTACAAGGAGTAATCAACACTACTAGCAACCCACAGGTACCAATTTGTGGTTTGGATACAAGATTGGATACAAGAGATGAACTAGGGTTTTGAGAGGAGATGGTGCTGGTGAAGATGTTGATGGAGATTGACCCCCTCCCGATGAGAGGATCGTTGGTGATGACGATGGTGATGATTTCCCCCTCCCGGAGGGAAGTTTCCCCGGCAAAACAGCTCGGTCGGAGCTCTAGATTGGTTCCGCCCAGGTTTCGCCTCGTGGCGGCGGAGTTTTGTCCCGTAAGCTTGCCTCTGATTTTTTCCAGGGTAAAATCCTTCATATAGCAGAAGATGGACATCGGAAGGCCACTAGGGGGCCCAGGAGACAGGGGGCGCGCCCAGTAGAGGTGGGCGCACCCCCACCCTCCTGGCCAGGGTGTGGGCCCCCTCTGGTATTTCTTTTGCTCAATAATTCTTATTAATTCCAAAACTGACTTCCGTGGAGTTTCAGGATTTTTGGAGCTGTGCAGAATAGGTTTCCAATATTTGCTCCTTTTCTAGACAGAATTCCAGCTGCCGGCATTCCCCCTCTTCATGGTAAACCTTGTAAAATTAGAGAGAATAGCCATAAGTATTGAGATATAATGTGTAATAATAGCCCATATTGCAATAAATATTGATATAAAAGCATGATGCAAAATGGGCGTATCAATAGCATACGCGATGTTTATGGCATCCCGAAAATTACGACACTACTTTCAAGAGTGTTCAATCACGGTGGCCTCTGAAGTACCACTTAACGATATAATAAATAACCGCGATGCCACGGGCCGGATTGCTAAGTGGGCCATCGAGCTCCTCCCGTTCGACATCATATATAAACCACGGCGAGCCATTAAGCCGCAAGTACTGGCTGACTTCGTCGCCGAATGGATAGAAGCCGAACTCCCTAAAGAGTACGGCGCATACTCCAATTGGATCATGCACTTTGACGGCTCTAAGATGTTGGCTGGTCTGGGAGCGGGCGTTGTCCTGACATCCCCCACAGGAGATACAGTCCAATACGTACTCCAAATACTATACACAGACTCCAACAATGCAGCCGAATACGAGGCTCTGTTGCACGGTCTTCGGATGGCAGTCTCCATGGGCATCCAACGCCTAGAAGTGTGTGGGGATTCGAACCTCACAATATCACAAATAAATGGAGACTTTGACGCCAAGGATCCGAAAATGGCGGCTTACCGCAATGCCTTCCTCAAGATGTCAGCTCGGTTCGAGGGGCTCGAATTTCATCATGTGGTCCGAGAAAACAATCAAGCGGCGGATATCCTTGCCCGCATCGGCGCTAAGCGCGACCCCATCCCACCTAACATCTTCTTGGAAAGGCTGTTCAAGCCATCCATGGTGTGGCAAGGGGAGACCGGCAATACTAGTCCGGATCCGACCACAACCCTAGATACCAAACACACTGACATAATCGGAGGCTCCGCCACCGAAATAACACCTTCGGCCCACGTAATCATGGTTGTCATCGCCCCCTGGACCGAACCCTTCTTAGCCTACCTAAATAGGCAAGAACTCCCCGAAGACCAAAATGAAGCACGTTGCATTGTGCGGCTCTCTAAAGCCTACAAGGTCCACGAGGGAGAGCTTTATAAGAAAAGCGCTACCGGAGTACTCCAAAGATGTATCTCCAAAGAGGAAGGGCGGCAGCTCTTGGCCGAAATTCATGCGGGACTCGGCGGCCAACACGCCGCAGCTTGGGCCCTTGTAAGCAAGGCCTTCCGTATAGGTTTCAGCCCGAGCAGACGCACAGGACCTCGTCCAACATTGCGTCGGTTGCCAGCTTTTCGCCAACCAAAGCCATATGCCACCTACCGCTCTCCAAACAATCCCCATAACTTGTCCCTTTGCGGTATGGGGGCTCGATATGGTTGGACCCCTTAAAGGAGGAAGCCATAAGAAAAAACACCTGTTGGTCATGGTGGATAAATTCACCAAATGGATAGAGGCCAAACCAGTTAAAACATCCAAATCCGGGCCAGTGATAGACTTCATATCAGGGGTTGTACACCGTTACGGTGTCCCCCACAACATCATCACCGATAATGGCTCCAACTTCACAGCCGACGAGGTGAAAACTTGGTGCGGCAAGATGAGCATTAAGCTCGATTACGCCTCCGTCTATCACCCCCAAACAAACGGTCAAGTCGAACGAGCAAATGGTCTTATTATGAGCGGCATCAAAGCCAGACTAGTGTGATCCTTGAAGGAATCAGACACGCACTGGGTCGAGGAGCTCGACTCCATACTATGGGGTTTGCGGACCACGCCGAATCGCACTACCGGATACACACCATTCTTCATGGTGTACAGCGCAGAGGCGGTATTGCCCTGCGACATCATTCATGATTCACCTCGAGTGCGCATGTATGAAGAGAGAGAAGCTGAGCTTGATCGGCAGGACAATTTAGATGCCCTGGAGGACGAGCGCGACGTCGCAAAAGCCCGTTCCTCATTCTATCAGCAACAGGCTCGAAGGTATCAAAGCAGAGAAGTACGGACCAAAACTTATAACGTTGGCGAACTCGTTCTACGCCTACCGGAGAAGAAAAAGGACAAGCTCAAACCCAAGTAGGAGGGTCCCTTCATCATTGATAAAGTTCTCACCGGAGGAGTGTACCGCCTGCGTGATGCATTAGATAATCGACTCGAGCCGAACCCATGGAACGTGGCCAGACTCCGAAGATTCTACGCCTAACGCCGAACTCTGTGTTCGTCCCCTTCCCTCCGCCCTTTTTACTATTATTATTTATATATATCCTCTCTCTTTACTTTTATGGCTTTGAAGCTTTAAGTGTGACTCGACTACACACTCTTGGCGCGCTAAATCCTTAAAGTGTGCGCGCTCACTGTACTTGGGGGCTTCTTATACAGAAGCTTAGTATAATTATCTTCCGGGCTTCATGCCCACTGCATATGAGTCACTTTTCCATATGTACCTTTTCTTCACCATTATATGCATCGATATGACTTAAGTTTTGGCCAAGCTGGGTTGCCTGGCTCCTGTGTTTATGCCCTACGTTCCCGTTAGTTCGGCTAGGGCATAAGGGGAGCACCTCTGCGATTGTTACTGCTGGGTCCGCCGGACGTGTACCTCAGACTGGGTGAAGCCGAAAGCTAGCGTTCTTAAGGGGATATTCGGTCGGTGAACTAAAGATGTTTATTACCTCTTACAATACAAACCCCCAGATGTTTCATATACTGCGTCTCTGTTCGCAGTTCGGACATGCACATTAATGCATGCGTACCCAGGGAAAGGAACCCTTAACAGAACTATTCTCCCTGGAAGATGTTTCTTACTATCCATGTAATATAACATAGCTAGTTGGGTACTTGTCTGTTCAAGCACTTATGACCCCTACGCCTGGTTTCCACGCGTACCCCAGTTTACATAACTGAGCGGGTACTCGGAAACACTCCGGACTGTTGGGTCCGGAGGCTGAAGCGAAGTCCGCCATGACAAATGATTTACAATCCGGCTAGGGACAAAATATGTCAATTGAAGTACACAGTCACTTAGACCCACATACTTCTTCTTCTATACCATCCAACAGGCTGTCTAGCCTACAATCCTGTTGGGAATACTTTGTGGCTAATTCTACCTGGTCATATACCAGACTAACGGGAATTTCTTTCCCATCTGACCCTACAGGTCCGACCTGGGCCATGTGATTCGGATCGACCTTGGTGTACCGTGTTTTCACCATGGCCCACGCTTCCCTCGCACCTTGTCAACAGGCCGATATCTTCCACAATTGGAAGCGTCGCCCCGCTCCCTTGAGCAGCTGTACAAGCTCCCCCATGCTTCCTGGCAGGGAGGTGGATGGCCACAAGCCCTAGGCAATACCCTGCATCACCTGGCGAACTTGTTCGTGCAGTTGCGAAAGCTCTTGCAAAAGGTCGCCTAAGGATCCGAGCATCTCCTCTTCAGGACGACCAGTCAGTATGCCTACAGACATAACTCTGTTAGCTTGTTTCTTCGCCGAACTTTATAAAGGTTTGTTTTGAGCACATACTGAAAATGCCGTGTTGAAGCCTCCTGTTCTCCTTCACGGAGTCCGCTAGCTGGGCCCGAACATCTTTCAATTCCACGCCCAGCCGGGTATTGGCATCCCGGAGATCGTTTTTCTCTCGCCGAACCCATGTAAGCACACGCTCGCCAGCCTCTAGCTGTCATTGAGCTCGTTGTTCATCCTCTTGTAAGATCTCCGGATTCATTCTGGGATTGTTTGCAGAATCTATTGTTAGATCTGCAAACATGTCGAATACCAACTGGTACACGTAATAACGTTTTTTTACCGATCGAGATAAATATTACCAGATGTGGCCTTCTTGGATTCCTCCATTTCGGTAGTTGCGGCCCTTAGCCGGGATTTGCACTCCTCCAACTCTTGAGACAAATGGGTGTTCTTCTCTATAAGAACCTATTCATACAATGATCCTTAAATCAGTTGTGCCAACTGTTTCAAGTCTCAGGGGCTACTGATATACATAATTCTCAGATTTTGCTTACCCGTATATCTTTTAAATACTGATCTGTGGCTCTAGCAAGCCCTTTTTGAGCAGCTCGGATGTATGCGTCTCCCAAGTTGAAGGCATTGAACGCCTCTTCGGAGAAATTAGGGTCACGGAGTGCGGCCCGCCGACGCCGATGATTCATAGCGCTCTCCACTTCGGAATTTGTAGCGGATATTCGATCCGCATCCTCTGCAGGAGGACCGTCCGGCGTTGTCCCCACGTTATCCTCCACCCTTGCGGCCGATTCTGGAGTCCGGATGGTAGAGGCGTGGCCGGCAGGATCTCTGGACACAGTCCGACAAGTACTTTTCTGCCAGGGCACAATGGACATTGTTACATTTTAAAGACGATAATCACGGAGCAGGTTTTAAATCATACCTCTCCAACGGTGTCTCGGTCCTGACCGCTTTCCTTTTAAGCCTACCCGGCTTGGGCGCCCCTTGTTGGTGAGTCGCCGCGAGCTCGCCACGGCGCCCCGATGGCTTTCCCTGTAAAGCGCAATACATGTGCGGTGGGTAAGGCATAAAGAAGGGATCCTTCTTGGAAGTTAAGACTCCGGTTTTACTTACATATGATGCAGGGAGTAGGCCAGGATAGTCGGAAATGATGGCCACCAGGGTGCTGTCACAGCTTTCCTGGTAAAACATCCTGTCAACGAGCTCCACAAATACGTACGAATATTCCTCGAGACCGGGGTCGAGGGCCCGATTGTGGTCCTCTGGGTGTGGAGGCAGGCTGTAGACCTCCCTCACAGCTTTCCGCAGTTCCTGTTATGGACTAGCAAGGTAAATATCTGCAATGAAAGAATGCGGGAATGAATAGAGTCGAGTAAGATAGCAACAAACCCAGCCAGGGGGGTTGTACATGGAAAATCCATCCCGTGGCTTAATGCAGATGAACTCCTCTTCTTATCCTTTATACAAATCGGACAATATTTTCGCCAAAGCGTGGCGGAGTCCGGACCTTTCCGGCCGCAGTGGGTGGCATCGTCTTCTCCATTGAAGTGCCACATGGGATGCCCTCGATACTGGAGTGGCTGCACCCCCCGCATTATGCATTTTGACATAACCTCGATTATTGTCAATCCGGATTTGGCAAGCGTTTTTATCCTGCCCATCAGATAAAGGACCTCTCTGCTATCTTCCTCCTGGGGGATCCGGGGACACCAGCTGTGGCATTTCTTCAATGGGGCATTGGTGAACTCAGGAAGACCCATCCGGATAGGGTCTGGAAGGGAGACGTCCTCTATATAAAACCACTCCGAAGGCCAATCTTCGGATGTCTTCTTCGGAGTGCCGGATAGGTATCCGGTCCCGGTGATGCGCCATATTTTGGCTGCACCCAATCGGTATATTGATCCCTCCTGATTGCAAGGGACAAGGCAGAACGGCCTCTTCCATAGCTCGAAATGAGCTCCACAGCCCAGAAATAGCTCACAAAGGGCGACATAACCTGCGATGTGCATGATGGAGGTAGGAGTGAAGTTGTGCAGCTGGAGGTCGTAATACTCCTGGAGCCCGCGGAGGAACGGATGGATTGGAAATCCAAGGACCCTCATACAAGGCATACTCGCTCCCCCCTGGATGGGTTGGGGAAACTCCCTGCTTGCCGCCTGCCATCGTAAGTGGCTAATCTGGCTCGGACGGGGACAAGATATGCAGGCGAGAGAAACCCCTGGGTCTGCAACTCCACCAACTGGCCGTGGGGTATGTTACACTTCTCCCAATCACCTGGCTTGGCGCTATGGGGGCGAGAGGAGGAGCTGCGGTGGACAGCCATCATGGGATGGTTTTTTCGAGCACTCTGATGGATCCACGCTTGGGGAAGAATGGTGTTACTTGGATCTGAGGATCCCCGTCTCTTTAATAGCCGATTTATTTAACTAGTCAAGGTGGCAAGTGTAAAAATGCCCTGGCTTCTCGCATTCGCCCGACACGTGGGGACTGACATTATTAAGGTACAGAAGCCGATGAGTGCAACATTAAATGAGAAGCCGGACACTGCTTGTTACAACAGGAACTCTGGAGAATTTGGAGAAGAACCCGCCTTGCAATGCCAAAGACAATCTGCACGCCGGACTCATCGTCATTGAAGCCTGGTTCAGGGGCTACCGAGGGAGTCCTGGATTAGGGAGTCCTCGGACAGCCTGACTATATGCTTATGCCGGACTGTTGGACTATGAAGGTAAAAGATTGAAGACTTCGTCCCGTGTCCGGGTGGGACTCTCCTTTGCGTGGAAGGCAAGCTTGGCAATTCGGATATGTAGATTTCCTTCTTTGTAACCGACTCTGTTGTAACCCTAGCCCCCTCCGGTGTCTATATAAACTAGAGGGTTTAATCCATAGGACAAGAATAGTCATAATCATAGGCTAGCTTCTAGGGTTTAGCCTCTACGATCTCATGGTAGATCGACTCTTGTAATACTCATATCATTAATATCAATCAAGCAGGAAGTAGGGTATTACCTCCATAGAGAGGGCCCGAACCTGGGTAAACATTATGTCCCCCGCCTCCTGTTACCATTAGCCTTAGACGCACAGTTCGGGACCCCTACCCGAGATCCGCCGGTTTTGACACCAACAAGCATCACTTGGAAATCTGTTTCCTTAGTATTACCTCGACCCCCTTTAACAGCACGGTGTTTCCTATGACTCAAAAAGAAGAAAATGAAACTACGAAAACAAAACTCTTCACTCTCCATATTCCTCGCTTGAATATCAAAGTCTTCAAGGTCACACCAATTTCTTCACTTTCAAAGTCTTCAGGAGAACCAAAGTCTTCAGCTGAAGACATTCATTTTTAGTGGTCGACTTTCACTGTAAATATCAAACTCCTCATTGACTTATAGAGCCTGTGTACACTCATAAACATATTAGTCCCTTAACCTATAAGTCTTCAATACACCAAAATCACTAAGGGGCACTAGATGCACTTGCAATCTCCCCCCTTTTGGTGATTGATGACAATATAGGTTAAGTTTTCAACGGGGATAAACATATGAATTGGAAGTACTCAATATTGAGGAATTTGATTGCAAGATATAGAAGAACTCCCCCTGAAGATGTGCATAGTGAGGTTTTTGCTTTTGAAGCAATGCACATTTGAAGAGTAGAATCATGGAGATCTCCCCCTATATCTTGTAATTCATACACGCATTTAACATATGAAATGAAGAATTTGAGATGCATGATGAAATATGGTGACTGATGTAATTCAACATGCGTGCATAGCATTAATGAGGAAATAGCATGCAGAAAACAGAGCAAAAGTATCAGGTCACCATCGGACTTAAGTTTACAACTCATACAATAAAAGCTTCAGAAGAGCGAGAGTTGCAACTTAACAAAAACACCAATATATATAGACCCGCTTGAATACTAACTCAAATCCCCCCCCCTTTGTCATCAAATGACCAAAAGGGATGAAAAGTGAGGACTAACGCCCCTGAAGAATTTCTTCACGAAGTCGATGGAGGAGCATCAGCATTGTTGGAGTCGTTTGTTAGAGTAGGGCCTTCTGCAGTGTCGTCCAGATCTTCATTTTCATCAGTATCGCGGGACAAGGAATATGAGCTGGGCACCAAAGGAGGAACTTCAACTTTCTTGAATTTCTTCGATGGAGGCTTAGACCAGCCGAAGTCCTGCTTGAAGCCCATATGCTTGAGATCCTCATCACGGTAAAGGTGAGACAGTATAGCCCAGGTGCGATCAAAAACTTCATTAAGGTAGTAATGGTTCTTCTTCACTGAATTATAGGTGGCAGTCATATTGTGAAGAATTGAACCAAACTGGCATTTCACCCATTTGTGATTGCGATCCACCTTTTGATGAAGAATGAGAGAGAAGCTCACGATCAGCCATCACCCTTGGAGTTGTTGCCTGAGGACTTTGCTTTGAAGCATTTGCAGCAGAATCATGAGTGGCAGAGTCATCATTGGTGGAGTATGAAGCAGCTTTGCGGAACTGTCCATCCAATGGTCAAATGCCCTCATCAATAACAGCAGTGGCCTTGCCCTTCTCATCAGCTGAGAAAAATGTCCGTTTGAGGACTTCAATCAGGGGCAAGTAGCTTCCATGGTTGAGTGTATCAGCTTTGTAGTTGAGTGAAGACCTTGATCTGAGGAATCTCATAATCCAGGGCGCGTAAGGCTTCAACTCAAATGGGGACATTGCAACATTTGCCAAAGTCCTCATGAAGAAATCATGGTAGTTCACAGGAATACCATGCATGATGTTGAAAATCAGCTTCTTCATGATGCCAACGACTTCTTCATCATTCGAGTCGTGGCCCTTGATTGGACTCAATGTCTTCGTCAGAATGCGATATACTGTCCTTGGCACATATTGCAATTCCTTCACGAGGAATTTGGTCCTTGAGGCTTGCCCAGGCTTCAGTGGCTTCATCAGCACTTGCATGAAATGATCTGACAGCTCAGTTTCAGAGTATATCAGACGCGCACCTTCTGGGGGAGGACTGACAGGCATGGCACGAAGCAATTCATTTGCCGGTGCCTTATAGTGTGTGTTCTCTATCATCCAGTCCAACACCCATGAGTTCACATCTTCAGCATTGCCGGTGATGTGCAGCATCGCATAGAATTGAAGAATGAGTTCTTCATTCCAATCGCAGATGTCACTGCAGAAATTGAGCAGGCCAGTATCATGAATGACAGCGAGGACAGGCATGAAGCAAGGAAGTGATTCCATATCCAAGTGAGCAATATGCTCATGATCGAAGACTTTGTCTTTGTTGAACAACACTGAGGAATAGAAATTGGCTTGGCTGGCAGTCCAGAATCGCTTCCTCCTCAGGCGAGCAGAGTCATAGGGATTATAGTCCATGAAGAATACATGCTCATTGAAGAAGGCATCAACCTTGAACTTTGGAGTCTTGGAGAATGGAATCTTCGGCTGTGGCTGAGGAGTGTCAGTGATCTGAAGAATAACTTCTGGAATGTCAATTTTAGGAGCCGCAAGCTGAGGAATTTCAGCTTCTACTTCAGTAGCAGCCTAGGCCTCCATTTCTTCAGCAGCTTGAGCATTAGCACTAGTGGCTGGAATCTCTTCAGGAATGGAAGGGGTGGCATGAATTTCATCAGAGCCCATTTGAACTTCAGTTGGAGCTGGGGACTGAGGAATTTGTTGTATTGGTGTGAACAGAGGAGAGTTGGGATGCTGACTATCGCAAAAATCATCATTCATCGCTGGAGTGGTGCTCCCAATATCCACATCTTCATACACTTCCATTTTTTCAATGCCGGCCTCTTCAGCAGTGAACTGAGGTGTTGGCGATGATACCTGGGGAGTTGAAGTGAGGGTCTCAACTTCAATTTCTTCATCCATCTGCTCTTTGGAAGTAGCAAAGGGATCTTCTTCTGCAGATTCTTCAGGAATCTGATATTCTTCGCCATAAGGAACAAGTTCCTTTGATGGCATACTTGCAAGAGGAACAACATCAATGGGATTCTCCGGTGAACTTGTCAAAATCTTCACTTTCTTGGGGGCCGAAGATTCTGAGGCAGCTGATGCCTTCCTCTTCTTCAGAGCAGCATGCTCTGCTGCTTTGGTTTTCTTCACTTCCAGAGCAGAAGGAAGAACTGGGCTTGGTGTTGGTGCAGGCGAAGCTGTGGTAGGGGGATCAATTTCTTCAGGCACAACTGATGAAGTTGGCCTGTCTTGAGCAGTTTCTTCAGGCGCAGCGACAGAGTCTTCAGCTGGCCTGGCAATTTCTTCAGGCGCAACACTAGTGGTTGCCCTGGCAGTTTCTTCAGAGGCTGGAATTTCTTCAACAGCCATGGTGCTTGCAGTTTCATCAGCAGCCTGATTTTCATCAGTGGTGCTGGCAATTCCTTCAGTGGCTTGAGCAGATGCTTCAGCCGGAATGACTTCAATGTGCACAGGAGCATCAGCACTTGAAGTGAATTTCTTTGTTAGCTTGACGAATCTGACCTTGGCACCCTTCCAATCAGCCTTGTAGGCCTCAAATTCTTTGCCGAGCTTTTTGATTTTAGCTTGCAGTGCAAGGAGCTGCTCAGGCGAAAGACTGAGGACATTGTCCTTTAGGTAGCGCTGCTTCTTGTACTGCGCTTTCTTCACTGACCTGGCTTGGTCATACTTCCATTTCTCTTCAGCGATGAACACCGTCACAACGTGACTTTGTCCAGGAATGAGGCCCAAATCTGGCATTGGAGTATTGGGATCTTTATGCCAGAGATCGATGAAATCGAGGATCTTCTTCGAATCCAATAGAAGGGGCACAACACTTCCTTTGGCTCTAGCGGCCTGCAGTTGTCTGTCCTTGATGATATCGGTGAGTTCATCATCATCAGTCTCATCATCAGATGGAATTTGAAAGACCACCTACTTCTTGTGAGGACTTGGTCTAGTGCCTCGTCCTGCAGTAGCCTTGGTCTTCAGCAGAGTGGGACCAGTTGATGAAGGATGAGCTGAAGAACTCGCTGAGGCTCCTGAGGCAATTGATATGCTAGTGGTCCTTTGGCACGTGGCGAGATGCACGGGTGCTGAGGACTTTGTCGGAGGAGCTGAGGACTTTGAAGTCCGAGGAAGTTGAGCAACATGAGGAACTGGGGCAGCTTGAGGAATTTGCATCGGTGGCACTGAGGAGATTGGCCGTGAGGGCATTGAAGAAGAACTTTGCCGTGAGGGCGTTGCTAAGGAAGGTGGTTTCTTGGCTGGCTTCTTTGGCATAGACTTCTTGCTTGAAGAAGCCTCAGCAGCGGCAGCGGCAGCAGCAGAATCCTCATTGAATTTCTTCACTGCTTCTTTGGCCTGCTTGGCCAACTTTTCTTGCCGCCTGGCCCATTCATTAGCATAATCCTCACCATGTTTAAGGCTTGTTGGATCAGCTAGCTGGCCAGGTGCCAGAGGAGGTCTTGAGCATGGAGAGTTAAGAGCGAATTTCTTCATGTATTTGGGAGTAACATATCTGTACTCCCTCCACTCTCTTCCCATCTTCTTTCGATCCTTTGAATGCGCACTTTGCGCTCAGTCTTTGTTTCCTTGCCATGAGTTGCCTCATCAGGCGTGCAGTACCCTGCATAGATATCCGTAGGGATCTCAAAAGCAGTATTCACCTCAAGCTTATTTCCTCCTTTCTGAGGCCTTTTACCATCTGCCATTTTCTTCAGCTGAGGAATTTGCACAATCGAGTTCTCTAAAGAAGTATGCAGCTTTTCTTTGAGGAACGCTGCAAATGAGTTAAGTTGATGAGAACCTAGTGATTCAGTAGCAGACATGTGTACCTGTGAACAGAGTATAGGTGCCAAGAATTTGGAGAGGTCATATGCGTTCTCAGAAGGTTTTGTAAAATTGAACAAGTTTGAGGAAATTAACCTGATGTGTCCTGAGGTCATATGCGTTCTCAGAAGGTTTTGTAAAATTGAACAAGTTTGAGGAAGACATTTACAAGTAAGTGAGGGAAGATTTCCGCGGCACCTTGAGTAGCGCATCTGGCGACGAGGTCGAGGCAGTGAAGCTCTTCCTCACCGGCGATGATGGAGGTAGCGGCGGCGCTAGGTTTTGAGAAGCTCGAGCGAGGGAGTGAGGTCGAGTGGAGTAAAAGTGAAATGAGGAAGGGAAGGGGGTATTTATAGCGGTGGTGAATGTCGTGGTTCTAAGACTGATAGTAGAAAAGGGGGGTAGGTATGGAGAGGCAAGATCTCAGCTACGGTGAAGGTGTACACACGGGATTTACGAGTTCACACCCTTCTCGAAGGAAGTAACAGCCCTACGTCTCGGTGCCCGGAGGCGGTCGATTGGATTTTATGTGTGTGATGTTACAGGGGTGCGAACCCTTGTCCCAGAGGAGGGGGGTGGCTTATATAGAGTGCGCTAGGACCCCAGCCGTCCTCCATTACAAGGGGCTTAATGTACATAAAGTAGGGGCGTTACTGATAACACCAGCCTTAAGTGTTATTTATGACCTTAAAGACTGCGGAGTGAACGCCTAACCATTGCAATGCTGAGTGACTCCTGATCTGCGGTGGGTTGAGTGGCAATAGATAGGGGGTCACCCGAGTGATATGACTAGTCGAGTGGATTGCACTCGACATCTTTGACTGGGGGTCTCTTGTTGCCTCTTGGACTTCTTATCTTCTAGGGTAGTGACCATGGGTAGGATGTATGGGTCAGGCCCATGACCCTACCCCAGGTCTGTATCCCCATCAGTAGCCCCAGAATGGATTAAGGTTCGAGTGGAAAGTAGGTTGAAGTTGAACTTGTTCTGAGCTTTGCACCTCGCGAGCGTTTTCTGCAATACGGAAAACTCACGTTGCTACTTCAGTGTCGATTGAACTTATAGCACCATCTGCCGAGTGTTGTCTTGGAGTGCAAAATACTTGGCGCGATTGATTGCAGTGTATCCCGGATTTCACGGGATACGAAATTTCGGGGAAGCGCACGGGACGGGGAGCACCGAAGTAGGCGGAGCGGATAAACAGTGGCGGCTCGATTTCCGTGTCGCCTTTTTCGCCACGTACGACACGCGCGACTGTTGCGGGATTTGACAGGATCGCTTGGTCCCACGCGTCAGCCACTCGGAAGCAACTCTTTATAAGGCGACGGGGCCGAGGCATCTGCACTGTGCACGCCTATTTCTCTGTCTTCTTCCTCTGCTTCTCCACCGCCTCCAGCTCTTCTGCTCTCAACGTTGCCACTTTGCCGCCATAATGAAGAACAAGATGGCGGCGCTGGAGCACCGAAGAAGGCGACGGGGTGGCGAAAGGCAAGAAGCAGAACCGCGGGTCGTCATCGCAGGCGAGGCTGCCGCCAGGATGGATCTAGGGCGATTGGATCCGGTCTTCGCTCCGGCAAGAAGATCTGGACGAGCTGGCAGAGTCTGGACTGATCGCCAAGGGTGCGGCAAGGCTGCCTGAGGGGGAGATGGAGCTGTAGCCTCGACCGGGTGAGTGTGTACTGCTCGCCACCCACGTCGACCGGAGATTTTCACTCCCTCCGCACCCCTTCTTCCGGGGCTTCCTGAACTTCTTCGGTGCTCAACTCCACCATTTTTCTCCCAACACCATTACGTACCTGGCCGCATTCGTGTCCATGTGTGAAAACTTTTTGGGGTGTCGACCGCACTGGGGTCTTTTCAAACATATCTTCACCATCCGTTCCTAGTCGGTAAAGAAAGCAAAAACGACTGACTCGAAGACCCATGTCATCCAGATGTGTGGGGGTTTGGGTATCCAGAAGAGGCATAGGAGTTATTTCCCTGCTATGACTCTCCCCGAGTCGGTTAGAGGCTGGCAGTCGACCTGGTTCTACTGCCAGGACGTTGCAACTCCAGGTCAGTCGACTGGCCTTCCCCACTTCACTTTCGACCGCGTCCAGACTCCTTCTCCACTGAAAGTGACTGCTGCTGAGAATGTGGAGACGAAGATGTTGGTTGAGAAAGTGGTCCAACTGATTAATGAGGGTGTCACTGGCCTGCACCTGTTGGAAGTATTCCTCAATCGACGCATCCAGCCTCTTCAGGCCCGTGACCATCCTATGTGGTTGTACTCCGGATCTGACGACACCGCTCGGGTCCATCCAGAAGAAGTGCCACCCAAGACCATGGCCATGTGGTTGAAGAGCATCACAGGTAACCAGGACAACCCAGAGGAGCCAGGCGAGTCGTCCCCTTCAGCGACGACAATCAGCCCGATAAGGTATGCTCTTTATTCTGACTGTCTTGCATATATTTTCCGACTGTACTTGATCTCGACTGACTTTTACTCGACTTTTTGTCTTGTAGGTTTTCACTGAGATGTATTCGATGCCCAACGACGAACAAGCTCTGGAGCAGGACCAGGAGGGAGAGGCCAACGCAGATGAGAGTGGTGAATGGGAGTCTTCGGATGAAGAGGAGGAGGAGGAGGAGAGCAAAGAGTGGGACGACAAGGAAGAAGTCGACTCGCCACCGTGCTCCGAACGCCGATCCAAGCAGCACCATGACCCGGCGGGTGGGCGCGGGAAGAACGTGGCTCCGAGTACCCACACTCAGAATTGCACTCGGATGTCAACTCCGGAGCCGACAGAGAAGGTCACCAAGCAGCCCAAGGTTGCTCCTCCAAAGGATCGGAAGACTTTGCCGCGGATCAAGATGGACGTCCTGTTGCTTTGGGGTGAGTATCTTGCTTGTGTTTATATAGGCCGACTGAAGTTTTTGTTCTGACCAACCGGATCATGTATCTTTCTAGCCCCACCTCTGCTGCCACTGACATGGACATCGACAAGGCACCAGGAGACGAGGAGACCGACGATGCGGCCACCTCTCGAGCTGGTAAGTCCGTTCGACCAGGCTTCATTTAGTCGAGTGGATCGTCAGTCGGCTGAATTTCCGATATTTCTCTCTTTCAATAGTTCCGCAAGAGGTCGTCGTGCTCCTTGACTATGAAGAAGAAGAAGCGCCTCTACAGGAGAGGAGGAAGAGGAGTGGGAGCTCAAGCAGGAGGAGGCTTGAAGTTCAAGTCCCTCAGTCGACGCCGGCGCTTGAGGCGGTGGTCGAACGTTCCGGAGATCCGGTTCGGACCAACGTCACATTCGCCAACCCGCTGACGACTGATCGTCCGTCGGGGTCGACTGCTCCGACTCCTGCCGCTCCAGTGCAACTCCATGCGTCTAACCCAGTAACTGCTTCGACTGCCTTGGATCCATCACTCTTCGCTGCATATCAGACCTTAGACGACTCACCGAGTGCTGCCAGGGAGGCTCTTCGCCAGGTGAACCTTGTCATGGAGCAGGTGAAGGTGATGCACGAGGCTAGTCAGGTGGCTTATAACGCCAGCACTGCCCTGCAGACTAATGTTCAGGTCAGCAAACTCCGACTAAACTTTTGAATGCCGTTTTATATCCGATCACCCACTGGGGTGTGCCTTTGTTTGGAGTTTAGGAAATCTTCCACTTCACTCGACTCGAGCTGAGTCTTAGTAAACTGTCTGGACCAGTGGGGGCACGCCGAGTGCACCCACTGGGTGTAGTCCCCGAGACCACGGTCATCGGCCGCGATGGCCGAGGTCTTAGAATCTTCTCTCTTCCGGCAGACCTCACGACACTCATGCCGGGCAGACCTCGCCGAAGTGTTGATCTCGAACCAGTTGGGGAACGCTAAGTGCACCCACCGGGTGTAATCCCGAGACTACCGTTGAATATTTGATTCGGCAAGAGTCTTAGAGTAACTTTTCACCGCCATTGTCTCTTATTTACGCCGATCGACATATCTCTCTCGCTGACTGCAGAGGTCTTGTGAACTTGGAGCTCGACTTTCCGAGTTAAAGAAGAAGCATATCAGCGTTGAACTTGATCTTGAACTCGCAAAGAAGAACCTCAAGACATCTCAACAAGAGACGACCATCATGGGAGGTAACCATTCGACTCTTGCCTACTTAGTAGCTCGCATCTTTCACTACTTTTTCTTTGAGACTCTTTGAACCGGGTGACTTCACACAAGCAGATGTGCGTAGTGAAAACCGTCAACTTCAGGCTCGTCTGAAGAGTGTTGTTTCTCTAGAGACAATGAAGGAAGCTTCGGAGAAGAAGGACCAGGACCTTGCTGCTGCTCAGAAGAAAGCACGTGAGAAGACAACGCTTGCGGACTAGAAGCTGGCTTCAGTCGGCAAGTTGGAAGAGGAGAACGCGAAGTTGAAGACCGCCATCTCGGAAGCCAATCAAGAAGTCGAGCAACTGAAGAAGGACAAGGAGAACCTGACCACTGAAGTTGGAGGCTTCGGAGCCAAGACAGGCAAGCTAGAGTCCTATCTGGGACAACTTGCCGCGAAGCTAGTTCTTAAGCTTGAAGGTACAATTACTCAACTGGTTAATTGTCGTCGATCGAAGTATGTTGTAATATTGTCGACTCATTATTTTCACGATGGAACAGAACTTTGCCAGGATTTTGAAGCTAAAACCGGGCGGGTCGAGACAGGTCTGGACCCCATCAATTGTCATGTGAAAGATGATGTTGCGATGAACTTGCTGTGATTGGAATCACGCTTGGACGGCGCTGTTGCCTATCTGGCTCTACTAAAGGCTGCGATGACCCGAGTGGACACCGAACTCTGGCCTCAGGCGGAACTTTCTCAAGACCTCGAGTCGCTGATGACTCGACTCAATTAGATTCCTGGCCGAGTGCAAGAGTGGAAGAAGTCACCTGCTTGTTGTGGCGCTGACGTTGCCCTGTCATTGGTTCAAGTGCACTACAAGGTAGCTAGAGAAGACAAGTTGGCGGCCCTCAAGGTTGCGAATACTAAGAAGCACTCCTTCCAGTCCTTCGTGGACACCTTCCTTGAGGCATCCACTCGTACTGCTGATAGCATCGACCTTGACAGCTTCTGCGATCCAGCCAGCCCTTCTCCCACCGAGTGACGAAAAAAACATTATGCTTGGCCCTCATTTGCCTCGGAATGCCAAGTGATTTTGTAATCGTTGAAACTCCTTCGGGCCTGACGCGAGTACTTTAATCTGTGGTTAGAAACCTTTGGACTTATCTTTGAATATGTTGTGTTTATCTTCGAGTGAATTTCGTTCTTCTCTTGGATTGGTTTATGTACTTTCGATGCAGCTTCTAAGGAAGAATCCGCAGTCGACCTGTTGGACGAACCTTGAGCAGCATTGATCAGCTCATCAGCGAGGCACTCAGCAATGGTCTTGACGTTCTTGACAGCAGTTTGCCTTGGTGCCAGCCGTTGGATGAGCCTTTGACAGTGCACACAATCTCGTCCTTCTTCTTGACGGTGCAGCCCCGGAGGGGGGGGTCGTGGTCGACCCACACCACTCGGCAGAATTGATCAGCTCATGAAAGCAGCTCGTCTTGGTAGCATTGATCAGCTCATCAGTGATGCATTCAGCAATGGTCTTGACATTCCTGAAAGCGGCTCGCCTTGGCGTCGGCTATCGTATGAGCCTTTGACAGCATGCACAATCTCGTCCTTCTTCTTGACGGTGCAGCCCCGGGGGGAGGGGTCGTGGTCGACCCGCATCATTCGGTCGGATTTTTCGAACTTAGGCGAGTACTGGACTGCAGCTAAGTCCCCGAGTGAGAGGATTGCTCGCCACTCGGTAGGATTTTCTATACTTAGGCGAGTACTGGACTGCAGCTAAGCCCCCGAGTGAGAGGATTGCTCGCCACTCGGTAGGATTTTTTATACTTAGGCAAGTACTGGACTGCAGCTAAGCCCCCGAGTGAGAGGATTGCTCGCTACTCGGTAGGATTTTTTATACTTAGGTGAGTACTTAACTGCAGCTAAGCCCCCGAGTGGGAGGATTGCTCGCCACTCGGTAGGATTTTTCAAACTTGGGCGAGTACTGGACTGCAGCTAAGCCCCCGAGTGGGAGGATTGCTCGCCACTCGGTAGGATTTTTTATACTTAGGCGAGTACTTGACTGCAGCTAAGCCCCCGAGTGGGAGGATTGTTCGCCACTCAGTAGGATTTTTCAAACTTAGGCGAGTACTGGACTGCAGCTAAGCCCCCGGGTGAGAGGATTGCTCTCAGAATCTCGTCCTTCTTCGTGTGGATGTGACCTTTTAAACTTAGGCGAGTACTGGACTGCAGCTAAGCCTCCGAGTAAGAGGCTGGCTCACCACTTGGTAGGATTTTCTAACACTTAGGCGAGTACTGGACTGCAGCTAAGCCTCCGAGTGAGAGGCTGTCTCACCACTTAGTAGAATTTTCTAACACTTAGGCGAGTACTGGACTGCAGCTAAGCCTTCGAGTGAGAGGCTGGCTCACCACTCAGTAGGATTTTTTAACACTTAGGCGAAACGGATTCGCAGATAAGCCTCCGAGCGAGAGGCTGGCTCACCACTCGGTAGGATTTTTTCTTCAACTTAGGCGAAACGGATTCGAAGCTAAGGCACCCACTGGGGGATTTTAGAACATGTAAAAAATGAACAACAATCATTCGTAAGATCAGAAATCATGTCTTTTGATAATCAAACTAAAAGGTACTTCTTATGACATCTCAACAATCTGAATGCTTTAAGAGTAAAAGGGGCGGAGCAGTTCCGCATTCCAAGCGTGTGGCTCATCTTTATTGTGCTCGACATTGAAAAGACGATATGCTCCGTTGTGGAGCACCTTGGTGACGACGAAAGGGCCTTCCCAAGCAGGAGCGAGCTTGTGTGGTTTCTGCTGGTCCACTCGAAGAACCAAGTCTCCCTCCTGAAATGCCCGACCCCTCGTGTTTCTGGCATGGAATCGACGCAGGTCTTGTTGATAAATGGTCGACCGGATCAAGGCCATCTCTCTTTCTTCTTCCAAGAGATCGACTGCATCTTGTCGAGCCTGTTCTGCTTCCTCTTCTGAGAAGAGCTCGACTCGGGGCGCATTGTGGAGCAGATCACTCGGGAGTACGACTTCAGCCCCGTAGACTAAGAAGAATGGAGTTCGTTCAGTCGACCGATTAAGAGTTGTCCTCAATCCCCAAAGTACTGATGGAAGTTCATCGACCCAGGCCCCTGCTGCATGCTTGAGGTCACGCATCAATCGCGGTTTCAGTCTTTTGAGAATCAATCCATTTGCTCTTTCAGCCTGCCCATTCGACTAAGGGTGGGCGACCGAAGCGTAATCGACCCTCGTGCCTTGGGAAGCACAAAAGGCCCTGAACTCGTCAGAGTCGAAGTTCGACCCGTTATCCGTGATGATGCTGTGTGGAATACCATATTTGAATATCAATTCTCTGATGAAACTTACAGTTGTACTTGCTTCAAGGTTTTTAATGGGCTTGGCTTCGATCCATTTGGTAAACTTGTCGACTGCCACCAGCACATGGGTAAATCCACTCCTGCCAGTCCTCAGAGGTCCAACCATGTCCGATCCCCAGACAGCAAAAGGCAAGCCGAGTGGAATAGTCTTCAGAGCTCACGCTGGCTTATGGGACATGTTGGAGTAAAACTGACAGCCTTCACATTTGTCCACTATCTCTTTCGCCATCTCGTTGGCATGTGGCCAGTAAAATCCGGCTCGGTATGCTTTGGCCACGATGGTCCGAGAGGACGCATTGTGACCATAGGTCCCCGAGTGAATATCATTGAGGATCATTCGGCCTTCTTCTAGCGTGATGCATTTCTGGCAGACTCCAGCTACACTTTCTCTGAACAACTGACCTTTTATCATGGTTGTCGGTGTCAAAACCAGCGGATCTCGGGTAGGGGGTCCCGATCTGTGCGTCTAAGGCTAATGGTAACAGGAGGCAGGGGACACGATGTTTTACCCAGGTTTGGACCCTCTCTATGGAGGTAATACCCTACTTCCTGCTTGATTGATCTTGATGATATGAGTATTACAAGAGTTGATCTACCACGAGATCGTAGAGGCTAAACCCTAGAAGCTAGCCTATGATTCTGATTGTTCTTGCCCTACGGACTAAACCCTCCGATTTATATAGACACCGAAGGGGGCTAGGGTTACACAGAGTCGGTTACAAAGAAGGAGATCTAACATCCAGATTGCCAGGCTTGTCTTCCACGCAAAGGAGAGTCCCATCCGGACACGGGACGAAGTCTTGAGTCTTGTATCTTCATGGTCCAACAGTCCGGCCAAAGTATATAGTACGGCAGTCCGGATACCCCCTTATCTAGGACTCCCTCAGTAGCCCTTGAACCAGGCTTCAATGACGATGAGTCCGGCGTGCAGATTGTCTTCAACATTGCAAGGAGGGTTCCATCTTTGAATACCCCAAAGTAGATCAAGGATCGTGTCCGGCTCTGTACATAATTTCCGCACACCTCCGTAGAGAGCATAACACTTCGCAAATCTATTATGCCGATGATTTTTCATGGTGTGCCCTCACGCCGCGGCCTGGCTTAATAGGAACCAGTTTTTTCTTGGCCTGCCACAACACGCATTGCAAGGCGGTTCTATTGGCACGCCTCGTCGAAGCAGAGATCGTGTTCCCCTTATTGCGGGATTCCCATCAATACGGGCGCGGGTAACCCCACTACGCCTGTTGGTATGACTCCGTGTTTTTACGCAAGTCCCAGACGGTCACGCCGAGGACGCTTGAGATTCATCCCCTTTATAGAGGGACCAAGGCCTATCCCTCTTTCCTACCACACTTGCGTCATTCCGTATCTCGAGTTCCAACACCCGAAGCTCAAGCTTAGGCACTTCGGATCTTCAATCATGTCCGGATCCAACCTTCAAGGCCGGTGGATGGCCTCCTCTGTCACGGAGGAGGACATTGTGAAGATTAGGGAGGTCAGATGTCTGACCGCCGACATCAAGCACATGCTTCCTACTCCAGGGCAGGTCATCCCTACTCCCGAGCCCAACGAGAGTGCCGTATTTGTTTCTCACTTCCTCCGAGGCTTAGGTTTCACCCTTGATCCCTTCGTGAGAGGGCTCATGTTCTATTACGGGCTAGATTTTCATGATCTAGCTTCGGACTCCATCCTTTACATATCGTCGTTTATCGTTGTGTGCGAAGCCTTCCTCCACATCACCCCACACTTTGGCTAATAGCTCAAGACCTTCAATGTAAAGCCGAAGGCGATTGAGGGGCAACACGCGGAGTGCGGAGGCGCTGCAATAAGCAGAAACACCGACGCCCCATGGCCAGAGGGCTTCTTCCCGGAGGTATCCGATCTATGTCAGTGGAGGTGGTTCTACGTCACGGCTCCCAGAGGCACAAAGTGGGTGGATGCCCCCGACTTCCGCTCGGGCCCTCCGCCTCAACTGGCATCATGGGCCAACGTGGGACTGGATTGGGGGCCTGCTAATGACGTACCGACATTGCAGAGCCGCATTCTGGGGCTTCTTGAGAGGGACATCAGTCTTGACAGCGTAATTCAGGTAATGCTAGTCCGACAGATCTTGCCGTGCAAACGTCGGCCTCTCTGGATGTGGGAGTTCAACCCAGAAGGTCCGCGAACTATTTAACACTTCTTCGGCATGACGCTCGAAGGGATGTGTAAGTTATTCTTCGGACCACAAGTAAAGTGTCCGGACATCACCGAGGATGCGGGCCTGAGCTGCAACCGCCCGGATACCCAAGTAAGTAACCTAGAAACCGAACACTTCGTTTATATTTATCATAACATTGTTCTGAAAACCATCCGCGGCCAGGATTGGCTCAGCAAGGCGGAGAGAATCAGTGTCGGCACCGCTTCCCGGAGGCTCGCATAGTCCTGCCATAGCCAGGATGCTTAGTCGTGTGCTAAGTCAAGTGCCTTCGGGGAAAGACGAAGGGAAGAACAGAGAAGCAGAGCTTCACACATTGCACATCCAAACCGGGGGAATTACTATCTCCATGAAGGAGGATAGTCGGGGAGGGGAATCTACGGTCTCCTCTCCCCGCGGGAAGAAGAGGGCCGCCTCCGAAGACTTGGAGACGGAGGTGCCTAGACAAGGGAAGAAAACTTCACCAAGGGGCCCTGCCCCGGAGGGCGTCCTCACCACGCCATGCCCGCAAACGGGCCAGCCCTCAGCCGAGCGGTAAGTTAATTGTAAATACAAAGCTACTGCTTCCTCCTCCGAGAACAATAACCAGGATCCATTCTTTGCAGTCCGGCTAGCAGCTCTTCTCGACAGAGTTCGTCTTCGGGGGATCTTCTTCCGGAGATGATGGAAAGTGAAACCCCACCTGCCTCTCCGCCTCATAGGGCTGGCGACCCCGAGGTGTCGTCACGGAGAAGTCCAGATTTGCCGAGGCCGGAAGCTAATACTTCGGCTGCCTTGAGCCCGAAGCGTTCGACTCCCACGGGGAGCAATAAGAAGGGTCCGGCATTGTCCGACGACCGGCCAGACACGCTGACGGGCCTTCTGGAGCGAGCTGCTCTCTCGGAGGATCACCATTCGTTAATGGGCACGGTGCTTGAGAAGATTTCATCTGCCACGAGCGGGTTGAATGAAGCTTTTACGGGCCTGCTCAAAGGCTTTGAGGTACATAATGAAATACGTAATTTTTTTGGTTGTACCGCACACGGTAGGTGTGCTCCATATAGATAGTATCCCCTGAGACTCTGGTTGCCAGCCCTAGGCGGCAAACGGAGGATCACACTCTTAAGTAATGATCGCACTACATTCATGCGTAGGTGGCTAAGGGTCCGGCGGCAGACCGGACCACTGAAGTCGCCGAACTGAGGCGACCGATTGAAATTGTGGACGCCGACATCACGCTTGTGAACGACTGGCTTAATGAGTCACAAAGTATGTGCTCTGCTTTCCTTATTTTTATAGGAAATATTAAGAGGAGCATAATGTTAATATGACATGCTTCGACTGCAGGCGGAGCTGCTGCCGTGGAGGCCCTGAGGGCGGAGCTTGCCCTAGCCAAGGAGCAAGCCTGGGCTAGCAATGCGGCTGCCCTAAAGGCGGCCGGAGAGTTGAGAGCCGAACAGGCTGCTCATCGCCGAAGCGAAGATAAAATAGCCGAGATGGTTGTGGAGCTGAAAAACACCGCCGACCGGTATGAGCTGCTTGAAAAAGAAAATCAGGCGAAGTCGGCTGACCTGAAGAAGGACCTTGATGCGGCCCAGGAGACGCGTTCCGAAATTAGGGATGCATGGGAGGAGCTTCGACAAGCCGGAGAAATCGCAGCTGGAAGCCCCTATTTGTTGCGGATGAAGTTCTTAGATCCAAAGTACGCTCCTCTGAATCGGCGCTGGAGCCCTGCAGATGCGTATGTGGATTTGGCAAAGAGTACGGCTGATGCGGCCAAGTTTTTCGAGGATCAAAAAGATAATGAAGTGGAAAGGCTGTTCTGGTCGCAATTCAGTGCTCCAATGTGCCCGTTGCCATTGAGTGAAAGGATGGCTGCTATGGCCGAGCTCCATAGGTTGTCCGGTCTTGCAATGAGGTCTGTAATAGACAATCTATGGCCGAAGGGGCCGAAGCCGGACAGTTATTTTGGTTTAGTGCAACAATTCCTTGGTGCCGTATCACGAATCGATGTCATGAAGAGGTCGGCTTGCACAGAGGGTACGCGGATGGCTCTTGCCCGTGTTAAAACATATTGGACAGATATGGAGGCCACCATCATTGCAACCCAGAATCCGGCGGGAAGCCAGGATCCAGCCGGGCACTACTTGGAAGCGGAGTAATGAAGGTGCTCGTTTAATAGAGGCTCAGTGCTCGAAGAGTGTCATGTTCGAGTGACAAATCGCTCCGTTGTAAAAACAATTGTATTTTAATTATAGAGGCAATGTTTATACTTTCGCCCGAAAGTGTTATTGTGCCTCCTGTCCGGCCGTTTGATGTGTATATAACCTGAAAGTTAGCAGTCGTTGGCTTCAGCCCCCACGCATACAATGCGGGGGTGTTTGCAAAAAGATGCGTAATCACACTTAATCCAACGTCTTGGTCCATTAAGGAGGTGATCGCATTGCGAACTAGGCAACCGGACTATATAGCTTTAACACTTTCACTTAGCCATAGGAGTTTGACGGCGGGGCTACTATGTAGCTCCTGGTACCTTCGCGTGCATCCGGATACGGGCGCGTGTGTACATGACCGGGGAACGGCTCTTCGTTAATGCGGAGGAATCCTAAAGATTCCGATGAGTCCTCGAGTGGTTGACTAGTCTCTCGCTATATCATGACAATCAGTTTTCGGCTTTCTCTACTGAGGTGCTCATCCAGAATAACCAGGGCACAATCGCAGTAGTTCTCCTTTGGCCGCCTTAGCCGATAAAAACGGAACGTAAGGCAGCAAACCCAGGAGCCGGGCAAACCCAACATTTGAAAAAAGACATGATTCGGAGCTGATGCATATAAGGCCAAACTCGCGATGCCGAACACTCCCGAGGGTATTCGGACTTTATAACATATACTGGGCTGAGTAGCACCCTTGATTATGAACCCTGTATTTCCAGGTACGTGTAGTAGTCTATCGTGGTGAAATGCCAATCAGGCCAGTATCCCCTGTGGGTGTATAGAATACCCATGGGATGTCAAGCAACAAGAGACAATAAAGAAGGTTTACATAGGGGCTTAATCTAAAGAGAAACCTTTGAGCGGGGCCCTGCTGCATGTCTGCGCCTTTGTCTCCGTTGTGCCGTGTCCTGGTAGGGTGTCGCACGAATGGTGTCTATAAAGAGGAAAACTCATGTAAAAGAGTACGACGTAATCGTGCGAAGAGTTGATTATTATCAATGCATAGTAGGGGTGTAAGACATTGGCCTATTAGTAAAGTCAAGCAAAAAGGTGGGATTTATTGCATGTTTGCAGCCCTTGATGCCCTCTATGGGGTTACATGTATAGCACCCAGCTCAGGTTTATCTGGGCTGTTACCGAGGGTGGTGTGCCGGACTTGTCTAACCGTGTCCGTGGTCTTAACGACCGATCATGCATTCTGATAGGAGAGGCTGCTTAGTGTCCGGCTGCTAGAGCCGCCGCATACTCTTCCACACGTAAGGAACGCTCTGTATTTCCGCTGACGGTGATGAAGCCACGTGGACCGGACATCTTGAGTTTAAGGTAGGCGTAGTGCGGTACTGCATTGAAGGAAGCGAAGGCTGTTCTTCCGAGCAATGCATGATAACCACTTCGGATGGGAGCGATGGTGAAGAGTAATTCTTCGCTTCTGAAGTTGTCTGGAGAACCGAATGTCACCTCTAATACGAGGGAGCCCCTGCAGCGGGCCTCAACGCCTGGTATCACCCCTTTAAAGGTGTTGTTTACTTTGGCTGATTCTGGATGGGTCTATCCCCATCCTGCGGACAGTGTCCTGATATATTAGATTTAGACTACTGCCGCCGTCCATGAGGACACGAGTGAGATGGTATCCGTCGATTATTGGGTCGAGCACCAAGGCAGCCGATCCTCCATGCCGCATACCAGTCGGGTGGTCCCTGTGATGAAAGGTGATTAGGCAGGCCGACTAGGGGTTGAGTTTGGGGGCGACGGGCTCTACAGCGTATGCGTCTCTGAGCGTGCGTTTGTGCCTTCTCTTTGCTATGTGAGTCGCGTAGATCATGTTTACTGTTTTTACCTCTGGTGGGAATTTTTTCTGTCCCCCAGTGTTTGGCTGGCGAGGCTCATCCTCGTCTTCACTTGGTGTTTCCCTTCCCTTGTGTTCGGCATTCAACTTGCCGGCCTGCTTAAAGACCCATCATTCTCTGTGAGTGTGGTTCGCAGGTTTGTCGGGGGTGCCATGAATTTGTACCACGTCATCGAGACTTTGTTCAGGCCGGACGGTCCATCTTTACTGCCTTTAAATGGCTTCTTTTGTTGACCGGGTCGAGAGCCCCTGAATCTTGTTGACCGCCGTGTTGTCTGGACTTTCTTCCTTGTTTCGACGCTTGTTTTTATTGCGTCGTGGCTTCCCGTTGCCATTGTCGGTGTTCTGGGAACGGGGGTCCCCAGACTTGCCTGCCTGCAGCTTGCGGCGTGGCTCAAAGGAGGCCTAGCACAACCCATCTTCATCAGCGCAAGCTCAAGACCCTCGCGAGGGGCCAAGCCTCGCGGGGCGGACGACAAGGAGCTTCCTCAGGCACGGCCTCGTCAGGCTGGCTCATGAGGAGGCGAAGAGGTCAAGGCATGGTACCTCGCGAGGTGCCCATGACGCAAGCCATGACGACCAAGGGCGCCCGGTCGGGCTCCGGCCAGCGGTGTCCTCCTTTCCTCTTTGGTGCAAAGGGAGCAAGCGAGCAAGAGCATCAAGCAAAGGTGTCCATTTCGATTAACGAGACCAAGACCAGCCCAACGGCCGGAAGGAAGTCATTGTGGAGCCCAAGCCGGCGTCATTACCAGAGCCTTTGACAGGCGAGGACCAACTTTAGTCAGGATAAGTGTACCCGCTGTTCCCCTTCAAAATGGCCAATTGTTGGCGCCCTTCCCGCTCAATATTTGGGAAGAGGCCCAGGGCCTTTGCCTATAAATAGGACTACCACCCCCAGGGTAGAGGCAATCTGGATCCTCATCAAGAAACCAGTAGATAGAGCGACTGAACCCCTCCTAGCAGTTCATCGCACCCGCCAAGAACAGACCCTCGCGAGGCTGTTCTGCTTTGTATTGTTCATCATCAAGCCCAAGAGGCAATCCACCACGCCACACATTGGAGTAGGGTATTACACCACAATGGTGGCCTGAACCAGTATAAATCTTGTGTCTCTTGTGCTGTTTAGTTTGGTAGTTTAGGTCCTAGTGATTCCGCGAGGAGCGAGCCGGCAGAGGGTTGAATCTCCACGCGCACCCTAGAGTTCGAACCTCAAGGGTCTGCCGGAACCCGAAATCCGACATTTGGCGTGCCAGGTAGGGGTGCGCCGGAATCTGCCTTCCGTCGTCTCGTTCTTCCCCGACCACCGTGTAACCATATGTCGGCGCTCGTCGGGCTCGCGCCGAGCGCCGAGCCGCCCTCGCCTCCCATGTCGCCCAGACGGCTCCCGTCGGCGGGCGCCCTCGTTGTTCCCCGTCACCTGCTGTCAACGCCGCCACCGGCCCGGCGGGGAACGAGCAGCAAGCATCGTCCCAGCATCCGTCCATGAGGCGGGACGGCCGCACCGCCACACCCTCGCTCACCCCCGCTGGTTCTTCGTCACGCGCGCCCCGCGCGGCCATGGAGGCCCGAGCTGCGCTCATCGCGGCGAACGAGCTCCTGCGCTACCGCCCCATCGACGACGTCTACGAAGAATGGCTCGACCGAGTCGCTGAGCTCGTCCGCGCCGCCGGAGGCGCCCCCGCACCGTCCTTCTCGCTGCACCGCACCCCGCCCCGCGCGGGCGATGAAGCTCCTGGGGCGCCTCAGCCGCCTCCTCCTCAAGAAGGCGCCCTGGCCCCAAGGCGCGCGGCCCCTGGGCGGAACCCGCTCCGCCAGGCGCCAGCGCGGCAAGAGCAGAGCTGCCAAGAAGTCCCTCGCCCACGAGAAGCTGCCCGAGCGCTCCCTGCTCCAGCACGTCAAGACCCTGCGCTGCCCCCAGCCGCGGCGCATGGGGACCCGCAGGACCAAGCTCTCCGTCGCCCAAGGCCCCCCCGTGGCCACGGCGGTCTGCCGCGCCTTCACCTCCGAGCTGCGCAGCGTCGCGTGGCCCGGCAAATTCAAGCCAGACCTGCCCCCTCGCTATGACGGCACGGCTGACCCTGCGGAGTTCCTCCAGCTCTACGAGGTGGGCATCGAAGCTGCCAACGGAGATGAAAAGGTCATGGCGAACTGGTTTCCCATGGCACTTAGAATGAGCTCGCACTTTGGCTCTGAATCGGCCCTAGGCACGATCTCTTCTGGGGCGAGATGCGCACCCGCTTCATCGCCAACTTCCGGGGCACTCGCGACGGCCACCCGCCGTGGCGACATGCGCCGTATCAAGCAGCAGCCGGGGAATGTTGGGGAACGTGGTAATTTCAAAAATTCCCTACGCTGCGCAAGATCATGGTGATGACATAGCAACGAGAGGGAGAGTGTTCGTCCACGTACCCTCGTGAGACCGTAAGAGGAAGCGTTAGCACAACGCGGTTGATGATGTAGTCGTCGTCTTCACGATCCGACCGATCCAAGCACCGAGCGTCTGGGGCCTCCGAGTTCAGCACACGCGTTCAGCTCGATGGCGATCTTGACCTCCGATCCAGGTAGCTCCGGAGATGAGTTCCGTCGGCCAAGACGGCGTGGTGACGATGTTGATGTTCTACCGGCGCAGGGCTTCGCCTAAACTCCGCGACGATATGACCGAGGTGGAATATGGTGGAGGGGGGCACCGCACACGGCTAAGGAACGATCCGTAGATCAACTTGTGTGTTTTTGGGGTGCCCCCCCGCCCCCGTATATAAAGGAGCAAGGGGGGAGGCCGGCCGGCCCCTTGGGCGCGCCAAGGGAGGAGGAATCCTCCTCCTAGTAGGAGTAGGACTCCTCCTTTCCTACTCCTACTAGGAGGGAAGGAAGGAGAGGGGAAGGAAAGGGGCGCACCCCCTCCTAGTCCAATTCGGACCAGGGGGGGGGGGCGCTGCCCATGCTGGCCGCCCCTCTCTCCTTTCCCCTAAGGCCCATAAGGCCCAATACTCTCCCGGGGGGTTCCGGTAACCCCTCCGGCACTCCGGTTTTCTCCGAAATCACCCGGAACACTTCCGGTGTCTGAATATAGTCATCCAATATATCAATATTTATGTCTCGACCATTTCGAGACTCCTCGTCATGTCCGTGATCACATCTGGGACTCCGAACAAACTTCGGTACATCAAAACTTGTAAACTCATAATCAAACTGTCATCGTAACGTTAAGCGTGCGGACCATACGGGTTCGAGAACTATGTAGACATGACCTAGAACCATTCTCGGTCAATAACCAATAGCGGGACCTGGATGCCCATATTGGTTCCTACATATTCTACGAAGATCTTTATCGGTCAAACCGCATAACAACATACGTTGTTCCCTTTGTCATCGGTATGTTACTTGCGAGATTTGATCGTCGGTATCCAATACCTAGTTCAATCTCGTTGCGGCAAGTCTCTTTACTCGCTCAGTAATGCATCATCCGTAACCAACTCATTGGTCACATTGCTTGCAAGGCTTATAATGATGTGCATTACCGAGAGGGCGAAGATACCTCTCCGACGATCGGAGTGACAAAACCTAATCTCAAAATCGCCAACTCAACATGTACCTTCCGGAGACACCTGTAGTACTCCTATATAATCACCCGATTACGTTGTGACGTTTGGTAGTACCTAAAGTGTTCCTCCGTAAACAGGAGTTGCATAATTCTCATAATTACGAGGAACTTGTATAAGTCATGAAGAAAGCAATAGCGGTATACTAAGCGATCAAGTGCTAGGCTAACGGAATGGGTCATGTCAATCACATCATTCTCCTAATGATGTGATCCCGTTAATCAAATGACAACACATGTCTATGGTTAGGAAACATAACCATCTTTGATTAATGAGCTAGTCAAGTAGAGGCATACTAGTGACTATATGTTTGTCTATGTATTCACACATGTATCATGTTTAGGTTAATACAATTCTAGCATGAATAATAAACATTTATCATGATATGAGGAAATAAATAATAACTTTTATTATTGCCTCTAGGGCATATTTACTTGATCTCCCACTTGCACTAGAGTCAATAATCTAGATTACATAGTAATGATTCTAACACCCATGGAGTCTTGGTCGATCATGTTTTGCTCGTGAGAGAGGCTTAGTCAACAGATGCGCAACATTCAGATCCGTATGTATCTTGCAAATCTCTATGTCTCCCACTTGGACTTGGTCCCGAATGGAATTGAAGCGTCTCTTGATGTGCTTGGTCCTCTTGTGAAATCTGGATTCCTTTGCCAAGGCAATTGCACCAAGATTGTCACAGAAGATCTTCATTGGTCCCGATGCACTAGGTATGACACCTAGATCGGAAATGAACTCCTTCATCCAGACTCCTTCATTTGCTGCTTCCGAAGCAGCTATGTACTCCGCTTCACATGTAGATCCCGCCATGACGCTTTGTTTAGAACTGCACCAACTTACAGCTCCACCGTTTAATAAAAGTATGTATCCGGTTTGCGATTTAGAATCGTCCGGATTAGTGTCAAAGCTTGCATCGACGTAACCATTTACGACTAGCTCTTTGTCACCTCCATATACGAGAAACATATCCTTAGTCCTTCTCGGGTATTTCAAGATGTTCTTGACCGCTGTCCAGTGATCCACTCCTGGATTACTTTGGTACCTTCCTGCCAAGCTTATTGCTAAGCATACGTCAGGTCTGGTAAACAGCATTGCATACATGATAGAGCCTATGGCTGAAGCATAGGGAACATTTTTCATTTTCTCTCTATCTTCTGCTGTGGTCGGGCATTGAGTTTGACTCAACTTCACACCTTGTAGCACAGGCAAGAATCCTTTCTTTGCCTGATCCATTTTGAACTTTTTCAAAATTTTGTCAAGGTATGTGCTTTGTGAAAGTCCTATTAAACGTCTTGATCTATCTCTATAGATCTTGATGCCCAATATGTAAGCAGCTTCACCTAGGTCTTTCATTGAAAAACTTTTATTCAAGTATCCCTTTATGCTATCCAGGAATTCTATATCATTTCCGATTAATAATATGTCATCTACATATAAAATCAAAAATGCTATAGAGCTCACACTCACTTTCTTGTAAATACAGGCTTCTCCAAAAGTTTGTATAAAACCATATGCTTTGATCACACTATCAAAGCGTTTATTCCAACTCCGAGATGCTTGCACCAGTCCATAAATGGAACGCTGGAGTTTGCACACTTTGTTAGCACCTTTTGGATCAACAAAACCTTCTGGCTGCATCATATACAACTCTTCTTCCAGAAATCCATTCAAGAATGCAGTTTTGACATCCATTTGCCAAATTTCATAATCATGAAATGCAGCAATCGCTAACATGATTCGGACAGACTTAAGCATCGCTAGGGTGAGAAAGTCTCATCGTAGTCAACTCCTTGAACTTGTCAAAAACCTATCGCAACAAGTCGAGCTTTATAGACAGTTACATTACCATCAGCGTCAGTCTTCTTCTTAAAGATCCATTTATTCTCAATGGCTTGCCGATCATCGGGAAAGTCAACCAAAGTCCATACTTTGTTTTCATACATGGATCCCATCTCAGATTTCATGGCCTCTAGCCATTTTGCGGAATCTGGGCTCATCATCGCTTCCTCATAGTTCGTAGGTTCATCATGGTCAAGTAACATGACTTCCAGAATTGGATTACCGTACCACTCTGGTGCGGATCTTATTATGGTAGACCTACGAGGTTCAGTAGAAACTTGATCTGAAGTTTAATGATCAATATCATTAGCTTCCTCACTAATTGATGTAGTTGTCACAGGAACCGGTTCTCGTGATGAACTACTTTCCAATAAGGGAGTAGATACAGTTATCTCATCAAGTTCTACTTTCCTCCCACGCACTTCTTTCGAGAGAAACTCCTTCTCTAGAAAGGATCCATTCTTAGCAACGAATGTCTTGCCTTCGGATCTGTGATATAAGGTGTACCCATGATCTCTTTTGGGTATCCTATGAAGACACATTTCTCCGATTTGGGTTCGAGCTTATCTGGTTGAAGTTTCTTCACATAAGCATCGCAGCCCCAAACTTTAAGAAACGACAACTTTGGTTTCTTGCCAAACCATAGTTCATAAGGCGTCGTCTCAACGGATTTTGATGGTGCCCTATTTAATCGTGAATGCGGCCATCTCTAAAGCATAACCCCAAAACGATAGCGGTAAATTAGTAAGAGACATCATAGATCGCACCATATCAAGTAAAGTACGATTACGACGTTCGGACACACCATTTCGTTGTGGTGTTCCAGGTCGCGTAAGTTGTGAAATTATTCCACATTGTTTCAAGTGTAGACCAAACTCGTAACTCAAATATTCTCCTCCACGATCAGATCATAGAAACTTTATTTTCTTGTTACGATGATTTTCCACTTCACTCTGAAATTCTTTGAACTTCTCAAATGTTTCAGACTTGTGTTTCATTAAGTAGATATACCCATATCTGCTCAAATCATCTGTGAAGGTGAGAAAATAACGATACCCGCCGCGAGCCTCAACATTCATTGGACCACAAACATCAGTATGTATGATTTCCAACAAATCAGTTGCTCGCTCCATAGTTCTGGAGAACGACATTTTAGTCATCTTGCCCATAAGGCACGGTTCGCAAGTACCAAGTGATTCATAATCAAGTGATTCCAATAGTCCATCAGTATGGAGTTTCTTCATGCGCTTTACACCGATATGACCCAAATGGCAGTGCCACAAATAAGTTGCACTATCATTATCAACTCTGCATCTTTTGGTTTCAACACTATGAATATGTGTATCACTACTATCGAGATTTAATAAAAATAGACCACTCTTCAAGGGTGCATGACCATAAAAGATATTACTCATATAAATAGAACAACCATTATTCTCTGATTTAAATGAATAACCGTCTCGCATCAAACAATATCCAGATATAATGTTCATGCTCAACACTGGCACCAAATAACAATTATTCAGGTCTAAAACTAATCCCGAAGGTAGATGTAGAGGTAGTGTGCCGACCGCGATCACATCGACTTTGGAACCGTTTCCCACGCGCATCGTCACCTCGTCCTTGGCCAGTGCTCACTTATTCCGTAGTCCCTTGTTTCGAGTTGCAAATATTTGCAGAACCGATATCAAATACCCAGTGCTACTACGAGCTCTAGTTAGGTACACATCAATAACATGTATATCACATATACCTTTGTTTACTTTGCCATCCTTCTTATCCGCCAAATACTTGGGGCAGTTCCGCTTCGGTGACGGTCGCTTGCGGTAGAAGCACTTTCAGTTTCAGGCTTAGGTCCGGACTTGGGTTTCTTCTCTTGAGCAGCAACTTGCTTGCTGTTCTTCTTGAAGTTCCCCTTCTTCTTCCCTTTGCCCTTTTTCTTGAAACTAGTGGTCTTGTTGACCATCAACACTTGATGCTCCTTCTTGATTTCTACCTCCATGACTTTTAGCATTGCGAAGAGATCGGGAATAGTCTTGGTCATCCCTTGCATATTATAGTTCATCACAAAGATCTTGTAGCTTGGTGGCGGTGATTGGAGAATTACATCAATGACGCTATCATCCGGAAGATTAACTCCGGTTGAATCAAGTGATTATTATACCCGGACATTTTGAGTATATGCTCACTTGTGAGAACTATTCTCCTCCATCTTGCATTTGTAGAACTTATTGGAGACTTCATATCTCTCAATCCGGGCATTTGCTTGAAATATTAACTTCAACTCCTGGAACATCTCATATGCTCCATGACGCGTTCAAAAGCGTCGTTGAAGGCCTGGTTCTAAGCCGTAAAGCATGGCACACCGAACTATAGAGTAGTCATCGGCTTTGCTCTGCCAGACGTTCTTAACGTCATCGGTTACATCGGCCAGGCTGGCACAGCACCAGCGGTGCTTCCAGGCCGTAACTTTTACGTGCAAAGCAATGAGGATAATCCTCAGGTTATCGACCCAGTCCGTGTAATTGCTACCATCATCTTTCAACTTTGCTTTCTCAAGGAACGCATTAAAATTCAACGGAACAACAACACGAGCCATCTATCTACAAACAAACATAGACAAGCAAAATACTATCAGGTACTAAGTTCATGATAAATTTAAGTTCAATTAATCATATTACTTAAGAACTCCCACTTAGACAGACATCTCTCTAGTCATCTAAGTGATTACGTGATCCAAATCAACTAAACCATAACCGATCATCACGTGAGATGTAGTTTTCAACGGTGAACATCACTATGTTGATCATATCTACTATATGATTCACGCTCGACCTTTCGGTCTCCGTGTTCCGAGGCCATATCTGCATATGCTAGGCTCGTCAAGTTTAACCTGAGTATTCCGCGTGTGCAAAACTGGCTTGCACCCGTTGTAGATGGACGTGAGAGCTTATCACACCCGATCATCACGTGGTGTCTGGGCACGAACTTTGGCAGCAGTGCATACTCGGGGAGAACACTTCTTGATAATTTTAGTGAGAGATCATCTTAAAATGCTACCGTCAATCAAAGCAAGATAAGATGCATAAAGGATAAACATCACATGCAATCAATATAAGTGATATGATATGGCCATCATCATCTTGTGCTTGTGATCTCCATCTCCGAAGCACCGTCGTGATCACCATCGTCACCGGCGCGACACCTTGATCTCCATCGTAGCATCGTTGTTGTTTACGTCATCTATTGCTTCTACGACTATCGCTACCGCTTAGTGATAAAGTAAAGCAATTATAGGGCGTTTGCATTTCATGCAATAAAGCGACAACGATATGGCTCCTGCCAGTTGCCGATAACTTTGGTTACAAAACATGATCATCTCATACAATAAAATATAGCATCATGTCTTGGCCATATCACATCACAACATGCCCTGCAAAAACAAGTTAGACGTGCTCTACTTTGTTGTTGCAAGTTTTACGTGGCTGCTACGGGCTAAGCAAGAACCGTTCTTACCTACGCATCAAAACCACAACGATAGTTCGTCAAGTTGGTGCTGTTTTAACCTTCGCAAGGACCGGGCGTAGCCATACTCGATTCAGATAAAGTGAGAGAGACAGACACCCGCCAGCCACCTTTAAGCACGAGTACTCGTAACGGTGAAACCAGTCTCGCGTAAGCGTACTCGTAATGTCGGTCCGGGCCGCTTCATCTCACAATACCGCCGAACCAAAGTATGACATGCTGGTAAGCAGTATGACTTGTATTGCCCACAACTCACTTGTGTTCTACTCGTGCATATAACATCAACGCATAAAACCTAGGCTCTGATACCACTGTTGGGGAACGTAGTAATTTCGAAAAAATTCCTACACACACGCAAGATCATGGTGATGACATAGCAACGAGAGGGGAGAGTGTTCATCCACGTACCCTCGTAGACCGTAAGCGGAAACGTTAACTGCAACGGTTGATGTAGTCGTACATCTTCACGATCCGACCGATCCAAGCACCGAACGTCACGGGCCTCCGAGTTCAAAGACACGTTCAGCTCGATGAAGATCTCCGGCCTCCGATCCAGCGAAGCTCCGGAGATGAGTTCCGTCAGCATGACGGCGTGGTGACGATGATGATGTTCTACCGGCGCAGGGCTTCGCCTAAACTCCGCGACGATATGACCGAGGTGGAATATGGTGGAGGGGGGCACCGCACCTGCCAAGGAACGATCCGTAGATCAACTTGTGTGTTTTGGGTGCCCCGCCCCGTATATAAAGGAGCAAGGGGAGGCCGGCCGACCTTGGGCGCCAAGGGAGGAGGAATCCTCCTCCTAGTAGGAGTAGGACTCCTCCTTTCTTACTCTCCTACTAGGAGGAAGGAAGGGAGGGGGGAAGGAAAGGCGCGCCCCCTCCTAGTCCAATTCGGACCAGAGGGGGGAGGGGGCGCGCGGCCCATGCTGGCCGCCCCTCTCTCCTTTCCCCTAAGGCCCATAAGGCCCAATACTCTCCCGGGGGGTTCCGGTAACCCCTCCGGCACTCCGGTTTTCTCCGAAATCACCCGGAACACTTCCGGTGTCTGAATATAGTCATCCAATATATCAATATTTATGTCTCGACCATTTCGAGACTCCTCGTCATGTCCGTGATCACGTCCGGGACTCCGAACAAACTTCGGTACATCAAAACTTGTAAACTCATAATAAAACTGTCATCATAACGTTAAGCGTGCGGACCATACGGGTTCGAGAACTATGTAGACATGACCTAGAACCATTCTCGGTCAATAACCAATAGCGGGACCTGGATGCCCATATTGGTTCCTACATATTCTACGAAGATCTTTATCGGTCAAATCGCATAACAACATACGTTGTTCCCTTTGTCATCGGTATGTTACTTGCCCGAGATTTGATCGTCGGTATCCAATACCTAGTTCAATCTCGTTACCGCAGAATCTCTTTACTCGCTCTGTAATGCATCATCCCATAACCAACTCATTGGTCACATTGCTTGCAAGGCTTATAATGATGTGCATTACCGAGAGACCCAGAGATACCTCTCCGACGATCGGAGTGACAAAACCTAATCTCGAAATACGCCAACTCAACATGTACCTTCGAAGACACCTGTAGTACTCCTTTATAATCACCCAGTTACGTTGTGACGTTTGGTAGTACCCAAAGTGTTCCTCCGGTAAACGGGAGTTGCATAATTCTCATAGTTACAGGAACTTGTATAAGTCATGAAGAAAGCAATAGCAGTATACTAAACGATCAAGTGCTAGGCTAACGGAATGGGTCATGTCAATCACATCATTCTCCTAATGATGTGATCCCGTTAATCAAATGACAACACATGTCTATGGTTAGGAAACATAACCATCTTTGATTAATGAGCTAGTCAAGTAGAGGCATACTAGTGACTATATGTTTGTCTATGTATTCACACATGTATCATGTTTCCGGTTAATACAATTCTAGCATGAATAATAAACATTTATCATGATATGAGGAAATAAATAATAACTTTTATTATTGCCTCTAGGGCATATTTCCTTCAGGGAAACCCTGCAGAAGTACATCCAGCGCTTCAACAACGCTCGCCTCAAGATCCCCAGGGTAACGGAGGAGGCCATCATCTCTGCCTTCTCCGACGGTGTGCGTGTCGTCAAGATGAAGGAGGAGCTGGCGATGCATGAAGACCTGTGCACCTCCTTGGAGCTGTTCAACTTGGCAACCAAGTGCGCCAGGGCTGAGGAGGGGCGCCTCTCCCTCCTCGAGCTGCCTGGCGCGGACCCCGAAGAGAAGAAGCCCAAGGCCAAGGACGTGAAGCACAAGGGGGCTGCCGTGCTCGCGGCCGAGCCAGACACCAAGCGGGGCAGAGATCAGCCCGAGTCCTCCAAGGGCAGCCGGTACTGTGTGTACCACGACCTCCACACCCACAACACGAATGAATGCCAAGAGCTCCGGGCCGTGCGTGAGGGAAGGGTCGGCAGATGCCCCGAGCGCAGCGACCGGGGCTACGGCCGACGAGGAGGAAGGAATGCAGGACGCTGGGAAGACCGCGGCCCGCGCCAAGGGTGGCGCGACCAACCTCGCGAGGACCGCTGGCAGGACCCGCCTCGCGAGGGAGGCTGGAGGGATCAACCTCGCGAGGATCGCCCGCAAGGGAACGCAGGCCTCCCTCCGCTGCCGCCGCTGCCAAGAAGGAATGAAGACCGTCATCAGGACGAGGGGCTGGAGGCTTCCAGGAACCGCATGCGATCGCCTGCATCCTGGGTGGAGCTCAAGCCCCAGCCTCTCAGCGCATCTTCAAGCAGTTCGCCCGCGAAGTGAATGCAGTCCTCCCCAAGCTCGAGGCCACGCGCCCTCTCAGGTGGTCGGCGTGCGCCATCACGTTCAGCTCAGCGGATCAGCTCAAGTGCACGGCCACAGCCTGAGTCCTCCCGATGCTTTGTTCCCCTATCATCAGCAACGTGCTAGTCACCAGGACCCTCATCGACGGCGGGGCAGGGCTCAACGTCCTGTCCGTGGAAACATTCAACAATCTTCAAGTGCCTTACAGTCAGCTTCAGCCAACCAAGCCCTTCTCCGGAGTCACCGACGGCTCCACGGTCCCGATAGGGCAGGTCCGCCTTCCTGTCACCTTCGGGGCTCGCGACAACTACCGCACCGAGCTCATCGACTTCGACGTCGCCCACATTCGCCTGCCGTACAACGCCATCCTCGGGTACCCGGCGCTGGCCAAGTTCATGGCCGTAACACACCATGGCTACAACGTCCTCAAGATGCCAGGAAGCGGCGGGGTCATCACGGTGCCCTGCGAAGAGAGAGACGCAGTGTGCTCCCTGGAGCGAGCCCTTCAGGCCTCATCACTGGAAGACTCAGACCGCGGAGGCAGGAGGCTTCCTGAGGCCGCCCCCAAGAAGAAGAAGACATCGACCGGCTCGGCCCCTCAGGAGGCAGGCCCCTCAGGGCCCGCGTGAAGGAAATATGCCCTAGAGGCAATAATAAAGTTATTATTTATTTCCTTATATCATGATAAATGTTTATTATTCATGCTAGAATTGTATTAACCGGAAACATAATACATGTGTGAATACATAGACAAACAGAGTGTCACTAGTATGCCTCTACTTGACTAGCTCGTTAATCAAAGATGGTTATGTTTCCTAACCATAGACATGAGTTGTCATTTGATTAACGTGATCACATCATTAGGAGAATGATGTGATTGACATGACCCATTCCGTTAGCCTAGCAATTGATCGTTTAGTATGTTGCTGTTGCTTTCTTCATGACTTATACATGTTCCTGTAACTATGAGATTATGCAACTCCCGTTTACCGGAGGAACACTTTGGGTGCTACCAAACGTCACAACGTAACTGGGTGATTATAAAGAGTACTACAGGTGTCTCCAAAGGTACATGTTGGGTTGGCGTATTTCGAGATTAGGTTTTGTCACTCCGATTGTCGGAGAGGTATCTCTGGGCCCTCTCGGTAATGCACATCACTATAAGCCTTGCAAGCAATGTAGCTAATGAGTTAGTTACGGAATGATGCATTACGTAACAAGTAAAGAGACTTGCGTAACGAGATTGAACTAGGTATTGGATACCGACGATCAAATCTCGGGCAAGTAACATACCGATGACAAAGGGAACAACGTATGTTGTTATGCGGTTTGACCGATAAAGATCTTCGTAGAATATGTAGGAGCCAATATGGGCATCCAGGTCCCGCTGTTGGTTATTGACCAAGAATAGTTCTAGGTCATGTCTACATAGTTCTCGAACCCGTAGGGTCCGCAACGCTAAGGTTTCGATGGCGGTTATATTATGAGTTTATGAGTTTTGATGTACCGAAGGAGTTCGGAGTCCCGGATGAGATCGGGGACATGACGAGGAGTCTCGAAATGGTCGAGACGTAAAGATCGATATATTGGACGACTATATTCGGAGTTCGGAAAGGTTCCGAGTGATTCGGGTATTTTTCGGAGTACCGGAGAGTTACGAGAATACGTATTGGGCCTTATTGGGCCATACGGGAAAGAAGGAAAAGGGCCTCAAGGGTGGCCGCACCCCTTCCCTTGGTCTGGTCCGAATTGGACTAGGGAAGGGGGGCGCCCCCTTCCTTCCTTCTCCTTTTCCCTTCCCTTTCCTTCTCTCCTACTCCTACTACATGGAAGGTTTCCTAGTTGGACTAGGAAAGGGGGAATCCTACTCCGGTGGGAGTAGGACTCCCCTAGGCGCCATAGAGAGGGCCGGCCTCCCTCCTCCACTCCTTTATATCTGAGGCAGGGGGCACCCCATGGACACACAAGTTGATCTACAGATCGTTCCTTAGCAGTGTCAGCGGTGCCCCCCTCCACTATATTCCACTTCGGTCATATCGTCGGAGCTTAGGCGAAACCTGCGCCGGAGAAGTCATATCGTCACGGAGCTTAGGCGAAGCCCTGCGTCGGTGGAGCATCATCATCGTCCTGCCGCGTCGTCTTGTGGAACTCATCCCGACACTTTGCTGGATCGAGTCCGGGATCGCCATCGAGCTGAGCGTGTGCAGAACTTCGGAGGTGCCGTCGTTCGGTATTTGGATCGGTCGGATCGTGAAGGCGTGCGACTACATCAACCTCGTTGTTATAACGCTTCGCTTACGGTCTACAAAGTGCGTGGACATACACTCTCCCCTCTCGTTGCTATGCATCACCATGATCCTTAGCGTGTGCGTAGAATTTTTTGAAATTACTACGTTCCCCCAACGTGCATCCGAGCCTAGGTTTTTATGGTTTGATGTTTTGCACGAGTAGAACACAAGTGAGTTGTGGGCGATACAAGTCATCTTGCCGACCAGCATGTCATACTTTGGTTCAGCGGTATTGTGAGATGAAGCGGCCGGACCGACATTACGCCAGACGCTTACGCGAGACCGGTTTCACTGCTACGAGCACTCGTGCTTAAAGGTGGCTGGCGGGTGTCTGTCTCTCTCACTTTAGTTGAACCGAGTGTGACTACGCCGGTCCTTGCGAAGGTTAAAACGGAGTCTATTTGACAAACTATCGTTGTGGTTTTGATGCGTAGGTGAGAACGGTTCTTGCTAAGCCCGTAGCAGCCACGTAAAATTTGCAACAACAAAGTAGAGGGCGTCTAAATTGTTTTTGCGAGGGCATGTTGTGATGTGATATGGTCAAGACGTGATGAGATATAAGTTGTTGTATAAGATGATCATGTTTTGTTGAAGTTATCGACAATCGGCGGAAGCCCTATGGTTGTCTCTTTGTTGCATAAGATGCAAGTGCCAAATAATTGCTTTACTTTATCGCTATGCGATAGCAATAGTTGCAAGAGCAATAGTTGGCGAGACAACCATGTGATGACACATTGATATAGATCAAGATGATGAAGATCATGGTGTCATGCCGGCGACGATAAAGATCATGACAGTACTTTGGAGATGGAGATCAAAGGCGCAAGATGATCATGGCCATATCATGTCACATATTTTGATTGCATATGATGTTTATCTATTATACATCTTATTCTTGCTTTGATTGACGGTAGCATTTTAAGATGATCTCTCACTAAAATTATCAAGTAGTGTTCTCCCTGAGTATGCACTGCTGCCAAAGTTCGTCGTGCCTGCACACCACGTGATGATCGGGTGTGATAAGCTCTCACGTCCATCTACAACGGGTGCAAGCCAGTTTTGCACACGCGGAATACTCAGGTTAAACTTGACGAGCCTAGCATATGCGAGATATGGCCTCGAGCACGGAGACCGAAGGTCGGCGTGAATCATATAGTAGATATTATCAACATAGTGATGTTCACCATTGAAAACTACTCCATCTCACGTGATGATCGGTTATGGTTTAGTTGATTTGGATCACGTGATCACTTAGATGACTATAGAGATGTCTGTCTGAGTGGGAGTTCTTAAGTAATATGATTAATTGAACTTAAATTTATCATGAACTTAGTCCTGGTAGTATTTTGCAAATTATGTTGTAGATCAATAGCTTGCGTTGTTGCTTTCATATGTTTATTTTGATATGTTCCTAGAGAAAATTGTGTTGAAAGATGTTAGTAGCAATGATGCGGATTGGATCCGTTATCTGAGGTTTATTCTCATTTCTGCATAGAAGAATTATGTCCTTAATGCACCGCTAGGTGACAAACCTATTGCAGGAGCAGATGCAGACATTATGAACATTTGGCTAGCTCAAAAGGATGACTACTTGATAGTTTAGTGCACCATGCTTAAACGGCTTAGAATCGGGACTTCAAAGACGTTTTGAACGTCATGGACCATATGAGATGTTCCAGGAGTTGAAGTTAATATTTCAAGCAAATACCCGAGTTGAGAGATATGAAATCTCCAACAAGTTCTATAGCTAAAAAATGGAAGAGAATCGCTCAACTAGTGAGCATGTTCTCAGATTGTCTGGGTACTTCAATCGCTTGAATCAAGTGGGAGTTAATCTTCCGTATAAGATAGTGATTGACAGAATTCTCTAGTCACCAACACTAAGTTACTAGAACTTCGTGATGAACTATAGTATGCAAGACGATTCCCGAGCTCTTCGTGATGTTGAAATCGACGAAGGTAGAAATCAAGAAAGAGCATCAAGTGTTGATGATTGACAAGACCACTAGTCTCAAGGAAAAGGGCAAAGGGAAGAAGGGGAACTTCAAGAAGAACGGCAAGCAAGTTGCTGCTCGAGTGAAGAAACCCAAGTCTGGACCTAAGCCCGAGACTAAGTGCTTTTGCTGCAATGGAACTGGTCACTAGAAGCGAAACTACCCCAAGTATTTGGCGGATAAGAAGGATGGCAAAGTGAACAAAGGTATATTTGAGATACAGATTATTGATGTGTATTTTACTAGTGTTCGTAGCAACCCTCGGTATTTGATAATCGTTCAGTTGCTAAGAGTAGTAACTTGAAACGGAGTTGCGTAATGAACAGAAACTAGTTGAAGGGAAGTGACGATGAGTGTTGGAAGTAGTTCCAAGATTGATATGATCATCATCGCACAATCGCTTATACTTTCGGGATTAGTGTTAAACCTAAATAAATGTTATTTGGCGTTTGCGTTGAGCATGAATATGATTTGATCATGTTTATTGCAATACGGTTATTCATGTAAGTTAGAGAATAATTATTGTTCTGTTTACATGAATAAAACCTTATATGGTTACACACCCAATGAAAATGATTCATTGGATCTCGATCATAGTGATACACATATTCATAATATTGAGGCCAAAAGATGCAAAGTTAATAATGATAAGTGCAACTTATTTGTGGCACTACCGTTTGGGTCATATCGGTGTAAAGCGCATGAAGAAACTCCATAAAGATGGATTTTCGGAATCACTTGGTTATGAATCGTTTGATGCTTGCGAACCGTGCCTTTTGGGCAAGATGACTAAAACTCCGTTCTTCGGAACAATGGAACGAAGCTACCGACTTATTGGAAATAATACATCTTGATGTATGCGTACCAATGAGTATGAAGGCTCGTGGCAAGTATCGTTATTTTTGATCTTCACAGATGTTTTTGAGCAGATATGGGTATATCTACTTGATGAAACATAAGTCTGAAACATTTGAAAAGCTCAAAGAATTTCGTGAGTGAAGTGGAGAATCATCGTAACAAGAAAATAAAAGTTTCTACGATATGATCGCAGAGGTAAAATATTTGAGTTACGAGTTTGGTCTTCAATTAAATCAATGTGAAATAGTTTCACAAATTCATGCCACAGAACACCACAGCATAATGGTGTGTCCGAACATCATAACCGTACCTTATTGGATATAGTGCAACTATGATGTTTCTTACCGATTTACCGTTATAGTTTTGGGGCTATGCATTAGAGACATTTGCATTCACGTTAAAAAGGGCACCATCTAAATCCGTTGAGACGACACCGTATGAATCGTGGTTTGGCAAGAAACCAAAGTTGTTGTTTCTTGAAGTTTGGAGTTGCGATGCTTATGTGGAAAAGTTTCATCCTGATAAGCTCGAACCCAAATCGGAGAAATGCGTCTTCATAGGATACCCAAAATGTTGGGTACACCTTCTATCACAGATCCGAAAGGCAAGACATCTGTTGCCAAGAATGGATCCTTTCTAGAGAAGGAGTTTCTCCCGAAAGAAGTGAGTGGGAGGAAAGTAGAACTGGATGAGGTAATTGTACCTTCTCCCTTATTGGAAAATAGTTTATCACAGAAATCAGTTCACTGTGACTACTACACCAATTAGTGAGGAAGCTAATGATGATGATCATGTAACTTCAGATCAAGTTACTACCGAACCTCGTGGGTCAACCGAGTGAGATCCGCACAGTGGTACGGTAATCCCATTCTGGAGGTCATGTAACTTGACCATGACTAACCTACGAACTATCAGGAAGCAATGATGAGACCAGATTCCACAAAATGGAGTGAGGCCATGAAATCTGAGATATCATCCAAGTATGAGAACAAAGTATGGACTTTGATGGATTTGCCCGATGATCGGCAAACCATAGAAAATAAATGGATCTTCAAGAGGAAGACGACGCCGATAGTAGTGTTACCGTCTACAAAGCTAGAATTGGTGCAAAAGGTTTTCGACAAGTTCAAGATGTTGACTACGATGAGAGTTTCTCACTCGTATCTATGCTTAAGTCTGTCGAATCATGTTAGCAATTGCCGCATTTTATGAAATCGGCAAATGGATAAACAAAACTGCATTCCTTAATGGATTTATTAAAGAAGAGTTGTATATGATGCAACTGTAAGGTTTTGTAAATCCTAAAGGTGCTAACAAAATATGCAAGCTCAAGTGATCCATCTATGGACTGGTGCAAGCATCTCGTAGTTGGAATACATGCTTTGATAAGTTGATCATAGCATATAGTTTTATACAGACTTGCGGTGAAGCACTGTAACTACTAGAAAGTGAGTGGGAGCACTACTGACATTTCGATAAGTATATGTGAATGACATATTGTAGATCGGAAATAATGTAGAATTATTCTGCAAAGCATAAAGGAGTGTTTGAAAGGAGTTTTTCAAAGAAAGACCTCGGTGAAGCTGCTTACATATTGAGCATCAAGATCTATAGAGATAGATCAAGACGCTTGATAAGTTTTTCAATGAGTACATACCTTGACAAGATTTTGAAGTAGTTCAAAATGGAACAATCAAAGAAAGAGTTCTTGCCTGTGTTACAAGGTGTGAAATTGAGTAAGACTCAAAACCCGACCACGTCAGAAGATAGAAAGAGAATGAAAGTCATTCCCTATGCCTTGGCCATAGGTTCTATAAAGTATGCCATGCTGTGTACCAGATCTATTGTATACCCTACACTGAGTTTGGCAAGGGAGTACAATAGTGATCTAGGAGTAGATCAACGGACATGGTCAAAATTATCCTTAGTGGAATAAGGATATGTTTCTCAATTATGGAAGTGACAAAAGGTTAAAGTAAAGGGTTACGTCGATGCAAGTTTTGACACTGATCCAGATGACTCTAAGTCTCAATCTGGATACATATTGTAAGTGGGAGCAATTAGCTAGAGTAGCCCCGTGCAGAGCATTGTAGACATAGAATATTTGCAAAATACATACGGCTCTGAATGTGACAGACCCGTTGACTAAAATTATCTCACAAGCAAAACATGATCACACCTTAGTACTCTTTGGGTGTTAATCACATGGCGATGTGAACTAGATTACTGACTCTAGTAAACCCTTTGGGTGTTGGTCACATGTCGATGTGAACTATGGGTGTTAACCACATATAGATGTGATCTATTGATGTTAAATCACATGGCGATGTGAACTAGATTATTGACTCTAGTGCAAGTGGGAGACTGAAGGAAATATGCCCTAGAGGCAATAATAAAGTTATTATTTATTTCCTTATATCATGATAAATGTTTATTATTCATGCTAGAATTGTATTAACCGGAAACATAATACATGTGTGAATACATAGACAAGCAGTGTCACTAGTATGCCTCTACTTGACTAGCTCGTTAATCAAAGATGGTTATGTTTCCTAACCATAGACATGAGTTGTCATTTGATTAACGGGATCACATCATTAGGAGAATGATCTGATTGACATGACCCATTCATTAGCCTAGCAATTGATCGTTTAGTATGTTGCTGTTGCTTTCTTCATGACTTATACATGTTCACTGTAACTATGAGATTATGCAACTCCTGCTTACGGAGGAACACTTTGGTGCTACCAAACGTCACAACGTGAATCGGGTGATTATAAAGGAGTACTACAGGTGTCTCCAAAGGTACATGTTGGGTTGGCGTATTTCGAGATTAGGTTTTGTCACTCCGATTGTCGGAGAGGTATCTCTGGGCCCTCTCGGTAATGCACATCACTATAAGCCTTGCAAGCAATGTAGCTAATGAGTTAGTTACGGAATGATGCATTACGTAACAAGTAAAGAGACTTGCGATAACGAGATTGAACTAGGTATTGGATACCGACGATCAAATCTCGCAAGTAACATACCGATGACAAAGGGAACAACGTATGTTGTTATGCGGTTTGACCGATAAAGATCTTCGTAGAATATGTAGGAGCCAATATGGGCATCCAGGTCCCGCTGTTGGTTATTGACCAAGAATAGTTCTAGGTCATGTCTACATAGTTCTCGAACCCGTAGGGTCCGCACGCTTAAGGTTTCGATGGCTTATATTATGAGTTTATGAGTTTTGATGTACCGAAGGAGTTAGTCCCGGATGAGATCGGGGACATGACGAGGAGTCTCGAAATGGTCGAGACGTAAAGATCGATATATTGGACGACTATATTCGAGTTCGGAAGGTTCCGAAGTGATTCGGGTATTTTTCGAGTACCGGAGAGTTACGGAATACGTATTGGGCCTTATTGGGCCATACGGGAAAGAAGGAAAAGGGCCTCGAGGGTGGCCGCACCCCTCCCCTTGGTCTGGTCCGAATTGGACTAGGGAAGGGGGGCACCCCCTTCCTTCCTTCTCCTTTTCCTTCCCTTTCCTTCTCTCCTACTCCTACTACATGGAAGGTTTCCTAGTTGGACTAGGAAGGGGGAATCCTACTCCCGGGAGTAGGACTCCCCTAGGGCGCGCCATAGAGAGGGCCGGCCCTCCCCTCCTCCACTCCTTTATATACGGGGGCCAGGGGCACCCCATGGACACACAAGTTGATCTACGGATCGTTCCTTAGCCGTGTGCGGTGCCCCCCTCCACTATATTCCACTTGGTCATATCGTCAGCGGAGCTTAAGGCGAAGCCCTCGCGGAGAAGTCATATCGTCAGCGGAGCTTAGGCGAAACCCTGCGTCGGTGGAGCATCATCATCGTCACCACGCCGTCGTCTTGTGGAACTCATCCCCGACACTTTGCCGGATCGGAGTCAGGGGATCGTCATCGAGCTGAACGTGTGTGCAGAACTTCGGAGGTGCCGTCGTTCGGTATTTGGATCGGTCGGATCGTGAAGACGTGCGACTACATCAACCGCGTTGTTATAACGCTTCCGCTTCACGGTCTACAAGTGCGTGGACGCCACACTCCCCTCTCGTTGCTATGCATCACCATGATCCTTGCGTGTGCGTAGGAATTTTTTTGAAATTACTACGTTCCCCAACACCGCGCCTGGCCAGGAGGAGCCTCCTTCCATCGCATAGGGAAGCGCGCCCGGCGCCCTCCTCAGGCAGGGCTCGGGGGCTCTCCCCTGGAGGGCCGCCGACCTCGCCAAGGTCACGAGGGAGGCGCTTGGGCACCACGTGGAGGCGTGCTTCGAAGCACGTTTCCCTCAAGAAGGAGCAAGGCAAGGAGGGCCAAACCCTCAGGAGTTCGTCAGCAAGGCCATTCAGGAGTTACAGGAGTCAAGGGTCATGAGAGGCAGCCGCCGCCTACCCGCTGTGGCCCCCCATCCAGGCGAGGATGGTGGGCTGCGCGTCTGCATCGACATACCAGGGCTCAATCGAGCCGCGTCTCAAGAGCGCATCTAGCCCTCGCGAGTGGGACGTTGCGAGGGTCCGCCCCACAGCTACGTGCGCATGCCTTACGGCCTGCGGAACGCGGCTGCTGTGCACCAACGTCTCATGAGGGCCATCTTGGAGGCTCAAGAGGTCAGGCGTGCCGCAGCCCTGGCGGAGATGGAGATGGCCTGCGAGGAGCCACCGGCGCCTCCGGAGCCTCCCGAGGCCCCTGGGCCTGGGGGCTCGTGAGGATTGGCTCCGGCAGCCCACCGAGTCTGCTACACCAACACCCCTTCGCCCCCAACATCATCAGGTGACATCTTTTAAGTTTCGTTTCTGGCTGGGAGCGCCTTCAGGGCCGCATTATTCCCAGTCCGCGTGGGTCCGTCCCTGTGGCATGTACCCCCTTTTATCTCATGTCCTTAGCTTATCTTATTGGGGGCGCCCCTCGGGCTGCATCATCCCCAAGCCGCTCGGGCCTGTCCCAGCGGCATGTATCTTTCTTGCGTCTATCTTAGGACTATGCTTCGATCCACCATGCTTGTTATTTGGTGCCTTTTTCTGGGTGTCGGAATCTTGCACGTTAAAGGGGGTGCCTGAGCATCGCGACTCAGGGCTCCTACCGGCTCCCCGGCCCTCACCCTCTAGTCTTGTCCATGGCATCGCGACCTGGCATGCCAGCGACGGCCGAGACCAGCCCGAGAGCCGGGACCCGAGGACGTAGAGTTTCGTCATCTAACCCAGCTATGCGTTAAAGGGGGTGCGAGCATCACGACTCAGGGCTCCTACCGGCTCTCCGGCCCTCACCCTCTAGTCTTGTCCATGGCATCACGACCTGGCATGCCAGCGACGGCTGAGACCAGCCCGAGAGCCGGGACCCGAGGACGTAGAGTTTCGTCATCTAACCCAGCTTGCGCGTTAAAGGGGTGCACGAGCATCGCGACTCGGGGCTCCTACCGCTCTCCGCCCTCACCCTCTGGTCTTGTCCATGGCATCGCGACACAGCATGCCGGCCGACGGCCGAGACCAGCCCGAGAGCCGGGACCAAGACGTGAAGCACCGGCATCCGCCAAATTTGCGAGAACACACTCCAAGATAAGGCCCAGGCCAGGCGCAACCTGCCTTGAGGTAGGGCCCCGTGAGTCCCGCTACTGGCTCACGGGTGCCCAGACACCTCGTCCGGCCCTACCGTTCCAGCCACGTGTCGGGGTGGGGCTGTATATGCCCAGGCTCCTCCCGAAGGGAGCCCCTCCCACGCAGTGGAAGCACCATGCTCCGCTACTGGCTGACGACACTGCCGAGGAGCGGCTATGCCCGTACGCATACGGAAGCGCTATGCTCCGCGCTGGTGATAAACAACTGAGGGTGGCCTCCGGGCCGCATCAACCTCAGGGAGCCCGGAGCTCAGTGTCTGGCCTTGTCGCAACGCCTCCCCTCGGGAGTGCCGCGCGAAGGGGCTGGGCACGGGGGCTGCGCCTGGGTCTTGCCTAGACGCACCCCACCTGGCCAGGCCCCCCTGGGCCTAGTTCGTTGCACATCCCTCCCCGAGCGGAGCCAAGGTACGAAGGCCGTTTGAGCGTCAAGGGGGACTCCTGAGCATCGTGACTCAGGAGCCTAACTGGTCACGTAGCCCCTCACTCCTTAGTTCCGAAAGGCTAACGGCGGTTGAGGTATGCGCTGGTCGGGCCCTACAGACGTAGAACGGCAGATCCACCCACACCTCGCCTCCCTACTTGCTGTTCGAGCGCCAAGGGGGACTCCCGAGCATCGCGACTCAGGAGCCTAACTTGTCACGTAGCCCCTCACTCATTGGTCCCATCCTGGTTTCCGGTCGGAGCCAACGGCGGCTGAGGTATGCGCGGGGTCGGGCTCTGCCGGCGTAGAACATAAGCAAGTAGGAAGGAATAATGCAAATTTCAGGGAATTCAAAAGCAAATATTACAGTCCACGCTGTTATCACAGCATCAAACATAAGTTTTAACGCCTCCCCGAGGCATGGTACATGCGCAGGAATTAAAAACAGGACGGGAGCCACGACGGAGTCACTTGCCGGCGGGGGAGCCGCGTGGAGTAGGTTCGCCTTGTGGAGCAGCAGGGCTAGCAGCGCTCCGCTTCGGCCTGGTACTGAAGGCCCGAAACTTCCCCAGCAGAGCCTCCGCGCGACCCTTCACGGCTTCAGCAGCGGCAGCGGCACGCTCGCCGCTCACTGGCTCCAGCAGAATGTCGAGGTCAATGTTGGGGTCGCGAAGATAGATGTGGGTGAAGACCCGCGTCTGCGCCGCAGAAGACAAGACGCGTGCCTTGGCCTTAGCCGTAGGGCCAAGGCCAAGGGTGACGTCGTTAAGGGCGCGAACCAAGAAGGGAAGCAGCTTGGCGGGGCCATCCTCCTCGCCGGCCAGCGGGCTCTCAAGGCCGCTCTCATAAAGTGTCTTCAGCGAAATGCGAGCCTTCTCTTCCATATCCGCGAAGGCCACGCGATCTTCGGCGAGAACCCGGGCCTTGCCGTCCAGCTCAACCTTCCTCGCCTCCAGCTCTTGCTCCATCACGCCTAGGCGGCCACGGCGCCTCTTGAGCTTGGCCTCCAGGTCCTTGACGGCTGCCTCGCGAACCTTCATGCTTTCCTCCTGCTCTTGGCGAAGGCGGGCCTCCTCTGCAAGCTGGTTCTGCAGGCCCTTCAGCTCGCTCTCCAGCGTCTCACAGCGACCTTGGATGCTAGCTGCCTCCCCCAGGGCAGCATCGCGGACAACCTTCGCCTCATGGACGACCTGTTCTCCTCGTCGCAAGCCGTCGAGGCTTGGACCAGTGCCGCCCGTGTCGAAGCATCGGAGCGAATCGGCTGGCCGGCTCAAGCGCCCGGCCACCGAGGCGAAGTCGGTGCCCAGAAGATCCTGCCGCAGACGGTCCAGTCCGGCAATGGCGCGATCCAGAACAGTATTCGGAGAAGCAGCAGCCGGTGGAGAAGGAGTAGAAGACGGTTGTGTGACCACTGCGCCTTGAGGCAGAACCAACGGCGCCGCGACAACAGTGGAGGCAGCGTCAAGCAAGGGCACCTCGGGAGTCGCCTGGGTCAAGGGGGCTGAGCTTGCCCCAGCGGGCTCAGCCTGGCCTCGCAAGGAAGCCCGGGCAGGAGAGGCTTGCGCGTCACGATCACCTTCTTTCTCGGGCAGAGGCACTGCCACGGACGGGACCTCAGGAGCTCCCTTCGGCTTCTTCGCCGCGGGCGCCAGCCTGGCCGAAGGACATGGGCATCAGGTCTCATCGACAGAACAATAATCAAGACGGGAAGCAGGCACTTACAGGTCGTCGCTGGTGTACTCGAGCAGCCTCTGACAGAACTTAAATCCTGAAAGCCGGCTGCAAGGGTCGGCCTCAAGGGGCTCGGAAGCAGGAGGCACGCCTGCGGATCGCCCTGGGGCCGGGGCAGACCCGCGGGGGACCAGCCCAGTCCGGTCCTTCTTCGGGATCGGATGCAGGCTCCCGCCGCCCTGCTCACCCTCATCCTCGTCGTCATCGCTCTGGGGAAGGCGGAGAGTGCGGGACCTGCGCCAAAGGGGAGGAGCTCTTGACTCCGCCTCCGAGTCAACCCCCTCTTCTAGCTCCCCTTCTTCCTCCTCTTCGCTGGAGTCGTCGGAGGACACGTCCACCAGGTCCTCCAGAGCCTCCACGGGCACGGGCCCGTCCCCGTTGAAGACAGACATGGACCCCACTACCTGCTCCCAATCCTCGCGAAGGAACAGGGGCATAGGAGCGCCCTCCAGCCTCGCCACATCGCCCCCAACCAAGGACTGGAGGACCGCAGCCAGATCCTCGTCGGCCAAGACCACGGGGCTCGAGTGAGGCCTCCACGCCAGGCAATCTTGTGGAGCGGAGCCAGTTGATGCTCCAGGAACTCCCTCAGCAGTGACGCACCGGTCAGCTTTGCCGCCGCCACGCTGGCCGGCCTCAGATATGCGTCCATCTTCTCCAACACCAGCTTCGCGCAGGGATCCAGAAGCTCCACTCAGGACCAGTCGTCGGAGCTCGCGGGGTGCTCCGTGGGCAGGATCAGCCGAGGATGGATGCGCCCAGCATCCACCAAGACCCACTTGCTCTTGAAGCCCTCGATCCTCTTCCCATGGTTTGAAATGGCGATGGCACCGCCGTATGCGACAAAGCTCGCGCACGCGGAGGCGGAACCACGGGAGGTTCGGAGGGAGAAGTAGTGGCGTAGCAAGGCCACCGAGGGCTTCACCCCTACGTGAGCCTCGCAATAGTAAGCGAAGATTGCCAGAAGAAGGACAGAGTTGGGATGGAGGTGCAGAGCTTGAATATTGTAGTGGCGAAGGACAGAGAGGAAGAACTCGGAAAAGGGAGGCACCAGACCGGCGATGATGGCGCTCATGAAGAGCGGATAGAAGGTGCTCCCTCGATCTTCAGGGACGGCAGAGCCGGCCTTGAACGCCTCTGTCCCGTCGATGCCCTGCGCCTCCGCCATCCGGCGCACCAGGGCAAGGCTCGCCCCTGACACGTTTGGTGGGTCCAAGGCAGGCGCGTACCAGGCTCCGGCCGGGGCTTGGCGAGGCGCCATGACTGGCTAGGGCACGCAGGCGGAGTAGATCTGAAGATTTTGGAAGCAAGGAGGAGAGGCACAAGAAAGGGGATCTGAGCAGCAACTGGAGGAAATAAAGGAGGCAAGGGAGATGCCGCTCTTTTATCAACTCACGCGGTTGCAGAGACGCCCACGTCCAATCAACTGCCACGCGACGCCCAAGGCCGCAGGCTGTTAGGGCCCGCGACGCTTCGCACTTGCCCTTTTGCCTCTCTGCTCGGCCAAGTTCGGGCGCGCCGTGGGCCCGGGGGCTACTGTCGGCGTTTTGGGAACGGGGGTCCCCAGACTTGCCTGCCTGCGGCCTGCGGCGTGGCTCAAAGGAGGCCCAGGACAGCCCATCTTCATCAGCGCAAGCTCAAGACCCTCGCGAGGGGCCAAGCCTCACGGGACGGACGACAAGGAGCTTCCTCAGGCACGACCTTGTCAGGCTGGCTCATGAGGAGGCGGATAGTTCAAGGAAGGGTACCTCGCGAGGTGCCCATGACGCAAGCCATGACGACCAAGGGCGCCCGGTCGAGGCGCCCGGCCAGCATGATGTCCTCCTTTCCTCTTTGGTGCAAAGGGAGCAAGCGCGAGCAAGAGCATCAAGCAAAGGCGTCCATTTGATTGCAACTAGACCAAGACCAGCCCAACGGTGGAAGGAAGTCATTAATGGAGCCCAAGCCGGGCGTCACCACCAGAGCCTTTGACAGGCGAGGACCAACTTTAGTCAGGATAAGTGTACCCGTTGTTCCCCTTCAAAATGGCCAATTGTTGGCGCCCTTCCCGCTCAATATTTGGGAAGAGGCCCAGGGCCTTTGCCTATAAATAGGACTAGCCACCCCCAGGGTAGAGGCAATCTGGATCCTCATCAAGAAACCAGTAGATAGAGCGACTGAACCCCTCCTAGCAGTTCATCGCACCAGCCAAGAACAGACCCTCGCGAGGCTGTTCTGCTTTGTATTGTTCATCATCAAGCCCAAGAGGCAATCCACCACACCACACACCGGAGTAGGGTATTACACCACAATGGTGGCCTGAACCAGTATAAATGTTGTGTCTCTTGTGCTGTTTAGTTTGGTAGTTTAGGTCCTAGTGATTCCGCGAGGAGCGAGCCAGCAGAGGGTTGAATCTCCGCACGCACCCCAGAGTTCGAACCTCAAGGGTCTGCCGGAACCCGAAATCCGACAGCCATCCCTGATTTCGGATGTGCCTGGGTCACTGGTGCCTCTGCGGGCCAACCAGCTGTCTTCACCCACGCGGAAGCGGGTCATAAGGCTTGTCAAGGCTGCCATTGTCCTCGGCTTTTCTTGGCCGAGGTGTCTGGCGAGCCACTCGTCTCGGATACTGTGCTTGAAGGCCGCTAGGGCTTCGGCGTCCGGACAATCGACAATTTTATTCTTCTTAGTGAGGAATCTATTCCAAAGCTTGCGGGCGGACTCTCCGGGTTGTTGTATTATGTGACTTAAATCGTCAGCGCTTGTCAAGATGAATATTTTCTAATGCCAGAGGATACCCCTTTGATTTGTATCTGTCCAGAGGTTGTACATACGTCCCTTGAAAGTTGGCCCTGAAAGCATCCTCAAGTTCCTCCCAACTTCCGATCGAATTTTCGGGGAGGCTTTTCAACCAGTGCCGAGCTGGTCCCTTCAACTTGAGGGGAAGGTATTTGATGGCGTGGAGGTCGTCCCCACAAGCCATGTGGATATGAAGCATAAAATCCTCAATCCAGACCCCGGGGTCTGTCGTTCCGTCGTATGCCTCTATTGTGGCATGCTGTCGACTATTGTTGTGTCCGGTGTTGATTCTGAACTGTTATTCGATCAGTCTGATCATTTTGGTGACCATATTCCTGCATCGGAGCATGTCCTCTAGATCCATAGATGGACCTGGTCGAGCCGACCTTTTTGTCCAGGAGCTCACGTAAATCGTGTGTGGTGTCGGTAGCTGCTCTATTGCGGTCATGGAGTGGTTGGTCCGGCCTACTGGCCGTATTGTTCTTTGGCAGAATGGCCTCATCGTCGAATTTTGGCAGCAGCTTGCGCTTTGGGTAGCTCTTCGTGTGGCGATCGTCGCCATATCTTTCTTCAATGTCTAGCACTTTATTCCATCTGCGATTGAGCGTTTCCTGTGCAGCCTTAAGCCTTTGCTTCTGCTTCTTTAGGCTTCTTGTAGTGGCCATAAGCCTTCTATGGACGTTATCTCGTTCCAGACATTTTTCCGGGATGATGAATGCATCGTCGTCCGGACTGTGCTCTTCTCCCGAGGCAGGTTGATGAGTTTGACCCTCGGGATCGCTGTGATTGGGCGCCTGCTCCGGGCTGTGTTCGGCGTGACCCGGCTCTTCCTGCTCCATCGCTGGGTCCATATGGTCGTTGTTGCCTTTGGAGTTGGCTGGGGTGTCGATTTTTCTAGCGCTGTTATCGCTATTTTTACTGTGGCTGGACTTAGAGCGGCGTCTGCGCGGTCGTTTTTGCTTTTGTCCGGGGGTTTTATCCTCCGTTGTGTCCTTTTTGTCGCCACTGTCCTCCTTAGGTGTGTCCACCATGTATATATCATATGATGAGGTGGCCGTCCAGCGCCCCGTGGGCGGTGGTTCCGAATCGTCCCCTGCGCCGACGTCCATGCCGTCGGTGTCGTTGGAGTCGAAGTTAAGCATGTCTGTTACGTCATCGACACTGGCCATGAAGTGGGTGGTGGGGGGGCAACTAATTTCCTCGTCGCCTACTTCCCACTCGAGCCGGACATAGTTTGGCCAAGAGTCCCCTGACAAAGAGAGAGACTTTAATGAATTCAGCATGTCGCCAAAGGGCGAGTGCTGGAAGATATCCGCAGCGGTGAACTCCATCACCGGAGACCAACCAGATTCGGCAGGCTCGGGGGCGCGCGGTCTGGAACCTACGGCCGGACACAAGTCCGGGGGTCCAGTGACACAGACTTCCTTGGAGGTGCAGTTTGTGTTTGGCTCTACTGCCGATGAGTATGCGGCCTCCGGGGCGGGGTCCATCCACCCATCCTCGGACGACGCGATTTGCCCCGGATTTAGGTCCGGAGCTCTTGTAGGTGCGATATCCCGAGTACTGTCTGACAGCAGGTCTAAGCCGTGCTCGTTGTGACTGTTCGGCGCTCCTGGCGTAGGCCCGAATCCGTCGAAGATCAAGTCTCCACGGATATCAGCCGTGTAGTTCAAGTTTCCGAACCTCACCTGATGGCCAGGGGCGTAGCTGTCGATCTGCTCCAGATGGCCAAGCGGATTGGCCGCAGTGCGAAGCCGCCGAACATGAAGATCTGTCCGGGGAGAAAAGTCTCACCCTGTACTGTGTTGTTGATGATTGAAGGAGCCATCGAGCCTTGCCGTGACGACACAGAGGAACTCTCAATGAGAGCACCAATGTCGGTGTCAAAACCGGCGGATCTCGGGTAGGGGGTCCCGATCTGTGCGTTGCTTCATCTTGAGCTTGCGTTGGTTTTCCTTGAAGAGGAAAGGGTGATGCAGCAATAGTAGCGTAAGTATTTCCCTCAGTTTTTGAAAACCAAGGTACCAATCCAGTAGGAGGCTCCTCAAAAGTCCCACGCACCTACACAAACAAACAAAGAACTCGCAACCAACGCAACAAAGGGGTTGTCAATCCCTTCACGGCCACTTCTTGTAAAGTGAGATCTAATAGAGATAGTATGATAAGATAAATATATTTTTGGTATTTTATAATATAGATGCGATAAAGTAAAGATGCAAATAAAAGTAGAGTGGAAGCAAATATGATAAGAGATAGACCGGGGCCATAGGTTTCACTAGAGGCTTCTCTCAAGATAGCATAAGTATTACGGTGGGTGAACAAATTACTGTCGAGCAATTGATAGAAAAGCGAATAATTATGAGATTATCTAGGCATGATCATGTATATAGGCATCACGGCCGCAACAAGTAGACTGACTCCTGCCTGCATCTACTACTATTATTCCTCACATCGACCGACTCTTGCCTGCATCTAGAGTATTAAGTTCATAAAGAACAGAGTAACGCATTAAGCAAGATGACATGATGTAGAGGGATAAACTCATGCAATATGATATAAACCCCATCTTTTTATCCTCGATGGCAACAATACAATACTTGCCTTGCAACCCTTTACATCCTTTGGTAAGGACACCGCAAGATTGAACCCAAAGCTAAGCACTTCTCCCATTGCAAGAAAGATCAATCTAGTAGGCCAAACCAAACTGATAATTCAAAGAGACTTGCAAAGATAACTCAATCATACATAAAAGAATTCAGAGGAGATTCAAATATTTCTCATAGATAATTTTGATCATAAACTCACAATTCATCGGATCTCGACAAACACACCGCAAAAAGAGTTACATCGAATAGATCTCCACAAGAGAGGGGGAGAACATTGTATTGAGATCCAAAAAGTGAGAAGAAGCCATCTAGCTAATAACTATGGACCCGAAGGTCTGTGTAAACTACTCACAACTCATCGGAGGGGCTATGGTGTTTATGTAGAAGCCCTCCAAGGTCGATTCCCCCTCCGGCAGAGCGCCGGCGAAGGCTCCAAGATGGGATCTCGCAGATACAGAAGATTATGGTGGTGGAAATTGTGTTTCATTGGCTCCCTGGATGTTTTTGGGGTATGTAGGCTTATATAGGAGGAAGAAGTACGTCGGTGGCTGCCCGAGGGGCTCACAAGACAGGGGCGCGCCCTATAGGGGGGGCGCCCTACCGTCTCGTGGCCGCCTCGGCTTCTTCTTGACTTGCACTCCAAGTCCTCTGGATCACGTTCGTTCCAAAAATCACGCTCCCAAAGGTTTCATTCTGTTTGGACTCCGTTTGATATTCCTTTTCTTCGAAATACTGAAATAGGCAGAAAAACAGCAATAGGGTTGGGCCTCCGGTTAGTAGGTTAGTCCCAAAAAATGATATAAATGTGTAAAATAAAGCCCATAAACATCCAAAAGGGGTAATATAATAGCATGGAACAATAAAAAATTATAGATAAGTTGGAGACGTATCAAGCATCCCCAAGCTTAATTCCTGCTCGTCCTCGAGTAGGTAATGATAAAAGAGAATTTTTGATGTGGAATGCTACCTAGCATAATTTTCAATGTAATTTTCATATCCAAATGATTCAAAATAAAATTTCATATTGATAAAAGAAATAGTAACACTTCAAGCATACTAATCAAAGTAATCATGTCTTCTCAAAATAACATGGCAAAAGAAAGTTCATCCCTACAAAATCATATAGTTAGGCTATGCTTCATTTTCGTCACACAAAGATGTTCCCAACTTCTATACCCCCGATGACAAGCCAAGAAATTGTTTCGTACTTAAATAATCTCAAACTTTTTCAACCTTCACGCAATACATGAGTGTGAGCCATGGATATAGCACTATGGATGGAATATAATATGATGATGGGGATTGTGTGGAGAAGACAAAAAAGGAGAAATCTCACATTGATGAGGATAATCAACGGGCTATTGAGATGCCCATCAATTGATGTCAACATGAGGAGTAAGGATTGCCATGCAATGGATGCACTAGAGCTATAAATGAATGCTCAACAAAAGAAAACTAGTGGGTGTGCATCCAACTTGCTTGCTCACGAAGACCTAGGGCATTTGAGGAAGCCCATTGTAGGAATATACAAGCCAAGTTCTATAATGAAAAATTCCCATTAGTATGAAAAAGAGAACTTATGAGACTCACCATATGAAGTTGGGAACATGGTGCTACTTTTAAGCTCAATATATGAGACTCACTACTTAAAGAACAAGATGCTACTTTGAAGCACAAGTGTGGAAAAAGATATAGTAACATTGCCCCTTTTATTTTTCTTTTCTTTTTCTTTTTTTCTTCTTCTTTTTTTGGGCCTTTCTTTTTTTCTTTTGGCCTTTCTTCTTTTTTTTCTTTGGGCAATGCTCTAATAATGATGATCATCACACTTCTATTGATTACAACATATGAATTACAACTCGAAACTAGAACAAGATATGACTCTATATGAATGCCTCCGTGATGTACGGGATGGTGCAATGAATCAAGAGTGACATGTATGAAAATTATGCATGGTGGCTTTTCCACAAATACGATGTCAACTACATGATCATGCAATGGCAATATGACAAAAGTAAAGTATGTCATGATGATGATGAACGGAACGGTGGAAAGTTGCATGGCAATATATATTGGAATGGCTATGGAAATGCCATAATAGGTAGGTATGGTGGCTGTTTTGAGGAAGATATAAGGAGGTTTATGTGTGATAGAGCATATCGTATCACGGGGTTTGGATGCACTGACGAAGTTTGCACCAACTCTCAAGGTGAGAAAGGGCAATGCACGGTACTGAAGAGGCTAGAAATGACGGAAAGGTAAAAGTGCGTATAATCCATGGACTCAACATTAGTCAAAAGAACTGATATACTTATTGCAAAACTTTAGAAGTCATTAGAAATCAAGCACTACGCGCATGCTCCTAGGGGGATAGATTGGTAGGAAAAGACCATCGCTCGTCCCTGACCGCCACTCATAAGGATGCACAAGCCAGGTACACTTCATGTTTCAAATTTGTTACACAACTTTAACCATACGTGCATGCTACGGGACTTGCTAACTTCAACACAAGCATTTTTAAAATTCATAATCACCCAACTAGCATGACTTTAATATCACTACCTCCATATCTCAAAACAATTATCAAGTATCAAATTGATCATAGCATCCAATTCACTTCCTATGATAGTTTTTATTATACCCAACTTGGATGCCTACCATTCTAGGACCAATTTTATAATCATAGAAAATACCATGATGTTCTAAAAGACTCTCAAAATAATAAAAGTGAAGCATGAGAGACTGGCAATTTCTATAAAAATAAGCCACCGTCGTGCTCTAAAAGATATAAGCGAAGCACTAGAGCAAAAACTATCAAGCTCAAAAGATATAAGTGAAGCACATAGAGTATTCTAGCAAATTCAATTCAAGTGGGCTTATCCCAAAAGGTGTGTACAGAAAGTATGGTTGTGGTAAACTAAAAAGCAAAGACTAATATAATACACGACGCTCCAAGCAAAACACATATCATGTGACGAATAAAAATATAGCTCTAAGTAAAGTTACCAATGAACAAAGACGAAAGAGGGGATGCCCTCCCGGGGCATCCCCAAGCTTAGGCTTTTGGCTATCCTTGAATATCTTGGGGTGCCATGGGCATCCCCAAGCTTAGGCTCGTGCCACTCCTTATTCCATAGTCCATAAAAGCTTTACCCGAAACTTGAAAACTTCACAACACAAAACTCAACAGGAAATCTTATAAGCTCCGTTAGTGAAAGAAAACAAAACCACCACATAAGGTACTGTAATGAACTCATTTTTTATTTATTTTTGTGTTAAACCTACTGTAATCCAACTTCTCTATGGTTTATAAACTATTTTACTAGCCATAGATGCATCGAAATAAGCAAATAACACACGAAAAACAGAATCTGTCAAAAGCAGAACAGTGTGTAGAAATCTATAACTAACGCAAACTTCTGGAACTTCAAAACTCCTACTAAAATAGGAAGTTCTGGAAACTTTATCTATTGATCAGAAGCAAAAAGAATCAACGCAAAAGCACGTTTTTGTGATTTAACAAAACTAAATTCGTGCGCACAAAGTTTCTGTTTTTCAGCAGAATCAAATCAACTATCATCATAGGTTATCCTATAGGTTCTACTTGGCACAAACACTAATTAAAAGATAAAACCACATCTAAACAGAAGGTAGATGCAAGATTTATTACTAAACAGGAACAAAAACAAAAAACACAAAGAAAATTGGGTTGCCTCCCAACTAGCGCTATCGTTTAATGCCCCTAGCTAGGTATAAAAGCGAAGATAGATCTAAGTAGTGCCATCTTTGGCACTAAATTCATAAGTAGCCTGCATGATAGATTCAGAAGGTAATTTGACTTTCTTTCTTAGAAAGTGCTCCATGCCTTTCTTTAATGGAAATTGGAATCTAATATTCCCTTCCTTCATATCAATAATCGCGCCAATCGTTCTAAGGAAAGGTCTACCAAGAATAATAGGGCAAGAAAGATTGCAATCTATATCAAGAACGATAAAATCTACGGGCACCAAATTTCTATTTGCAACAATGAAAACATCATTGATCCTTCCCATTGGCTTTTTAATGGTGGAATACGCAAGGTGCAAATTCAAAGAGCAATCATCAAGATCATGGAAACCTAGAATATCACATAAAGTTTTCGGAATCGTGGAAACACTAGCACCCAAATCACACAAAGCAAAACACTCATGATCTTTAATTCTAATCTTTATAGTAGGTTCCCACTCATCATTAAGTTTTCTAGGTATAGAAACTTCCAAATTAAGTTTTTCATCATACGATTGTATCAAGGCATCAACGATATGTTTGGTAAAAGCTTTATTTTGACTATAAGCATGAGGAGAATTAACAACGGATTGCAACAAGGAAATACAACCTTCTAAAGAACAATTATCATAATCAAATTCCTTGGAATCCGAGATATTGGGTTCAATACTATTTAAAGTCGTAACCTCTTCAATCCCACTTTTACCAAATTTAGCATCAAGATCTAAAAACTCCGAATTCTTGGTTGACTCATCATCAGTCCCATAATTATCAAGATTCATATTGCAAAACAAAGATCTAATAGGAGACGCATCAATAACTTTAAGATCTTCATCATTATTTTCATGGAAACTAGAAGAACACACCTTTACAAAGCAATCTTTCTTAGCACGCAATCTAGTTGTTCGTTCCTTGCACTCATCAATGGAAATTCTCATGGCTTTGAGAGACTCATTGATATCATGCTTAGGAGGAGAAGATCTAAGTTTAAGAGAATCAACATCAAGCGAAAGTCTATCAACGTTCCTAGCCAAATCATCAACTTTGAGCAATTTTTCTTCAAGCAAAGCATTAAAATTCTTTTGAGAGATCATAAATTCTTTCACACTATTCTCAAAATCAGAGGGCATCTTATGAAAATTACCATAACAATTATTGTAGGAATTTCCATAATTATTAGAGGAATTACTAGGAAACGGTCTAGCATTAAAGTTTCCTCTATAAGCATTGTTTCCAAAACTATTCCTACCAACAAAATTCACATCCATAGATTCATTATTATTCTCAATCAAAGTAGAGAAAGGCATATCATTGGGATCAAGAGGAGTATTTTTAGTAGCAAACAACTTCCTAAGTTCATCCATCTTTCCACTCAAAACATTGATTTCTTCTATAGCACTTTTTTACTAGAAGATCTTTCGGTGTTCCATTGAGAATAATTAGCCATAATATTATCAAGAAGTTTTGTAGCATCTCCTAACGTGATTTCCATAAACGTGCCTCCATGGCCGAATCTAAGAGATTTCTAGAAGCAAAGTTCAAACCGGCATAAAACTTTTGTATGATCATCCATAAATTCAAACCATGAGCAGGGCAATTGTGAATCATCAATTTCATTCTTTCCCAAGATTGGGCAACATGCTCATGATCAAGTTGTTTAAAATTCATAATATCGTCCCTAAGAGTGATAATCTTAGCGGGAGGAAAATACTTAGAGATAAAAGCATCTTTGCACCTGTTCCAAGAATCAATACTATTTTTAGGCAAAGACGAAAACCAAACTTTAGCATGATCTCTAAGTGAAAACCAAACTTTAGCACGATCCGTATCTTTCTTCTTTGCATATCACACAAATCAACAAAGTTGTTTAGATGAGTAGTGGCATCTTCACTGGGAAGGCCGGCGAATTGATCTTTCATAACAAGATTCAACAAAGCAGTATTGATTTCACAAGACTCAACATCATTAAGAGGAGCAATCGGAGTACTAAGGAAATCATTATTATTGGTATTCGAGAAATCAAGATGGTATTATCTTGCGCCATGGCAACAAGTAATCCAACACACAAGCAAACAAAAAAGGAAAGCGAAAAAGAGAGGAGGGGATTGGGAAAGAGAGGGCGAATAAAATGGCAAAGGTGAAGTGGGGGAGAGGAAAACGAGAGGCAAATGGCAAATAATGTAAATGCGAGGGAGATGAGTTTGTGATGGGTACTTGGTATGTCTTGACTTGAGCAAAGACCTCCCCGGCAACAGTGCCAGAAATCCTTCTTGCTACGTCTTGAGCTTGCGTTGGTTTTCCTTGAAGAGGAAAGGGTGATGCAGCAATAGTAGCGTAAGTATTTCCCTCAGTTTTTGAGAACCAAGGTATCAATCCAGTAGGAGGCTCCTCAAAAGTCCCACGCACCTACACAAACAAACAAAGAACTACAACCAACGCAATAAAGGGGTTGTCAATCCCTTCACGGCCACTTCATGAAAGAGAGATCTAATAGAGATAGTATGATAAGATAAATATATTTTTGGTATTTTATAATATAGATGCAGTAAAGTAAAGATGCAAATAAAAGTAGATTGGAGGCAAATATGATAAGAGATAGACCCGGGGGCCATAGGTTTCACTAGAGGCTTCTCTCAAGATAGCATAAGTATTACGGTGGGGGAACAAATTTCTGTCGAGCAATTGATAGAAAAGTGAATAATTATGAGATTATCTAGGCATGATCATGTATATAGGCATCATGTCCGCAACAAGTAGACCGACTCCTGCCTACATCTACTACTATTACTCCACACATCGACCGACTCCTGCCTGCATCTAGAGTATTAAGTTCATAAAGAACAGAGTAACGCATTAAGCAAGATGACATGATATAGAGGGATAAACTCATGCAATATGATATAAACCACATCTTTTTATCCTCAATGGCAACAATACAATATGTGCCTTGCATCCCTTTCTGTCACTGGGTAAGGACACCGCAAGATTGAACCCAAAGCTAAGCACTTCTCCCATTGCAAGAAAGATCAATCTAGTAGGCCAAACCAAACTGATAAATTCGAAGAGACTTGCAAAGATAACTCAATCATACATAAAAGAATTCAGAGGAGATTCAAATATTTCTCATAGATAAACTTGATCATAAACCCACAATTCATCGGAACTCGACAAACACACCGCAAAAAGAGTTACATCGAATAGATCTCCACAAGAGAGGGGGAGAACATTGTATTGAGATCCAAAAAGAGAGAAGAAGCCATCTAGCTAATAACTATGGACCTGAAGGTCTGTGGTAAACTACTCACAACTCATCGGAGGGGCTATGGTGTTGATGTAGAAGCCCTCCGTGGTCGATTCCTCCTCCGGCAGAGCGCCAGCGAAGGCTCCAAGATGGGATCTCGCGGATACAGAAGGTTACGATGGTGGAAATTGTGTTTCGCTGGCTTCCTGGATGGTTTCGGGGTACGTAGGCTTATATAGGAGGAAGAAGTATGTCGGTGGCCGCCCGAGGGGCCCACGAGACAAGGGGCACGCCCTACAGGGGGGGGGGCGCCATACCCTCTCGTGGCCGCCTCAGCTGCTTCTTGACTTGCACTCCAAGTCCTCTGGATCACATTCGTTCCAAAAATCACGCTCCCGAAGGTTTCATTCCGTTTGGACTCCCTTTGATATTCCTTTTCTTGAAATCTTGAAATAGGCAAAAAACGATGTCTGGTTGGGCCTCCGGTTAGTAGGTTAGTCCCAAAAATAATATAAATGTGTAAAATAAAGCCCATAAACATCCAAAGGGGGTAATATAATAGCATGGAACAATCAAAAATTATAGATACGTTGGAGACGTATCATGCGTCTAAGGCTAATGGTAACAGGAGGCAGGGGACACGATGTTTTACCCAGGTTCGGGCCCTCTCTATGGAGGTAATACCCTACTTCCTGCTTGATTCATCTTGATGATAAGAGTATTACAAGAGTTGATCTACCACGAGATCGTAGAGGCTAAACCCTAGAAACTAGCCTATGATTCTGATTGTTCTTGTCCTACAGACTAAATCCTCCGGTTTATATAGACACCGGAGGGGGCTAGGGTTACACAGAGTCGGTTACAAAGAAGGACATCTAGCATCCGGATCGCCAAGCTTGTCTTCCACGCAAAGGAGAGTCCCATCCGGACACGGGACGAAGTCTTGAGTCTTGTATCTTCATGGTCCAACAGTCTGGCCAAAGTATATAGTCCGGCAGTCCAGATACCCCCTTATCCAGGACTCCCTCAATGGTAAAGGCTTTAGATCGTCGGATGATCTGTCGAGCCTCTTCTTCATCCTCTGGAAGTTCTTTCCTAAGAATGTATGCAATGTACGGCACTGTGCTGTCGGGAGTGACGACCAAAACCTCCATGACTAAGTCGACCACGGCTGGGATTTCGACTTCAGTCGGATCTGTGGCGCTCTTAGGCTGTGGAGACTCTTCAGTGAAAGGATCTTCCTGAACTGAAGGTGAATGAATATGCTCAAAAAACACATTGGTTGGAATGGCCTCTCTCTTAGAACCTATCTTTGCCAATTCATCTGCAGCTTGATTTTTTAGTCGGGGTATATGGCGTAGCTCCAACCCTTCAAACTTCTTTTCCAGCTTTCTTACCGCATTGCAATAACCAGTCATGGCTGAGCTCCTGACATCCCACTCTTTCATCACTTGATTAACCACCAAATCCGAGTCGTCGTAGACCATAAGGCGACGGATGCCGAGTGAAATGGCCATACGCGACCCGTATAAAAGTGCTTCATATTCAGCTTCGTTATTGGAGGAATCAAAAATGAATCTGGAGAACATAGCTAAGCTTGTCTCCCCGGGGAGATACCAATAATACTCCAGCACCTGAACCATTCAGCATCTTGGAGCCATCGAAGAACATGGTCCAATGCTCCGAGTGAACTTGAGTCGGCAGTTGCTGCTCAATCCACTCGGCAAGGAAATCTGCGATTGCTTGGGACTTGATAACTTTCTTCGCCTCAAACTTGATATCCAATGGAAGGAGTTCAATCGCCCATTTTGCCACTCGACCAGTTGCATCTCTGTTGTTCTGAATTTCAGATAATGGTGCGTCGCTGACGACTGTAATGGAGTGATCAGAGAAATAATGTGCAACCTTCTTCATGGTCATGTAGATTCCATAGACAAGCTTCTGATAATGTGGATATCATTGCTTAGATGGAGTCAAAACTTCAGAGAGATAATATCTTTGGTATTTGAACCTTGTAAGCCTTTCCTTCTTCTTCTCGCTCGACCGTGAGTACTGTACTGACAACTTGTCCAGTGGCTGCAATATAAAGTAGTAAAGGCTCTTTGCTGATTGGCGTAGCAAGCACCGGCTAGGTGGAAAGCAGGGCTTTGAGCTCTGCAAACACTGCATCAGCTTCAGCAGTCCATTCGAACTTATTGGATTTCTTCATCAATCGGTAAAGAGGTAAGGACTTTTCACCGAGACAAGAAATGAATCGACTCAAGGTGGCCAAACAACCAGTAAGCTTCTGAACGTCATGCACACGCACAGGGCGTTTCATTCGGAGGATGGTATCAACTTTTTCTGGATTGGCGTCGATCCCTCGTTCAGAAACGAGAAAACCGAGTAACTTTCCACTTGGAACTCTGAATGTGCACTTTGACGGATTAAGCTTGATATCATACCTTCTTAGGTTGGCAAAGGTTTCTGCGAGGTCAGTCAGTAGGTCGGACCCTTTGCGAGACTTGACCACAATGTCGTCCATGTATTCTTCCACATTTTGACTGATTTGAGTGAGCAGGCACTTCTGAATCATTCTCATGAATGTGGCTCCGGCATTTCTAAGACCGAATGGCATGGTAACATAGCAAAAGCACCCGAACGGGGTGATGAAGGCTGTTTTTACTTCATCGGGACCATACAGTCGGATCTGATGATACCCGGAATATGCATCTAAAAAAGACAAGCGCTCACACTCCGTCGTTGAGTCAACAATATGATCGATGCGGGGGAGAGGGAAATGATCTTTCGGGCAGGCTCGATTGATATGCTTGAAATCAATGCACATACGAAGTGAATCATCCTTCTAAGGGACCATGACTACATTGGAAAGCCACTAGGAGTGGTAGATCTCACGGAAGAACTCTGCTTCTAGGAGCCGAGCCACTTCCTCGCCAATTGCTTTTCTCTTCTACACGGCGGACCGCTGAAGATGCTCTTTGACGGGTTTTACCTTGGGGTCGACATGCAAACGGTGCTCAGCCAGTTCTCTGGGTACACCCGGCATGTCAGAAAGTTTCCATGCAAAGATGTCCGAGTTCTCACGGAGGAACTGGATGAGCGCTTCTTCCTATCTGTTGTCGAGTGTCGTTGATATATGAGTCGGTGCGGCATTGGGATCGGTCGGGTGAATATGAATCGGCTTCATTTCACCAGACGACTGAAATGCAGAATCTGTGGCAGGCTTCTTAGCTCAGAGCAAATCACTCGGATCTGCATTCTTCTGATATTCTTGAAATTCGACTACCGCCATTTGTGCATCGGCAATTTTGGAACCCTTCTGGAAGCACTCCTCCGCCTTCTGCCGATTGCCAGTACTGTTGTCACACCTCTGGCACCAGGCATCTTCAACTTGAGGTACACATAACATGGTCGAGCCATAAAACTTGCGTAGGTAGGCCTACCCAGAATGGCATGATAAGCACTCTGGAAATCCACAACTTCAAATGTCAATTTGTCCTTACGGTAATTCTTGTAATCACTGAAAACCACATCAAGGGCGATCTGGCCGAGTGATTCGGCTTTCTTTACAGGGATAACACCATGGAAACTCATATTGCTCTTGCTAAGTTTGGACATCGGAATGCCCATCCCCTTCAAAGTTTCAGCATAAAGGATGTTTAGGCCGCTTCCACCATCCATTAGCACTTTGGTCAGTCTAGTGCCTTCGACCACTGGGTCGACCACCAACACTTGCCTCGCAGGGGTGGCTATGCGAGCAGGGTGATCAGACTGGTCGAATGTGATGGCTGTCTGAGACCATTTCAGGTATGTGGTCGTCGTCGCTGGAGCGACCATATTCACTTCTCTGTTGATAACTTTCAACCGACTCTTGCTCTCAACATCAGCAAAAATCATGAGGGTGGAATTGACTTTGGGATAACCGTCGTCTTCCTCTTCGTCCTCGTCTTTGTCCGACTCTTTTTCCTTCCCACTGGGTTGTTTCTCTCGGAACTGCTGGATCAGGAGTCGACATTGTCGAGTGGTATGCTTAGGGTAAATCAAATTACCCTCTTCGTCCTTCTTCGTGTGGATGTGACACGGTAAATCCAACACATCATTTCCTGCTTGATCCTTTACTTTCTTAGGGGGGCAGGGCCCTTTAGGTTTTCCCTTAAACTTTCCTTGAGTCACTGCTGCAATCTCGCCGGGTGCTGCAGGCTCGGCCTTACGTTTTTGTTTCCGATTGGAATTACCCCCATCGTCCTCTTAGCCGACTGGTTTACCCTTTCTGCTACGGAGTCGATCCTCTTCTTCTCCGTTAGCGTACCGGGTGGTTATTTCCATCATCCGAGTCAGAGTCATATCTCCAGTCCGACCGAACTTCAGGACCAACTCTCGGTATTTGACGCCTTCCTTGAAGGCACACACTGCTTGATGCTCTGATACATTTTCAACGGTGTGATGCAAAGTGGTCCACCTCTGAATGAAATCCCTTAGAGTCTCACTCGGTTTCTGCACACAATGCTGCAACTCTATCAATCCTGCTGGCCGCTTGCAAGTGCCCTCAAAAGTTCTGACGAACAATCGAGACAGCTCTTCCCAACTGTATATACTGTTTGGGGCTAACTGAGTCAACCATGCTCGGGGCGACCCTTCTAACATCAGAGGAAGATGCTTCATTGCCACTTCATCATTCCCGCCACCAATCTGCACAACCACTCGGTAATCCTCAAGCCAAGTTTCAGGCTTGGACTCTCCAGTGAACTTACTGACTCCAGTGCCAACCTGAAGTTGGGTGGTATCACTGCAGCCCTGATGGCTCTGCTGAAACACTCTGGACCCAAAACATGCACTCTGCTGCCAGTCGGACGATCTCTGCCAGGGTCTTCTCTATGCGCTATGTTCCGGTCGACTAGACCATGAACGAGGATAGATCTTGCATCGAAGCCTGGCTCTCTTGGGTCAACTGGTGCTCTGCGCTCGCCACGGTGACGGCGCCTATCGTCGTACTGCCGAGGCACATATGATGCACTCCTCGGAGGAGGTGTAGGCACTCGACGATGATTGTTGCGGTCGAGTGGGTGATCATACTGCCCACGGCCTTCACGCCGTAGGGGCGATCTTGGGTTGTGGGCCGACTGAACTGTATCCGCTACTACGGATCTGCTGTGAATCCTATTCCGCGACTGAGACACTGCTGTTTTCTATTCTCCTGCTGCCCGAAGCAAGGCCCGGATCTGCATCAAACCTCTGCCAGCCTCCGACTAGGAAGGTTGAATCGACTCTGCTATTTGGGCCGCAGCTGTGAGATTCTGAATCGGAGTACGTTATACCTTAGGCGGAGGTGGGAAAAGTTGTCGTCGACTAGAGTCAGGAATCCACTCCCGAGCACGCTCGTCGAGAGCGCGCTCAAGGATCTCCAGTCGAGTGTGCTCAGCCAAATTAGCCAAGCGCACCTCTTCCAAGGCCCGAGCCTCGGGGGTTTCTCCAACGATGGGTGTGTGGAGTGCATCCATGTTGCAGCGATGAAGTTCTTCCCTCTGTTGTGAAGAGAGGGGTTCGGGATGGTACTCCTAGTGGATGAGCGACCGATCGCCGCCGCCATCCTCGCCGTCAGCACGGCGGAAACCAGGCGGACTACGTGGTCCATTGACCATCAAGACTTCAGCCAGTCGACAGATCGAACAGGCCGTGGAGAGTGTTGTCGGGCTCGATTACCGCGACTTGATGGGTGGTAAAATGCCGAGCCACCGCGTGTTTCACCCACCGCTGAATCCGCGACCGACCAGATCGCTTGCGGCGGCGAACAGCGGGGAGGGAAGACACCATCGGAGCCGACCGATACTGAGTCGACGGCTGCCGGAGAAGGACACCATGAACGCATGTGCGAAAGTGCGTTGCCCCTCGGACGGGGAGCGCCTCAACGTCAAGGGGAGCTTCCTGAAGCCAAGCGGAGTCGTCGGCGATGGAAACGAGCGTGCCGAGACGGATCTTGCGGTCCTCGGCCAATCCACCGCCGGAAACCATGATGATGATGATCAGAAAAATTTGCAACTTCACCAACAAGTCGCTAAGACACCTGCCCCACGGTGGGCGCCAACTGTCGTGGTTCTAAGACTGACAGTAGAAAAGGGTGGTAGGTATGGAGAGGCAAGATCTCAGCTATGGTGAAGGTGTACACATGGGATTTACGAGGTCAGGCCCTTCTCGGAGGAAGTAACAACCCTACATCTCAGTTCCTGGAGGCGGTCGACTGGATTATATGTGTGTGACGTTACAGGGGGTGCGAACCCTTGTCCCAGAGGAGGGGGTGGCTTATATAGAGTGCGTCAGGACTCCAGCCGTCCTCCATTACAAGGGGCTTAATGTTCATAAAGTAGGGGCGTTACTGATAACGCCAGCCTTAAGTGTTATTTATGACCTTAAAGACTACGGAGTGAATGCCTGACCATTGCAATGCTGAGTGACCCCTGATCTTCGGTGGGTCGAGTGGCAATAGATAGGGGGTCGCCCGAGTGATATGACTGGTCGAGTGGATTGCACTCGACATCTTTGACTGGGGGTCTCTTGTTGCCTCTTGGACTTCTTATCTTCTAGGGTAGTGATCTTGGGTAGGACGTATGGGTCAGGCCCATGACCCTACCCCAGGTTTGTATCCTCATCAGTGAATAACTATTCGCCCGAAGAATTTGGACGAACGTGCCCCTGACCCTTCTCATTCGCGCGACATGTGTCACCCACGTACTGAGAAGTGGAGATCATGTGAGATCGTGGGTGAACAGATAAGTATACCATGGAAGGCGTAACGGTTTGAGCGGCAAAAGCCGAAAATTTGGATAAGAATATTTTAAAGTGTCGTTCGCAATTTCTTCAGCTGACAAGGACACAGTGAAGAATTTGAACGAGTTTCAAATAGAACGCACATGAAGAATTTGTGAACAGACTGGGTTGGGTTTAGCATAGAGGGGGAAGGGTCCGATCACATTCACTTAGCAAAAAAGTCAACTTGAAGAATTAGCAATAAGTGAATGATGTAGAGGACATAAACTCACACACACACACACACACGCGCGCGCGCGCGCGCGTGGTGTCTGAGCACAGCAAGATCCAGCAGCAATGTACTCAGCTTCTGCAGTGGAGAGTGATACGCAGTTCTGTTTCTTTGAGGACCAACATACCAAGGACCATCCGAGAAAATGACATGTGTTTGTAGTTGACTTGCGGTCGACCCGATCGCCAGCATAGTCAGAGTTTGAATATCCAATGAGATCAAAGGAAGAGCCCTTGGGATACCATAATCCAAGTGTTGGTGTGTGAGCTAGATATCGAAGAATATGCTTCACAGCCTTATGGTGTGATTCCTTCGGTGTAGCTTGAAATCGGGCACACATGCAAACACTAAGCATAATATCCAGCCTAGATGCACATAGGTACAATAAAGAGCCAATCATGGAGCGGTATACCTTTTGATCGAAGTCTTTACCATTTTCATCAGTGCATAGATGCCCATTTGTAGGCATAGGGATTTTGACGCCTTTGCAGTCTTGCATGCCGAATTTCCTCAGTACATCCTTGAGGTATTTCTCCTGGGATATGAATATGCCATTGTATTGTTGACGAATCTGAGGACCTAAGAAGAATTTCAACTCTCCCATCATAGACATTTGATATTCTTCACTCATCATATAGGCAAATTCATCACTATAACGTTGGTTAGTACAACCAAAGATAATATCATCAACATATATTTGGCACACGAATAATTCATCATCATATGTTTTGGTGAAAAGAGTTGGGTCAAGTGAACCGAGTTTGAAGCCTTTCTTCATGAGGAATTCCTTTAGTGTGTCATATCACGCCCGAGGTGCTTGCTTGAGGCCATAGAGGGCCTTGTTGAGTCTGTAGACGTGATCTGGAAATTTTGGATCCTCAAAACCTGGTGGTTGAGCAACATATACTTCTTCCTCAAGATTACCATTGCGGAATGCACTTTTCACATCCATTTGTTGTAAGATGATATTATGATGGTTAGCATAAGCGAGCAATATGCGAATAGCCTCAAGTCTAGCAACAGGTGCAAAAGTTTCATCGAAATCAATTCCTTCAACCTGCGTGTAGCCTTGAGCTACAAGACGAGCCTTATTCCTCACCATGAGGCCATTTTCGTCTTGTTTGTTGCGTTAGATCCATTTGGTACCGATGATGTTGTGCTTGCATGGGTCTAGTCACTTGACAAGCTCCCACACATTGTTGAGGTCGAATTGATGCAATTCATCTTGCATGGCTTGAATCCACTCGGATTCCATGAATGCTTCATCTACCTTAGTGGGCTCTGTGATAGAGACAAATGCAAAATGCCCACAGAAGTTAGATAAATGTGAAGATTTTGATCGCGTGAGGGGACCTGGTGCACGAATGTCATTGATGATGTTCTCGACTTGCACTTCGTTTGCAATGCGAGGATGTGCGGGTTGACGACTTTGCTTAGGCCCAGCAGTTTCTTCAGACCAGTTTCTTCAAAGAAGACCAAAGATGATTTTCTTCATGATCAGGAATGACTTCTTCAGCAGATTCTTTGGTAGGGATGACATCCTCAGTAGCTTTGAACTTGATGGATTCCTCAGGTGACATTTCATCTAGCGCAAGATGCAGGTGCTCTCTTTGTGAGCCATTAGTTTCGTCAAACCGCACATCTACAGTTTCAACAACCTTGTGATGATTGATGTTGAAGACTCTGTAGGTGTGCGAGTCCTTTCCGTAACCAAGCATAAAACCCTCATGTGCTTTCGGTGCAAATTTAGAGTGATGGTGAGGATCTCTAATCCGGCATGTAGCACCGAACACTTTGAAATAACTTACATTGGGTTTCTTGTCAGTGAGGAGTTCATATGAGGTCTTTTTGAAGAATTTGTGAAGATATACCCTATTGATGATGTGGCACGCCGTATCAATTGCTTCAGGCCAGAAGCGCTCAGCTGTCTTGTATTCGTCAAGCATAGTGCGGGCCATCTCAACAAGAGTCCTGTTCTTGCGCTCCACGACGCCATTTTGCTGAGGAGTATAAGGAGCAGACAATTCGTGAGTAACACAAAGCATATCGAGATATTCATCGAGGCCAATATTCTTGAACTCGGTTCCATTATCACTCCTAATATGATTGATCTTCACACCAAAGTTAGTGGAAGCCCTTGAGGAAAATCATCTGAAGACTTCCTGCACTTCATTTTTGTAAGTGATGATATGCACTCATGTGTAACGAGAATAGTCATCAACTATGACAAAGCCATATAAAGATGCAGAACTAGTGAACATGGCATAATGAGTAGGGCCAAATAGATCCATATGAAGTAATTCAAAGGGACGAGAAGTGGTCATGATAGTCTTCGCGGGATGCTTGGCTCTAGTGATCTTTCCAGCCTCACAAGCCCCACAAAGATGATCTTTGAGGAATTTGACACCCTCGATGCCAACGACGTGCTTCTTCTTCGCGAGTGTATGCATGTTCCTCATCCCAGCATGACCAAGTCGTCGATGCCATAACCAACATTCTGAAGCTTTTGCAAGTAGACATGTGGCAGGCTGTGGTCCTGCAGAGAAATCAACAATATACAAGTCTCCTTTCCTAAAGCCTTCGAAGACTTTGGAGTTGTCAGATTCCATTAGCACAAGGCAACGAAATTTGCCAAAGACAACAACCATATCAAGATCACAAAGCATTGAGACTGACATAAGATTGAATCCTAAGGACTCAACAAGCATGACCTTGTCCATGTGTTTATCCTTTGAGATTGCAACCTTACCTAGACCCAATACCTTGCTTTTGCCTTTGTCAGCGTAGGTGATATGCTTCAGATGAGATGGTGACAAATTAGTGTCCATCAGCAAGCTTCTGTCACCAGTCATGTGATTTGTACATCCACTGTCGAGGACCCACTCAGTAGCTTTGGGTTGTTCATCCTTTGCACCTTTTGCCATGAAGCAATAGGTGGGAGCATAGTCATCGTTGTCCTTGTTAGCAGAGTCGGGGAAGTCATTTTCTTTAGTGTTGAAGATGGACTTGCTGACGTACGCAGTAGCGAGGGCTAGGCTAGCCACACTAGAGTTAGATTCCTCAGATTCCTCCTCTTCCACATTATCCTCAGATTCAGCTTCAGAGTCCATTTCCTTGCCAATGAATTCCCGGTCCTTCTTGGAACTACTCTTCTTGTGAGATGAAGACTTTGAGGATTTTGATGATGAAGACTTTGAAGATTTCTTCTTCTTCTTTGAGTCATCAGAATCGTCATCTTTGTACTTATTCTTCTTTGATTCCTTTTCCCACAGAGGACAACTAGACATGTAGTGACCAGGTTTCTTGTATTTGTGGCAAGTTCTTTTCTTGTAGTCACGGGACGAGGAATCATCATTTATAGAAGACTTTCCAAAATAACCACGGCGAGAGAACTTCTGGAATTTCCTCACGAGCATTGCTAGCTCCTGGCTCAATTCTTCAGGATCACCAAGGCTGCTATCAGAATCCTCAGCTTCAGACTCAGAAACTGCCTTGGCCTTCAGTGCACGTGATCTTCCGTAGCTCGATCCATAGAGATCTCTCTTTTCAGCAAGCTGGAACTCATGATGTTTAGCCTCTCGAGGATATCAGCGGGATCAAGTGACTTATAATCAGCACGTTCTTGAATCATCAGTGCGAGGGTATCAAATGAGGTGTCAAGTGATCTCAGCAATTTCTTCACCACTTCATGATCGGTGATATCAGTGGCACCAAGTGCTTGAAGCTCATTTGAGATGTCAGTGAGGCGATCGAAGGTTTGCTGAACATTTTCATTGTCGAGTCTTTTGAAGCGGTTGAAGATATCGCGAAGGACATCAACTCGGGAGTGACGTTGAGTTGGGACTCCTTTGTTGACCTTGGACAGCCTGTCTCAAATCAGCTTAGCAGTTTCCAGTGCACTCACTCTGCCGTACTGACCTTTGCTCACATGGCCACATATGATATTCTTCGCTTGAGAATTGAGTTGCTTGAATCTCTTCACATCAGTAGCATTCAGAGACGGAGTGATTGAGGGAACGCCATTTTCCACAATGTACCAGAGATCGTTATCAATTGCCTCAAGATGCATCCGCATCTTGTTCTTCCAGTAGGGGTAGTCCGTCCCGTCAAAGGCAGGACACGCAGTCGAGACCTTGATCATACCTGCAGTCGACATAACTAAAACTCCAGGCGCTTAAACCAAAATCACGCAGAACAAGGGAGTACCTTGCTCTGATACCAATTGAAAGTGCGTTACGTCGACTAGAGGGGGGGGTGAATAGGCGATTTTTATGAATTCTTCGCTGAGGAATTTCAGGGTGAGGAAATTCCTAAGCTAAGAACTACTTGCAGCAGAATAAGTACTCAGGTATAAGCAAAACAGAGCAACATCATAGTCATCATGATGAAATGAAAGACAAACACATAGTACAGAAAGCGTAAACACATGATAAGTGGGATGAAGACAAACAGACTTAAGAAATAGGATTGAGGAAATAGAGAAAGTCTTCATTCAATGTCTTCAAGTAGTAATGATCAGGTACATCAACACATAATGAGGAAATGGAAGGGTTGAGGAAATAGAACCAGTTGGCTTGGTGAAGACAATGATTTGGTAGACCAGTTCCAACTGCTGTGACAGTTATACGTCTGGTTGGAGCGGCTGAGTATTTAAACTCGAGGACACACAGTCCCGGACACACAGCCCTCACCGTATTCTCCTTGAGCTAAGATCACATAGACCTCGCCCAACAGTAGTGGTAAGTCTTCACAAGTGACTTCCAAACCTTCACAGACTTGGTCACTCGGCAATCCACAATTCCTCTTGGATGCTCAGACCATGACGCCTAACCGTCTGGAGGATACACAATCCTCAAAGGTAACAAGCGTCAGTTCCACACAGGAACAATCTCTTCAGTGATGCTCAATCCCTTTGGGGTTTGTAGGTTTGGGTTTGGGATTTGGGTTTCCTCACTTGATGATTTTCACTCAAAGTCCTCGGAGGATGGGATGCTCTCAAATGACAAGTGTCAGTTTCTCTTGGAGCAGCCAACCAGCTAGTGGTTGTAGGGGGCGGCTATTTATAGCCTAGGGAGCAGCCCGACATGATAAGACATAAATGCCCTTGGCAGATATGACCGTTAGGTGGTAGAATATTTTGGGACAACTGGCGCGCGGCTCAGTAATGGTCAGATATTTGAGGTTCGAATTCCTCAAGGATATCATGTTCCTCACTGTGTAGGCAATCCGCACTGGCGAATTCCTAACTCCTCAGTCAGAACAAATTCCTCAGAGGCCAGAAGATCTTCGTCTCTGTCACTGAAGAAATTGACTGAACTAATATGAGATTTCCAATGGCTTCACTCGAAGGATTGGGTAGGTGTAGGATTTTGAGACGAGCATCACTTGGAAATCTGTTTCCTTAGTATACCCAGACCCCCTTTAACAGTACAGTGTTTCCTATGACTCAAGAAGAAGAAAATGAAACTACGATAACAAAAGTCTTCACGCTCGAGATTCCTCGCATGAATATCGAAGTCTTCAAGGTCACACCAATTTCTTCACTTTCAAAGTCTTCAGGAGAACCAAAGTCTTCAACCGAAGACATTCATTTTTAGGGGTCGACTTTCACTGTAAATATCAAACTCCTCATTGACTTATAGCCTGTGTACACTCACAAACATATTAGTCCCTTAACCTATAAGTCTTCAATACAGCAAAATCACTAAGGGGCACTAGATGCACTTCCATGCACGTATCTTATTGTTGCTATTAAGGGTAAAACGACGGTTTTAATCATAGGGTTTAGTTTACTTTGTCTACATCATGTCATCTAGCTTAAGGCGTTACCCTGTTTGTCATGAACTAATACCATAGATGCATGCTAGATAGCGGTCGAAGAGTCATAGTAGTAATATAGGCAGGAGTCGGTCTACTTTTCATGGACATGATGCCTATATACATGATCATTGCTGTGAATATGTCTTAACTATGTGCTTTTCTATCAATTGCCCAACAGTAATTTGTCTACCCACCGTATGCTATTGTTTCGAGAGAGAAGCCTCTAGTGAAAACTATGGCCCCCGGATCTACTTTAATCTATTAAAAACCAAAAATACCTAGCTGCAATTTATTTACTTTTATTTTGTTTTGCAATTTATCTATCTACCTATACAAGATTTGATCGTTGCAAGTAACGGGTTCAAGAGGATTGACAACCCTCTTGCTGCGTTGGGTGCAAGTATTTGCTTTTGTGTGTGCAGGTGTTGTTCACTAGGATTTGCATGATTCTCCTTTTGGTTAAATAAACCTTGGTTCTTACTAAGGGAAATATTTATCTCTACTTTACTGCTTCACCCTTCACTGTTGGGGGGAAATCCCAACACAACTCACAAATAGCAAAGCACATACAGGGTGCGCTGGCGGCCATGGCCAAGCAGCGGGAAAGCAGCAGCTAGTGGTAGCAGTAGAGCAGGAGCAAGCAGAAGCGGCATGAGCAGCAGCTCACAAGAGCAGCAACAGTAGTGAGCAGCACAAAGCAGCAACATAATTGAGCAGCACAGAGCAGTTGCGGCAGCAAGCAGCAGTGGGCAGGGGAGCGGTGTCCGGGCGCACATGAGGCCCAGGGCGCTGCTACATCTCGAGCTTGCGTTGGTTTTCCCCGAAGAGGAGAGGATGATGCAGCACAGTAGCGTAAGTATTTCCCTCAGTTTTTAAGAACCAAGGTATCAATCCAGTAAGAGGTCATGCACAAGTCCCTCGTACCTGCACAACGCGATAACAACTCGCAACCAACGCTTAGGGGTTGTCAATCCCTTCACGGTCACTTACGAGAGTGAGATCTGATAGAGATAATATTTTTGGTATTTTTTATAGATAGATGCAAAGTAAAAAATAAAGGCAAAGTAAAAACAAAGCAATTAAATAAAGTGATGGAGATTGATATGATGAGTATAGACCTGGGGGCCATAGGTTTCACTAGTGGCTTCTCTCAAGAGCATAAGTATTCTACGGTGGGTGAACAAATTACTGTTGAGCAATTGATAGAATCGAGCATAGTTATGAGGTTATCTAGGTATGATCATGTATATAGGCATCACGTCCGTGACAAGTAGACCGAAACGATTCTGCATCTACTACTATTACTCCACTCATCGACCGCTATCCACCATGCATCAAGAGTATTAAGTTAAAAACAGAGTAACGCCTTAAGCAAGATGACATGATGTAGAGGAATAAATTCATGCAATATGACAAATACCCCATCTTGTTATCCTTGATGGCAACAATACAATACGTGCCTTGCAACTCTTTCTGTCACTGAGTAAGGACACCGCAAGATTGAACCCAAAGCCATGCACTTCTCCCATTGCAAGAACTACCAATCTAGTTGGCCAAACCAAACGGTTAATTCGAAGAGACTTGCAAAGATAACTCAATCATACATAAAAGAATTCAGAGAAGAATCAAATATTTTCCATAGATAAGTTGGATCATAAACCCACAATTCATCGATCTCAACAAACACCGCAAAAAGAAGATTACATCGAATAGATCTCCACGAGAGGGGGAGAACATTGTATTGAGATCCAAAAAGAGAGAAGAAGCCATCTAGCTACTAGCTATGGACCTGAAGGTCTGAAGTAAACTACTCACACTTCATCGGAGGGGCTATGGTGTTGATGTAGAAGCCCACCGTGGTGGATGCCCCCTCTGGCGGAGCTCCGGAACAGGCCCCAAGATGGGATCTCGTGGATACAGAAGGTTGCGGCGGTGGAATTAGGTTTTTGGCTCCGTCCCTGGTCTATTGGGGATACGTAGGTATATATAGGAAGAAGGAGTACGTCGGTGGAGCTCCGAGGGGCCCACGAGGTAGGGGGCGCGCCCAGGGGGGGCGCGCCCTCCACCCTCGTGACCTCCTCGGAAGCTTCTTGACGGAGGGTCCAAGTCTCCTGGATCTTATCTGATGAGAAAATCACGTTCCCGAAGGTTTCATTCCGTTTGGACTCCGTTTGATATTCTGTTTCTTCGAAACACTAAAATAGGCAAAAAAACAGCAATTCTGGGCTGGGCCTCCGGTTAATAGGTTAGTCCCAAAAATAATATAAAAGTGGAAAACAAAGCCCAATATAGTCCAAAACAGTAGATAAAGTAGCATGGAGCAATCAAAAATTATAGATACGTTGGAGACGTATCAAGCATCCCCAAGCTTAATTCCTGCTCGTCCTCGAGTAGGTAAATGATAAAATAGAATTTTTGATGCGAAGTGATACTTTGGCGTAATTTCAATGTAAATCTTCTTAATCATGCCATGAATATTTAGATCCAAAAGATTCAAGATAAAAGTTCATATTGACATAAAAATAATAATACTTCAAGCATACTAATTAAACAACTATGTCATCTCAAAATAACATAGCCAAAGAAAGTTCATCCCTACAAAATCATATAGTTAGGCTATGCTTCAATTTCGTCACACAAAGATGTTCCCAACTTCTATACCCCCAATGACAAGCCAAGCAATTGTTTCATACTCAAATAATCTCAAACTCTTTCAACCTTCACACAATATATGAGCGCGAGCCATGGATATAGCACTATGGGTGGAATAGAATATGATGATGGGGATTGTGTGGAGAAGACAAAAAAGGAGAAAGTCTCACATCAACGAGGCTAATCAATTAGCTATGGAGATGCCCATCGATTGATGTTAATGCAAGGAGTAGGGATTGCCATGCAACGGATGCACTAGAGCTATGAATGCTCAACAAAAGAAAACTAGTGGGTGTGCATCCAACTTGCTTGCTCATGAAGACCTAGGGCATTTGAGGAAGCCCATCGTAGGAATATACAAGCCAAGTTCTATAATGAAAAATTCCCACTAGTATGAACAAGACAATATATGAGACTCACTATATGAAAAACATGGTGCTACTTTGAAGCACAAGTGTATGAGACTCACTTCATGAAGAATAAGGTGCTACTTTGAAGCACAAGTGTGGTAAAAGGATAGTAACATTGCCCCTTCTCTCTTTTTCTCTCATTCATTTTTTTATTGGCCTTTCCTTTTTTTATTGGCCTTTCTCTTTTTTTTCGTCCGGAGTCTCATCCCGACTTGTGGGGGAATCATAGTCTCCATCATCCTTTTCCTCACTAGGGCAATGTTCTAATAATGATGATCATCACACTTCTATTACAACAACTTGATATTACAACTCGAAACTAGAACAAGATATGACTATATGAATGCCTCCGGTGGTGTATCGGGATGGTGTAATGAATCAAGAGTGACATGTATGGAAAATAATGCATGGTGGCTTTGCCACAAATACGATGTCAACTACAAGATCATGCAATGGCAATATGACAAAAGTAATGCATGTCACGATGATGATGGTGGAAGTTGCATGGCAATATATCTCGGAATGGCTATGGGAATGCCATGATAGGTAGGTATGGTGGCTGTTTTGAGGAAGATAAAAGGAGGTTTATGTGTGATAGAGCGTATCGTATCACGGGGTTTGGATGCACCGGCGAAGTTTGCACCAACTCTCAAGGTGAGAAAGGGCAATGCATGGTACCGAAGAGGCTAGCAAAGGCGGAAAGGTGAGAGTGCGTATAATCCATGGACTCAACATTAGTCAAAAGAACTCATATACTTATTGCAAAATTTTAGAAGTCATCAAAAATTCAAATACTACGTGCATGCTCCTAGGGGGATAGATTGGTAGGAAAAGACCATCGCTCGTCCCCGACCGCCACTCATAAGGATGCACAAGCCAGGTACACTTCATGTTTCAAATTTATTACACAACTTTAACCATACGTGCATGCTACGGGATTTACTAACTTCAACACAAGTATTTCTCAAATTCACAACTATTCAAATAGCATGACTTTGATATTATCACCTCCATATCTCAAAACAATTATCAAGCATCAAACTTAATTTAATTCACTCAAAAAAAGAAAGTTTCACAAATCTTGAACACCAAGTATATTAACATTAAGCAAATTACCATGCTATTAATGACTCTCAAAATAATCTAAGTGAAGCATGAGAGATCAAGTTTATTTAAAACAAATCCACCACCATGCTCTAAAAGATCTAAGTGAAGCACTAGAGCAAAAAAAATTTTATCACGCTCTAAAGATATAAGTGAAGCACATAGAGCAAAGCTATCAAGCTCAAAAGGTATAAGTGAAGCACATAGAGTATTCTAACAAATTCCAAATCATGTATGGCTCTCTCAAAACGTGTGTACAGCAAGGATGATTGTGGTAAACTAACAAGCAAAGACACAAATAATACAAGACGCTCCAAGCAAAACACATATCATGTTGGTGAATAAAAATATAGCTCCAAGTAAATTACCGATGGAAGTGGACAAAAGAGGGATGCCTTCCGGGCATCCCCAAGCTTTGACTTTTTGGTTTCCTTGGATTATCTTGGGGGTGCCATGGGCATCCCCAAGCTTAGTCTCTTTCCACTCCTTGTTCCATAATCCATCAAAAGAATTCACCCAAAACTTGAAAACTTCACAACACAAAACTCAACAAAAATCTCGTGAGCTCCGTTAGAGAAAGAAAACAAAAGACTACTTCAAGGTACTGTAATGAACTCATTCTTTATTTATATTGGTGTTAAACCTACTGTATTCCAACTTCTCTATGGTTTATAAACTTATTTACTAGCCATAGATTCATCAAAATAAGCAAACAACACACGAAAAACAGAATCTATCAAAAACAGAACAATCTGTAGTAATCTGTAACTAACGCAAACTTCTGGAACTCTAGAAATTCTACAAAACTAGGAAGTCCTGGACAATTTGTTTATTGATCAGAAGCAAAAAGAATCAACGCAAAAGAACGTTCCTGTGATTTATCATAACTAAATTTGTGCGTGCAAAGTTGCTGTTTTTCAGCAGAATCAAATCAACTATCATCGTAGGTTATCCTATAGGTCTTACTTGGCACAAATACTAATTAAAACATAAAACCACATCCAAACAGAAGGTAGATGGATTATTTATTCCTAAACATAACTAAAAACAAAAAACACAAAATAAAATTGGGTTGCCTCCCAACAAGCGCTATCGTTTAACGCCCCTAGCTAGGCATAAAAGCAAGGATAGATCTAGGTATTGCCATCTTTGGTAGGCAATCCATAAGTGGCTCTCATGATAGATTCATATGGTAATTTTATTTTCTTTCTAGGAAAGTGTTTCATGCCCTTCTTTAAGGGAAATTGGAATTTAATATTCCCTTCCTTCATATCGATAATTGCACCAATCGTTTTAAGGAAAGGTATACCAAGAATAATAGGACATGAAGGATTGCAATCTATATCAAGAACGATAAAATCTACGGGCACATAATTCCTATTTGCAACAATAAGAACATCATTAATTCTTCCCATAGGCTTTTTAATAGTGGAATCCGCAAGATGCAAGTTTAGAGAGCAATCATCAAAATCACGAAAATCTAGTAAATCACATAGAGTTTTGGGGATAGTAGAGACACTAGCACCCAAATCACACAAAGCATGAAACTCAAAATCTTTAATTTTAATTTTAATGGTAGGTTCCCACTCATCATGGAGTTTTCTAGGGATGGAAACTTTCAACTCAAGCTTTTGTTCATAGGATTGCATCAAGGCATCAACAATGTGTTCGGTAAAGGCCTTATTTTGATCAGAAGCATGAGGAGAATTTAACACGGATTGCAACAAGGAAATACAATCAATCAAATAGCAATTTTTATAATTAAATTCCTTGAGATCCAAAATAGCAGGTTTAGCAACATCACGGTTTCTATTTATTTCAATCCTACTTTCATCAAATTCATCATCAAGATCTAGAAACTACGAATTCTTAGAACGCCTTCTAGGTAAGGGAAGATCATATTCAGATTCATCAAGATTCATATTGCAAAAAAAAGATTTAATGGGGTACACATCAATAACTTTTAGATCTTCATCTTGATTTTCATAGGGATTAGAAGAACACGCTTTAATAAAGGCATCTTTGGAAGCACGCATCCTAGCGGTTCTTTCTTTGCACTCGTCAATGGAAATTCTCATAGCTTTGAGAGACTCATTAATATCATGCTTAGGAGGAATAGATCTAAGCTTTAAAGAATCTATTTCAAGAGAAATTCTATCAACGTTCCTAGCCAAATCATCAACTTTTAGCAATTTCTCTTCAAGCAAAGCATTAAAATTCTTTTGTGAATTCATAAACTCTTAAACACTACTCTCAAAATCAGAGGGCATCTTATTAAAATTTCCATAAGAGTTGTTGTAGGAATTTCCATAATTGTTAGAAGGATTGCTAGGAAAAGGCCTAGGATTAAAATTCCCTCTATAAGTGTTGTTACTAAAACTATTCCTACCAACAAAATTCACATCGATAGATTCATTATTATTCTCAAGCAAAGTAGATAAAGGCATATCATTACGATCAAGAGGAGTATTTTTAGGAGCAAACATCTTCATAAGTTCATCCATCTTTTCACTCAAAACATTGATTTCTTCTATAGCATGTACCTTTTTACTAGAAGATCTTTCGGTATGCCATTGAGAATAATTAGCCATAATATTATCAAGCAATTTTGTAGCATCTCCTAACGTAATTTCCATAAACTTGCCTCCCGCGGCCGAATCTAAAAGATTTCTAGAAGGAAAATTCAATCCGGCATAAAAAATTTGTATGATCATCCATAAATTCAAACCATGAGTAGGGCAATTGCGAAGTATTAATTTCATTCTTTCCCAAGATTGGGCAACATGCTCATGATCAAGTTGTTTAAAATTCATGATATCGTTCCTAAGAGTGATAATCTTAGCGGGAGGAAAATACTTAGAGATAAAAAGCATCTTTGCACTTGTTCCAAGAATCAATACTATTTTTAGGCAAATACGAAAACCAAACTTTAGCACGATCTCTAAGTGAAAACGGAAATAACTTCAATTTGAAAATATTGTTATCTGTATCTTTTTTCTTTTGCATATCACACAAATCAACAAATTTGTTTAGATAAGTAGCGGCATCTTCACTAGGAAGGCCGGCGAATTGATCTTTCATAACAAGATTCAGCAAAGCGGTATTGATTTCACAAGACTCATCATTATTAAGAGGAGCAATCGGAGTACTAAGGAAATCATTATTACTGGTATTCGAGAAATCACACAATTTGGTATTATCTTGCGCCATGGTAACAAGTAATCCAACACACAAGCAAACAGAAAGGCAAAGGGAAAAGGCAAACGGGAAAGAGAGGTGGAGATTGGGAAAGAGAGGGTGAATAAAACAGCAAGGGTGAAGTGGGGGAGAGGAAAACGAGAGGCGAATGGCAAATAATGTAATGCGAGAGATAGGGATTGCGATAGGTACTTGGTATGTTGACTTTTGCGTAAGCCTCCTTGGCAACAGCGCCAGAAATTCTTCTTGCTACGTCTCGAGCTTGCGTTGGTTTTCCCCGAAGAGGAGAGAATGATGCAGCACAGTAGCATAAGTATTTCCCTCAGTTTTTGAGAACCAAGGTATCAATCCAGTAGGAGGTCACGCGCAAGTCCCTCGTACCTGCACAACACGATAGCAACTCGCAACCAACGCTTAGGGATTGTCAATCCCTTCACGGTCACTTACGAGAGTGAGATCTGATAGAGATAATATTTTTGGTATTTTTGATAGATAGATGCAAAGTAAAAAATAAAGGCAAGTAAAAACAAAGCAAGTAAATAAAGTGATGGAGATTGATATGATGAGAATAGACCCGGGGGCCATAGGTTTCACTAGTGGCTTCTCTCAAGAGCATAAGTATTCTACGGTGGGTGAACAAATTACTGTTGAGCAATTGATAGAATCGAGCATAGTTATGAGGTTATCTAGGTATGATCATGTATATAGGCATCACGTCCGTGACAAGTAGACCGAAACGATTCTGCGTCTACTACTATTACTCCACTCGTCGACCGCTATCCAAAGATGCATCTAGAGTATTAAGTTAAAACAGAGTAACGCCTTAAGCAAGATGACATGATGTAGAGGAATAAATTCATGCAATATGATAAATACCCCATCTTGTTATCCTCGATGGCAACAATACAATATGTGCCTTGCAACTCTTTACATCCTTTGAGTAAGGACACCGCAAGATTGAACCCAAAGCCATGCACTTCTCCCATTGCAAGAACTACCAATCTAGTTGGCCAAACCAAACGGATAATTCGAAGAGACTTGCAAAGATAACTCAATCATACATAAAAGAATTCAGAGAAGTATCAATAGATAAGTTGGATCATAAACCCACAATTCATCGGTCTCAACAAACACACCGCAAAAAGAAGATTACATCGAATAGATCTCCACGAGAGAGGGGGAGAACATTGTATTGAGATCCAAAAAGAGAGAAGAAGCCATCTAGCTACTAGCTATGGACCTGAAGGTCTGAAGTAAACTACTCACACTTCATCGGAGGGGCTATGGTATTGATGTAGAAGCCCTCCATGGTGGATGCCCTCCCGTGAGCTCCTAACAGGCCCCAAGATGGGATCTCGTGGATACAGAAGGTTGCGGTGGTGGAATTAGGTTTTTGGCTCCGTCCATGGTCTATTGGGGATACGTAGGTATATATAGGAGGAAGGACTACGTCGGTGAATCTCCGAGGGGCCCACGAGGTAGGGGGGCGCGCCCTCCACCCTCGTGACCTCCTCAGAAGCTTCTTGACGGAGGGTCCAAGTCTGCTGGATCTTATCTGATGAGAAAATCACGTCCTCGAAGGTTTTATTCCGTTTGGACTCCGTTTGATATTCCGTTTCTTCGAAACACTGAAATATGCAAAAAAACAGCAATTCTGGGCTGGGCCTCCGGTTAATAGGTTAGTCCCAAAAATAATATAAATGTGGAAAATAAAGCCCAATATAGTCCAAAATAGTAGATAAAGTAGCATGGAGCAATCAAAAATTATAGATACGTTGGAGACGTATCAGACGCGTGAGCGGGTGGCTGGCGAGGGCACAACCAAGAGCTGGTGAGCTCATGCATGGATGCAAAGCTTAGGCGATGGAGGTCGAGGTTGTGGGGACGATGATATGGTGACGGATCGACGCCATGGGGATGGGGATTTGGGGGAGGAGCTCACTGCAAAATCAGCGCCATGGTCGTGGAGGCCGAAGGTGGACCGGAGCAGTGGCAATTGACGACGAACGACGATGATGTACGTGGTGAAGACGAGGTTGATAGCGAGCATATGGGCCGCCTCAGCTCAATTCGGTGCTCGCGATGGATGAAGTGGACCGTGGCGGTTCTCCAGGACATCATCTGCGGCGATGAGGCGTACGGTGGCCGCGGCTACGTTGATGGCCATGGCCATCACGAGCTCAGGCGAGCTCCAAGTCGAGAGAGAGGGAATGTGGAGAGTGAGTGGGGCTAGGGTTTGGTCGAGGGGGCTCTGGGGATGCTCTTATAGGCAGTTAGGGGGTGTCGTATGGCCACCATGGCTGCCCCTACCTCCCACTATAACTAGTGGTGGAAGACAAGGGAGGTGGGGCCCAAGTGCACAGTAGTAGTTAGGTTTTGTTTTCCTTTTTTCGATTTTTTTATAGTCTCTGTTTTCTATTTTTCAAAGCTATCAAATGAATTATCACCTGGATGAAACTTGTCACATAAAGACTAGGCACGGTGTTGAGTTGTACATGGATGACGTTACCATGGTGGGTGGCGATGTTGAGGACACTTATGATGTCCCTCTTCCCCCACATCACTCCATGTCCCCTTTACACCCTCATCACCCTTATCTGTTATGTTTTTATTGTTTTCCCATGTAATGGACTCCATCTCCCATCCACTTAGTCAACCCTGAGTGGAAGCATCTGCCTCTAGCAACAAGTCTGACGCTGTGACTGATCCCCCGCCCCAAGTAGATGGTGCCTCCATCTGGACCGAAGGTAAGTATGCCCAAATTCCTACATTCCGCCATGACGTGGGAATATGGGTTTCCCCTATAACTCGAGCATGACTGTGTGGGAATACGGTCATGGGTCTAAGAATGAATAGCCATGAGATGTGCGAGAGCCCAGGCCACCATCACCCTCTAATTGAGCCCCACCTCTCTACGAGCTCATCCTGCCTCCCCACTCGACACTGCCTTTGCTCCTTCATTCGAGCTCACTTCCATTGTGCGCTTACAGTGTGATGCCAAAATGCAAAACGTTTACTAAGGGAGAGCAACTCAAGTGGTGTGTGGAGTGGTTGCTGCGGGTGCCAGTTGTGCAAGGAAATGTGGTTTTGTTCATGTGTATAACTAACTAAATATGATGTATATACTATAAAAAGTATATTTTTAAATTTGTATACAACACAGGATTCCAACAATATAAATTTTATGTCATTTTGTTCATATTGTGTTCCAACAATATAAATTTTATTGTTGGATCAGAGGGAGTAGTTAAATTTAAAGTCAAAATTTGATTCAAAATACAAGGGGCACAATAAACCCGAAGGAAGGGAAGTTTTTTTTAGAAAAAAATAGAGGCCTCCCTCTCCGATTTCATTAAGAGAAACCATGAACAAGCTAGATAATCTAATAAACACAAACTCTAAGAACTCCCGCAACTATCTTACTGTTGGAAATATGCCCTACAGGCAATAATATTGTATTATTATATATCCATGTTCATAATTAATAGTTTATATTTCATGCTATAACTGCTATGATCCTGGAATATGCAATGCAACGGAAAATTCATATGCACTTGTGGAATGATAAACATTAAAGAATAGGTTCCCAGTCTTGCCTCTAAGACTGGCTCAAGTGTTGTTGGTGATCATGTTTTCCGGATCTCAGGATATCGTTAAGTGTAATGATAGTCCTGAAACAACATTGAGAGTATGCCGTTAGAAGAACGATCATACTGAATTGACCCAATCTTGTTTGTTATACTTTGAGATAATATTGTATGAAATTAATTTTTATAACACGAAGTGTTAACATGTGTTTTTAGTTCCTCGGACCATGAGAATATCGTAGTCACTTCCTACCATACGATGGACTTTGGGGTTGCTCAAACATCATCTATAACTAGGTGATCATAATGACAAGTTATAGGTTCATCGGAAAGTTTGACAAGCGACTAGATACCTCGAGAGTGGAGTTTTCTCCTCCGATGATGGAGATATATTCTTAGAGACCTATAAATGTGATGACATCCATCATCATCTGGCCAGATATAGGTGACTATGTCACGGGATGCCCGAACACATCAACAAGAAAGAAGAACAAAACAAGTAACGAGGATGACGGTATATTCAGCATATGTATGACTCAGGAGGATACTGATGCATCTCGGGTTTTGTTAAGTATCATGTAGCAAAGGGAACATCACATGATAACCAAAGTTTCACTCGGATTTCATTCGTGTAATCATAGCGATCAATATGGATGTCCATGGTTCCACTATCGGTCATTGAACGAATGGGTTCCGTTCATGTCTATGATTTACCAAAACTATGGGGTCATAAGCTTAAGGTAATCACAATGTGCTGAGTGTTAGTAGGAAGAGAGTATCAAGGATTTATTTTTATTAATATTCAGAATAGTTTCAAGAGGAATCGGAAGCGTTTCGGGGTCACCGGAAGGGTTTCAGGGTTTATTGGGCAATACTGGGTTTTACCGATAAATACCATATAAGTGGAAATGTTTCCGGTGATGATAAATTATATATAAAAGGCTCTAGTAATTGTTAGGAGGTTTTTATATTTAATTTAATATGAATGGGCCTTAAAAGGCCAAGTGGTGAAAGGATAATTGAGCCACCCCTTAGCCTTTTTGAAGGCCAAGGGAAGGCCGAATTGGAGTGGAAATTCCCCTCCTTGGCCGGCCTAAGAGCATCTCCAACTGGAGCACAATGCGCGGCATGCAAAAAAAGCCTTTACAACACCGAAATAGCTAATTTTTGCGCGCAACTCAGCACTTGCTCCAACGGCCGCTGCAAAATATAGCGTGTGTGAGCCGCTCCAGCAGGTGCTGCAAAAAATGGCGCGCGCGCCCATCACAAACAACATATGACACTCCAAACAAAACCAAGAAGATCAAACACATACAAAATAAATCAACAATATATAGTTCAATTTTATTACAACTCGAACAAATAGTTTATCTTCTAATATAATAAATAGTTTAACTATACAACATCAAACATGCAAATCATCATGCTTTTTGTCGGCCATTCCATGCCCACCACTCCTTGATTAGATCTTTCTGAAGATCATCATGCATTTCGGCATCGAATGGCATGACAGGAGGCAACAAATCGGGCCACCCTCGTAGCCCTCCGCCGCACTCGCACGGGATATCCCAAGAGCTCATACTGGGAGTAGTCTAAATCTTGGCCACACTCATTCTCGATGATCATGTTATGCATGATCACACAAGTGTGCATGATGTACCAAAGGATCTTTTGATCCCAAAATCTAGTCGGTCCTCTCCCAATAGCAAATTGGGCTTGCAAAATCCCATAAGCTCTCTCCACATCTTTTCTAACGGTCGCCTGAGCATTATGGAAATCTAGACTTTTCTTACCTTCCAATTTTTTCAACGGCTTGACAAATCACTACTGCAAGATACTGCTAACGCGACACTACGATGAGAGACCCTTTGACGAAATTGAGTGTGATGCATTAATCCCAAATGGTGGTGTAAAAAACCATCAAAAAAGGTGTAAAACGTTTGCGATGGCGGAGCCATCAAACACTGTTCAGATTTTAGATGCGTGTGCGATGCAGGGCACACGGTTAATCCATTCGAACTGTTTGCGATGAGGCAAAACAACATAAACGGGCAGCCATATCAATGTGTGTGCGACATACGGCATACGGTTCACTCAGACGAACTGTTTTCGATTAGGGAACACAACAGAAACGGTTCAACGTAACAAGATGTGTGTGATATGCGGCATACAGTTCACATGGATGAACTGTTTGCAATGAGACAAAAGAACACAAACGAGTCGTGTAAATAAGATGTGTGTGATACATGGCAAACAGCCGACTCAGATGAACTGTTTGCGATGAGAAATTACAACACAGACGGTTAATACAGTTAGTTCGTGCGCGATTCTGTGTGTACAAAAAACTTTGAAAAATGCAAACTAGTTGCTTGCGGTGGCTAGGAGTATCGCACACGATGCGTTTGCGAGTACTCGTGTGCGATCATTAGTAAGTTACACATACGTTTTCTTATGTTAACATGTGTGTGAATTTGCAATATGGACAGTTAATATGCAAATGCCTTCTGGACATCGGGCACATGCTTAAACTCAATGAACTATGTACGATACTAATACTTTTCATGAAAATTTAAGAACTTGGATAACAACATTTGAGTAACATATATATAGTGGTTACACTATTTGACAAAAGGAGGATCTTCGTAACACGGTTTTGACAACCATATGGTCCATATCTACATACTTAACATAGTAACAACTATCACATTTTAATAGGCTACGGGCCAACAACCATATGGTCCATATCTACATACTTAACATAGTAACAGCTAGCACATTTTAAGAGGTTGAGGGCCAACAACCACAACTATCCGCTGGAAGCAGCTTGATCACGGTGACTCAGCATCTCGTCAATGAAAAGGAAGAGCCCTCCTATGCCTTGGTAGAGCATGAGTAGAACAGTGTCTCCAATTTTCCAATATGGATGTATTGCCACGACAAGTGAGAACTTGTTAATTTGAATGATTCCATTTCTGCGGGAAATGAAATACCTTGCAATCACTTTGGCATTATTAGCAAGCACAAGTGTAATTCGACCACGCCAGGAAATTGATCCAAGAACTGCTACACCGGGCAATTTCTGTTGACATGTAGAATAAAAACCAATTGTAGCATACCGTTGAAGATATATATAGTTTATGAGCATCAACATTAAAATAAGACTTTGTACCAGCGTTTTGTGCACACAATTGGTCTTGTTCAATGTGTGCACCATATGTCTAATTAATCCCATCCAAAATCCAGCGTTCATACGCTGTGCTATCTCTATCAGATTATCAACAAAGTTTATGACATGCTTCAAGTTCTTCAAGTGAAATTTGGTATGCTTAGTAACATACAGATCATTCACTATGCATCCAACATATCCTGCTTAAAAGGTGGAAAGGTATTATTTATTCAGAACATGGCAGAAGAATATATAGTGCGCATAAATTGGTAAATAGAAGTTGTTACTGCCTAGGAACGGAGTCAGAAAATGAAACCACAATTGGTTGCTTAAATAGTGATCAATTAGTCAGAACAAATACCCCGATTTTGCTAAGTAATATGACAACATGGAGAAAGTTGAAAGGACACTAACCTCGATCAGACTTTGATCGGTTGATGACGTTGGGGAAGTAAACATCCATGTTAATTAGACCAGGTTGTGGTGCACGCACTAGAATTTTATTGCCAGCTTTCAGTTCATAACACTAAGACATTTTTCTCCAAAGGTCCGCATTAAAATAGGAGTGACCATCTTTATCAAGTTTTATGCTAACCGTCATTGTAAATCCATGTTGTGTTGTCAATATGACATCCTGGGAGTCATCAACAAAGTAAAGCCCAAGATTTCCTTCTACTCCTATTCTTGCAAAGCAAGGGAAAATACTACTTGAAATGAGAATTAAGATCGTAAATTAGATATATTGAAATAACAGAGCAAGATGCAAATATGGGAGAAACTGATAGAACAGATCAATATATAGATGAAAGCAAAGTACCAAAATATAGAATTAAAAATAGATAATGTAGCAACAGATGGTATATGTTCACAAATTTAGGCCATGCCGACCGTGGTAGGTTGAGATTGAACATACCGAGCGCTCCCTGAAGTCATCCAAAATGGTGAGATAGAACTTCGTTTCCGACTGGCCACGACCACACTTGTCCGATTTGTTCTCGCACTGTGGACACATGAACACCCACGAATCAGCTAGTACAAAAATGATTCCACGGTGATTTCCATCGGTTGATTTACAGCGATGGACGGACTGCGATAAGAGATGAGTGAATATTTTGCTAAGTTGATCACCTTCTCCATGAGAAAAATCCCCGGCCCGATCCCGCAGAAAACCCCAGTCGACCAGAGTCTAGAATGTCAATGCAGATAGGCGGTGGAAAGTGGTAGGGGCGAAATCCTTTGCCATTTGGAGCGCGACCTACGCCCGCCGACAACAGCCGTCGAGCTTAGGGTGGCCGCCGCGACAGAAGTTGATGAGGTGCAGACTTGCGGAGGAGTCCGCGGCGAGTGGGTGGGGACGAAGTGGGCGAGGGTTTTCTTTTTTCCTTTTGCATGTGTGAGTGAACACACACGGTTCGTAGAGGCGGCGGAGATGAATCATGTGCGATAGTAAATCACCGAGATTGAATGGGAATCCAAATTTCCTTTTTCCTTCATCCATGAGTTTTTTTCTACGATGAACATAAACCCTGCTAATCACTGTGTTCAAATTTGGCACTTTTCCGGGTTCATTTACAATATTTAGGGGATTATGTGCATTTTGTAGGCATTAATGCACATAATTCAAATTCATACAATTGGTGCTTGAAAAGGTGCACAAAACGGTCTGGAAAAACCACACTCATGGTATTTAGTAAATTCTCAAGCCTTTTACAAGGAATAGGGCGGAGATTTCAATGGAATGCGTGGCAATAGTCAACCACAAACGCGTCATTTACTGCGTTATCAACTATAGAACAATGAAATACTTGCTTGAAAAACATGACGCCTGGCATGGTGCCATGGTGTGGCCTTACCGTGCCCTGGTTAAAAGCTGAGAAGGTTTGATGTATGTCGTCATGCACGCCCTTCATAAATCGAACCATCACCAAGGAAGTTCCATGCTTTCGAGAGGGAAATCACCAAGATTGAAGGGGAATCCAAATTTCCGTCCTAGTTTGTCATTCAGTTTTTTTCAACGATCAACATACCACCTCAAATGCAACGTGTTCAAATTTGACATTTTTCTGGGCTCATTTACCATATTTAGGGGATTATGTGCATTTTCTAGGCATTAATTATGAACATAATTCAAATTCAAACAATCGGTGCATGAGGTGCACAAGAACGATCTGGAAAACCATGCTCGTGCTATTTAGTACATTCTCATGCCTTTTACAAGGAATGGGCGGATATCTCAAGGAAATGTGCGGCAATAGTCAACCATAAACACGTCGTTTACTGGGTTAACAACTAGACAAAAATGAAATACATGCTTGGAAAACATGACGCTTGGTGTGGTGCCATGGTATGGCCTCACCGTGCCCTGGTAAAAATTTGAGAATGTTTTCCTTATGTCGTCATGCACGCCTTTCATAAATCGAACCATCACCGAGGAAGTTTCATGGTTTCGAGGGGGAAATCACCAAGATTGAAGGGGGATCCAAATTTCCTTTCTCCTTTGTCCATGAGTTTTTTTCTACGATGAACATACACCCTGCAAATCACCATGTTCAAATTTGATACTTTTCCGGGTTCATTTACCATATTTAGGGGATTATGTGCATTTCCTAGGCATTAATGCATATAATTCAAGTTCAAACAATTGGTGCATGAAAGGGTGCACAAGAATGCCCTGGAAAACCATTCTCGTGCCATTTAGTAAATTCTCATGCCTTTTTCAAGGAATGGACAAATATTTCGATGAAATGTGTGGCAATAGTCAACCACAAACGTTTGTTTATTGGGTTTTCAACTATAGAAAAAATGAAATAAATGCTTGAAAAACATGACGCCCGGCATGGTGCCATGGTATGACCTCACCCTGCCCTAGCAAAAATTTGAGAAGGTTTGGCTTATGTCGTCATGCATGCCCTTCATAAATCAAACCATCACCGAGGGAGTTCCATGCTTTTGAGAGGGAAATATCCAAGATTGAGGGGGAATCCAAATTTCCGTCCTGGTTTGTCATTCAGTTTTTTTCCAACGATCAACATACCGCCTCAAATGCAATTTGTTCAAATTTGACATTTTTCCGGGCTCATTTACCATATTTATGGGATTATGTCCATTTTCTAAGCATTAATGCACATAATTCAAATTTGAACAATCAGTGCATGAAAAGGTGCACAAGAACAGTCTGGAAAACCATGCTCGTGCTATTTAGTACATTCTCATGCCTTTTACAAGGAATGGGCAGATATTTCAAGGAAATGTGTGGCAATAGTCAACCATAAATGCGTTGTTTACTAGGTTAACAACTATACAAAAAATGAAATACATGGTTGGAAAACATGACTCCTGGCGTGGTGCCAAGGTATGGCCTCACCGTGCCCTGGTAAAATTGGAGAATTTTTTCCTTATGTCATGATGCACGCCTTTCATAAATCGAACCATCACCGAGGAAGTTTCATGGTTTCGAGGGGGAAATCACCAAGATTGAAGGGGGGGTCCAAATTTCCTTTGTCCTTTGTCCACGAATTTTTTTCTAAGATGAACATACACCCTGCAAATCACCGTGTTCAAATTTGGCACTTGTCCGGGTTCATCTACCATATTTAGGGGATTATGTGCATTTCCTAGGCATTAATGCACATAATTCAAGTTCAAACAATCGGTGCATGAAGGGGTGCACAAGAACGTCCTGGAAAACCATGCTCGTGCCATTTAGTAAATTATTGTGCCTTTTACAAGGAATGGATAGATATTTCGATGAAATGCGTGGCAATAGTCAACCACAAACATTTGTTTATTGGGTTTTCAACTATAGAGATAATTAAATAAATGCTTGAAAAACATGACGCCTGGCATGGTGCCATGGTATGACTTCACCATGCCCTGGTAAAAATTTGAGAAGGTTCGGCTTATGTCGTCATGCACGCCCTTCATAAATCGAACCATCACCAAGGAAGTTCCATGCTTTTGAGAGGGAAATCACCAAGATTGAAGGGGAATCCAAATTTTATTTGCTCTTTGCCCTGGAGTTTTTTTTCTACGACGAACATACACCCTCCAAATCACCGTGTTCAAATTTCGCATTTTTCCAGGCTCATTTACCATATTTAGGGGATTATGTGCATTTACTAGGCATTTAGCGCATATAAATCCAATCCAGCTATAGCTGCATGGGTGTGATGTGAGGGACGTGGATTGCCATTCGATCATGGCGCATCCTACGGTGCACACGTGCGATCCGCGTGGCTGGGGTTCCGGCCAATCATAACGCAACACACAATAGGCTCACGCACACTATTTTCGGAAGCGACGGAGATGAACCGTGTGCGATAATGAACAAGCAAAATTGCAAGGGAAGCCAAATTTCTGCTGTCGTTTGTCGTTGAGCTCTTGAATACCACCACACTGTATGGCTGCCCGACCCCTCCGTCTTAGAGCTCTCTCCAAGCATTGTCCATGGCACCGCGGTGCACAGTAACTGGTAAGGAAGCGATGGCATCCCACCGTGCCGCGTTCCTCGCTGCCCGCAATCACACACATGGTAAGGAAGCGAAGACATCTCACCGCGCCGAGTTCATCGCCGTCAGGGGCCACACAGTTACGTGGGCGGACTTTGAGGCTGCCATGGCCGAATGGGCGGTGGATCTAGAGGCAGCCAAAGCCGCATAGAAGGAGCGGAAAAGGCAGAAAGCAGTCAAGAAAAGAGAGTCCCGTAGCCGCAAGAAAGAAGAGGCCGCACGCCGTGGTGAGGAGAGCTTGGCGGAGATCGAAGCACGGTGTGCTACCACCTACAAGGCCGGGAAGGAGAACGCCGGCGTCTAGCCAGCATGCCCCGATGGCAGCATATGAGAAGTAGTTTAAGTTTGTTGTATTAGAGCAAACTACCAGTAGTACTTTAAGTTTGTAGTATTAACATACAATGTCGGTAAGAGCATCCTTTGAGGGCTTTGAGCATTAATTAGCATGTGTGCCCGTGTGCGTTTTTTTGCGTAATCATTATAATCACAAAACACACGGTTTCTATGCCGTACCCGTCTGCGTTTTTTTGCGTTAATGATCCATAAGTCAGTTACCTGTGCGATGTTTCCTGAAAAACCAGGCGTACCATTGACCAAAAAAATCAACTACATGTGTACATTTTTTTGGAGATGGGATCTGCCAATTTTCTGTTTTCTTGCACACGAGTATTTTACGCGCTTCGTCTGTGTTGTGTGTTTCCCCCGCCCAAGTTTCAAGTTTCGCAGTGAAATTTTCATTAGGCACGCGATTTCAGAATCTATTCCTCCAACCACATCCCCACCCATCAAATTTCCTCATTATCTCTCCCCCCACCCCGCGCCTCCCCCTACCGGCAGCTCAAACTGTCACCGCCACAACCACAACTTCAACCACATCTACGTTCTGTTCGAATCTAGTCAGGTAACCCACCGATCTCTATCACGGCCCCGACCTGATTGCTTAAATGGCGCATGCGAAACATCCTCATGCCTCCAAATCCCCACCGTCAGGAGCTGATGGCGGTCCATGGCACGATGGCCGCTGTGCGTGTTGACCCGGAGGAACACCTCGCCTCCGCTGCCGCTGACATGGTGCGGGCTTTGGCCCAGATGAAGTGCCCCATCGACTACCCGCAGGACTTAACAGGTAAGATCTGACCAGCTAAATCTTACCAATACCACTTGCAACGACTATGATTTGTACGGTTGATGTATTAAGCATGTTCATGCCTTGTTTATTTCAGTACTGCACACTGTGTGATGTTCAAATATTACCGCGTCTAGCTCAGTTTCACCAATACCAGCAACAAACTTACAATACAAATAACTGGGCCATTATCTACTCTGGCAGCACCTGCCTTGTGATATTTAACTCTGCCAACTACATTTTTATCAGTACCGGTTTCAATGGCCATTAAGCCTACTGCATTTAACAGTTTTATCCATTTTTAAACAGTTGTATTTCAATGGCTACAAAATTACGAAATATGAATTAGGATGATGTTAAGCCTGTTGCAATTAACAGTTGTATCCATTTTTTAATCCGTCCCTTTGCTACCTGCTACTCTTTCGCAATGAAGATATCACTATAGATGCTGCCGTTTTATTACCATTTGCTATTTTTGGTGGATGTTAACCCTGTTGTAGTTAACATTGGCTTTCCATGTACTTGGACATGGCTACAATCGGCGATGCTGTTGTTTGCCGTCGAGGTTAGCTGCATCCCATGTCATATACACCATCTATTCCTAAATATAAATATTTTTAGAGATTCCAATATAAACTACATAAGGAGCAAAATGAGTGAATCTGGATTCTAATCTTAACTATATCTATAATTATATATACATCCGTATGTAGTTCATACTGAAATCTCTAAAATATACTTGTACTTAGGAACATAGGTAGTTGTATTTTACATCATTTGTGTAATCTCAGTTTAGCTTCTAACATTTACTAGTTGCTTATAGGTACATATATGAGCGGTTCTGATCCACTCTTCGATCCCTTTTGCATATGGGGAATGAGATATTCATGAACAAGCGTCAAGTGAGGAAACTAAGAAAGATTGTTAGGCAAAAGAAATGGGTGATTGGAATTAAGCTCTTTATTTACACTTTGTTCAAGACAATAGTGAACTTTAGGATGGTAAGTAATGTGTTGCCTTTTCCCCTACCCACAACAAGTTACTTTATTAGACCTCGATTCGATATTTTCTCTTTTCAGTGGTTTCTGAAGCTATTTACTGATGATTACCTTGCAAACTACATGACCGGAGTGGAGGCAACTAAGGTTAAAGTATATGTTTCATGCTACCACGATAATGCTCTAGAAGTCTTCCTGAAGGCGGTGAAGGATGGGCGGGCGATCGTCACAAGGGGTTGGACAAAAGTGTTTCGTGCCTATGGCATGCAGGAAGGCACATTATGGGCATTCCGCTTCTTCAACACCATCGGCGGTCAAAATGATTTATACTTGTCTCTTCACCTTTACCGCCTTTAAATATTGTGGTTCATCATAGTTAATTGTTGTCTAATCCTGTAATTACTGAACATATTGTATTGACAATTTTATTTATGGATTTGTTGTTGAACCATTGTGCTGAGAATTTGAATTGCACGTTTCATATTTCAAAATTTCCAATTGCGATCAATCTCCACTTCACACATGACATCCTCTTGAAAACTGTTATCGTTAGGCCACCTTGCGCAAACGTTTACCACATAAAAACTATGTGTGATGGACAACCTTTGCCACACAGTTTCTTCTACGCACCGTATGTGATGCATTCAATAACACAAACGATTAAATTATTAATATCGTGTGCAATGGCAAAGCTATCACAAATGATTTAACGGAGAAAATTGTGTGTGATGTACCTGCGAACGGAAACGTTTTCCTTGAAGCGACTGTGTGGGAAGTACATATGAACGGAAACGTTTAGCGGGGACCAACTGTGTGGGATGTACTTGGGATCCGAAACAATTTCGCATGTATAATTGTATTTTTTAGCACTACTATACGTATAACCGTATTTGAGCGCTCGCCGGTCGCACACGACCTCATTTTGCCGAGCGTGTGTGCCAGGAGGGCATATCCCTGACGGTTTCTGGGTAGTGTGGGAAGGACCCCCCTATCGCCCACACTCACTTGGCGACAGTTCCAAATGCCATCGCGGAAAGGGGTTAAAAATCGTTTGTATAGCACCGACGCGTACCAGTAATGTTTGCCACTTTGGGTAGATGTCATCCACAAGATAGTAGCCATAGTTGTATGTATGACCATTTGCTACAAACTACACCGGGGGCAGTTGATATGTCTCCAACGTATCTACAATTTTTGATTGTTCCATGCTATTATATTATCTATTTTGTATGTTTAATGAGCTTTATTGTGCACTTTTATATTATTTTTGGGACTAACCCATTAACCGAAGGCCCCGTGTGATGATCTATGGATTTTGATAAGACCCCGACCCTAACCTATTTCTTTCTAGCCTCTTCGAATCTCGAGGACAAGATTCATTTTAAGGGTGGTAGGTTTGTTCTAAATTCTGGAATGTTATATTAAATAAATAGTTTTGATTTGATTGTTTGATTGTGGTGTGGTTGCTTGTGTGAAATTGAATGAAATTCGAAACTTTATGAAAGTTAAATGAGAGGGAATAAAAGGACTTTCCCAAACTTTCATTTTTTGCTTTTATGATCTCCATGAATTCAAATTCATTTCATCACAAAACCCTAGAGAGAAGATGACATGACTTCTTCCATTTAGATAAATGAAAAGGATTTTGAAAAGATTTGAATCTCATTTGGAAATATTCCAAATTCAGAAACTTTAAGCAACTCAATGATTTTCATGAGAGAAAATAAAATGAGTTCTTCAAATGGTATGAAATATGAGTTGGAAGTTTCAAAGAATCAAATTTAAAAGTCCCTTTGAAATTATTTTTAATTTGGAGTTATTTGGGTTTTATTCAAATTATTTTTCTCAAAAAATAAAATATATGGAAATTAGGTTAAAATGATTCCCTACATTAGAAAATTGGAGAGAAATAAATTTGGAATTATTCTGGTATTTCTAAAATAATTTTTACTGGGTTTTATTATAGCTGCAGCACACTTTGCTTTATTTATTTATTTTCGCCTATCTTATATGACGCTATAAAAATGTTCTAATTGTAGAAAATCCTTTTCTGAAAATTATTATATATAATATGCCTATATAAAATTTTATTTTGATTTTGATTATTCAGTTTTTCCTTTTCTGTTTCTATAAAAAAAATGCGCATACTCCTTAACTATATGTCGCCTAGATGCGCGGCATAGTTGCTTCTGGCGCTCCATTGTTTTTCTCTCTAAAATAGGCCAGGCCCAGCCAGCCTTTTTCTTTTCAGATTTTTTTTCTTCCTTTGGCAAAAAAAAATGCAGCACGTACGCGTGCGGCCGGCCGATGGGAGGCGCTTAGCTCTTCTCCTCTGTTTCGTTTATTTTTGTCTACATTTAGTCCCACATTGATCCCTAAACCTTTTTTTCACCTATAAATATAGACCCATAAAACCTCCAAAAAATCATTCAATTTGGGTTAAATCAATATTTTGGTTTGAGTAGATTCAACAAAGAAAAGTATATTTCTCCTCTCCGGCAGAAATTCTGAAAGTCGTCTCCTTTCTGTGAAGTTGTCTTTTCTCTACCTTATAAAGGTATCTTTCTTCGTATTTTTTATATACTTCTGTAGCTTATTATTTCTAGAATAGTACGGTAGAATAATTAGATTTATAAATTAGTCCATGTATTTATATTTTAGGACTAGAATTCTTTAGCCATATCCCTTTTTCTTCCGTAAAACAGCTTGGCCCTGATTTTTCAAATAGCCATAAATTTTTACTCGTTCATCCAAATTAGACAAAACCAACGCCAATATTTTTGTCTTGATTCCACCTATCTAATGAATATATCAAATAAACTTTTTCAACTTTCTAATTTCAAAATCTGTTCAGATTCATACTAAATTTTTTTATCATATCTTTTTATGTGTACCTCCGTTTTCGATGAAACCAACGCCTAAATCTTCGTGACGATCCCCTCTGGCCAGTAAACCAACTTAAAAATGTTTTTGACAATTTAAAATTTGAGTTTAGTTCGGATTAGTATTCGATCTTGTTTCGTCTGTTTCTTGAGTTTCGTAACTCCGTTTTAGTTGATTCTTTTGGCAAATCGAAGCTCTTGACCTAAACTTTCTGATAAGGCCAAATTCACCTAATTTTGGTATTGTTAGAAATTCTTTCTATTGCAAGAGTTAATTGCTTGTTTTTGAAGCTTTTTGAGATCTTTTCTTCGATTCTTTTGCATGAGTGCTTATGTATGCAATTGCTTGATTACGATAGATTGATCGGAGTGTGACGAGTAGATTTATCATGAGTTATGAGTGTGACGAGTCTTCATCAACTGTACAAGGCAAGTTCACACTTTGATCATATTTTTCATACCCAGTTTTTATGCATTAGTTTCAACCCTCAAACATTGCATGGGTAGGACTTGATAACATGTGGGTATTTGGGAAGTAGTTGATAAGGTAGGAACCTATTGTCTTATATTCAAACCCTTGGGTGTTACTATGTTATGCTTATACTGCTATGCTATGCTCGTAGACGTGGTTTGGTTTGAGAGAATTCATGAAAGATGAGAGAGATATTGTTAACTTAGGGAAACTTAAGGTGGCTACTTTAATACATATCTGGGTGGATTGGTTGGGGCACCCTGGAGCACCCAGTTGTTTGCCCGAGCACCTGGAGAACCCAGTGCTTGCCCAAGGGAATCCTGGAGTACCCGTGTGATTACCCTATGGAATGCCAGCCAGGCTCAAAGGGATCACAAGATTATTCGTGCTAAAAACTTCCGTGTGCAACCACAATCCATTATGGGCTCTGGCATAGTTGAGTAAGTTGCGTGAGCTCTTGAAGAGGTAGACTAGCAGATGTAGGGGATGTAGGTGGTACTGTCTACCCCGAGTAGAGAGTTAATGCTTCTTAAAGACTATCTTTCGGTCATCCGTTTCTCAAACATCATGAAGTGCGAGAAATTCAATGGAGGAGATCGAGTCTTGTGGGGAAAAGTGCGCAAACCTCTGCAGAGTGTACAAACTAATCATGATTAGCCGTGTCCTCGGTTATGGACATCCTGAGTATCTAGTACTTGAATCTATTGATGTGATCTCATCACGTTACTTTAATTAATTATAATGTTGGGTTAATGATGATACTTTTAATTGGGATTTGAGTTGGGGTTACCTTCTCAAATAATGGGCAACATGGGAGTAGTTAAATAAAATTTATTCGTTTGTTGTAGGTAAAATCAGCTTTATGCAAAATTAAACTTAGAGCCTCCACTAGCCAAATATGCATGTAGTGGTAGCCATTTTTTAGCATTGCTCTATGGTGTGAATTTGCCAGTACATTCAATGTACTGACCTATATGGCTGCAATGTCTCATGTTGCTTGATTCTTACAACGAGTAAGTGATACGTTAGGGTTACGATTTCTACACTCAACTTTGTCGTTGGTGTTGATGGGAATCCACAACCTTGTTGTTACTTCCGCTCTATGGATTGAGGTAATAGTATTTACGTTACTTTATACATGTGATTTACCTATGTTATAAATCCTCGAGTACTGTGTGTGTCAGCATACCGATCCAGGGATGACACTTAAGCACAGAGACTTGATCCATTGGGTCGGGTCGCTACAGCCTCTTCGAATTATCAGTTTGGTTTGGCCTACTAGATTGATCTTTCTTGCAATGGGAGAAGTGCTTAGCTTTGGGTTTAATCTTGCAGTGCTCGATCTCAGTGATAGAAAGGGAACCGACACGTATTGTATTGTTGCCATCGAGGATAAAAGGATGGGGTTTATATCATATTGCTTGAGTTTATCCCTCTACATCATGTCATCTTGCTTAATGCGTTACTCTGTTCTTATGAACTTAATACTCTAGAGGCATGCTGGATATCAGTCGATGTGTGGAGTAATAGTAGTAGATGCAGAATCGTTTCGGTCTACTTGTCACGGACGTGATGCCTATATACATGATCATGCCTAGATATTCTCATAACTATGCGCTTTTCTATCAATTGGTCGGCAGTAATTTGTTCACCCACCGTAAAATATGCTATCTTGAGAGAAGCCACTAGTGAAACCTATGGCCCCCCGGTCTCTTTTCTATCACATTATATCTCTTTTATTTACATCGCATCTCGTTTTCTATTTTGCAGTCTTTACTTTTCAATCTATACAACAAAAATACCAAAAATATTTATCTTATTATCTTTATCAGATCTCATTTTGCAAGTGGCCTTGAAGGGATTGACAACCCCTTTATCGCGTTGGTTGCAAGGTTCTTGATTGTTTGTGCAGGTACTAGGCGACTTGCGTGTAACCTCATACTGGATTGATACCTTGGTTCTCAAAAACTGAGGGAAATACTTACGCTACTTTGCTGCATCACCCTTTCCACTTCAAGGGAAAACCAACGCATGCTCAAGAGGTAGCAAGAAGGATTTCTGGCGCCGTTGCCGGGAGGTTTACACCAAGCCAAGACAAGATTTGATCTCCCGCCAACGTGCCGATTTCTCGCGCCGTTGCCGGGGAGATCTACGCTCAAGTCAAGACATACCAAGTACCCATCACAAACTCTTCTCCCTCGCATTACATTATTTGCCATTTGCCTCTCGTTTTCCTCTCCACCACTTCACCCTTGCCGTTTTATTCGCCCTTTTTCTGTTTGCATCTTTTTCGCTTGCTTCTTGTTTGCTTGTGTGTTGGATTGTTTGTTTGTCGCGATGGCTCAGGACAATACTAAATTGTGTGACTTCTCCAATACCAACAACAATGATTTTCTTAGCACTCCGATTGCTCCTATTACCGATGTTGAATCTTGTGAAATTAATGTTGCTTTGTTGAATCTTGTCATGAAAGATCAATTCTTTGGCCTTCCTAGTGAAGATGCCGCTAAACATCTAAACAACTTTATTGATTTGTGCGATAGGCAAAAGAAGAGAGATGTGGATAATGATATTGTTAAATTGAAGCTATTTCCGTTTTCACTTAGAGATCGTGCTAAAACTTGGTTCTCTTCTTTGCCTAAAAATAGTATCTATTCATGGAATAAATGCAAATATGCTTTTATCTCTAAGTATTTTCCTCGCGCTAAGATCATCTCTCTTAGAAACGATATTATAAATTTTAAGCAACTTGATCATGAGCATGTTGCACAACCTTGGGAGAGGATGAAATTAATGATACGTAATTACCCTACACATGGTTTGAATTTATGGATGATTATACAAAAAATTTATGCCGGATTGAATTTTGCTTCTAGAAATTTTTTAGATTCGACCGCGGGAGGCACTTTTATGGAAATCACTTTAGGAGAAGCTACTAAACTCCAGATAATATTATGGTTAATTATTCTCAATGGCACACCAAAAGATCTACTAGTAAAAAGGTTCATGCAATTGAAGAGATTAATGTTTTGAGTGGAAAGATGGATGAACTTATGAAATTATTTGCTAATAAGAGTTTTTCTTCTGATCCTAATGATATGCCCTTGTCCACTTTGATTGAGAATAATAATCAATATATGGATGTGAATTTTGTTGGTAGGAACAATTTTGGTAACAACGCATATAGAGGAAACTTTAATTCTAGGACGTTCCCTAGTAATTCCTCTAATAATTATGGTAATTCCTACAACAAATCTTATGGAAATTTTAATAAGATGCCCTCTTATTTTGAGACTAGTGTTAAAGAATTTATGATTTCGCAAAACAATTTCAATGCTTTGCTTGAAGAAAAATTGCCTAAGATTGATGAGTTGGCTAGGAACGTGGATAGAATTTCTCTTGATATTGATTCTTTGAAACTTAGATCTATTCCACCTAAGCATGATATCAATGAGTCTCTCGAAGCCATGAGAATTTCCATTAATGAGTGCAAAGAAAGAACCGTTAGGATGCGTGGTAAAAAGGATTGCTTTGTGAAAGCGTGTTCTTCTAGTTTTCATGATAATAATGATGAAGATCTAAAAATGATTGATGTGTCTACTATTAAATATTTGTTTGCCAATATGAATCCTGATAAAGATGGGACTGGTGATGAGTCAACTTTAGTTAAAAGGCGTCCCAATGATTCGGAGTTTTTAGATCTTGATGAGAAAATTGGTAAAAGTGGGATTGAAGAGGTCAAAACGTTACATAGCAACGAACCCACTATTTTGGATTTCAAGGAATTTAATTATGATAATTGCTCTTTAATAGATTGTATTTCCTTATTGCAATCCGTGTTAAATTCTCCTCATGCTTATGATCAAAATAAAGCTTTTACCAAACATATTGTTGATGCTTTAATGCAATCTTATGAAGAAAAACTTGAATTAGAAGTTTCTATCCCTAGAAAACTTTATGATGAGTGGGAACCTACTATTGAAATTAAGATTAAAGATCATGAATGCTATGCTTTGTGTGATTTGGGTGCTAGTGTTTCCACGATTCCAAAAACTTTGTGTGATGTGTTAGGTTTCCGTGAATTTGATGATTGTTCTTTAAATTTGCATCTTGTGGATTCCACCATTAAGAAACCTATGGGAAGGATTAATGATGTTCTTATTGTTGCAAATAGGAATTATGTGCCCTTAGATTCCATTGTGCTTGATATAGATTGCAATCCTTCATGTCCTATTATTCTTGGTAGACCTTTCCTTAGAACGATTGGTGCAATTATTAATATGAAAGAAGGAAATATTAGATTCTAATTTCCATTAAGGAAAGGCATGGAACACTTTCCTAGGAAGAAAATTAAATTACCTTATGAAGCTATTATGAGAGCCACCTATGGATTGCATACCAAAGATGATAACACCTAGTTCTATTCTTGTTTTTATGCCTAGCTAGGGGCGTTAAACGATAGCGCTTGTTGGGAGGCAACCCAATTTTATTTTTGTTCTTTACTTTTTGTTCCTATTTAGTAATAAATATTTCATCTAGACTCTGGTTAGATGTGTTTTTGTGTTTTAGTTAGTGTATTTGTGCCAAGTAGAACCTTTAGGATAACCTACGGTGATAGTTATTTGATCTTGCTGTAAAAACAGAAACTTTGCACGCACGAGATTAGTTTCATAAATCACAGAAATGTTCTTTTCAGTTGATTCTTTTTGCAGAAGATTAATAAACAAATTAGTTAGGGATTCCTAATTTGGTAGAATATTTGGAGTTCCAGAAGTATAGGTTTGATACAGATTACTATAGACTGTTCTGTTTTTGACAGATTCTGTTTTTCGTGTCTTGTTTGCTTATTTTGATGAATCTATGGCTAGTGTCGGGGGGTATGAACCATATAAAACTTGGAATAGAGTAGGTTTAACACCAATATAAATAAATAATGAGTTCATTACAGTACCTTAAAGTGGTGGTTTGTTTTCTTATACTAACGGAGCTCATGAGATTTTCGGTTGAGTTTTGTGTTGTGAAGTTTTCAAGTTTTTGGGTAAAGATTTGATGGATTTTGGAACAAGGAGTGGAAATAGCCTAAGCTTGGGGATGCACAAGGCACCCCAAGGTAAAATTCAAGGACAATCAAAAGCCTAAGCTTGGGGATGCCACGGAAGGCATCCCCTCTTTCGTCTTCGTCTATCGGTAACTTTACTTGAGGCTATATTTTTATTCACCACATGATATGTGTTTTGTTTGGAGTGTCTTGTATGATTTGAGTCTTTTCCTTTTAATTCACCACAGTCATACTTGCTGTACACACCTTTTGGAGACACACACATGAATCGGAATCTATTAGAATACTCTTTGTGCTTCACTTATATCTTTTGAGCTAGATAATTTTGCTCTAGTACTTCACTTATATCTTTTATAGCATGGTGGTGGTTTTATTTTGTAGAAATTATTGATCTCTCATGCTTCACTTATATTGAGAGTCCTTTAGAACATCATGTTAGTTTGCTTTGGCTATAAAATTAGTCCTAATATGATAGGCATCCAAGATGGGTATAATAAAAACTTCCATAAAAAATGCATTGAATACTATGAGAAGTTTGATGCTTGATGATCATTTTGAGATATGAGTATGGTGATATTAGAGTCATTCTAGTAGATAAGTTGTGAATTTGAGAAATACTTGTGTTGAGGTTTGCAAGTCCCGTAGCATGCATGTATGGTAACCGTTGTGTGACAAATTTGAAGCATGAGGTATTTCTTTGATTGTCTTCCTTTGTGTGGAGGTCGGGATCGCGCGATGGTTAACTCCTACCAACCCTTCCCCTAGGGGCATGCGTGTAGTACTTTGTTTTGATGACTTATAGATTTTTGCAATAAGTATGTGAGTTCATTATGACTAATGTTGAGTCCATGGATTATACGCAGTCTCACCCTTCCATCATTGCTAGCCTCTTCGGTACCGTGCATTGCCCTTTCTCACCTTGAGAGTTGGTGCAAACTTCGCCGGTGCATCCAAACCCCGTGATATGATACACTCTATCACACATAAACCTCCTTATATCTTCCTCAAAACAGCCATCATACCTACCTATTATGGCATTTCCACAGCCATTCCGAGATATATTGCCATGCAACTTTCCACTGTTTCATTTATTATGACACGCTTTATCATTGTCATATTGCCTTACATGATCGTGTAGTTGACATCGTATTTGTGGCAAAGCCACCCTGCATAATTTTTCATACATGTCACTCTTGATTCATTGCCCATCCCGGTACACCGCCGGAGGCACTCATATAGAGTCATATTTTGTTCTAGTATCGAGTTGTAATCATTGAGTTGTAAATAAATAGAAGTGTGATGATCATCATTAATAGAGCATTGTCCCAAAAAAAGGCCAAAGAAAAGAAAAAAGGCCTAAAAAATAGAAATAAAAGGGACAATGCTACTATCCTTTTTTTCCACACATGTGCTTCAAAATAGCACCATGATCTTTATGATAGAGAGTCTCTTGTTTTGTCACTTTCATATACTAGTGGCAATTTTTCATTATAGAACTTGGCTTGTATATTCCAACAATGGGCTTCCTCAAATGCCCTAGGTCTTCGTGAGCAAGCAAGTTGGATGCACACCCACTTAGTTTCTTTTGTTGAGCTTTCATACATTTATAGCTCTAGTGCATCCGTTGCATGGCAATCCCTACTCCTTGCATTGACATCAATTTATGGGCATCTCCCTAGCCCGTTGATTAGCCGCGTCAATGTGAGACTTTCTCCTTTTTTGTCTTCTCCACACAACCCCCATCATTATATTCTATTCCATCCATAGTGTTATGTCATGGCTCACGCTCATGTATTGCATGAAAGTTGAAAAGGTTTGAAAAAATTAAAGTATGAAACAATTGCTTGGTTGAAACCGGGGTTGTGCATGATTTGAGTATTTCGTGTGACGAAGATGGAGCATAGCCAAACTATACGATTTTGTAGGGATGAACTTTCTTTGGCCATGTTATTTTGAGAAGACATGATTACTTTGTTAGTATGCTTGAAGTATTATTATTTTTATGTCAATATTAAACTTTTGTCTTGAATCTTTCGGATCTGAACATTCATGCCACAATAAAGAGAATTACTTAGAAAATTATGTTATGTAGCATTCCACATCAAAAATTCTGTTTTTATCATTTACCTACTCGAGGACGAGCAGGAATTAAGCTTGGGGATGCTCGATACGTCTCCAACGTATCTATAATTTCTATTGTTCCATGCTAGTATATTATCTGTTTTGGATGTTTAATGGGCTTTATTATGCACTTTTATATTATTTTTGGGACTAACCTATTAACCGAAGGCCCAGTGCAAATTGCTGTTTTTTGCCTATTTCAGTGTTTCGCAGAAAATGAATATCAAACGGAATCCAAACGGAATGAAACCTTCGCGAGGATTGTTTTTGGAACAAACACAATCCAGGAGACTTGGAGTGGACGTCAAGGAAGCAACAAGGCGGCCACGAGGTAGGAGGGCGCACCCAGTGTAGACGCACCCCCACCCTCATGGGCCCCTCGCGGCTCCACAGGCCTACTTCCTTCGCCACTCATATACCCTGAAAACATCCAGGAGCACCACGAAACCCTATTTCCACTGCCGCAACCTTCTGTACCCGTGAGATCCCATCTTGGGGCCTTTTCCCGCGCTCCGCCGTAGGGGGAATCGATCACGGAGGGCTTCTACATCAACACCATAGCCTCTCCGATGATGTGTGAGTAGTTTACCACAGACCTTCGGGTCCATAGTTATTAGCTAGATGGCTTCTTCTCTCTCTTTGATTCTCAATACAAAGTTCCCCTTGATCTTCTTGGAGATCTATTCGATGTAATTCCTTTTTGCAGTGTGTTTGTCGAGATCCGATGAATTGTGAGTTTAAGATCAAGATTATATATGAACAATATTCGGTTCTTCTCTGAATTCTTATATGCATGATTTAATATCTTTGCAAGCCTCTTCGAATTATCAGTTTGGTTTGGCCTACTAGATTGATCTTTCTTGCAATGGGAGAAGTGCTTAGCTTTGGGTTCAATCTTGCGGTGCTCGATCCCAGTGACAGAAAGGGAACCGACACGTATTGTATTGCTGCCATCAAGGATAAAAAGATGGGGTTTATATCATATTGCTTGAGTTTATTCCTCTACATCATGTCATCTTATTTAATGCGTTACTCTATTCTTATGAACTTAATAATCTAGATGCATGCTAGATAGCGGTCGATGTGTGGAGTAATAGTAGTAGATGCAGAATCGTTTCGGTCTACTTGTCACGGACATGAAGCCTATATACATGATCATGCCTAGATATTCTCATAAATATGCGCTTTTCATCAATTGCTCGGCAGTAATTTGTTCACCCACCGTAAAATATGCTATCTTGAGAGAAGCCACTAGTGAAACCTATGGCCCCCGGGTCTCTTTTCTATCATATTATATCTCTTTTATTTACATCGCATCTCATTTACTATTTTGCAATCTTTACTTTTCAATCTATACAACAAAAATACCAAAAATATTTATCTTATTATCTTTATCAGATCTCACTTTTGCAAGTGGCCGTGAAGGGATTGACAACCCATTTATCGCGTTGGTTGCAAGGTTCTTGATTGTTTGTGCAGGTACTAGGTGACTTGCATGTAACCTCCTACTGGATTGATACCTTGGTTCTCAAAAACTGAGGGAAATACTTACGCTACTTTGCTGCATCACCCTTTCCTCTTCAAGGGAAAACCAATGCATGCTCAAGAGGTAGCAGCAGTTCACCATTTCCAATCTTATTCATGAGTGGTGACCGATTAACAACGTTAATGTCGTTCAAAGATCCAGGCATTCCAAAAAAACATTCCAAATCCAAGTCTCTTGATCGGCTACAGCTTCAAGGATTATAGTGGAACCCTTTTTCTGGCCATGGAATTGTCCATGCCATGCCTTAGGACAGTCTTCCAACTCCAATGCATGCAATCTATTGAGCCAAGGATACCTGGGAAGCCGCGACTTTGTTCATCTCCAAAAGCCTTGAGGCGTCTTCAGCATTGGGAGCTCTCAAATACTCCGGTCCAAACACTTGCACAATTTCGACCGCGAAGCACTTGTCACACATGATGGCTTGACTCTCACCCATGGCCAAGTGGTCATCAACTAGATCAGCCGGAATACCGTATGCCAACATACACAAAGAGGCTGTCATCTTTTGAAAGGTGCTATGCCCGAGTTCTCCGGCGGCATTCCTCCTTTGCTGAAAAAACTGATCATGGCTCGCCAGTTTCTCTGCAATACCCCTGAACAACTCGGTGCTCATCCTAAACCAGCACCAGAAGTACGACTCGGGGTATAGGGGATTATCCACAAAATAGTGCCTCATCAATCTGTTGTCAGCATCGATCTTATCCCTCCAAATTTTCTGTCGACCCATAACCGAACCACCGTGCTTTGGCTTTTTATTGATGCACATAGCTAGGATCATTGCAAGGTCCTCCTCCTCTTCAATATTAAATTCCTCTTCAAAAGAATCATATGAAGAACTCATCTACAATATTGAATTTAAACTATTCTTTAAAAAGTACAAACAACATGCACCAAATTCATGTAAAAAATGTGAAGTTGAATAATACATACCTTGCAAGCGTTTTGTCGAACACCTTGTGGGCATCCAGCGGCACTGGGCGGCCGGGCGCTGTTCGTCGGAGGAATGGCATGCTCGAGGGGCGGCGGCGACTAGAGGAAGGTGGAGGAAGCAGCGGTGGCACAGGGATAGGCCGGGGAAGCACCGTCGGGTCACTGGAGAAAATGGGGAGGTGCGGGCGGTGGCGCTAGTGCCTGGATATGGTGGTATGTGGAAGTCGCGGCGCGAGCGCTCAAGTGTGCAGCGCGCGAGAGCGGGTGCACGAAATAAGCGGCGTGCGATGCCATTTCTCCCCGCGCGCTGAACCACTTATGCAGCAGCGTTTTTCGCCTCATTTGGAAGCGGCCAAGGGACGGCTTGGCAGCAAAAAATGCATTTTTCCAGCGCGGCGCTAATATCGCGCGCCTATTGGAGATGCTGTAAGGTGGAGGTTTACTTTCCCCCTTGTGGCGCCCCTCTCCCCTCCTCTAACCTATATATACTAGAGGTTTTGGGTACTTTTGTATACACAAGTTTTGGAGCCTCCTCTAGTTCCTCTAGTTCTAGTTCTAGTTGATCCTAGTTGATCAATTAGAGATTGACCTAGATCCTCTAATCCATATAATTAGAAGCCCAGTGTGGTTCTAGTCTCCTCCCTCTAATTCTCCGGCGATGATTAACTCCGGACGGCAAAGCGCTGCCGGATCGTGAATACTGTATGCTTGGAACTAAGTAGAGAGGTCGTGCTTTAGGTCTATCATTCAAGGGATTTCTCAAGGGGTGTTCAGGGGATCATCATCAATGGTTCAGGGGATTCCAAGTATGATCTATGCAAACTCGTCTACTTCCACTTCACTCTGGAGTTGGTAACGATCATTGATCCAAACCCTATATGCATCTTCATAACGTTCCTAGGTGATCGTAGGGCGATTTTTTTGTTTTCTACTTTGTTTCCCAATAGTGGAATCATGAGCAGTTCTATGAGTAGATGCAGGTTTCAATCTAGATCACATGTAGATGTGAGGGTTTGATGTTCTTTCTATGCTTCCCTCGAGTGTTGCTTTGGTTTAGTTCATTGACAACATGATGTTGCTTTCTACAAGGTTCTGACAATCGATCAGCTCTGGTCGTTGACAATCTGCTAACAGTTCCTTGGGGTTCATCATAGTCAAGAATAGTGGACCATCGCGTATGCAAGAGGGTGATGAAGATGAACGATCTTCTAGAGGTTCACGCGTATTTGACGAAGTTTAGTGTGGGGGACAAGATTTTTAATTAAGTCTCTTCTTTCACACACCCTAAAAGTTAATCTAGCAACAAGAATTATCGCCTTGATGGTCTTCTTAGGTAGCTACTGTAATCCAAAAACCCTAGTGGCCACATAATTAAAATTTGCCAAACCGATTAGAGGACGTCTAAGCTGGTTATGCATGTTTGCATATGATGTGGTATAGCCTTCGTCATGCTAATGTGTTTATGTATGAGATGGTTATATTTATGTTGTAATGTTAAGTGCACTACAAAAAAAATACACTTATGTGATGATACGTGTTTGTCACAGTAGGTCGCGTTTTTTGTCATGCATGTACATCCATGACGATTTTATGACAGAATCAAGATAGTCATACATGTGATGTCGTAGAAGTGTTCCATGACATTACCAAAATTACCATCACGGAAGTGTCCACTTCCATGACGATAAATCGCGCGTCACAGAAGTGCTTTCGTCGAGGGTGATGGACACGTGGCATCCACCGTAACGGAACGCCGTTAAGCTATCGGGTCCGGTTTTGGATCCGATAACCCGTTAGCCCCGACCAATGGGAATTTTCCACGCGTAAAATAATCATTGGCTGGAGGAAACACGTGTCGGCTCATCGTTGGGACAGATGTCATCGACTCATTGGACAGAAGGCGCCTATGATACGTCGACACGTGGCACGACCCAACAGAGGCCCATTCCTGTGAAAAGGTCGGCCCGTTTGACTTGGTCAAAAGGTGACGGGCCGGCCCATGGAAAGCATGTTAACGACATGTTCGCATATAGCCCATTTACAGCCCGCTAACCCAAGGCCCGTTACGCCCTATCCGAATTAGGCCCAGTAGCATCATCTGGGCCATCCAATATGATTCCAGCCCGTTTTCACTTCTGGCCCATGTATGGCCCATGACGTCTTTCGGCCCATATGAGGCCCTTTGTAACTCTTGGCCTATTAACGGCCCGTGGTGAAACTGGCCCGTAATGAACAGTGTATCACTTTATACCCATTAACGGCCCGTGGTGAAACTGGCCCGTAATGAATAGTGTATCACTTTATACCCATTAACGGCCTGTTATTCCGTTGGGCCGTTTCTAGCCCATGTTATCTATCGGCCTTCTCAGAGCCCATTTATCCTTGAGCTCATTTCCAGCATTCATTTACTTACGGCCCGTTACTGTCATTTTCTGCTTGTGGGCTAAATTCAGCCGGAGGTTACAGTCGGCCCGTTTCTGGCCCGTTAATAAGTTGGGCCGTTTTCATAGCGTCATCAAATACGGCCGATTAACGACGGCCCGTTATGGTCGGCCCATGAACAGAAGATTCCAACTCTAGCCCGTTTACAGCCATAATGCGGTCTGTTATTGGCCCATGTTTGGCCAATCGATCATACGGCCCGTAGAAGGACCATTGATGATACGACCCGTAGAAGGCCCATTGTGTCTACGACCCGTATAAGGCCCATTGTTTCTATGACCCGTAGAAGGACCATTGTTTCTACGGACCGTAGGAGGGAATTGGTAACCAGAGTAAATATATGTAGCCCATGGTTATTGTGGCCTAGTTTTAAAAAATAGGTTATTGCGGCCACTAGCAAACCGTGGAAAAAGAATTGCACTGACTACAAGCAAAGAAATAAACAAGACAATAAGGAACTAAATAAGCAAGCAACTTATGCTAGGCTATCACGGCTATTACACATATTACATCCACTGGGCATCAAAGTTCGCCACCAATGCAAATATAGGGAACACAACAGCATATAAACGACGCAGCAAAACAAGTCCAGAACTGAAACCACTTCAGAAGAGCTCAAGAAACAATATCCTGGATACCCATAATGCTAGCAAGATGCTTAGCAAGCTTATTAAGTTTCTCTTGTTTGGCTCTTAAGTCCTCCAGCACTTGCTGTTGCACCAGAAAGTATGGATCTAAATTCTGCAGGGACTTCCTCAGTCCTTCGGCTTCCTGTCGCATAACATCTGATCGATGTCTTTCAACTTGAAGTCGAGACTCAAGAAGCCAAACTGATTCAGGCAACGAGTTCGAAGAGCTGGTGCCAGCAGTAGTAGCCAGTAACTCAAACACTACATCAAGACAAGACTTTGGGGTTGTCTCAGTGTCTTCAATATAGTTTTCATCAGCTTTCTTGGAGACCAACAAGGATGTCTCACTATCTTGAACCTTATCTGCATTACTTCCTTTACCATTACATAACGGGGTACTCTTCTACAATATTTTATCCGCGTTCTAAAAGAGAAACAAACAAACACATCACATGTTTACAATGTAGTATATGAAACTCATTTTGGTAAACCTATTCAGTAGTAAGGTGGACAGGATAACAGCATGAAACAAACATATAACTATGTAGTATGGTCACTGTATGGTCTATATCATTCTAGTTTATGTTGCCAAATCAAGATAGATACAGTTTGAATCATATCTATTTAAGACAAAGCAGCATAGACAGAATATAAGTGTCGGGGAGGCTGATCGTGCCCACGGACACCTATGGGGCCGGCGGAGCAGGCCCCTTGTGGTTCGGAGGGGGGGCGGAGATCGCACGAAGAGCGGATCGAGGCGAGGCACACGAGCGGTTACCCACTTGAGCTCTCCGAGAGATAAAACTCCTACTGCTGCTTGTTTGATCTATTGTGTTCTTGCTAGGGAGCAACGAGAGCTACAAAACCTAGCGTGAGTCTATCTGGTCTCGAGTGGGTCGAATGAACCCAACGAGACGAACCTGGCGAACCGAACCGAACGGAACCCTCTCTACGTTGCACTCGGGCCTCCTTTTATATGCTCAAGGGTCTCCGGCAGGTGGCAACATAGGCGGGGTACAAATGTAAAACAGGAGTTGGTACACCTACTTGAGCGATTATGCGGTGCAAAATACCTAACTCGACGGCAAGGGACAAAAGCAATAAATGCCCGTCATTGTCGCCCAAACAAAGGCAACAGAGGCCGTCAGTGCGCCTCCGCTTCGCCACGATGGCGAGCCTGTCGGCCGCCGCTTATCGCTGCTCTCCGCTGGCTGCACAGCCCGCCGACACGCCGCCCATGGAACGGTCCCATGGCGACACGTCGCTGGGTGAGCTGGAGCGGAGACGGAGAGAGTTTGCATGCCGCGGCAAGCGCCTTGCCGCGGCCGAATCCTTGTCGCGCTCGGAGACTAGTCGCGCTCCGAGCCTTCCCGGCAAGCTCCTCTTGCCGGGGCCTTGTCTTCTGCGTGCCTGGAGCGGCCTTCCCGACAAGCTCTTCTTGTCGGGGCCTTGTCATCTCAATCAAATACTTTGTTCTTGAATGGCTCCAAAAGGAGCCACGAAGGATCTTGGCGGTGACGAGGCAAACTCTGCCGCTGGTGTTGCAACCGTCTGCAGACGAGCACGGGTACTAGGGTACCCCTACTCTAGTACACCGACAGAGCCCCGAACTGGGCCGCACACGGTGTCGGCGCTTGTCGGGCCAGGCCCAGAATCGCAGACGGACACGCGGCCTCGACCGCCGCAACTCGCCCGGACCCACCACGATCCCCACTAACGGCACGCACGGACGTCAGCGTAGTCACGAGATCGTGGGCGCGGTCGTGGGGGATTCTTTATTGATATAAGCGAACGCCCCCTCCTCCCCTTTATAAGCGGAGGAAACAGAGGCAGGCCGACCACCCCTGCCATTGCTGTCTTGTCAAGAAACCACCGCCGCTCCCCTCTTCTTCTCCGGTGCGAAGAGAGCAGCGCCCCGCCCCCCTTTCGCCACAAGCACACTCACCGCCGTCGACCTCCTCCGCCCCCCTCGCCATGGCTCCGAAGGCCGATAAGGAGAAGGGCGTCAAGTCGGCCGAGGCGCAGCGGCTCGCGGCGCTGCGCAAGGAGCGAGCCATCTTCCCCCCGCAGCTCGGCGCACGGGAGCTGCGGGACGTCTTCTACCTTTTCTGGTCGACGGAGACCCGTGCGCATCCGCGCACGAGGGTGCTCCCCGCCTCCGCCGCTGATCTGGCCCCAACAGGGTACCCTTTTTTTCGCCATTTTCTTCTATTGCGGTCTTTGCCCGCCTTTTTCCGGAAGTTCTTTAGACATAATGAACACCTTTAGCCTCCGCCTCCTTGATTTCACCCCAACGCCGTCTTGACCATGGCGGTTTTCGACATTTGTGCGAAAACTTTGTCGGAGTCCACCCGAACGTGGCACTCTTCCGCCATTTCTTTGTTCCCAGCGTCGAGAGAGGAGAGCCACTTGTCGGGAATAGCACGGGTCTCTAGGATCGGCAAGAAAGAGGCCTACCTAGAGGGGAGTTCCGGAACAAGTGGGAGGAGTGGAGAGCCAACTGGTGCTGGGTCGTGAGGAGGACCCACAGCCCTTCACCGCCAGGCGCCAAACCCCAATTGCGCGCTGCAAGGATTGGAGTAACTTACGCCGGAGGATGCGAGGTGAAGATAGCTATGACCCGAATTCTGCGCCTCGGGCTTGCCGGGTTAAGCTGTTGGCGCTTGGCGCGAACTTCATTCGCCGCCGACGCTTCCCTTGCAGGAAAGGAGGAGGCCTGCTTGGGAGTTCCGAACGCGGCGGACATCATGAGGCTGCGCCGGGCCTGAATTGGAACTTCACCGCCATGGAGCTGGACTCGGTGCTGCTCGAGCTATTCAAGAACGACCCGAACATCCGAGTGGTTCAGGTTGCCGCGGGGTCGCCCCATTGTGCAACAACTCGGCGCTCGATCGCATCCGCGCCATGATGCCAGCTGGCGACTCCCACGGATCGTCCCGACTGGCAGGAGCCCCCGACGAGGTCGCGGCAGCAATTCTTCGACGATTTGCAAGAAGTGCCGATCCGTGCCGACGAAAGCGTAAGAGGCTCACCCGCGACACCACCGAGCAGGAGATGGCGAGGATCGCCACCAGGGTGGAGGAGGCGGCAGCCGCTGCCGCCGGAGCCTTCGGGTTCACCGTGGAGGAGGCGGAGGCGCGGCGGCGGCAAGCCTTGCCGAGCGAGGGAGGTCGCCGGGCGAGGACGAGCTTGTCGGGACCGAGGCCGGGTCGAGTGGACCCGCCGAGGGCGCTTCTTCTCCTCCGCCAAGCGACTTGCCGCTGCCAGAGCCCCGGCTCCGCCGAGGAGGCGTCTCCGCAGGTTGGAGACGAGTCGGGCGGCAGACTGCCCACAGCAGAAGCGCCGACGCGCTCCACCGCGTCAAGCGAGGTTGCAGCTGAGCGCCCAAACTGCAGCGACAATCGGGCGGAATCTTCTCATGCCGTCGCCGACGCCTCCGCCAAGCGGCCAAGAGAGCCCACTCCCCCGCCTCATCGCACCGGACGCGGGCCGGAATTTGATATCTCCGCTCTAAGCACCGAGGAGGAAGGCGAAGAGTAATCTTCTCGCGATTGTGCTTGTATTTCTTCAATTTTTATTGCTTCATCTTGAATCTGATTTGCTTAGATTCCGACTCTTTCCTTTTCGTGAAGCTGGCCCAGAGAGCGAAGAGGGCCAAGATCCCGACGATCATCGTTGAGGACGATTCCCCGTGGCGGCAGGGGACGCGTCCGAGACCGCCTTGCCGGACCAGCGACCCTTCCTTCGAAGCAGCCCCCAAAGACAGCCCCCAGAGTACGTGTGCGGTTTTCTCCTTACTATTAGGTGTGCAGGGGTGCCCTTTCTTCGTTGATTTCTGACTGTTTGTTTGTGTAGGAGCAGAGCAGCCTCATCAGGAGGGCTCGGAAGCCGCCTCCGAGATCCTGCCCGCTGTCACTTCGCCGCCAAGGGAGAACTCCCCGGCAAGGGAGCTCCCTCCGACAAGGGAGGCCACCCCGACAAGGGAGGCCACTTTGGCAAGGGAGGCTACCCCGGCAAGGGACGGCGCCAGCGACCCTCCAGTGGTCGAGGCCATGGCTGCGGATCCCGTTGCAGGTAACTCCCTTACATGGAATTTTCCCTTGGGCTTGCTTTCTTTTGTTTCTCTTTTTTGAATATCTGCTTGACTGCTCTTTCTTCGCCTGACGCAGACCCAATGGAGGTCGAGGCCGCCGACGAGGAGGAAACACGCGGCAACACCGATGAGGCCGCCGTCGAAGAAGAAGAGGTCGTCGTGGAGGAAGAGGCCGTCGCCGACGAGCCTGTTGGTGAGGAGGCCACCGAGGCTGCCGACGCGGAGGCTGGCGAGGGGTCGGGCGATCAGACCGACGGCCCCGAGGCCGCAGGGAGCTGCAAGCGCTACACCAACAGCCGACTTTCGCCAGCCGCTACAAGGCCAGTTCGAGGAGCCCCAGCTCGGTGCCTACCAAGGCCGGGCGCGCCTTTCATCAAGCTCCCCCGAACTGAAGCTGTGGCGCCGAGGGCGAGACCTTCGACGGCGAAGCTACTCGCCTCATTGGCCGACGCTGGTGGACGCGCCAAGCAGCAGCAGTGGCGAAGTTCTGAGGAGGAGCACCGAAGAAGCCGTTGTCGCCTACCGCGCTCGCAGCCAAGTTGAGACCCGGAGGCCCTTGTCGCGAGGGCGGAGCGGACATGGAGAACGCGCCGAGGAGCTCCGGGCGCCAACAAAGAAGCCCTCCGCGACGTGGCGGAAGCGCTGGGCAACTTCAGAAGAGCGCACGGCCTTCATCCTTGAGAAGGCCGCGGTGATGAGGAGCAGCGGCCGGGTTGCCGAGAAGCTTCGCCAGCGCAGAAAGCGAAGTTGGCAGCGGAAGGTCAACTGGACAGCCACGAGGAGGACCTTGCCGCGTGAAGAGTCGCTTACGGGCGCCAGAAGCGAAGGACGCCGCCGCAGCCGCCGAGGCCACCAAGGAAGAGCTGAAGGCGAAGGTGGCACAGCTGGAGGCCACCCTCAAGAAGAGCGGCGAAGAGCTTGCCGTGCTCAAGCGTGAGCGCGAGAAGGACGCCTACACGCTGGGCGAGCTGCAGAGTCGTCTCGCTGACAGGGCCAAGGAGCTCGACGCCGCCAAGGACTCCAAGGCGGATCTGGAGCTGAAACTGACCACTCTGACGCAGATGTTGGATGGTGCCAGAGAGCGGGAGGTGGGCTTGTTGGAGGCGATCAAGGCCAAGGAGGAGCTGCTGGCGAATGCTGCCTCCGTCCAGAACACCTTGAGGGAGAGCGTGGAGCACTGGACCGAAGGTCTTGTGGACACCGCCGCCGACATTAACAACGAGCTGATGGAGCTGGGGATGGCGGACCTTGCGTACTCCTCCACGAGCATCTCCAACCCAGCGTCAAGCTTAGCCTATTCTTCAAAGGCGTGGTGACGGGCCTCCGCGACTCCGGGAGGAGGTCCCAAGCAGCTTGCCGAGGAATCTCGCCAGGTTTGTGCAGGGGCCCTCGAGAAGGTGTTGATGAAGGTGGCCTTCCGCAAACCGGGCCTCAACCTTAACGGTGTCCTCAGATCCTTGCCGTCCGACGCCAACGTGGAGGAGCTCAAAGCCCTGGTCGCACCCATTGTGGACAAGGTGAACAAGATCAAGCGGATCGAAGGCGACCGCGTAGACTAGGCCGCCAACCTTATCTTTCCCTTTGTCGCCGATCATGTTTAGAAAACTTTGTTAGATCAGTGACAAGTTATTCTGTAATATACTCTATCTTAGGTGAATCGATCAATGCAACGTTATTTCCTCTACTTGATTCCTTCATTTGTACGTTTCTGCCTTACGCTTTTCAGGGAAACTTGCCGCGAGCACCCTTGCCATGGCGCCGAAAAGTGCGGAACTTCAGCAGCTCGTCTGGCGGTGTCGCTACCGACAAGCAACCTTGTCGCGGACTAGCCGCAGCTCACTTAAGTTGTTGAGCGGACTCGAAACAAAGTAAGGGCGCGACCGATCACGATTTGGTTCCTCCGCGCACAGTGTTTTCCATACAAAGTACTATCGTTCGAGGAAGATAACTTAAAATTTTAAAATTGATTGCTCAAACTTTGGCAACTTAGCTTTTCCGTCTCTTGCTTCCGATGAGGCGAAACTTCCTCGAGCGGTGTTCCGTCCATAGTATTATCTCCTCCCCCTGGTTAACTTGTGCGCGAGGGGGCTTCCTTTCTTTGAGAAAAGAAAAAGAAGAGGAAATAACGTTATGGAGCCCAGTGGCTCGATTCTGCTTACGGGTATGGTTGCTGCACAAAGTGTTAGCCAAAACATGCAATAAAATGATGAAAGCATGAACTTGACAAGCTGTGCGCAACACATGAGCTTTATCGATGCATCGGGTTCACGCCCGGCTTTGTACAAAGGATTACATGCAACATCGGCATGACTTGTACAAATGGTGGTTGCCGTAACTGGTTCCGGCAACCGCGCCCTACGGGTAAAACTTACGAAGATGCTCAATGTTCCAGGAGTTGCTCACCGGAATGCCATCTTCGGTCTCAAGGCGGACAGCGCCAGGCCTAGTGACTCGTTTCACCCGATAAGGGCCTTCCCACTTCAAGGCCAACTTGTTTGAATTCTTGGCGGACTGAACGCCAAGAACAAGGTCGCCTTCCTCGAGACTTCTGCTCTAACCTGCGGCTATGGTAGCGACGCAGGCTTGTCGTAGCGAGCGGCTCGCAGCCGCTCAAGATCGATCCTCCTCCAGAGCAGCGCGTCATCTTGTCGCAGCTGCTCTTGCTCAAGCTCATCATAAGTGAGTACTCGAGGCGACCCAGATACGAAGTTCCGTGGGGAGAACTGCCTCTGCTCCATAGACTAGAGCAAAGGGTGCACGGCCGGCTCGATTTGGCGTCGTCTGATCGACCAAAGAACCACCGGCAGCTCCTCGATCCAGCTTTCTTCCGCACTTGTGCAACCTGTCGAAAGTTCTCGTCTTGAGCCCGCGCAGCACTTCAAAGATTGCCCTCTCGCTTGACCGCTGCTTCTCGGGTGAGCAATGAAGCAAAGGCACCTTGGCGCCAAGGTCTTGGACGTACTGCATGAAGGTGCGACTCGTGAATTGTGTGCCATTGTCGGTGATGATCCGGTTAGGGATTCCGAAACGACAAACAATTGACCTAAAGAACTTGACTGTTGACTGTGCTGTCACCTTCCTCACTTCTTCCACTTCCGGCCACTTTGTGAACTTGTCGATGGCGACGTACAAGTACTCAAAGCCCCCGACAGCTCGGGGAAGGGGCCGAGGATGTCGAGCCCCTGCATCGAAAATGGCCAGGATAAAGGGATCGTCTGGAGAGCTTGAGCTGGCTGGTGTATCTGTTTGGAATGGAACTGGCACGCTTCACACTTGGTTACTTGTGCAGTTGCATCCTGGAGGGCTGTCGGCCAAAAGAAACCTTGCCGGAAAGCTTTGCCGGCAAGTGCCCTTGCGCCAATGTGGTGACCACATGTGCCTCCATGTATCTCTGCCAATAGCTTCTGTCCATCTTCCCTGGGAATACACTTCAATTTCACACCGTTGAGTCTTCTTACGCACGATGTCGTCGACAAACTGGTACATACTTGACTACCGCGCTACTCTTTCCGCTTCTTCTTGCTCTTCGGAAGTTCTCCGTCTGAAGGAAATGGACAATCCAGCTGCGCCCATGCTGGAGCTTGCGGCTCGACAACAAGGACTAAAGGCACATCTGCTGCTGCGAGCATCGGCTTCCACGGCAAGAGCTCGCGGCCCTGCCGAGCTAGATGCTCCCCGACAAGCTTGCCGGAACAAGATTTGTCAGGAGCGTCTGCTTCAACGGAACAAACCCTGGGGTCTGTCAGAGCAGACTGCTCCTCAGCACTGTTGGAGTTGATCTTGGGGACCTTTGCAACGACGGCTTCGAAGCTCGGGAAAGTAGTCACCAGAGGCCAACTTCCTCTTCTTGCTCTGTCCAAATGACGGTGTTACGGTTATCGAGTCAGCTTGAGCACAAAATCCCTGGTTCCACAGTAACTTAAGCCGCGCACTTTGACAGTCACAAGAATATCATTCTCGAGCTCTTGGAACATGTTCTATTTGTAGGCCGTCAAAGTGCTCTTCTAGCTTCCTCACTTCATCAACGAGGGCTTCCATCAACGGACTCTGGTAATCTTTTGTTCACTTGTCGGACGACAAGTTGCGAGTCACCCCCGACAATAAGCTTCTTGATCCCAAGGTCCACTGCGATCCACGAGATCGGCAAGCAAACCCTCATACTCTGCAGTATTGTTTGTCGCTTGCTCCTTGGGAAAGTGCATCCGGACGACGTGCTTGAGGTGCTCTCCGTGGGTGCGATAAGCAAGACGCCGGCACCGGGCGCCATGCAGCGAGAAGGCACCATCAAAGTACATCAGCCACTCTTTGCTTGCTTCTTTGACGGGAATGCTCGTCTCCGGAATCTCTTCATCTGGTGTTGGCGTCCATTCTGCTATGAATTCTGCCAACGCTCTGCTTTGGATGGTTGATGTGCTTTCAAACTTGAGACCAAAGCATGACAGCTCCAATGCCCACTCGACGATCCTGCCTGTCGCTTCCGGATTCTGCGATCCTCTTCAATGAAAGCGAGTGACAATCGTGATATCATGTGCTTGGAAGTAATGGCGCAGCTTTCTCGAGGCCATGAGGAGGCCGAAAAGCAATTTCTGCACACCGTAGTACCTTGACCTAGCCCCTTGCAGGAGGGAATCGACAAAGTAAACCGGGCGCTGCACCATCCTTTTCTCAGATCTGTTCATGTGCCTGCTGCTGGATTCGTCCTTGTCGGGACCAGAGCTTGTCGTGAAGCCCCACCTTTGTCGCTGGATGTGCTTGCCGCGGTTCTTTGGCTCGTCATCCGCCTCCCTCTCCGCCACTAACGCAGCACTAACCACTTGATTGGTTGCCGCTATATATAGCAGCAACTTCTCTTGTGGCCTAGGTGCGACAATTGTTGGAGTGGAGGACAGGTATCTCTTTAAGTCCTGCAGCACAACCTCCGCTTCGGGAGTCCATTTTACTGGACCTGCCTTTTTCAAGATCTTGAAAAATGGCAGCGCGCTCAAGCAGACCTAGAAATAAACTCGCCGAGAGTAGCCACGCGAACCGCAAGTCTTCGTACATCCTTGACGCGCTTTGGTGCTTCAATCTGCTCAATGGCCTTGATCTTGTCGGGATTAGCTTCAATCCTCACCGAGACACGAAGAACCCGAGAAGCTTGCGGAAGGGACTCCAAACACGCACTTCTCGGGGTTGAGCTTGAGGTTGATCTTGCACAGATTTGCGAAGGTCTCGCCCAAATCTTGAACCAAAGTTGCTTTGTCCTTGCTCTTGACCACTATGTCATCCATGTAGGCTTCTACATTTCTGTGCATTTGCGGCTCAAAAGCGCCATGGACTACCCTTGCAAATGTAGAACCAGCATTCTTCAAACCGAAAGGCATCTGTATGAAACAAAGATGTGCCACATGGTGTGATGAATGCGGTCTTCTCCTCATCTTCTTCAGCCATGAAGATCTGATGGTATCTCGAGTAGGCATCAAGAAACGAAAGCAAATCACATCCACCGTGGAGTCAACAATCTGGTCAATGCGCCGCAAGGGAAATGGATCTTTGGGACAAGCTTTATTAACATCCGTGAAGTCAATACAAAGTCTCCATTTCCCATTTGCCTTGGCGCACGACTACAGGATTGGCCAACCACGTAGGATGGAGCACTCCTCCGACAAGGCCCGCCGCTTCCAGTTTGATCTCTTCAGCTATGATTTCTTGGCGCGCCACTGGTTGCTTCCTGACTTTTTGCTTGTCGGGCCGCCCATGAGTATAAACGGCCAGGTGGTGCTCAATCACTTTCCTGAACACCGGGATATCGACGGTTGCCATGCAAACACGCCGACATTCGCCCGCAGAAAGCAACGAGCGCCTTCCTATTTGGGGTCGAGAGAGGCACCGATGGTGAAGGTACCACCAGCTGTCCTCCTTGGCGGGCACCTTCTTGGTCTTCGGCGGAGCCACCATCTTCTTGCACTTGCCGGTGGAGCTCGATGGTGCGTCCTCGACGGTAGCGCAGCACTTCGAAGAGGTGCGCTTGCCGGAGTGAGCATCAGAGCCCTTGCCGGACTTGGACTTGGTCTTCTTCCCCCCGGGAGCTTCAGCGGCAAGTGTCTGGCAATCTGTCGCGGCTGCTGCATCCCGGAAGATCTTGTCGGCACAGATGAGGGCATCTTTCTTGTCGCCATGGACAGAGATGACGCTTATCGGGCCCGGCATCTTGAGTAGGTTGTAGGTGTAGTGAGAGGCTGCCATGAACTTGGCGAGTCTTTGGCCAAGTATCCCATTGTAAGGCAATGGGAAATCGGCGACGCCAAACGTAACCCTCTCAGCCCCGAAGTTCAGCTCACGCCAAATGTGACCGCAACGTAATCTTCCCTTCGCTTGCTCCTTCCCGGATTGATTCCTTGGAAGGTTTCGGTCTCTTCGAGCTCGCCGTCAGGATTTGAAGCTTCGAGCATCGCGGAGGAGATCAGATTCAAGCCGCCCCGCTGGCCAACTAACATTTTTGTGACCTTGAGGTTGCGGATGGTTGGAGAGACCAACATCGGCAAGCACCCGACTGCGATCATGGTGGTCCTCAATATCAAAAATGATAGGCGTGTTGGACCACTTGAGAGGCTTGCGTGACTCCACGGATGGTTCCGCTGCATTGACCTCCCGCATCCATTGCTTGAGTTGGCGGTGGGAGGTATGCAGGAGGCACCTCCACAACGCAGAGAACCTCCTGTGGCTTTCTCAAACTCCCTTTCGTCGGTGTCGCCGTCTTCCATATCTTCGCCGTCATCATCTTCATCCTTGTCGCGCCGCGGGAGGTCTATCTCCTTGTCGCCGCTTGTCCTTGCCAATGTGTCCTCCCCGGCCGGACGCTTCTTGCTTGCTCCCCGACCTTCTGGGCCTTCTCCTTGTCGCGCCGTACTCAGCTCTCTCATTGTTCGACAAGCTGCTCGACCTTTTGCAGCTCGAGATCGTGGCCCTTGGTGCGGTGGATCTTGCAAGATCGCTTGCCATAGTCGCCCCGCTTGTCGGCGGCCGCCACCGACCGGTGGTTGGCGTCGTGCAACCTCCTTGCCGGAGCCACCAGCCTTGGCGTTTTGTCGCCCGCCTCCGTTGCCGGACTGCTCGACAGCTAGCACTTCTCCGCTTTTCTTCTTATCGTTGCCTCGCCACGCCCTTCTTCTTGCCGGGCGGTGTCATCACCGCCGACCCTCGTCAAGATTCTCTCCAGGAGTCTCCTCCCTTCCTTAGCGCTGCACACTTGTCGGCCGTATGCATAGCTCATCGACGTCCTTGACTTTGCACATCGCCATCTCCTCCTCATCCTGCGGTTCCGCACATTACGATGAAATGCGCTGATCACCGTGGCAGGGTGGACGCCCGGGATGTTGTAGTGCACGCGGCTGAACCTCTCGAATGAACTTGGCGCAGGACTCTCCTTCCTTCCGGGCGAGCAAGTGAAGGTCACTCTCTTGGCCATGAGGTTTGTGGCCACCGTGAAGGCGCCAACAAACCGATGGCACAGATCTGCCAAGAGGATATGGAGCTGTCCCAAGTGCATGAGCCAAGATCTCGACGTTGGAAGCTTGAGCACGAGCGGGAAGTAGTTGGCGAGGATCTTGTCGCCCCGCCCCCGCAGCCTCGCACCGCGATGGTGTAGATACCGAGGAACTCCGACGGGTGCGCCCCTGCCATCATACTTCTCCGCACGCTCTGGTTTGAAGTTTTTCGGCTGGGCCATCGACTTGCCGCAGCTCACGAGTGAACGCAGGCAACCTACCGCGTCTGACAAGTCGCTCGCCTCCGGCGCGTGCATGTCAACAAGGCCCAGCGCGCTTGTCGGATGACGTCGCGCTTCTCTTCGGGCGCCGATGCGTAGTTCGAGCGTCCTCTTGTTGTCGCTCATGAAGAACTTGGCGCTGATCGCGGCGAAGCTCGCGGATCCGGCGACGCAGCGGGAGTCGCTGCCGAGGTGGATCCAGTGAGTCGGCGATCTTGGCCTTCGTGGCGGAGAGTGCACGGTGGTTGCACCTCCGACAGTCTGCCGCCATCGGCTCGTGCCTTGTCGCCACACCGCGGCAATGATGGCGTTGGTTGCCGCGAGCGTCGCCGCTGGCAAAGCCGATGAGGCTCGATAGTGGCCCTCCACTCGTCGACCTTGTCGGCCGTTGGAGGGTAGTCGAGGAGCAGCTGAGCTCTCGCCAGAGCTTCGCTGGAGTAGTGGGTGGCATTGGAGAATGGTGCGAGGAGCGGACACGCCGGACTTCTAACTACGTTAGAAGGAGCAGCGCCCGTCCGGCGCACCGTATCTCACTCGTGCCAGCATGTTGGCGCGCATGCTGGTCTTGAGGGTCTCGATCCAACGAACGTATGGCGTTGTGAACGCCATGACGTTGTTGGTCTCGCGCCTCCTGAGATGGACGCGGGGGATGCGCGGACACCGAGGTTTGCGGTGCCTTGTCCTTGGACTTGGCAACGTCGCGAGCACCTTCGCCGGCGCCGTTCCTCCGGCCAATCAGCCCCACCACCCGCTTTGCTGCGGTGAGGGTGGGTACGACGCAGACGGCTCGCTGCCGCCGAAGCCTTCTTCTTCGGTGGCATGTTGAGGAAGATGTTGATGACGCTGCTCGTGTGAACGCCGGATCAGATTCACACGGCCTCGACGCTTCCCTACCGGGCGCGCCGGATGTCGGGAGGCTGATCGTGCCCACGGACACCTATGGGGCCGGGCGGAGGCCCCTTGTGGTTCGGAGGGGGCGGAGATCGCACGAAGAGCGGATCGAGGCGAGGCACACGAGTAGTTTACCCAGCTTCGAGCTCTCCGGAGAGATAAAACTCCTTGCTGCTTGTTTGATCTATTGTGTTCTTGCTAGGGAGCAACGAGCTACAAAACCTAGCGTGAGTCTATCTCGGTCTCGAGTGGTTCGAATGAACCCAACGAGACGAACTCGTGAATCAACCGAACGGAACCCTCTCTACGTTGCACTTGGGCCTCCTTTTATATGCTCAAGGGTCTCCGGCTGTGGCAACATAGGCGGGGTACAAATGTAAAAACAGGAGTTGGTACACCTACTTGAACAAAGGTATGCAGTGCAAAATACCTAACTCGACGGCAAGGGACAAAAGCAATAAATGCCCGCTCATTGTCGCCCAAACAAGGCAACAGAGGCCGTCAGTGCGCCTCCGCCGCCACGATGGCGAGCCTGTCAGCCGCCGCTTATCGCTGCTCTCCGCTGGCTGCACAGCCGCCGACACGCCGCCCATGGAACGGTCCCATGGCGACACGTCACTGGGTGAGCTGGAGCGGAGACGGAGAGAGGTTGCATGCCGCGTAAGCGCCTTGCAGCGGCCGAATCCTTGTCGCGCTCGGAGACTAGTCGCGCTCCGAGCCTTCCCGCAAGCTCCTCTTGCCGGGCCTTGTCTTCTGCGTGCCTGGAGCGGCCTTCCCGACAAGCTCTTCTTGTCGGGGCCTTGTCATCTCAATCAAATACTTTCTTCTTGAATGGCTCCAAAAGGAGCCACGAAGGATCTTGGCGGTGACGAGGCAAACCCTGCCGCGGGGTGCTGCAACCGTCCGTGCACGAGTACGGGGTACTAGGGTACCCCTACTCTAGTACACCGACAATAAGTGTGGGAAACTACACAGCAATAACAACACTTGTAATGTGCATGGCATGAGAACATAACTGTTTATTCAATTGAAACTGAAATCAACATAGAGCAAGTTACAACAGCAAACACGTTAAAGAAACAGGTTTAAAACATACCTGTTGCACCATTGGAGTTTCAATTGCATCCTTCAAATTTGAAATTAGTTGGTATGAGTAAATACAGTGATGCAAGAGCAAAGTAGTATGAACCATAGCTACGGAACCTGACCTGAGAACAATTCTTCTTCTGCTTTAAGCATTGACTTGGGGTTCGAAGTGGTGGTTCTCGTGCTTTGGGTACTGCAGTTGCCTTACTAACTGCTCTTGTTTGGGTGCTCTGTGGTGGAGCCGGTGTTGTGTCAACAGGAACTGGGTTACTATCTGCTGGGGTTGGGGTTAGAAGGGGTGTAGCTGGTTCTCTATCCAACTGGGTAGGGGTACAATCTGCATAAGTCTGGGTTATGTGTGGTGGGGCTGGTTCTTGGGCAAGTACAACAGTGGTTCTATCTGCATCGACAGCTGCTACGTCTCGAGCTTGCGTTGGTTTTCCTCGAAGAGGAGAGGGTGATGCAGCGATAGTAGCGTAAGTATTTCCCTCAGTTTTTGAGAACCAAGGTATCAATCCAGTAGGAGGCTCCTCAAAAGTCCCACGCACCTACACAAACAAACTGAGAACTCGCAACCAACGCAATAAAGGGGTTGTCAATTCCTTCACGGCCACTTGCGAAAGTGAGATCTAATAAAGATAGTAAGATAAGATAAATATATTTTTGGTATTTTATAATATAGATTCAAAAAGTAAAGATGCAAATAAAAGTAGATTGAAAGCAAATGTGATAAGAGATAGACCCGGGGGCCATAGGTTTCACTAGAGGCTTCTCTCAAGATAGCATAAGCATTACGGTGGGTGAACAAATTATTGTCGAGCAATTGATAGAAAAGCGCATAGTTATGAGATTATCTAGGCATGATCATGTATATAGGCATCACGTCCATAACAAGTAGACTGACTCCTGCCTACATCTACTACTATTACTCCATACATCGACCGACTCCTGCCTCCATCTAGAGTACTAAGTTCATAAGAACAGAGTAACGCATTAAGCAAGATGACACGATGTAGAGGGATAAACTCATGCAATATGATATAAACCCCATCTTGTTATCCTCGATGGCAATAATACAATACGTGCCTTGCAACCCTTTCTGTCACTGGGTAAGGACACTGCAAGATTGAACCCAAAGCTAAGCACTTCTCCCATTGCAAGAAAGATCAATCTAGTAGGCCGAACCAAACTGATAATTCGAAGAGACTTGCAAAGATAACTCAATCACACATAAAAGAATTCAGAGAAGATTCAAATATTATTCATAGATAAACTTGATCATAAACCCACAATTCATCGGATCTCGACAAACACACCGCAAAAAGAGTTTACATCGAATAGATCTCCACAAGAGAGGGGCAGAACATTGTATTGAGGTCCAAAAAGAGAGAAGAAGCCATCTAGCTAATAACTATGGACCCGTAGGTCTGTGGTAAACTACTCACAACTCATCGGAGGGGCAAGGATGTTGATGTAGAAGCCCTCCGTGGTCGATTTCCCCTCCGACAGAGTGCCGGCGAAGGCTCCAAGATGAGATCTCGCGGATACAGAAGGTTATGGCGGTGGAAATTGTGTTTCTTGGTGCTCCTGGATGTTTTCGGGGTACGTAGGTATATATAGGAGGAAGAAGTACGTCGGTGGCCGCCCGATGGGCCCACGAGACAGGGGGCGCCCTACAGGGGGGGGTGCGGCCTCCTATCTCGTGGGGGCCTCGGCTGCTTCTTGACTTGCACTCCAAGCCCTCTGGATCACGTTCGTTCCAAAAATCACGCTCCTGAAGGTTTCATTCCGTTTGGACTCCGTTTGATATTCCTTTTCTTCGAAATACTGAAATAGGCAAAAAAACAGCAATATGGGTTGGACCTCCGGTTAGAAGGTTAGTCCCAAAAATGATATAAATGTGTAAAATAAAGCCCATAAACATCCAAAAGGGGTAATATAATAGCATGGAACAATCAAAAATTATAGATACGTTGGAGACGTATCAAGCATCCCCAAGCTTAATTCCTGCTCGTCCTCGAGTAGGTAAATGATAAAAAAGAAATTTTTCATGTGGAATGCTACCTAGCATAATTCATAATGTAATTTTCTTTATTGTGACATGAATGTTCAGATCCAAATGATTCAAAATAGAAGTTCATGTTGATAAAAGAAATAGTAATACTTCAAGCATACTAATCAAAGTAATCATGTCTTCTCAAAATAACATGGCAAAAGAAAGTTCATCCCTACAAATTCATTTAGTTAGGCTATGCTTAATTTTCGTCACACAAAGATGTTCCCACTTCTATACCCCCGATGACAAGCCAAGAAATTGTTTCATACTTAAATAATCTCAAACTTTTTCAACCTTCACGCAATACATGAGAGTGAGCCATGGATATAGCACTATGGGTGGAATAGAATATGATGGTGGGGATTGTGTGGAGAAGACAAAAAAAGAGAAAGTCTCACATTGAAGAGGATAATCAACGGGCTATGGAGATGCCCATCAATTGATGTCAACAGGAGGAGTAGGGATTGGCATGCAACGGATGCACTAGAGCTATAAATGAATGCTCAACAAAAGAAAACTAGTGGGTGTGCATCCAACTTGCTTGCTCGCGAAGACCTAGGGCATTTGAGGAAGCCCATCGTAGGAATATACAAGCCAAGTTCTATAATGAAAAATTCCCACTAGTATGAAAAAGACAACTTATGAGACTCACTATATGAAAAACATGGTGCTACTTTGAAGCACAATATATGAGACTCACTACATGAAGAACAAGGTGCTACTTTGAAGCACAAGTGTGGAAAAAGAGATAGTAACATTGCCCTTTTATTTGTTTATTTTTTTTCTTTTTTTTTCTTTTTTTTCCATTTTCCTTTTTTTTGGCCTTTCTTTTTTTTTCTTTTGGCCTTTCTTCTTTTTTTCCTTTTTTTTTGGGAAATGCTCTAATAATGATGATCATCACACTTCTATTGATTACAAGATAAGAATTACAACTCGAAACTAGAACAAGATATGACTCTATATGAATGCCTCCGGCGGTGTACCGGGATGGTGCAATGAATCAAGAGTGACATGTATGAAAAAATAATGCATGGTGGCTTTGCCACAAATACGATGTCAACTACATGATCATACAATAGCAATATGACAAAAGTAAAGTATGTCATGATGAAGAACGGAACGGTGGAAAGTTGCATGGAAATATATCTCGGAATGGCTACGGAAATGCCATAATAGGTAGGTATGGTGGCTGTTTTGAGGAAGATATAAGGAGGTTTATGTGTGATAGAGTGTATCGTATCACGGGGTTTGGATGCACCGGGGAAGTTTGCACCAACTGTCAAGGTGAGAAAGGGCAATGCACGGTACCGAAGAGGCTAGCAATGGCGGAAAGGTAAAAGTGCACGGACTCAACAATAGTCAAAAGAACTCATATACTTATTGCAAAAATTTATAACTCATCAAAAATCAAGTACTACGCGCATGCTCCTAGGGGGATAGATTGGTAGGAAAAGACCATCGCTCGTCCCCGACCGCCACTCATAAGGATGCACAAGCCAGGTACACTTCATGTTTCAAATTTGTTACACAACTTTAACCATGCGTGCATGCTACGGGACTTGCTAACTTTAACACAAGCATTCTTTAAATTCATAATCACCCAACTAGCATGACTTTAATATCACTACCTCCATATATCAAAACAATTATCAAGTATCAAATTGATCATAGCATCCAATTCACTTCCTATGATAGTTTTTATTATACCCAACTTGGATGCCCACCATTCTAGGGCCAATTTTATAACCATAGCAAATACCATGCTGTTATAAAAGACTCTCAAAAATAATATAAGTGAAGCATGAGAGACTAGAAATTTCTTCAAAATTAAGACACCACCGTGCTCTAAAAGATATAAGTGAAGCACTAGAGCAAAAACTACCAAGCTCAAAAGATATAAGTGAAGCACATAGAGTATTCTAGCAAATTCTAATCAAATAGGCTTCTCCCAAAAGGTGTGTACAGCAAGGACGATTGTGGTAAACTAAAAAGCAAAGACTAATATAATACACGATGCTCCAAGCAAAACACATATCATGTGGCGAGTAAACATATAGCTCCAAGTAAAGTTACCAATGAACGAAGACGAAAGAGGGGATGCCTTTCCGTGGCATCCCCAATCTTAGGCTTTTGGATATACTTGAATATCTTGGGATGACATGGGCATCCCCAAGCTTAGGCTCTTGCCACCCTTTATTCCATAGTCCATAAAAGCTTTACCCAAAACTTGAAAACTTCACAACACAAAACTCAACAGGAAATCTTATAAGCTCCGTTAGTGAAAGAAAACAAAACCACCACATAAGGTACTGCAATGAACTCATTCTTTATTTATTTTGGTGTTAAACCTACTGTATTCCAACTTCCTTATGGTTTATAAACTATTTTACTAGCCATAGATGCATTGAAATAAGCAAACAACACACGAAAAACAGAATCTGTCAAAAACAGAACAGTCTGTAGCAATCTGTAACTAACGCAAACTTATGGAACTCTAAAAATCCTACCAAAATAGGAAGTCCTGTACAATTTGTTTATCGAACAGCAGAAAAAAGAATCAACGCAAAATCACGTTCCTGTGATTTAACAAAATTATATTCGTGCGTGCAAAGTTTCTGTTTTTCAGCAGAATCAAATCAACTATCATCGTAGGTTATCCTATAGGTTCTACTTGGCACAAACACTAATTAAAAGATAAAAACACATCTGAACAGAATGTAGATGCAAGATTTATTACTAAACAGGAGCAAAAACAAAAAACATAAAGAAAATTGGGTTGCCTCCCAACTAGTGCTATCGTTTAACGCCCCTAGCTAGGCACAAAAGCAAGGATAGATCTAACGGGTGCCATCTTTGGCACTAAATTCATAAGTAGCATGCATGATAGATTCATAAGGTAATTTGACTTTATTTCTTGGAAAGTGCTCCATGCCTTTCTTTAATGGAAATTGGAATCTAATATTCCCTTCCTTCATATCAATAATCGCGCCAATTGTTCTAAGGAAAGGTCTACGAAGAATAATAGGGCAAGAAAGATTGCAATCTATATCAAGAACGATAAAATATATGGGCACCAAATTTCTATTTGCAACAATAAGAACATCACTGATTCTTCCCATTGGCTTTTAATGGTGGAATCCGCAAGGTGCAAATTTAAAGAGCAATCATCAAGATCATGGAAACTTAGAATATTACATAAAGTTTTCGGAATCGTGGAAACACTAGCACCAAAATCACACAAAACAAAACACTCATAATCTTTAATTCTAATCTTTATAGTAGGTTCCCACTCATCATTAAGTTTTCTAGGTATAGAAACTTCCAAATTAAGTTTTTCATCATAAGATTGCATCAAGGTTGTAAGTGCATCTAGTGCCACCCCTAGTTTGGTTTTGGAGTATTGACGACAAACGTGGTTGAGGGACTAATGTGTTTGTGAGAATTGCAGGATAACACAGGTAGTAGTCCCTCCTTGATTCGGTTTAGCTACCGGAGATGACCCCTAAAAATGTATGAAGACATTGAAGATAATGGTGCTACGTGAAGATATTCACATTGAAGACTATGACAGAAGAAGACATTGAGTGAAGACTATGGAGCGCGAAGACATAGTAGTTTCGTTGTTTCTTTTCTTCTTTGTTGAGTCATAGGAACCACCGTGACCGTTAAGTGGGGTCCAAGTAATTTCTGATCGAGTGGTGAAGTGATGCTCAACCAAAATCCTATGTCTTCGAGCGAAGATAATGAGAGCAAATCTTATCCAGAGTCGGATAAGTCAGCTTTACTTGTAGCCCAAGTCAAGTTGTCGCGTGTGTTTGAAATCTGGCCGTTGTGACACGTGTCAGTTCCTTAGTGACCTAGGGTCATTTCGGACAAATCAGGTCGGGTTGCCTAGTGGCTATAAATAGCCCACCCCCTACACCATAAATTGGTGGATGCTCAGAGTTAGTGCACGACTTTTGTCGTTGAGAGCAACCCAGCTCCGAAGAGTTTGAGAGAGAAATCCTTGTGAGGACAAGCCCAAAACACCTAGAGCCCAAAGAGTGTTTGGCATCACTGAAGTCTTTCTGTCTGCGTGATCTGAAGACTTGTTACACTTGAGGACTGTGCATCCTCCAGCCGGTTAGGCGTCGCGTTCTGAGCATCCAAGAGTAATTGTGGATTGCCGGTGAACGAAGTCTGTGAAGGTTTGGAAGTCTACCTTGAAGACTTACCAGAGTGATTGGGCGAGGACTGTATGTCCTTAGCTCAAGGGGAATAAGGTGAAGACACGGTCTTCTAAGTTCAATCTCAGCCTCCCTAACCAGACGTACAGTTGTCACAGCAACTGGAACTGGTCAAACAAATCCTCGTCTTCACAACAAACTGGTTCTATATCTTACTCTCCTTACTTATAGTTTGTCTTTGTGAAGTCATTGCCTGATTGCTCTGCCTGTTTGACTTCATTGTGTGACTACTTGTTCTGATTGGCTTCATACTATCTTCCATCCTGATCCTACTACCTAGCTTCTATCAGTCATCATGCATTAGTTTCATACTTATCTGACTATGGCTTGTCTAGTGTAGTTTATCTTCCGCTGCATGTTTATAGGTCCTGTTTTCGTGTTTGTCTTTGAAACTTTCATGTTTTGAAGACTTCCATAAAAATTGCCTATTAACCCCCCTCTAGTCGATAACTAGCACTTTCAATTGGTATCAGAGCAAGGTACTCCCTTGTTCTGTGTGATTCGGTTTAACCACTTGGAGTTTCAGCTATGTCGACTGTAGGGATAATCAAAGTCTCCGCCATGCGTCTGCCTTCGATGGCAATCGAATATCCCTCGGAAGAATAAGATGCGTATGCATCTTGAAGCCATTGATGTTGATCTATGGTATGTCGTCAAGAACGGCATTCCCAAGATCGGTGAAGGTGTCACCCTACCGATGTCAAGAAGTTCATTCAACTCGATTCTCTGCGAAGAACATCATCTGTGGTCATCCGACCAAAGGGCGATATGGCCGTGTGAGTGCTTTGGAAACATCGAAGCTAGTCTGTGGATCGGCTCTCCAAGGTCAATGAAGGCGTTTCAACTCGGAGAGATCAAAGAATCGGTGTCCTACGCAACCTCTTCAACCGCTTCAAGAGAAATGACAATGAAAATGTCCAGCTCACGTTTGATCGTCTCACTGACATCACAAACGAGCTTCAGGCTCTCGGCGCCACTGAGATCACCAAGCATGAAATTGTCAAGACGCTTCTGAGATCTCTTGACAGCTCATTTGACACTCTAGCTCTTATGATTCAAGAACGCCCTGACTTCAAGACACTCGATCCATCTGACATACTTGAGAGGCTCAACACACATGAGTTCCAGCTATCTGAGAAAAGAGATATCTATGGTCCCAACTATGGCCGAACTCGCGCTTTGAAGGCAAATCTTGTTTCCTCATCTGAAGGAGAATCGATCGCAGTTACGGTGAAGTCAAGACCTTGGAAAGGAGCTTGCTATGCTTGTGAAGAAGTTCCGAAGTTCACTAAGAAGAAAGGCTTCGTAAAGTCTTCACGATCCAGCTCAAGAAATGATGAAGCTTCTTCCCATGACCACAAGAAGAGAACCTGTCACAAGTGCAAGAAACCTGGCCACTACATCTCTGAGTGTCCACAGTGGGACAATGAGAAGAAAAAGAAGAAGAGCAAGGAATATGATTCTGATGACAAGAAGAAGAAGAAATACTCAAAATATTCTTCCAAGTCTTCATCACACAAGATAAGTTCGTCTGGCAAGGCTCGTCCTTTTGTTGCAAGGAAATGGATTCAGAGGAGGAGTCTGCTTCTGAGGAGGCAAAAGTGGTGGAGTCTGAGGAGGAGTCTGACTCTGGCATTGCAAGTCTGGCTTTAGCTTTAGCCTACGTTGCCAAGTCCATCTTCAACACGGAAGACAATGCACCCATCACCAACGCTGATGCCAGTGACAAGGACGACTCCGCTCCCACTTACTGCTTCATGGCACGCGGTGCCAAGGTAAACTCACGCGATGCTTACTTTCAAACATCAAGTGAAGATGACTCTGATTGTGAATCCAAACCTAGCTACAAAAAACTTGCTAAAATTGCAACTAAACAACAGAAAGCTATGGAACATATTCAAAAACTATTAGACAAAAGCGATGACCTGTTGGACGCGGAAATGACTAAGACTCGATCCTTAATTGAAGACATAAAAAATCTTCATGTTAAGTACCAGGAACTTGAAGGTCGTCCTGAAACCCTCTCAACATCTCATGAAAAGCTTTCCTACGATTATCTTCAAAGGAAGCAGGAACTTGAGAAATTGAGATCGGATCATGAAGATCTTCAAAAGGAGAACGAGTCACTTCGCGCTCAACGGATCAGTCCCGCTCAGGAAGGATTTGAACCACCATGTTTAAAATGCATTGAGCGTGATAACGCTGCTTCTGTTGCTGGATGTTCTACTGGTCCTGTTGCAATATCTTCAACTGCTGATGTGGTAACTAACCCCTCTGTTGAGGATACCACTACTATTGCTGATGAGAATGCCAGGTTGAAGACAATGATTGAGACAGGGATGTACAAAATCCTCAAAGGGCATCAGACATTATGTGATGTCCTCAAAAAGCAGATTCTGAACCGAAACCCTAGTAAAGAGGGTATTGGGTTCAAGAGGAAAATGAATGTTGATGGGTCGTACTGGAAGCCTGAGCAGTACCCCAAAACCACATGGGTTGCTGCAAAGGAATCTTCAGTAGATCCATCCACCTTATCTGGTTTCACTTGTGCTAACCCTATCATCATTGATGAATCCTTTGATGCAAACTATAAACTGTTTAAGAATCAGAATGGTGAAGTGTTTGCCAGGTATATTGGTACTAACTGCAGGAATGGACCACCTACGAAGAAGATCTGGGTACCTAAGCAGTGTATTGAGAATCTTCCTATGAATGTCATCATGACACCACCAAGGAAGAAGACAAACCCCAGACCTATGGCTTCATATGATCCAAAGGCTTCATACAGATACATGACTCACCTGAGTCACCCTAACGCCAATGTTTTGCAGGGAAACCATACTCAGACTTATGAATATGAGCGTGTGTCTTCAAACCGCTATGTTCATAGAACTAAGAACTTTTCTGCTTATTCATATGAGTATCGTTCATCTCCTGCAAGGCTATTTGCTAGGGCTACAAAGCCGAAATTCTCAGATGCTGCACTTAGACTCATTGCTTCTAAGCCACCCCCGAAGATGTGGGTGGTTAAGAAGAATTAACTTTCTTTTGCAGGGAAAGGTCTCCAGCCGGAAATCAAAGGCGTTCGATACTATTGCTGGAGACCTAAAACACATTAAGGGACGCATGATAAAATGGTCTTACTATGTATTTCATATCTGAATCGCTTGCCAGTCACACTATCAGTCCTAACCTTGATCCAAGCTTTGATAATCCTCTTGTGCGTCAAATGTTTATGCTTCAAAACACTCTTTGTGAAGCCTATCCTCCTAACTGCACTGTAGGGTACGACACCTCGTGCTTCAGAATGGACTATGGACAGTGGATGCACTAACCACATGACAGGTGATCGAAATCTTCTCATGGACTCAACCTTACGTCCATGTGATAAAAGTCACATCACATTCACGACACTTTGGTAAAAGCAAGGTATTGGGCCTAGGTAGAGTTGCAATCTCAAGGGATCAGCACATGGACAAAGTGATGCTTGTTGAATCCCTTGGTTTCAACTTAATGTCTGTCTCAATGCTTTGTGACTTTAACATGATTGTGCTATTTGGAAAATATCGTTGCCTTGTACTAATGGAATCTGACAAGTCTCTAGTCTTCGAAGGGTACAGGAAAGATGATCTATACATGGTAGATTTCTCAGCAGGACCACAGATGGTCGTATGTCTTCTAGCCAAGTCTTCAGAGTGCTGGCTCTGGCATCGGAGGCTAGGGCATGCTGGCATGAGGAACCTACACACTCTCGCCAAGAAGAAGCACGTCATAGGCATCGAAGACGTCAAGTTCAAGAAAGATCATCTATGTGGTGCTTGTGAAGTCGGGAAGATGACAAGGGCCAAGCATCCCTCAAGACAATCATGACTACATCTCGACCTTTTGAGTTGCTCCACATGGACTTGTTTGGTCCCACTCACTACTCTACTCTCACTCTTCGCTTGTCTCTATGGTTTCATTATTGTTGATGATTATTCAAGATACACTTGGGTGCACATAATTCTCTTCAAGATTGAAGTGCAGGATGTCTTCAGACACTTCGCCAACCGTGCCATGAACAACTATGGCGTCAAGATCAAGCACATTAGGAGTGACAACAGCACAGAGTTCAAGAACACAGGCCTCGGCGGGCTGTACTCCGCGACCCTAACTTCTCCGAGGATGCATTCAATGCCTTCAACTCAGGAGACGTGTACATCGGAGCTGCTCAAGATGGGCTTGCTAGAGCCCCATACCAGTATTTAAAGGATATACGGGTAAGAAAAAACTGATAATTATGTATATCAGTAGCCCCTGAGACTTGAAACAGTTGGCGCAACTGATTTAAGGATAATTGTATGAATAGGTTCTTACAGAGAAGAACGCCCATTTGTCTCAAGAGCTGGAGGAGTGCAAAGCCCAGCTAAGGGCCGCAGTTGCCGGAATGGAGGAATCCAAGAAGGCCTCATCTGGTAATAATTGTCTCGGTCAAAAAGAATGTAATTACGTGTACCAGTTAGTATTCGGCATGCTTGCAAATCTAACAATAGATTCTGCAGACAATCCCGGAGTGGATCCGGAGATCGTACAAGAGGATGAGCAACGAGCTCAACGACAGCTAGAGGCCGGTGAGCGCGTGCTTACACGGGTTAGGCGAGAGAAAAATGATCTCTAGGATGCCAATACCCGGCTGGGCGTTGAATTGGAAGATGTTCGGGCCTAGCTTGCGGACTCCGTGAAAGGAGAATAGGAGGCTTCGACGCGCATTTTTAGTATGTGCTCAAACGAACCTTTATACAGTTCGGTGAAGAAACGGGAAAACAGAGTTATGTCTGTAGGTATGCTGACAGGTCGTCCCGAAGAGGAGATGCCCGGATCCACAGGCAATCTTCTGCAAGAGCTTTCACAACTGCACGAACAAGTCCGGCAGGTGATGCAAGGTATTGTCCAGGCCTTGTGGACGTCCGCCTCCCTGCCAGGAAGCATGGGTGAGCTTGTAGAGATGCTCAAGGGAGCGCGGCGGCGCTTCCGATTATGAAAGATATCGGCCTGCCGAGAAGGTGCGAGGGAAGCCTGGGCCATGGTAAAAACTCGGTACACCAAGGTTGATCTGAATCACATGGCCCTGGTTGGACCTGTAGGGTCAGATGGGAAAGAGATTCCCATTAGTCTGGTATATGACCAGGTAGGATTAGCCGCAAAGTATTCCCAACAGGATTGTAGGCTAGACAGCCTGTTGGATGGCATAGAAGAAGAATTTAGCCAGTCTAAGTGATTGTGTACTTCAATTGACATATTTTGTCCCTAGCCGGATTGTAAATCATTTGTCATGGCGGACCTTTTCGCTTCAACCTCCGGACCCGACAGTCTGGAGTGTATCCAAATACCCGCTCAGTTATGTAAACCAGGGTACGCATGGAAACCAGGCATAGGGGTCATAAGTGCTTGAACAGACAAGTACCCAACTAGTTATGTTATATTACATGGATACTAAGAGACATCTTCCAGGGAGAATAGTTCCGTTAAGGGTTCCTTTTCCTGGGTACGCATGCATTAATGTGCATGTCCGAATCATGAATGAGATGCAGGATATAAAACATCCGGGGTTTATATTGTAATAGGTAAGAAACATCTTTTTTTCACCGACCGAATATTCCCTTAAGAACGCTAGCTTTCGGCTTCACCCAGTCTGAGGTACACGTCCGGCGGACCCGGCAGTAACAATAGCAGAGGTGCTCCCCTTATGCCCTAGCCGAACTAACGGGAACGTAGGGCATAAACACAGGAGCCAGGCAACCCAGCTTGGCCAAAACTGAAGTCATATCGATGCATATAATGGCGAAGAAAAGGTACATATGGAAAAGTGACACATATGTAGTGGGCATGAAGCCCGGAAGCTAATTATATTAAGATTCTGTATAAGAAGGCCCCAGGTATAATGAGTGCGCATAGCGCATCAAGATTGTGTAGTTGAGTCATACTTGAAGCTTTTTAGGGAAAGAGGATATAAAAAAAGGGCGGAGGTAAGGAGACGAACACAGAGTTCGACGCTAGGCGTAGAATCTCCGGAGTCTGGTCGCGTTCCATGGGTTCGGCTCGAGTCGATTATCTAATGCGTCACGCAGGCGGTACGCTCCTCCGGTGAGAACCTTATCAATGATAAAGGGACCCTCCCACTTGGGCTTGAGCTTATCCTTTTTCTTCTCCGGTAGGCGTAGAACGAGTTCGCCAATGTTATAAGTTTTGGCCAGTACTTCTCTGCTTTGATACCTTCAAGCCTGTTGCTGATAGAATGCGAAACGGGCTTTTGCGACGTCGCGCTCCTCCTCCAGGGCATCTAGACTGTCCTGCCGGTCAAGCTCGGCTTCTCTCTCTTCATACATGCGCGCTCGTGGTGAGTCATGAATGATATCGCGGGGCAATACCGCCTCTGCGTCGTACACCATGAAGAATGGTGTGTATCTGGTAGTGCGATTCGGTGTGGTCCGCAGTCCCCATAGTACGGAGTCGAGCTCCTCGACCCAGTGCGTATCTGATTCCTTCAAGGATCGCACTAGTCTGGGTTTGATGCCGCTCATAATAAGACCATTTGCTCGTTCGACTTGACCGTTTGTTTGGGAGTGGTAGACGGAGGCGTAATCGAGCTTAATGCCCATGTTGCCGCACCAAGTTTTCACCTCGTCGGCTGTGAAGTTGGAGCCATTATCGGTGATGATGCTGTGGGGGACACCGTAACGGTGTACCACCCCTGATATGAAGTCTATCACCGGTCCGGATTCGGTCGTTTTAACTGGTTTGGCCTCTATCCATTTGGTGAATTTATCTACCATGACCAATAGGTATTTTTTCTTATGGCTTCCTCCTTTAAGGGGTCCGACCATATCGAGTCCCCAGACCGCAAAGGGCCAGGTTATGTGGATTGTTTGGAGAGCGATAGGTGGCATATGGCTTTGGTTTGCGAAAAGCTGGCAACCGACGCAATGTTGGACGAGGTCATGTGCGTCTACTCGGGCTGTCGGCCAGTAGAAACCTGTGCGGAAGGCCTTGCTTACAAGGGCCCAAGCGGCGGCGTGGTGGCCGCCGAGTCCAACATGAATTTCGGCCAAGAGCTGTCGCCTTCCTCTTCAGAGATGCACCTTTGGAGTACTCCGGTAGCGCTTTTCTTATAAAGCTCTCCCTCGTGGACCTTGTAGGCTTTAGAGCGCCGCACAATGCAACGTGCCTCATTTGGTCCTTGGGGAGTTCTTGCCTATTTAGGTAGGCTAAGAAGGGTTCTGTCCACGGGGCGACGACAGCCATGATCAGGTGGGCCGAAGATGTTATTTCGGTGGCGGAGCCTCCGATTATGTCAGTGTGTTCGGGATCTGTGGTTGTGGTCGGATCTGGACTAGTATTTCCGGTCTCCCCTTGCCACACCGCGGATGGCTTGAACAGCCTTTCCAAGAAGATATTAGGTGGGACGGGGTCGCGCTTACCACCGATGCGGGCGAGGATATCCGCCGCTTGGTTGTTTTCTCGGACCACATGATGGAATTCGAGCCCCTCGAACTGAGCTGACATCTTGAGGACGGCATTGCGGTAAGCCGCCATTTTCGGGTCCTTGGCGTCAAAGTTTCCATTTATTTGAGATATTGCGAGGTTCGAATCCCCACGCACTTCTAGGCGTTTACTGCCGATGGAGACTGCCATCCAAAGACCATGCAACGGAGCCTCGTATTCGGCTGCATTGTTGGAGTCCGTATATAATATTTGGAGTACGTATTGGACTGTATCTCCGGTGGGGGATGTCAGGACAATGCCCGCTCCCAGACCAACCAGCATCTTAGAGCCGTCAAAGTGCATGATCCAATTGGAGTATGCGCCATACTCTTTAGGGAGTTCGGCTTCATTCATTCGCGCACGGTTAGCCAAGATGCTTGTGACTTAATGGCTCGCCGTGGTTTATATATGATGTCGAATGGGAGGAGCTCGATGGTCCACTTAGCAATCCGGGCCATGGCATCGCGGTTATTTATTATATCGTTGAGTGGTACTTCGGAGGCCACCGTGATTGAACACTCTTGAAAGTAGTGTCGTAGTTTCCGGGTTGCCATGAAGACCGCGTATGCTATCTTTTGATAATGTGGGTACCGTGACTTGCATGGTGTGAGGACAGTGGATACGTAGTATACCGGCTTTTGAAGTGGGAACTTATGTCGGTCCTCGTCTCGTTCGATGACGAGCACTGCGCTTACAACTTGGTGCATTGCAGCTATATATAACAGCATGGGTTCGCCGATGTTTGGTGCAGCCAGGATTGGATTGCTGGCCAAGAGGGCCTTTATTTCTTCCAGTCCGACCGTAGCCACATCCGTCCACTCGAAGTGTTCGGTGCATCGAAGAAGGCGATAGAGAGGTAGTGCCTTTTCTCCAATCGGGAGATAAAGCGGCTTAAGGTAGCCATGCATCCAGTTAATTTCTGGATTTGCTTGAGGTCTGTTGGGGTAGCCAACTGTGACAAAGCTCGGATTTTAGTCGGATTTGCTTCAGTTCCTCTATTGGAAATGATGAAGCCCAGGAGCTTTCCGGCAGGAACGCCGAAAATGCATTTTTCCGGATTGAGCTTGATGTCATATGTTCGGAGACTGTCGAACGTAAGCCTCAGGTCGTCTATTAAAGATTCGACGTGTCTGGTCTTGATGACCACGTCGTCTACGTATGCCTCAACTGTTTTGCCGATTTGTTTTTCCAGGCATGTCTGAATCATGCGTTGATAGGTTGCACCGGCATTTTTCAGCCCAAATGGCATGGTGTTGAAAAAGAAGGGGCCGTATGGAGTGATGAATGCTGTTGCGGCTTGATCGAACTCCGCCATCTTGATTTGATGGTATCCGGAGTATGCGTCGAGGAAGCACAATGAGTCGTGTCCCGTGGTAGCGTCGATGATTTAATCGATGCGGGGGAGAGGGAAGGGATCCTTGGGGCAAGCCTTATTGAGGTCCTTAAAATCGACACATAGGCGCCAGGATTTGTCCATCTTTGGTACCATCACCAGGTTTGCTAGCCAGTCCGGGTCTTTTATTTCTCTGATGAATCCGGCTTCGAGTAACTTGGCTAGCTCCTCTCCCATGGCTTGTCGTTTAGGTTCTGAAAAGCGCCGAAGAGTCTGCTTGACTGGCTTGTATCCCTTCAGTATGTTTAGGCTATGCTTGGCCAGCCTGCGTGGGATACCTGGCATGTCTGAAGGGTGCCAGGCGAAGATGTCCCAATTCTCGCGCAAGAACGCCCGCAATGCGGCGTCTATTGTGGGGTTCAGTTGTGCCTCGATGGATGCTGTTTTTGTTGAGGCCGTTGGGTGGACTTGGAATTTGACTATTTCGTCCGCTGGTTTGAAAGAGGTGGACTTGGATTGTTTGTCGAGTATCACATCGTCCCTGTCCACTATGGAACACAGCGCAGTTACTTCTTCGGCCACGAGGGCTTCGGATAATGCCTCAAGGGCCAGGGCGGCGGTTTTATTTTCGGCGTGGAGTGCTACGTCTGGATCACTGGCTAGAGTGATGATTCCATTGGGCCCGGGAATCTTGAGCTTCATGTACCCGTAACGGGGTATAGCTTGAAAGCTCGCGAATGCATCCCGCCCTAAAAGGGCGTGGTATCCGCTACTGAATGGGGCCACTTGGAATGTTATTTGTTTGGACCTATAATTCTCCAGCATGCCAAATACCACATCGAGTGTGATTTTTCCCGCACATCGTGCCTCTCGACTAGGGATAATTCCTCTGAAGGTCGTGCTGCTTTGCTCAATGCGGCTCTTGTCTATTTCCATTTTGTTGAGAGTTTCCTCGTAGATGAGGTTTAATCCGCTGCCACCGTCCATGAGCACTTTAGTAAGCCGGAAGCCGTCCACAATTGGACTAAGGACCAAAGCGGCTGGTGCTCGAATTGTTTGGAATTGAGGTTCGTCACTGGAGTTGAAGGTTATGGCCGTGTCGTTCCATGGATTTATTGCTGCAACGTGGCAGACTTCAGCGAGGCTGTGGAGTGCTCTCTTGCACCTGTTATTTGAGGCGAAAGTCTCGAAGACTGTCAATACTGTATTGTTGTTTTCTGCGGGATGATGCTCTGCGGTATCGTTAATGAGGAGATCCTCGCTGCTCTTGGCCACCTACCGAAGTATCCAACATGCTCTAAGGCTGTGTGTTGGTATAGTATCCGGTGTGGTGTGAATTTTGCATGGCCCATTGAGCCATCCCTCCAATACGGTTCCACGCCCTGTAGTGGGCTTTGGTTTCTTTGTAATTGGATCGGGTGACTTACGAGAGTGCACCCTTTTAGTTCGGACGAGGGGTTTAGTGAGAGCCGGAGGATCCCAGAATTTTGCTTGGGTTTTCCAGGTGCTTTCCATCGCACAGTACTTCTGTACCATGGCCGCCAAGTCAGCGAAGTGTGATATGTCACGGCGACTTATGGCGTTGAGGATTCCCTTGTCCGTGCAATTTTTGCAAAAGAATGAGATTGTGTCTTCCTCGCGACAATCCTTGACCTTGCTCATTACAAGGAGGAATCTGGCCCAAAAGTGATGTATTGTTTCTTGGGATTGTTGTCTAATGTGTGAAAGATCGCTTGTATCTGGGTGGGTGGGTGGATTTAAGTCTGAATCCTGACCCGATCTGAGACCCAGGGGCAGAGGAGCTTCCGAACTTGGCAGTTCGGGTTCCGGGATGTTGCCCAATTTTTCTGGCCCACTGTCCGATTCTAAGTTTGGAGCTTGGGTCATGTCCTCCCGCAGACGGGCATCCGGCTCATAGAGCTCGGGAACCGGACATAGTTCGTCCTCAGAATAGAGGAAGAATCGCTGCATTGCTCCTCCACCACCACTATCTGATGGGTGACCGGCGGAGAGTTAATCTCTCTTTGATCGGGTTTAAGCCCAATCCGATCATAGTCCATAGTGACTCCCAAGGCAGCGATGCGATCCAAGAGCTCGTTCAAGGACGAGAGATCCATTGGATCCATCTGTTCGGTGTATTCTGAGCTGACGTGGAGGCTGGTTTTTATGACCCGAGAAGTCATCGTTGGTGCGGCGGCCGAACGGGCGGCCATGACGAAGCCGCCTAGTCGGAGGGTTTGGCCTAAAGCCAGGGCTCCCCCAGAGGTGATGTTGTCCTTGATAACAAGGCGAGCCATCAAACCTTTTTTGATGTCACAGTTGAACTCTCAATGAAAGCACCAATGTCGATGTCAAAACCGGCGGATCTCGGGTAGGGGGTCCCGAACTGTGCGTCTAAGGCTAATGGTAACAGGAGGCGGGGGACACAACGTTTACCCAGGTTCGGGCCCTTTCTATGGAGGTAATACCCTACTTCCTGCTTGATTGATCTTGATGATATGAGTATTATAAGAGTTGATCTACCACGAGATCGTAGAGGCTAAACCCTAGAAGCTAGCCTATGATTATGATTGTTTTTGTCCTACGGACTAAACCCTTCGGTTTATATAGATCGGAGGGGCTAGGGTTACACAGAGTCGGTTACAGAGAAGGAAATCTTCATATCCGAATTTCCAAGCTTGCCTTCCACTCAAAGGAGAGTCCCACCCGAACACGGGACGAAGTCTTCAATCTTGTATCTTCATAGTCCAACAGTCTGGCACAAGTACATAGTTCGGCTGTCCGAGGACCCCCTAATCCAGGACTCCCTCAATGAGCAACATAACCCTGCCAAGTTAGAGCATGCACCTCGGGGGTGGGGGGGGGGGCGGAATATGACTGGTCATCTGTCTCTAAATCCTCCTCTAAGGAGCTATTGGTAACCAACAATACATGCGCTTCGTCAGATAGCATTGTCTGCTCTAAAGACCTTGTTTCCACTCCAGATTTTTCCATGACCGTGCCGGATGGCTGATGCACAGGAAGAGTAATTGAATGTACTAAAATTGTTGACAAATTTAACACGTATAAAAAAATGATGGCATGATATAATTCACATATAAGATGACTGGCTAACCAGAGTGGCATTGCAAAATTCACATATATGATGCCTGGCTAAACAAGATGGCATTGCATGATGCACATATACGATAAAGAAACTAAACAAATGGCATTGACACAAATCATGTCTAAACTAAGCAGATGACATCTTTAATGTATACAGTAAGCAATGCAAGGCACCATATGCATGATATTACCAATATCAGCATGCCAAGTTAGAGTGAAAACCTCATGGGGTAAATAGGAGTGATCTTCTCCTTCTGAATCCCCCTCAGAACAGTTATCTTCCTCTTGATTACGATTCGAAATGGGTGGAGGGGGCTGCCTTTGCGCCCACCATGGAGCGACGTCTGCATGAAATTTTATTGCCATGCAAGGCTCGTCTCTTTTACTCTACATGATCAGTTCCATTGTGTACAATAACTGGCATGCATAGGAATAAAACATAGTGAGATTATGTAAGGAGTGCATGCACAAATCTAGAGTGATGGTAGCAAACTGTGGATAGACCCAAAACCAATGATAGCAGGCAGATAATAGCTTTATTTCCAAAATACAGATAATGGCTCCTTTAATGTTTGTTTGCACCCAACATGAAACTCATAGTAGACACCCGAGATTAACCAGATAGTAGACAGATAGTACTGATTGCTGCCCCAATATGTACCCCACAAGCATTTAAAAACTCAATTTTCAGCATTAATTTGGACCTGGCTCAGAGTCTAATAGGTGAACACGATGATAATTTAGCATGTCATCATATTAAATGATGCATAACATAAGCAGACTACGGAAGAGTGCGACCTCTCTTGCGGACACGTGTAGTCCTCAAGGTCATCTGCTTAGTTGATGATGGTAATGTAGTTGTCGTGGCTGCCGGCGGTGGGGAAGAAGATCTGAGGCGGCGAAAGCCAGTCTGGAGAGTGTATCCCTGCTGTGGTGAACCCTTCCATCGTTGGAGCAGCTGAGCTGGGGTGGAACACATCGCCGCAGGAGCAGGACAAACCACGCAAGGTTTTCTTTGACACATATCTGTAACAGAAGTAATTGTGTAAGGGCTTGTTTGAATTTGAGGATTCTAACAATGCAGGGATAGGAAATAGATAGGAATAGGATAGGAATGCACGTGCAAAACAGAGAATTTAAAAACACGGGATTTTGGCCAATCTGGGTGTTTGATTCACATGAATTGGAAGATTACGTGATGCAAAAAAGCATGGTGAGATTAAGTCAAACCATAAGAAAATGTACGGTTAAAATGCTATTATGCTACTATCTCTTAGTCTTGTGCTTGATGAATAGGAATATGAAAAGGAGGACAAGTGGAAATTAGAATTCCTACGGTTTTTCTTTCATGGAGACACTAAAGGAACAAATCCTACAGTTTTCCTTTGCTCCATTCCTTTGCACCAAATTCATGAAAAGTAGTACCATAGAAAACTTTCCAATTCCTATGTTTTTCATTCACTTTTCCTTTCAAGCAATCAAGCGATTCTAGTAGGCAGGCTTGAGCAAGGAAAATCCTACACAAAAAAAATGTTTTTGTGCTACTTCTATTACTTTGGACCCAGGCCACTGCCCTACTAGCTCAACTCCCAGGCCCATCGACAAATGCACAACTCAAACGTGCAGAGATAAATAATGATGGCATTCAAGAGAGTCCATCACGGATAGCTAAGTTGCCTGGTACCTCACTGCTTGTCATATAGTAGGATAAAATAATCGTATTTCACATTACTACGTGTGCTCAGTGGACTATATATATAACATGTAGAGTAAAAAAGAGATGCAACAAGTTTTTGGCAAAGCCATGTCGATCTCAGCGTGATTGGGTTGGCCGGTGAGGATGCTCCGGCTGACTTGGCTGTCGGAGGAGGGTAAGAAGATCTTAGGCGTCTGGAGATGGAGCCCGAGGTATCGCCTCCGTGATGGAGGGTTTCGTCGTTGGAGCAGCTCCGGTGAGTTGTACAACATCGAGGCTGAAGCAGGACAAGAGAGACAACGTTAACCTGAGTGGAATTCTAATAGCATCTCCAATAGATGATGTAAAATACATAACCACAAAGTGCTGGATGTAAAATACATCAGCCGCTCATCTCTCAACTTAACTGTCGAAACTGAATTTAACTGTCGAAACTGAACTTAACTGTCAAAACTGAATTTTGTTGTCAAAACTGAATTTTACTGTCGAAACTGAACACACTAGCAAGGTGCGGCTACACGTCAGTCGACTGACTTTTTCATCTCTGGTCAGTCGATTTTGCAGCCGTTGGATATGAAATCAAGGGCCTACAGTTCATCTTCAACCTCCACCCCCTGAGCCGCCAGCCACCACCGGCCAAACAAGAGCTCGCCGCCGCCGCCGCGGTGCGCCACCTGCCCGCCAACACTCCCCACCGCCGGTCCGCCGCCTTGGCGATCCTCTAGCCCCCCCTGCCGAGCTTTTTGTCCGTGATCCCCACGCCACCTCCCCACCACCGCCGTGACCACCGCCCCCACCTCAGATCCTAAGATAGATAGTGGGGTACCTCTCCCGTGAGCCCCTCCTCGCTGCGGCTGGTTCTTCCTTCACTCAGTGAGCCCCACCCCGAAAATCGATCGACCCAAAAGTCGATTCAGTCGACTGAAGTGTTGCTAAATCGGAGCAGCATCGCAAGCAAGAGCAAGAGCGAGAGCAGCAGCGCGAGCAAGAGCAATAGCAAGAGTAGACCAAGCAAGGGACCGAGGGCAAGAGTAGAGCAGCAGCACGAGCGAGAGCTAAAGCAGCAGCATCTCCTACTGATGTGGACGTCGCCGCCGAGGGAGCGCCACCGTGGAGGAAGTGGCTGGCGACACCACCGTGGATGGAGCTGCGCCGTGTCGGCTCGGGACCGAGCGCCGGCAGCACCGTGAGATCGAATCAAGAAGAAAATGCGGCGATTAGTGTACAATCTCTTTGGTGGCACCGATTAGGCCACAACTTCACCCGAGGAAACGGTGATGATGATGCTCTTCCGGTGGTGCAGGTGAAGACGGCGGTGTGGGAATGAAGGTGACGCAAAAGACGAGGGGAATGTCAGGGCAAATCCTTGGAGGTGGAGGACGGGGTGGCCGAACCGGCGGGACGACGAGATCAACGACGGATCGTCATCCGGTACAGTGGATGAGAGACGTCGAGGTGTTGCTGTGGACGACGTCGTCGGGGAAGAGGCTCCGGCTGGGTGGCGGACGGAGGAGGGTGTGGGTCTTCGTCGCGGGTTTTCGCGGCCTCGGTATAGGAATGGGTGGGCGGATGGGATGGGAGTGGGGAACCATGGCTTACGTACGCGCTTGTCCGAAATGTGGGGTAAGTTACAAAGGTACCCCCACCGATTTGAGGCGGTTCTTTTGGTTCAGGGGTACCACGGGCATTTCGCGTGTCGGGATTTCGCAGGAGGTGGGAGTTTTCGCGCGCGTTGTAATTTTGAATAGCAAGGCGCGGGTTGAGATGGAGGTCGGATCACAACAAGACAAAGATATATCTTAAATATTTCTGGGCAACAAGGCGCGGGTTGAAGAGGCGGGAGTTTCGCAGCACGATAGATAGAGACACTAGCTCTAAATATCGGCATAACAAGGCGCGGCTTGAAATTTCGGGAGAACAAGCTTAACGTGTACCCAAAAAAGACAATTTGCACCTCAACACGCACAACACACACACATACACCATTTAGACTAGTAAGGTACATGTGCATTGCACGCATGAGATTTGTCAACCAAATTATGAATAAATTGTTGGAAATATGCCCTAGAGGCAATAATAAAAGGATTATTATTATATTTCCTTGTTCATGATAATTGTCTTTATTCATGCTATAACTGTATTATCCGGAAATCGTAATACACGTGTGAATACATAGACCATAATATGTCCCTAGTAAGCCTCTAGTTGACTAGCTCGTTGATCAACAGATAGTCATGGTTTCCTGACTATGGACATTAGATGTCGTTGATAACGGGATCACATCATTAGGAGAATGATGTGATGGACAAGACCCAATCCTAAGCACAACACAAGATCGTGTAGTTCGTTTGCTAGAGCTTTTCCAATGTCAAGTATCTTTTCCTTAGACCATGAGATCGTGTAACTCCCGGATACCGTAGGAGTGCTTTGGGTGTACCAAACGTCACAATGTAACTGGGTGACTATAAAGGTGCACTACAGGTATCTCCGAAAGTGTCTGTTGGGTTGACACAGATCGAGACTGGGATTTGTCACTCCTTATGACGGAGAGGTATCTCTGGGCCCACTCGGTAATGCATCATCATAATGAGCTCAAAGTGACCAAGTGTTTGGTCACGGGATCATGCATTACGGTACGAGTAAAGTGACTTGCCGGTAACGAGACTGAACGAGGTATTGGGATACCGACGATCGAGTCTCGGGCAAGTAACGTACCGATTGACAAAGGGAATTGTATACGGGGTTGATTGAATCCTCGACATCGTGGTTCATCCGATGACATCATCATGGAACATGTGGGAGCCAACATGGGTATCCAGATCCCGCTATTGGTTATTGGCCGGAGAGCTGTCTCGGTCATCTCTGCATGATTCCCGAACCCGTAGGGTCTACACACTTAAGGTTCGGTGACGCTAGGGTTATTAGGAAGACTTGTATGTGATTACTGAATGTTGTTCGGAGTCTCGGATGAGATCCCGGACGTCACGAGGAGTTCCGGAATAGTCCGGAGGTGAAGATTTATATATAGGAAGTGCTCTTTTCGGCCATCGGGAAAGTTTCGGGGTCATCCGGTATTGTACCGGGACCACCGGAAGGGTCCCGGGGGTCCATCGGGTGGGGCCACCTATCCCGGGGGGCCCCGTGGGCTGAATTGGGAGGGGAACCAGCCCCTAGTGGGCTGGTGCGCCTCTTGGCTCCCTCCTAGGGTTGGAAACCCTAGGGTGGGGCGCCCACTGCCTTGGGGCACTCCACCCCCCGCCGCCCCGGGAGATTCCCATCTCAGGGGCGGCGCCTGGGGCCTATATAAAGGAGGGGGGAGGGAGGGCAGCCGCACCCCTGAGTCTTGGAGCCTCCCTCCCCCTGCTACACCTCTTCCTCCTCCCGCGGTTGCTTGGCGAAGCCCTGGCGGAGTACTGCATCTCCATCACCACCACGCCGTCGTGCTGCTGCTGGAGCCTTCTTCCTCAACCTCTCCTTCCCCCTTGCTGGATCAAGAAGGAGGAGACGTCATCCGCTCCGTACGTGTGTTGAACGCGGAGGTGCTGTCCGTTCAGCACTTGGTCATCGGTGATTTGGATCACGGCGAGTACGACTCCATCATCCCCGTTCTCTTGAACGCTTCCGCTCGCGATCTACAAGGGTATGTAGATGCACTCTTATCACTCGTTGCTTAGATGAACTCATAGATGGATCTTGGTGAAACCGTAGGAAATTTTTTTAATTTTCTGCAACGTTCCCCAACAGTGGCATCATGAGCTAGGTCTATGCGTAGTTCTCTATTGCACGAGTAGAACACAATTTTGTTGTGGGCGTAGATGTTGTCAACTCTCTTGCCGCTACTAGTCTTATTTTGCTTCAGCGGTATTGTGGGATGAAGCGGCCCGGACCAACCTTACATGTACGCTTACGTGAGACAGGTTCCACCGACTGACATGCACTAGTTGCATAAGGTGGCTAGCGGGTGTCTGTCTCTCCCACTTTAGTTGGAGAGGATTCGACGAAAAGGTTCCTTATGAAGGGTAAATAGAAGTTGACAAATCACGTTGTGGCTTTAACGTAGGTAAGAAAACGTTCTTGCTAGATCACCTATAGAAGCCACGTAAAAACTTGCAACAACAATTAGAGGACGTCTAACTTGTTTTTGCAGCAAGTGTCTTGTGATGTGATATGGCCAAAGTTGTGATGAATGATGAATGATATATATGTGATGTATGAGATCATGTTCTTGTAATAGGAATCACGACTTGCATGTCAATGAGTATGACAACCGGTAGGAGCCATAGGAGTTGTCTTTATTTTTGCATGACCTGCGTGTCATTGAAGAACGCCATGTAAATTACTGTACTTTATTGCTAAACGCATTAGCCATAGAAGTAGAAGTAGTCGTTGGCGTGACAACTTCATGAAGACACGATGATGGAGATCATGATGATGGAGATCATGGTGTCATGCCGGTGACGAAGATGATCATAGAGCCCCGAAGATGGAGATCAAAGGAGCTATATGATATTGGCCATATCATGTCACTATTATATAATTGCATGTGATGCTTATTATGTTTATGCATATTGTTTACTTAGAACGACGGTAGTAAATAAGATGATTCCTTATTTCAAGAAAGTGTTCTCCCCTAACTGTGCGCCGTTGCTAAAGTTCGTCGTTTCGAAGCACCACGTGATGATCGGGTGTGATAGACTCTTACGTTCGCATACAACGGGTGTAAGGCAGTTTTACACATGCAAAAACACTTAGGGTTAACTTGACGAGCCTAGCATGTACAGACATGGCCTCGGAACACAGAGACCGAAAGGTTGAACATGAGTCATATGGAAGATACGATCAACATGGAGATGTTCACCGATGATGAGTAGTCCGTCTCACATGATGATCGGACACGGCCTAGTCGACTCGGATCGTGTAACACTTAGATGACTAGAGGGATGTCTAATCTGAGTGGGAGTTCATTAAATAATTTGATTAGATGAACTTAATTAGCATGAACTTAGTCTAAAACCTTTGCAAATATGTCTTGTAGATCAAATGGCCAACGCTCATGTTAACATGAACTTCAACGTGTTCCTAGAGAAAACCAAGCTGAAAGATGATGGCAGCAACTATACGGACTGGGTCCGGAACCTGAGGATCATCCTCATAGCTGCCAAGAAAGCATATGTCCTAGATGGACCGCTAGGTGAAGCACCCATCCCAGATAACCAAGACGTTATGAACGCTTGGCAGTCACGTGCTGATGATTACTCCCTTGTTCAGTGCGGCATGCTTTATAGCCTAGAACCGGGGCTCCAAAAGCGTTTTGAGCAACACGGAGCATATGAGATGTTCGAGGAGCTGAAAATGGTTTTCCAAGCTCATGCCCAGGTCGAGAGATATGAAGTCTCCGACAAGTTCTATAGTTGTAAGATGGAGGAAAATAGTTCTGTCAGTGAGCACATACTCAAAATGTCTGGGTTGCACAACCGCTTTGTCCCTGGACATTAACCTCCCGGACGAGGCGGTCATTGACAGAATCCTTGATCGCTCCCACCAAGCTACAAGAGCTTTGTGATGAACTAAAATATGCAGGGGATGGTGAAAACTATTCCTGAAGTATTTTCAATCTTTGAAAGTCGGCAGAGGTAGAAATCAAGAAAGAACATCAAGTGTTGATGGTCAATAAAACCAACAAGTTCAAGAAGGGCAAGGGTAAGAAGAACTTCAAGAAGGACGGCAAGGATGTTGCCGCGCCCGATAAGCCGATTGCCGGAAGAAGTCAAAGAATGGACCCAAGCACGAGACCTAGTGCTTTATTGCAAAGGGAAGGGCCCTTTGGAAGCGAACTGCCCCAAATACTTAGCGGACAAGAAGGCCGGCAACACTAAAGGTATATTTGATATACATGTAAGTGATGTGTACCTTACCGATGCTAAGTAGTAACTCACAGGTATTTGATACCGTGCCGTTGCTCATATTTGTAACTCACAGCAGAGCTGCGGAATAAGTGGAGGCTGGCGAAGGGCGAGGTGACGATCTTGGCGTCGGGAATGGTTCCAAGGTCGATGTGATCGCCGTCGGCACGCTACCTCTACATTTACCTACGGGATTAGTTTTAAACCTTAATAATTGTTATTTAGTGCCAAGTTTGAGCATGAACATTGTATCTGGATCTCGTTTATACGAGATGGATACTCATTTAAATCCAAGAATAATGGTTGTTCTATTTATATGAGAGATATGTTTTATGGTCATGCCCTGATGGTCAATGGTTTATTCTTAATGAATCTCGAACGTAATGTTACACACATTCATAGTGTGAATACCAAAAGATGTAAAGTTGATAACAATAGTCCCACATACTTGTGGCACTGCCGCCTTGGTCACATTGGTGTCAAGCGCATGAAGAAGCTCCATGCTGATGGACTTTTAGAGTCTCTAGATTATGAATCGTTTGACACATGCGAGCCATGCTTCATGGGCAAGATGACCAAGACTCCGTTCTCCGGAGCAATGGAGCGAGCAACCAACTTATTGGAAATCATACATACCGATGTGTGCGGTCCAATGAGCGTTGAGGCTCGCGGAGGGTATCGTTATGTTCTCACTCTTACTGATGACTTGAGTAGATATGGGTATGTCTACTTAATGAAACACAAGTCTGAGACCTTTGAAAAGTTCAAGGAATTTTATAATGAGGTAGAGAATCAACGTGACCGGAAGATAAAGTTCCTATGATCAAATCGTGGAGGAGAATATTTAAGTCACGAATTTGGTACACACTTAAGGAAATGTGGAATCGTTTCACAACTCACGCCGCCTGGAACACCTCAACGGTAATAAAGGTGTCCGAACGTCGTGTCGCACTCTATTGGATATGGTGCGGTCTATGATGTCTCTTATCGATTTACAGCTATCATTTTGGGGATACGCTCTAGAGACAGCTACATTCACTTTAAATAGGGCACCGTCTAAATCCGTTGAGACGACACCGTATGAATTATGGTTTGGGAAGAAACCTAAGCTGTCGTTTCTAAAAGTTTGGGGATGCAATGCTTATGTCAAGAAACTTCAACCTGAAAAGCTCGAACCCAAGTTGGAAAAATGCGTCTTCATAGGATACCCTAAGGAAACCATTGGGTATACCTTATACTTAAGATCCGAGGGCAAGATCTTTGTTGCCAAGAACGGATCCTTTCTGGAAAAAGAGTTTCTCTCGAAAGAAGTAAGTGGGAGGAAAGTAGAACTCGATGAAGTACTACCTCTTGCACAGGAAAGTAGTGCAGCTCAGGAAAATGTTCTGTGATGCCTACACCAACCGGAGAGGAAAATAATGATGATGATCAAGGTACTTCGGATCAAGTTGCTCTTGAACTTCAGAGGTCCACAAGGACACGTTCCGCACCAGAGTGGTACGGCAACCCTATCCTGGAAATCATGTTGTTAGACAACGGTGAACCTTCGAACTATGAAGAAGCGATGGCGGGCCCAGATTCCAATAAATGGCTTGAAGCCATCGATCCGAGATAGAATCCATGTATGAAAACAAAGTATGGACTTTGACAGACTTGCCCGATGATCGGCGAGCGATAGAAAACAAATGGATCTTTAAGAAGAAGACGGACGCGGATGGTAATGTTACCATCTATAAAGCTCGACTTGTCGCTAAGGGTTATCGACAAGTTCAAGGGGTTGACTACGATGAGACATTCTCTCCCGTAGCAAAGCTGAAGTCCGTCTGAATCATGTTAGCAATTGCCGCATACTATGATTATGAGATATGGCAGATGGACGTCAAAACGGCATTCCTTAACGAACATCTTAAGGAAGAACGGTATATGATGCAGCCGGAAGGTTTTGTCGATCCTAAGAATACTAACAAAGTATGCAAGCTCCAGCGATCCATTTATGGGCTGGTGCAAGCATCTCGGAGTTGGAACATTCGCTTTGATGAGATGATCAAAGCATTTGGGTTTATGCAGACTTATGGAGAAGCCTGTGTTTACAAGAAAGTGAGTGGGAGCTCTGTAGAATTTCTCATATTATATGTAGATGACATAGTCTTGATGGGAAATGATATAGAACTTTTGGACAGCATTAAGGCCTACTTGAATAAGTGTTTTTCAATGAAGGACCTTGGAGAAGCTGCTTACATATTAGGCATCGAGATCTATAGGGATAGATCGAGACGCCTCATAGGTCTTTCACAAAGCACATACCTTGATAAGATTTTGAAGAAGTTCAAAATGGATCAGTCCAAGAAAGGGTTCTTGCACATGTTGCAAGGTGTGAGATTGAGCTCGGCTCAATGCCCGACCACGGCAAAAGATAAAGAAGAGATGAGTGCCATCCCCTATGCTTCAGCCATAGGATCTATTATGTATGCCATGCATGTACCAGACCTGATGTAAACCTTGCAGTAAGTTTGGTAGGAAGGTACCAAAGTAATCCCGGCAAGGAACCATGGACAGCGGTCAAGAATATCCTGAAGTACCTGAAAAGGACACATGACATGTTTCTCATTTATGGAGGTGACGAAGAGCTCGTCAGAAGGGTTACGTCGATGCTAGCTTCGACACGCATCTGAATGTCTCTAAGTCACAAACCGGATACGTGTATATGTTGAATGGTGGAGCGATGGTAGTGCAGCTGCAAGCGAGGCGTCGTGGCGGGATCTACATGTGAAGCGGAGTACATGGCAGCCTCGGAGGCAGCGCATGAAGCAATTTGGGTGAAGGAGTTCATCACCGACCTAGGAGTCATACCCAATGCGTCGGGGCCGATCAAACTCTTCCGTGACAACACTGGAGCTATTGCCCTTGCCAAGGAGCCTGTGTTTCACAAGAAGACCAGAGCACATCAAGCGTCGTTTCAACTCCATCTCGTGAAAATGTTCAAGATGGAGACATAGATATTTGCAAAGTACATAGGGATCTGAATGTCGCAGATCCGTTGACTAAACCTCTTTCATGAAAGCAAAACATGATCAACACCGTAACTCTATGGGTGTTCGATTCATCACAATGTAACTAGATTATTGACTCTAGTGCAAGTGGGAGACTGTTGGAAATATGCCCTAGAGGCAATAATAAAAGGATTATTATTATATTTCCTTGTTCATGATAATTGTCTTTATTCATGCTATAAGCTGTATTATCCGGAAATCGTAATACACGTGTGAATACATAGACCATAATATGTCCCTAGTAAGCCTCTAGTTGACTAGCTCGTTGATCAACAGATAGTCATGGTTTCCTGACTATGGACATTAGATGTCATTGATAACGGGATCACATCATTAGGAGAATGATGTGATGGACAAGACCCAATCCTAAGCACAACACAAGATCGTGTAGTTCCTTTGCTAGAGCTTTTCCAATGTCAAGTATCTTTTCCTTAGACCATGAGATCGTGTAACTCCCGGATACCGTAGGAGTGCTTTGGGTGTACCAAACGTCACAACGTAACTGGGTGACTATAAAGGTGCACTACAGGAATCTCCGAAAGTGTCATTGGGTTGACACGGATCGAGACTGGATTTGTCACTCCGTGTAGCGGAGAGGTATCTCTGGGCCCACTCGATAATGCATCATCATAATGAGCTCAAAGTGACCAAGTGTTTGGTCACGGGATCATGCATTACGGTACGAGTAAAGTGACTTGCCGGTAACGAGACAGAACGAGGTATTGGGATACCGATGATCGAGTCTCGGGCAAGTAACGTACCGATTGACAAAGGGAATTGTATACGGGGTTGATTGAATCCTCGACATCGTGGTTCATCCGATGACATCATCGTGGAACATGTGGGAGCCAACATGGGTATCCAGATCCCGCTGTTGGTTATTGGCCGGAGAGCTGTCTCGGTCATGTCTGCATGATTCCCGAACCCGTAGGGTCTACACACTTAAGGTTCGGTGACGCTAGGGTTATTAGGAAGACTTGTATGTGATTACCGAATGTTGTTCGGAGTCCCGGATGAGATCCCGGACGTCACGAGGAGTTCCGGAATAGTCCGGAGGTGAAGATTTATATATAGGAAGTGCTGTTTCGGCCATCGGGAAAGTTTCGGGGTCATCCGGTATTGTACCGGGACCACCGGAAGGGTCCCGGGGGTCCACCGGGTGGGGCCACCTATCCGGGAGGGGCCCGTGGGCTGAAGTGGGAGGGAAACCAGCCCCTAGTGGGCTGGTGCGCCCCCCTTGGGCCCCCCTGCGCCTAGGGTTGGAAACCCTAGGGTGGGGGCGCCCCGCTTGCCTTGGGGGGCACTCCACCCCCCTGGCCGCCGCCCCTTGGGAGATTCCCATCTCCAGGGCCGGCGCCCCCCCAGGGGGCCTATATAAAGGAGGGGGGAGGGAGGGCAGCCGCACCCCTGAGTCTTGGCGCCTCCCTCCCCCTGCTACACCTCTTCCTCCTCCCGCGGTTGCTTGGCGAAGCCCTGCCGGAGTACTGCATCTCCACCACCACCACGCCGTCGTGCTGCTGCTGGAGCCTTCTTCCTCAACCTCTCCTTCCCCCTTGCTGGATCAAGAAGGAGGAGACGTCATCCGCTCCGTACGTGTGTTGAACGCGGAGGTGCTGTCCGTTCAAGACTTGGTCATCGGTGATTTGGATCACGGCGATACGACTCCATCACCCCGTTCTCTTGAACGCTTCCTTCATGATCTACAAGGGTATGTAGATGCACTCTTATCACTCGTTGCTTAGATGAACTCATAGATGGATCTTGGTGAAACCGTAGGAATTTTTTTTAATTTTCTGCAACGTTCCCCAACATAAATACCACATTATAGCATGTAAGCTTTGAGTAATATATGCATGCTGTAGATGTTTTTAATTCTTATAGTTTATTTCATTCAAAATCATCTAGTTTTTATAAGAAAGCTAATCTATTTTAAGATTCATGGAATTGTGCGTTGTAAGATATAAAGTAAAAACAAATAATGGCAAATCATGTAGAAAAACATTTGAGCAATTCTGATACGGAAGATTCTAGAACAAAGAAGAAGTGCTTGTGTTTTGAGGTTTGTGCATTATTCTTAAGTTCAACCATGGAGTCTTCTAGATTATACATGTGGTGAAATCTGGTGGAATCTAGATGATATCCAACGGCCAGTAGTGCTCAAATTTGCCATCTCTGCACCATGGGATTCACCACATCCAACGACTATCTTTCAAAGTTAATGTTACCCACACACAATATAAAAAATATAAAATATAATATATATATATATATATATACGGTGGGTCTATTATGATAACACCCTTAAGAGTCTTATTTTGCACATCAACTAGGCTTATTCTGCTAACACCCACCACGGCCACGCCCCGAACCGAACCCGCCGCTAAAAGCCCAACCGAGCTACCTGGGAAAAATCCCACTACTACTGCCCAACGCCATGACCCCCCGTGCCATGACCACTACCTCACCTACCTCCCGAGCCCCTCTCCGTAAAAAAAACTCCCGATCCCCTCCACATCCACCTTCTTCAACCGCCCATGCCGCCGGCGCCGATTCACCGCACCATCCCGCCTCCCCTACGCCGACCCCGCCGTTCCTGCATCATCACGCCGATGGATCAGGGCCTCCGCCACCGGATCCGCCCCTGCCTTCTGCTACGTCTCGAGCTTGCGTTGGTTTTCCCCGAAGAGGAGAGGATGATGCTGCACAGTAGCGTAAGTATTTCCCTCAGTTTTTGAGAACCAAGGTATCAATCCAGTAGGAGGTCACGCGCAAGTCCCTCGTACCTGCACAACCACGATAGCAACTCGCAACCAACGCTTAGGGGTTGTCAATCCCTTCACGGTTACTTACGAGAGTGAGATCTGATAGAGATAATATTTTGGTATTTTTGATATAAAGATGCAAAGTAAAAAGTAAAGGCAAAGTAAAAACAAAGCAAGTAAATAAAGTGATATATGTTGATATGATGAGAATAGACCCAGGGCCATAGGTTTCACTAGTGGCTTCCCTCAAGAGCACAAGTATTCTATGGCGGGTGAACAAATTACTGTTGAGCAATTGATAGAATTGAGCATAGTTATGAGGTTATCTAGGTATGATCATGTATATAGGCGTCACGTTCGAGACAAGTAGATCGAAACGATTCTGCATCTACTACTATTACTCCACTCATCGACCGCTATCTGACATGCATCTAGAGTATTAAGTTAAAAACAGAGTAACGCCTTAAGCAAGATGACATGATGTAGAGGAATAAATTCATGCAATATGATAAATACCCCATCTTGTTATCCTCGATGGCAACAATACAATACGTGCCTTGCAACTCTTTACATCCTTTGAGTAAGGACACCGCAAGATTGAACCCAAAGCCATGCACTTCTCCCATTGCAAGAACTACCAATCTAGTTGGCCAAACCAAACGGATAATTCAAGAGACTTGCAAAGATAACTCAATCATACATAAAAGAATTCAGAGAAGAATCAAATATTTTCCATAGATAAGTTGGATCATAAACCCACAATTCATCGGTCTCAACAAACACACCGCAAAAATCAGATTACATCGAATAGATCTCCACGAGAGAGGGGAGAACATTGTATTGAGATCCAAAAGAGAGAAGAAGCCATCTAGCTACTAGCTATGGACCCGAAGGTTTGAAGTAAACTACTCACACTTCATCGGAGGGGCTATGGTGATGATGTAGAAGCCCTCCGTGGTGGATGCCTCCCGTGAACTCCTAACAGGCCCCAAGATGGGATCTCGTGGATACAAAAGGTTGCGGCGGTGGAATTAGGTTTTTGGCTCCCCTCTGATCATACGGGGATACGTAGGTATATATAGGAGGAAGGAGTACGTCGGTGGAGCTCCGAGGGGCCCACGAGGTAGGGGGCGCGCCCAGGGGGGCGCGCCCTCCACCCTCGTGACCTCCTCGGAAGCTTCTTGGAGTAGGGTCCAAGTCTCCTGGATCACGTTCGGTGAGAAAATCACGTTCCCGAAGGTTTCATTCCGTTTGGACTCCGTTTGATATTCCGTTTCCTCGAAACACTGAAATAGGCAAAAAACAGCAATTACAATTTGGGCCTCCGGTTAATAGGTTAGTCCCAAAAATAATATAAAAGTGGAAAATAAAGCCCAATATAGTCCAAAACAGTAGATAAAGTAGCATGGAGCAATCAAAAATTATAGATACATTGGAGATGTATCAAGCATCCCCAAGCTTAATTCCTGCTCGTCCTCGAGTAGGTAAATGATAAAAAAAGAATTTTTGACGCGGAGTGATACTTTAGCATAATTTCAATGTAAATCTTCTTAATCATGGCATGAATATTCAGATCCGAAAGATTCAAGATAAAAGTTCATATTGACATAAAAATAATAATACTTCAAGCATACTAATCAAACAATTATGTCATCTCAAAATAACATGGCCAAAGAAAGTTCATCCCTACAAAATCATATAGTTAGGCTATGCTTCATTTTAAGTCACACAAAGATGTTCCCAACTTCTATACCCCGATGACAAGCCAAGCAATTGTTTCATACTCAAATAATCTCAAACTCTTTCAACCTTCACACAATATATGAGCGCGAGCCATGGATATAGCACTATGGGTGGAATAGAATATGATGATGGGGATTGTGTGGAGAAGACAAAAGGAGAAAGTCTCATATTGACGAGGATAATCAACGGGCTATGGAGATGCCCATCAATTGATGTCAACATGAGGAGTAGGGATTGCCATGCAACGGATGCACTAGAGCTATGAATGCTCAACAAAAGAAAACTAGTGGGTGTGCATCCAACTCGCTTGCTCACGAAGACCTAGGGCATTTTGAGGAAGCCCATCATTGGAATATACAAGCCAAGTTCTATAATGAAAAATTCCCACTAGTATAAACAAGACAATTTATGAGACTCACTATATGAAAAACATGGTGCTACTTTGAAGCAAAAATATATGAGACTCACTACATGAAGAACAAGGTGCTATTTTGAAGCACGAATGTGGTAAAAGGATAGTAACATTGCCCCTTCTCTCTTTTTCTCTCTTTTTTTATTGGCCTTTCTCTTTTTTTTTCGTCCGGAGTCTCATCCCGACTTGTGGGGGAATCATAGTCTACATCATCCTTTTCCTCACTAGGGCAATGCTCTAATAATGATGATCATCACACTTCTATTGATTACAACATAAGGATTACAACTCGAAACTAGAACAAGATATGACTCTATATGAATGCCTCTGGCGGTGTACCGGGATGGTGCAATGAATCAAGAGTGACATGTATGGAAAATAATGCATGGTGGCTTTGCCACAAATACGATGTCAACTACAAGATCATGCAATGGCAATATGACAAAAGTAATGCATGTCACGATGATGATGGTGGAAGTTGCATGGCAATATATCTCGGAATGGCTATGAAAATGCCATGATAGGTAGGTATGGTGGCTGTTTTGAGGAAGATAAAAGGATGTTTATGTGTGATAGAGCGTATCGTATCACGGGGTTTGGATGCACCGGCGAAGTTTGCACCAACTCTCAAGGTGAGAAAGGGCAATGCACGGTACCGAAGAGGCTAGCAATGGCGGAAAGGTAAAAGTGCGTATAATCCATGGACTCAACATTAGTCAAAAGAACTCATATACTTATTGCAAAAATTTAGAAGTCATCAAAAATTCAAATACTACGCACTTGCTCCTAGGGGGATAGATTGGTAGGAAAAGACCATCGCTCGTCCCCGACCGCCACTCATAAGGATGCACAAGCCAGGTACACTTCATGTTTCAAATTTGTTACACAACTTTAACCATACGTGCATGCTACGGGATTTGCTAACTTCAACACAAGTATTTCTCAAATTCACAACTATTCAAATAGCACGACTTTGATATTATCACCTCCATATCTCAAAACAATTATCAAGCATCAAACTTAATTTAATTCACTCAAAAAGAAAGTTTCACAAATCTTGAATACCAAGTATATTAACATTAAGCAAATTACCATGCTATTAATGACTCTCAAAATAATCTAAGTGAAGCATGAGAGATCAAGTTTCTTTAAAACAAATCCACCACCGTGCTCTAAAAGATCTAAGTGAAGCACTAGAGCAAAAATTATCACGCTCTAAAGATATAAGTGAAGCACATAGAGCAAAGCTATCAAGCTCAAAAGGTATAAGTGAAGCACATAGAGTATTCTAACAAATTCCAAATCATGTATGGCTCTCTGAAAAGGTGTGTACAGCAAGGATGATTGTGGTAAACTAACAAGCAAAGATACAAATAATACAAGACGCTCCAAGCAAAACACATATCATGTTGGTGAATAAAAATATAGCTCCAAGTAAATTACCGATGGAAGTGGACAAAAGAGGGGATGCCTTCCGGGCATCCCCAAGCTTTGACTTTTTGGTGTCCTTGGATTATATTGGGGGTGCCATGGGCATCCCCAAGCTTAGGCTCTTGCCACTCCTTGTTCCATAATCCATCAAAAGAATTCACCCAAAACTTGAAAACTTCACAACACAAAACTCAATGAAATCTCATGAGCTCCGTTAGAGAAAGAAAACAAAAGACTACTTCAAGGTACTGTAATGAACTCATTATTTATTTATATTGGTGTTAAACCTACTGTATTCCAACTTCTCTATGGTTTATAAACTAATTTACTAGCCATAGATTCATCAAAATAAGCAAACAACACACGAAAAACAGAATCTGTCAAAAAACAGAACAGTCCGTAGTGATCTGTCACTAACACAAACTTCTGGAACTCTAAAAATTCTACCAAAATAGGAAGTCCTGTACAATTTGTTTATTGATCAGCAGCAACACGAATCAACGCAAAATGACGTTCCTGTGATTTATCATAACTAAATTCGTGCGTGCAAAGTTTCTGATTTTCAGCAGAATCAAATCAACTATCATCGTAGGTTCCTATAGGTCTTACTTGGCACAAATACTAATTAAAGCATAAAACCACATCCAAACAGAAGGTAGATGGATTATTTATTCCTAAACAGAACAAAAAACAAAAAACACAAAATAAAATTGGGTTGCCTCCCAACAAGCGCTATCGTTTAACGCCCCTAGCTTGGCATAAAAGCAAGGATAGATCTAGGTATTGCCATCTTTGGTAGGCAATCCATAAGTGGCTCTCATGATAGATTCAATGGTAATTTTATTTTCTTTCTAGTAAAGTGTTCCATGCCCTTCTTTAAGGAAATTGGAACCTAATATTCCCTTCCTTCATATCGATAATTGCACCAATCGTTTTAAGGAAAGGTCTACCAAGAATAATAGGAAATGAAGGATTGCAATCTATATCAAGAACGAAAAATCTACGGGCACATAATTCCTATTTGCAACAATAAGAAAACCATTAATTCTTCCCATAGGCTTTTTAATAGTGGAATCCGCAAGATGCAAGTTTAGAGAGCAATCATCAAAATCACGAAAATCTAGTAAATCACATAGAGTTTTGGGGATAGTAGAGACACTAGCACCCAAATCACAAAAGCATGAAACTCAAAATCTTTAATTTTAATTTTAATGGTAGGTTCCCACTCATCATGGAGTTTTCTAGGGATGGAAACTTTCAACTCAAGCTTTTCTTCATAGGATTGCATCAAGGCATCAACAATGTGTTCGGTAAAGGCCTTATTTTGACTGTAAGCATGAGGAGAATTTAACACGGATTGCAACAAGGAAATACAATCAATCAAATAGCAATTTTTATAATTAAATTCCTTGAGATCCAAAATAGTAGGTTTAGCAACATCACGGTTTCTATTTATTTCAATCCTACTTTCATCAAATTCATCATCAAGATCTAGAAACTCCGAATTCTTAGAACGCCTTCTAGGTAAGGGAAGATCATATTCAGATTCATCAAGATTCATATTGCAAAACAAAGATTTAATGGGGGACACATCAATAACTTTTAGATCTTCATCTTTATTTTCATAGGAATTCGGTTTAGCGGCCATCTTATTGACTAAGGTGGCTTGCATATCCGAAATTTCAGCGGTCATCTTTTCAAGACGAGCAATTTGGGCTCTTACACCATCAAATTCTTTGGACATATCATCGAGCTCTTTATTCATATAACTCATAAAACTCTTTTGTTCATTAAGCTCGTTTCTAAAGAAATTATTATTCTCAAATTGCAAAACCATAAACTTCCTGACAATGTTTTCGATCTCCTCTAGCCTTTTAAGGTGAAGATCACCAAATTTAGGTAGGGCCATCACGACAAACAAGCAAACTAACACACGAGAAAACAAAAGGCAAAAGGAAAAAAGAAGAGGAGATAGGGAAAGAGAGGGCGAATAAAACGGCAAGGGTGAAGTGGGGGAGAGGAAAACGAGAGGCAAATGGCAAATAGTGTAATGCGAGAGATAGGGATTGTGATGGGTACTTGGTGAGTTGACTTTTGCGTAAGCCTCCCCGGCAACGGCGCCAGAAATTCTTCTTGCTATGTCTCGAGCTTGCGTTGGTTTTCCCCGAAGAGGAGAGGATGATGCAGCACAGTGGCGTAAGTATTTCCCTCAGTTTTTGAGAACCAAGGTATCAATCCAAGAGGGAGGTCACGCATAAGTCCCTCGTACCTGCACAACACGATAGCAACTCGCAACCAACGCTTAGGGGTTGTCAATCCCTTCACGGTTACTTACGAGAGTGAGATCTGATAGAGATAATATTTTTGGTATTTTTGATATAAAGATGCAAAGTAAAAAGTAAAGGCAAAGTAAAAACAAAGCAAGTAAATAAAGTGATATATGTTGATATGATGAGAATAGACCCAGGGCCATAGGTTTCACTAGTGGCTTCCCTCAAGAGCATAAGTATTCTACGGCGGGTGAACAAACTACTGTTGAGCAATTGATAGAATTGAGCATAGTTATGAGGTTATCTAGGTATTATCATGCATATAGGCATCACGTCCGAGACAAGTAGATCGAAACGATTCTGCATCTACTACTATTACTCCACTCATCGACCGCTATCCAGCATGCATCTAGAGTATTAAATTAAAAACAGAGTAACGCCTTAAGCAAGATGACATGATGTAGAGGAATAAATTCATGCAATATGATAAATACCCCATCTTGTTATCCTCGATGGCAACAATACAATACGTGCCTTGCAACTCTTTACATCCTTTGAGTAAGGACACCGCAAGATTGAACCAAAAGCCATGCACTTCTCCCATTGCAAGAACTACCAATCTAGTTGGCCAAACCAAACGGATAATTCGAAGAGACTTGCAAAGATAAGTCAATCATACATAAAAGAATTCAGAGAAGAATCAAATATTTTCCATAGATAAGTTGGATCATAAACCCACAATTCATCGGTCTCAACAGACACACCACAAAAAGAAGATTACATCGAATAGATCTCCACGAGAGAGGGGGAGAACTTTGTATTGAGATCCAAAAAGAGAGAAGAAGCCATCTAGCTACTAGCTATGGACCCGAGGGTCTGAAGTAAACTACTCACACTTCATCGGAGGGGCTATGGTGATGATGTAGAAGCCCTCCGTGGTGGATGCCCCCTCCGGCGGAGCTCCGGAATAGGCCCCAAGATGGGATCTCGTGGATACAAAAGGTTGCAGCAGTAGAATTAGGTTTTTGCTCCCCTCTGATCATACGGGGATACGTAGGTATATATAGGAGGAAGGAGTACGTCGGTGGAGCTCCGAGGGGCCCACGAGGTAGGGGGGCGCGCCCAGGGGGGCGCGCCCTCCACCCTCGTGACCTCCTCGGAAGCTTCTTGGAGTATGGTCCAAGTCTCCTGGTTCACGTTCCGTGAGAAAATCACGTTCCCGAAGGTTTCATTCCGTTTGGACTCCGTTTGATATTCCGTTTCTTCGAAATACTGAAATAGGCAAAAAACAACAATTCTGGGCTGGGCCTCTGGTTAATAGGTTAGTCCCAAAAATAATATAAAAGTGGAAAATAAAGCCCAATATAGTCCAAAACAGTAGATAAAGTAGCATGGAGCAATCAAAAATTATAGATACGTTGGAGACATATCACCTTCCACCACTCCGACGTGGAGATGGCCAACACCCCACGTTCTCCCACCGCCCGTGCTGGTCCCCAATGCTCTGCCCGATATCCTAGCTTCTTCCTCCCTCCACTTCCTCCCCAAACGCACCGCCGCCACACCCCAACGTCGGATCCTAGCTTTGGTGGTTGCCAGATTGGCGCCAGATCCATGACCCCATCCCAGCACACCCCGCACTCGAGGGCTCTCGGACGGCCACTCCTAGCAAAGGCGACCAAGATGGGGAGAGGGAAGTGCTCTTCCCTGGTTAGACCAACGGCGGCCATGGCTCCGCCTGGTACCCCTCAAGGTCGCCAACCACCATCAAGCCCCCGCACTGAATCCATGGCGGATGGGTCGAGCACCGGCCTCCTCGGCCTGCCACTAGGGTCCCAAGGAGCCGCCGCCGGTGGCCGCACCGCCTGCCACACCAGAGCGCTAGCTGCAGCAAGGCCGCTTCCCTGCGTGTGGTCCGAAAGAGAATGAGGTGCAGCTCGCCGACCTGTGCTCGTGCAGTTTGAAGCTCCTGCCCCGATGGTGCCACCCATTTCTGGTTGTGTCTCCAAGTGGCCCACCTCTCCCTAGCACTGCGGTGCAGCGCTCCTTTGCATGCAGTCGGTCTGTGCAGTTTTGATGGGTTGCCGACCCGCCTGCATCTCGTCCTGCGCGCGCTGTGATCTGCTCTATCGAGTCACGGATGGATCCAAGATCATCTGCACCCCTCCCCCTGCCGGCGCCTTGCAGTCCAGTAGGTGGGTGCATGCAGCGCGCTCCTCGGTGCCGTGCAGTGTGGGTGTAACCATGCAAGCAGCACGCCACCCATTCCCAAGCCCACCTTGCACGTGAAGTTAGTGCAATCTTGCGACGGATGGGTTCTCTTCCCAGTCGGCATTATCCATCGCACACATGCAATCTTTTTATTCAGGTCGGTCTCCCATGAAGGCACACACCCACACACATCCCCCTCTCCATCATATCGGTCATTCTTTATCTCTCACGCGTGCATGTGCAATGATCGATGTTCCTCTATGTCTGTGTGTACATAGCTAGGTCTTTCATAGTTTTCCACACAAACAGATCAATCGATATATCTAGTGAGGTCTCACCCTCTTTCCCACGTCCACATCGATCAATCTATACAACTCTATATAGGATTAATATATATAGCTAATACACCCACATTAATTATATATCCAACGCCCCCTCTCATCATCCATGCCTTCCGCTTCATCTCTCAGACGCCCGCACAATGGTGAAGACAGGGGGTAGCAAGGGCCCTGCCCCCCCCCCCTAACATCACGATATATCGAGGCTAATATGAATGTGATCATTAGACAATTGCTGCTAAAAATGGTTTAAGTTCATGAATTGACCCTCCTCGTAAAGGATTAGCAATGCTTGCCCCCCTAGCTCATTTATTTTTCATGGCTCCGCCACTGCGCGCAACAACGCACGTTCTATCCCCCTCTCTCTAAATATTAATCTCGCACTTGTGCACTCCTTCATAGTCTCCCTCCACTCGATCCCTCGCACCATCTTCTAGCCCCCAACAGGGTTTTGCCACATGTACAATCTAGCAGTCTCCATGGTTAAACTTAAGCATAATGCACAAACCTCAAAACCACAGTGGTTCTCCTTTGTTCTGGAATCTTCCGTATCATAACTGCCCAAACTTTTTTTCTAGTTGAATTGACATTATTTGTTTTTACTTTATGCTTTACAACGAACAATTCCATGAATCATAAAATAGATTAAGGGCTTCTTTGACTCAAAGGATTCTCAAAGGAATTTTGGAGGATTCTAATCCTTAGGAATTTTTCCTACCTTGGTTGTTTGATTCGGAGGATTGTAAACCATAGGAATTTTTCCATATGATTCATTTGCACTAGATTTCATAGGAAACATCCCATCCACTCAAACCTCTTTGAAAGAATTCTGCATTTTTTTATGCACAATCAAACACTCGTACAATCCTGTAGGATCCAAGACGACATTCCACTATAATCCCATGTTTTTCCTATTCCCGCCTTTTGGAAATCCTACGAATCCAAGAGGCCCTATATTTTTTATAAAAACTAATTGATTTTGAATGAGAAGAACTATAAGAATTAAACGAAGGTCTACATCAGGCATATATGACTCAGAGCTTACATGCTATAGTGTGGTATTTATTCATAATTTGGTTGCAAAATCTGATGCGTGCAATGCACGTGTACCTTACTAGTACTTCGAGTATGTGCAAAACACGTAAATTAGAATTCCAGTGGCACGCTACACAGTGTCTCTCTTACAGTTCATGAAGCCACGTGGCACATGTGGAGGCGTTGTCGCGACCTCCTTGTGTGGATTGATCATAGTGACATGTTGCTGGTTCTAGAAGAATGTACTCGTCCTCCCTGAGCCATACTGTCGGTACATGCACGAAGCGAAGATGTGAACGCACGCTATGCACACACTCATTCCCTCGCACGCACACACGAGTACACGGGCGGACGCAATTTTGTACCAAGATCCACCCCATGTGATAATTTGACGCGTGTAAAGTCGTTCACTTCATTGATGGTCAATTAATACATCACATGCAAATTGAGTGGACGTGAGGGCGGAAGAAAGACATTACTACTCCACTGCGCGCATGCGAGTAGTTAAATCATGGGTTGCTAGTAGTACTTCCATTGGTCTCCTTCGTATTTTGTGCCAATTTTTGACAGTAACATAATATTTACGCATTTGAGCAGTGTAGTCTACTTGAAATTTATGTTCCACTAAACTCATCGGGAGCCGCTTTGGCCTCAAAACCAAAACCATCAATTAATCTTTACCTTGTTCCCATCCCATTCAAAGCCTGCTCACACCTACTAGTACGTACCAAACCTGAGCGTGTACCCACTATGAAGGTATTAGTACTAGTGCTAGTACTTAGAGTTATAAAAGGGAACTACCTAACCGAAAATTACTCTACCTTTCCTCCTCATAAGTGCTTCTTCTTCGTCATCCTTGCCATGGCAGGTGAGCAGAGCTCTAGGTCGAGAACTACTCGTAACAAGGGAGCGGCAACCAAGGCGGCGGAAAAAAAAGAGGGCTCGCCACCATGCAGAGACCTCGAAAGATCTCTCACGGGTAGGCGATGGCTCCCAGGAGCGCCCTAGCTGCGGAGGCGAACATGCCGAGCCGGCAGCGCTGGAATTGTTATCCCTCGACGGCCTGCCCGATCAGCTCAATAAGCACCTCAATAAGCAGAAGGAGTTCATCCACGGCTTGGTGGAGCTGCCTCGGCGACATGCCCGCTGAGCTCAATAAGCATTGCCTCGGAGAAGAAGGCGACCGGCGAAATCCTGCAACTTCAGGAGGACAAGGCGAAGCTCTGCCACGAGCTCGACCTATTGAAGGAGAAGAACGCCGGCTGGAAGAAGCTGCATGAGAATAGTAGTTCCTCGATGAAGATGCTGTAGTCCCTCGTCATGGAACAAAAGGAGGAGTTGGCAAAGCTCCGCATCGAGCACCCGACTGCTGTCAAGGTACGTAATGAGGCCGTGGAACAGATGATGAAGCCTCGCGTCGAGAAATCCCGCGTCATGGACAGAATGAAGAAGATGGCGGAGGAGACGCGCAAGGAGATGGAGGTTGTGGAGGTGATGAAGAAGCAGTTACAACTCCGTGGCGAATTAGATCATTTGGGGTGATAATCTTCCTTCTTGTTTTGCTCCTGTGTTTCATCTTTTGCTTCGGGTGTTTTGCCGCACGTGTCACGTTCTCTGCGAGGCATGAATAGAACAATGCTAACAATGAGATGACTAGCAAGTTAGATCATTTTTTATCGCCATATGGCACTGGGCTGCCATGTTTCGTGCTCCTCCGTCGTAGTACTACTCCAGTGGAAAACTTGAGTATACTGCACAGTTCTTTGCTCCTCCTCAGGTCATCGGCACATTTATACAAGCAGTCAAATCACAAGGCCTCGCCTTCCAGTAGTAATGAGTTGCCAAATCACAAAGGCCCTCGCCTCTCATGAAACCGACCAAGCTAGACTGCCCCGCCCTCTAGCCTTTTAAAAAATGTATACTTTTGCATAGTAGTAGTATCGATGGATTGCACCATGGAGCAAAAATGAAATTAAAAAAAGGTGGTACATATAGAGAGCGCTCGTCGCCAAATTATGCATATAGTACTATAAAAAAGGCTAGTCACAATAATGGTGTCTAGCACAACTCACCCCTCAAATAAAACTAAGCACCCTGGAATTCTTTGACAAAACTAAGCACCCTGAAATTCTTTGACAACTAAACTACTGGCTATATGATGTTGGCCATATATATTGTACGTATATAATGTGAAGAAATGAGTGGTAGTACTATACCAACTGAAAGATGAAATGTAAGAAATACTAGTATGTACGTACTGAAGAGTTAAAGTAACGAGAAGAAACATAACATAGTTCTGCCGGGGGCTCAGCACAACACACCCCTCAAATTAAACTAAGCACACGTGAAATTAAACTATGCAACTAATCCGGTAGACACTGCATTAGAACCACCATGAGCAACGACACTGCCACCTTACTCGGAGTCCTCGTCCACGTCCTCGACTTCGTCCTTGTCCCTCTTCCTCTTGGCCGATACTTCTCTGCTTGAACCGCACACTTGGCTCTTGCTCTTCATCCAACCCTTGTAGATATTGAAACAAAGGTAGCCATCCATTGCAGCATAGTGGATGTGGTCTATATCTAGTACATCCCGCGGCCATGCATGACGATGAAACGTGTGATGAGGTTTCTCCAGTTTACCGTATGAAGGATGAACCATGGCTCCTGCCAGGATCAGCATTGAAGGCTGACCACTGGGGGCAGCAGCCGATTCTTCTAGAGGTCGAAGGGGTTGCCTAGAACGAGGCCTATCTGACCCAGGACTCTTTTGTCGTTCGTAAAGAATACAGTAACGAATTTGACTAGGTTGCTCTTGAGGAAGTTCTTAAAATCCAGGCATTCAACGTAAGCATGGCATATGTGGTAGACCAAGCATAAGTCATGCACGCAAACCTGGATCACGGCGGGCTTCTTCCTCTCTTCCTCCTTTAGATCCTTCTCTCGTCCCAGGACTGTGGTGTACTCAACATCTAGCCTAGCGACCCATTCATCATCTGAGTTTTCGAACATGCGTCTGAAGCGAGCAAGGCATCCTTTCACCGTCGCGGAAGAACGGGTGTAGATGACGTCAAACTCGTCACCTGTGATGGTTCTAACCTTGTACTCACTGCCGATCATGGAGATTTGGGACGCCATGGATTTGGGAGGAGGGTTAGGATTAGTGGAACTGCCGTAATGTGTGATACGTCTCCAACGTATCTACTTTTCCAAACACTTTTGCCCTTCTTTTGGACTCTAACTTGCATGATTTAAATGAAACTAACCCGGACTGACGTTGTTTTTCACAGAACTGCCATGATGTTGTTTTATGTGTAGAAAAGAAAAGTTCTCGGAATGTCCTGAAAATCCACACACGCACTTTTTGGAATTAATAAGAATTTCTGGGCGAAAGAAATACACCAGGGGGCCCACACCCTGTCCACGAGACAGCACCCCCCCTATAGGGCGCGCCCCCCTATCTCATGGGCCCCCTGTACCTCCATAGACCTCAACTCCAACTCCATATATTCACGTTTGGGGAGAAAAAAATCAGAGAGAAAGTTTCATCGCGTTTTACGACACGGAGCCGCCGCCAAGCCCTAATGTCTCTCGGGAGGGCTGATCTGGAGTCCGTTCGGGGCTCCGGAGAGGGGGATTAAATCGCCGTCGTCATCATCAACCATCCTCCATCACCAATTTCATGATGCTCACCGCCGTGCGTGAGTAATTCCATCATAGGCTTTACGGGACGGTGATGGGTTGGATGAGATTTACCATGTAATCAAGTTAGTTTTGTTAGGGTTTGATCCCTAGTATCCACTATGTTCTGAGATTGATGTTGCTATGACTTTGCTATGCTTAATGCTTGTCACTAGGGCCCGAGTGCCATGATTTCAGATCCAAACCTATTATGTTTTCATGAATATATGTGTGTTCTTGATCCTATCTTGCAAGTCTACAGTCACCTATTATGTGTTATGATCCGACAACCCCGAAGTGACAATAATCGGGATACTTCTCGGTGATGACCATAGTTTGAGGAGTTCATGTATTCACTATGTTCTAATTCTTTGTTTCGGTTCTCTATTAAAAGGAGGCCTTAATATCCCTTAGTTTCCGCTAGGACCCCGCTGCCACGGGAGGGTAGGACAAAAGATGTCATGCAAGTTCTTTTCCATAAGCACGTATGACTATTTACGGAATACATGCCTACATTACATTGATGAATTGGAGCTAGTTACATGTCACCCTATGTTATAGCTATTACATGAGGAATCGCATCCGGCATAATTATCCATCACTGATCCATTACCTACGAGCTTTTCATATATTGTTCTTCGCTTATTTACTTTTCCGTTGCTACTGTTACAACTACTACAAAACCCCCAAAACAATTATCTTTACTTTTGCCACCATTACCTTTATTATCATACCACTTTTTCTACTAAATACTTTGCTGCAGATACTAAGTTATCCAGGTGTGGTTGAATTGACAACTCAACTACTAATACTCAAGAATATTCTTTGGCTCCCCTTGTGTCGTATCAATAAATTTGGGTTGAATACTTTACCCTCAAAAGTTGTCGCGATCTCCTACACTTGTGGGTTATCAAGACTACTTTTTGGCGCCGTTGCCAGGGAGCATAGCTCTATTCTCTGAGTCACTTGGGATTTATACCTGTTGATCACTATGAAGAACTTGAAAGACGACAGAACCAAGATTTTGCCCTCAACTACGAGGGGAGGTAAGGAACTGCCATCTAGCTCTGCACTAGATTCTCCTTCCGTTATTAGTAAGCTTGCGACACCTAAACTTGCTACTGCTATGAATTACGATATGTCGCATGTTATTGATGATGCCACTTCGCTATGCATGATGAAACTACTTACATGCGTGATACTACTTTGCCATTAGGTGAATTTCTTGATGAACAACTTGCTAGAGTTAGGGGGAATGAAATTATTGAAGATGCTATTATTGATGATAGTGATGATGAAGGTTCTCCTAATGATTATGAATTGCTTGTTGTTCCGGAGGGTTATGTTATGAATGAAGAAGCTGCTAGAGCTATCTTTGCTTGCAATGATAGATATGATCTTAGGAAATTATTAGCTAAATGGAAGCAGCAGTCTCTTAATGCTAGAATGAAACCCAACCCTGCTTTTGCTACTTCACCTATCTGTGTTACTGATATGGATTATGAATTCTCTGTTTATCCTGAGATCATTACTTTAGTTGAATCTGATCCTTTTTATGGCCTTGAATCTGAAACTGTTGTGGCACATCTTACCAAGTTGAATGATATTGCTACCTTGTTTACTCATCATGAGAAGTCTCGCTATTTTTATATCCTTAAGATATTTCCGTTCTCATTAAAGGGTGATGCTAAGACTTGGTATAATTCTCTTGCTCCTGGTTGTGTGCGTAGTCCCCAGGATATGATTTATTACTTCTCTGCTAAATATTTCCCTGCTCATAAGAAACAAGCTGCCTTACGGGAAATATATAATTTTGTACAAATCAAAGAAGAGAGTCTCCCACAAGCTTGGGGAGGCTTCTCTGGTTACTTAATGCTTTGCCTGATCATCCTCTCAAGAAAAATGAAATACTTGATATATTTTATAATGGACTAACCGATGCTTCCAAGGACTACTTGGATAGTTGTGCTGGTTGTGTTTTCAGGGAAAGAATAGAAGCTGAAATACTATTGAATAATATGTTGACTAATGAAAATAATTGGACTCTTCCTGAGCCAATTCCTGAAGCAATTCTTGAACCAATTGAGCCAACTCCTGAACCTATTCCTAAACCCACTCCGAAGAAGAGAGGTGTTTTATTTCTTAGTCCTGAAGATATGCAAGAGGCAAAGAAATCAATGAAAGAAAAATGTATTAAAGCTGAAGAGTTAAGAATTTACCTCCTATTGAAGAAATACATGGTCTTAATATACCGCCTGTTGAAGAACCACATTGTCTTGATAACCCGACACAGGTAGTAAAGGTAAATTCTCTCTATAGATATGATAAAGTTGGAATCCCCTCTACTAAATTTCATAGCCCGTTCTTAGATGAATTTGATGACTTTATGGCTAGACAAGAAAGTTTTAATGCTTATGTTGGTAGAGAGTTAAAGAATAATACTTTCGAGATAGGACGTGTGAGCGATAATATGGCTAGAGTTAAAGATGAACTTAAACTCGTTAGCAAATATGCATCTATGGTTGCTACTCAAGCTGAGCAAGTACTCAAGGCTCAAAATGATTTGCTTGAGGAATTAAATAATAAAAATGACTTTGCTGTTAGAGTGGCTACTAGAACTGGTAGAGTGACTCAGGAACCTTTGTATCCTGAAGGCCACCCTAAGAGAATCGAGCAAGATTCTCAGAGAAATAATTTAGAGGCACCTAGTTCTTCTAGAAAGAAGAAAAAGAAAAACGATAGAACTTTGCATGCTTCTAGTGAACCTACTGTAGACACACCCGAGAATCCCAACGATATTTCTATTTCTGATGCTGAAACACAATCAAGTGATGAACATGAACCTAGTGATAATGTTAATGATAATGTTCATGTTGATGCTCAACCTAGCAAAAAACAATGAAGTAGAGATTGAACCTGCTGTTGATCTTGATAACCCACAATCAAAGAATCAACGTTATGACAAGAGAGATTTTGTTGCTAGGAAGCACGGTAGAGAAAGAGAACCATGGGTTCAGAAACCCATGCCCTTTCCTCCTAAACCATCCAAGACAAAGGATGATGAGGATTTTGAGCGCTTTGCTGAAATGATTAGACCTATTTTCTTACGTGTCGTTTAAGCGATATGCTCAAAGTAAATCCTTATGCTAAATATATGAAGGATATCATCACAAATAAAAGAAAGATACCGAAGCTGAAATTTCCACCATGCTTGCTAATTATACTTTTAAGGGTGGAATACCAAAGAAACTTGGAGATCCGGTGTGCCAACTATACCATGCTCCATTAAAAGAAATTATGTTAGAACTGCTTTATGTGATCTTGGAGCCGGTGTTAGTGTTATGCCTCTCTCTTTATATCGTAGACTTGAATTGAATAAGTTGACACCTACTGAAATATCTTTGCAAATGGCTGATAAATCAACTGCTATACAGCCGGTATTTGTGAGGATGTGCCTGTTGTGGTTGCAAATGTCACTATCTTAACGGACTTTGTTATTCTTGATATTCCCAAGGACGATAGTATGTCGGTTATCCTTGGTAGACCTTTTCTTAATACTGCAGTGGCTGTTATTGATTGCAACAAAGGCAATGTCACTTTTCATGTTAATGGTAATGAGCATATGGTACACTTTCCGAGGAAACAATCTCAAGTTCATAGCATCAATTCTATTGGAAAAGTTCCAACTATCATTATTGGAGGTTTTGAATTTCCTCTCCCTACTGTCAAGAAAAAGTATGATATTCTTGTTGTTGGGGATTTTCATATCCCCGTTGAGGTAACTTAGTGTTATTCGAAATTTCTCCGGTTCTGTGTTATTCGGAATGAGTTTGTTAACAAGACTTGATCAACCTTGTTAGTGGATTCATTTTGATGATCACGAGATGGATGAAACTAGGAGGCAGAACCTTCTGTACCCACTTTTTACTTTCTGTTATTTACAATAAATAAAGAAAAAAATAGTATTATCTGTCTGTTTTCTGAATTATCCGTGCATTAAAAAATAGCCCGAAAATGAAAGTGCTCCAAATTCCCTGCAAATTTAGTATGATTTTTTATGGAATATTTGAGGATTTTAGGCACTGAAATCACTGCAGGAGGGGCAAGCACCAGGCCACGAGAGTGGAGGGCGCGCCCACCCCACCTGGGCACGCCCCCCTGTCTCGTGGGCCCCTGGTGGCCCTCCTCCACTTATGCCAGCACCCACACACTTCATCATCTACCCAAAAAATCCCCATCCAGTTCAAGCACGAGTTCTAGCTCATTTTGCTGCGATTTTCGATCTCCTTGCTCAAAGCTCCATTCACAAAACTGCTTTGGGAGATTGTTGCTTGGTATGTGACTCCTCCATTGGTCCAATTAGTTTTTGTTCTAGTGCTTTATTCATTGCAAATTTTTGCTGCATATGTGACCATGTTCTTGAGCTTGCATGTTAAATTTATGAGGTCCCAAGCAATTCTAATGCATGATATAGGCTCTAGGCACTTGTAGGAGGTGTTGCTACCAATCTTGTTTAGTTTTATTCACTTTTATTTTGAAGTTACTAAAATTTCAGAAATTTTCAGAAAATGTTAAGGAAATTTTTGAGGGGCTCTTCTAGCCAAGGCTCTCAGGAAAAACAAGCTAAAGAGAAGGAAAAAGCCAAGTATAATCTTCCTCGCTTAGCGGAAGATGTTGTTTAGTTTTATTCACTTTTATTTTGAAGTTACTAAAATTTCAGAAATTTTCAGAAAATGTTAAGGAAATTTTTGAGGGGCTCTTCTAGCCAAGGCTCTCAGGAAAAACAAGCTAAAGAGAAGGAAAAAGCCAAGTATAATCTTCCTCGCTTAGCGGAAGTGCGGTCGTGTTAATGGCCATGCAATGATTTCTTGAAAGAAGCTGGAATTCATGAAGATTTTTATTCTTTAATCGAGACTGCAGGCCTCACCGGTTTCATCACATACCGGATCGATCAGTATCCCTTACTCACCAATACTTTCGTGCAAAACTTTTATTATTATCCTAAGAAGTCACCGCCTGCAGTATCATTTCATTTATATGATGAATTTAGAGAAATGTCTTTAGGTAATTTTTGCGCGGTATGTAGGATACCTTATGAGGGAGAATAGAGGAACCCCATTGTAAAGATGTGGATGGCTTTGTTAATACTATAGCTGTAGAGGAGCCAAAGAAGGGCTCCGAGGCAAAAGTCTCTAGCATACACTATCCTGTTTTACGCTACTTTGCCATATTTGCTAGTAGATGCTTGATTGGTCGTGGAGATAGTGGAAACCTTAGTGTTCCTGACATTATCATCCTTCAACATGCCTTGCTTGGATACAATACTTTTAGTATGGGTGCCGTCGTTGCTAAACGGCTAGCCCTGAATCGTACAAAAGGCCCCATATTTGGAGGTATCTATGATGCACGTCTTGCTAGACATTTTCAGATACCCATTAGGCACCATGAGAAAGAGGAGACAAAATTGCCTCCTCACATTTTAGATTACAAGGGCATGGTAGCACACAAGTTTATTGTTGACAATGAAGAGAAGATGCTCTTGTATAAACTTAGATTTAATAAGAAACACTTTGAGATTATTATTTTGCATGCGCCTCTGTTGTTTGATTTGCTTGCAGAAAATTTTCTTGTCATGCCGGAAGTGGTGAACAATCATCGAGCGCAAGCTTTTACTCCAGAACCTGAACCTGAGCCGGAACCTGAACTGGACCCTTATCGTGCATCATCTGTCCAGTGGGATCCAGAGATGACCAGCCAGTGGTATCCTGATTACACCTCCCGGACACCGGGAGAGTAGCGGCGGTCCTTGGTACTAGACCAACTTAGGCCAAAAGCCTAAGCTTGGGGAATCGTATTTCTCACCGACTTTACATTCATGTTCACACAGTAGTCGTCGGTGCTCATACTCTTTCATTGTATTATCCATGCTAGTTTAAATTTCTTTTTCTAGTCTTCTTCTTGTGTGTTTGATAAACCTTAAGAAAAACCAAAAAAAGTAGTTAGTTTAATTTCCATGCTTGTAGTAGAAATTAAAATGAAAACCCAAAAAGATTTCTAGTTCTTCTTCTTACTTGTTGGGAGCTTTCCCGTGTAAATAGTTTTATTTTCTTTTCTTTCCTTTTGGGGTCGAGAAGACCATATTGAAAATGTTTAGTGGCTCTCATATGCATGATTGTTTATTTAACTTAGAGCCCATATTTCTTGTCTTCTCTTTTGAGTTGAATGCATGCAGATTCCAGCTTAGTCCAATGCACGTGCACTCTTATTATTATACACATCGTTCGGTCGTGCAAGTGAAAGGCAATAATGACGATATATGATGGACTTATTGAGATGACAAAAGCTGGTATGAACTCGACCTCTCTTGTTTTTGTAAATATGATGAGTTCATCGTTTCTGATTCAACTTATTATGAAGTAAACATATTTGCAATGAAATTTAGAGATTATAGTTGCTTGTGCCATGCTTGATTAGCTATGAGTTATAATAGTTTACCTTGCGTGCCAACATGCTATTAGAATGATTATGATGTGGTATGATGGGATGGTATCCTCCTTTGAATGAATTGAGTGACTCGACTTGGCACATGTTCACGCATGTAGTTGAATCAAATCAACATAGCCTTGATGATATTTATGTTCATGGTGGATTATATCCTACTCATGCTTGTATTTGGTGTGAATTAATTTTAATGCATGTTTATGACTGTTGTCGCTCTCTCAGTTGGTCGATTCCCAGTCTTTTGCTAGCTTTCACCTGTACTAAGCGGGAATACTGCTTGTGCATCCAAACTCCTTAAAAAACCTCCAATGAGTCCACCATACCTTCCTATATGCGGTATTTACCTGTCGTTCCAAGTAAATTTGTATGTGCCAAACTCTAAACCTTCAAATGAAATTCTGTTTTGTATGCTCGAGTAGCTCATGTTACAACTAGGGCTGCCTATATCTTCCATGATAGGTGGGTTATTCTCAAGAGGAGTGGACTCCGCTCCTCATTCACGAGAAAGGGCCGGTAACCGGGATGCCCAGTCCCATGATCCAAAAAGATCAAAGCAAATCAAAATAATTAAACAAAACTCCCCCCAGGGTTGTTGTTAGTTGGAGGCACTCGTTGTTTCGAGCAAGCCATGGATTGATGCTTGTTAGTGGTTTGGGGAGTATAAGCCTTTACCATTCTGTTTGGGAACTGCCTATAATGCATGTAGTATGGAAGATACAGCCATCTCATAGTTGTTGCGTTGACAGCGAAAGTATGCTGCTCAAAATGTTATTCAATCTCTATTTACTGGCACCTCTACAAATCCCTGCTTCCCTCTACGAAGGGCCTATCTATCTACTTTTATGTTGAGTCATCACCCTTCTTATTAAAAAGCACCCGCTGGAGAGCACACTGTCATTTGCATTAATTACTATTGATTTATATTGGGTATGACTTGAGTGGATCTCTTTTACCATGAATTACAATGTTTAGTCAGTCCTTGATCTTTAAAGGTGCTCTGCATATATGTTTTGCGGTCTCAGAAAGGGCTAGCGAGATACCATTTTGTTATATCATGTTATGATTGTTTTGAGAAAGTGTTGTCATCCGAGTTTTATTATTATGGCTCGCTAGCTGATTATGCTATTGATATGAGTAATCGTGAGACCTAAGTGTTATTGTTAGTACGGTTAGTTCATAATATTTGCTGAAACTTAAATGCTGGCTTTTCATGTTTACAACAACAAGAGCAAATGGAGTTTGTAAAAGTTTTTCTTTATCACTTTCAGTTTATCAACTGAATTGCTTGAGGACAAGCAAAGGTTTAAGCTTGGGGGAGTTGATACGTCTCCAACATATCTACTTTTCCAAACACTTTTGCCCTTGTTTTGGACTCTAACTTGCATGATTTGAATGAAACTAACCCGGACTGACGCTGTTTTTAGCAGAACTGCCATGATGTTGTTTTATGTGTAGAAAAGACAAGTTCTCGGAATGTCCTGAAAATCCACGGAGGCACTTTTTGGAATTAATAAGGATTTCTAGGCGAAAGAAATACACCAGGGGGCCCACACCCTGTCCACGAGACAGGGGGGCGTGCCCCCTGTCCCCTATAGGGCGCGCCCCCTATCTCGTGGGACCCCTGGACCTCCACCGAGCTCAACTCCAACTCCATATATTCACATTCGGGGAGAAAAAAATCAGAGAGAAAGTTTCATCGTGTTTTACGACACGGAGCCGCCGCCAAGCCCTAATCTCTCTCGGGAGGGCTGATCTGGAGTCCGTTCGGGGCTCCGGAGAGGGGGATTCGTTGCCGTCATCATCATCGACCATCCTCCATCACCAATTTCATGATGCTCACCGCCGTGTGTGAGTAATTCCATCGTTGGCTTGCTGGATGGTGATGGGTTGGATGAGATTTACCATGTAATCAAGTTAGTTTTGTTAGGGTTTGATCCCTCGTATCCACTATGTTCTGAGATTGATGTTGCTATGACTTTTGCTATGCTTAATGCTTGTCACTAGGGCCCGAGTGCCATGATTTCAGATCTGAACCTATTATGTTTTCATGAATATATGTGTGTTCTTGATCCTATCTTGCAAGTCTATAGTCACCTATTATGTGTTATGATCCGACAACCCCGAAGTGACAATAATCGGGATACTTCTCGGTGATGACCATAGTTTGAGGAGTTCATGTATTCACTATGTTCTAATTCTTTGTTCCGGTTCTCTATTAAAAGGAGGCCTTAATATCCCTTAGTTTCCGCTAGGACCCCGCTGCCACGGGAGGGTAGGACAAAAGATGTCATGCAAGTTCTTTTCCATAAGCACGTATGTCTATTTACGGAATACATGCCTACATTACATTGATGAATTGGAGCTAGTTACATGTCACCCTATGTTATAGCTATTACATGAGGAATCGCATCCGGCATAATTATCCATCACTGATCCATTACCTACGAGCTTTTCATATATTGTTCTTCGCTTATTTACTTTTCCGTTGCTACTGTTACAACTACTACAAAACCCCCAAAACAATTATCTTTACTTTTGCCACCATTACCTTTATTATATACCACGTTTGCTACTAAATACTTTGCTGCAGATACTAAGTTATCCAGGTGTGGTTGAATTGACAACTCAACTGCTAATACTCAAGAATATTCTTTGGCTCCCCTTGTGTTGAATCAATAAATTTGGGTTGAATACTTTACCCTCGAAAGCTGTTGCGATCCCCTATACTTGTGGGTTATCAATGTGAAAGGACGGGACGACTAGGAGCGAACCACCGTAATATTAATGGACGTGCGGGGACGAGTAGGAGCGAACTGCCAGCGTGCGAACGGCAGGGTAGTGGCTTTCCATTCTCCCATGATACGGGCTTCCGAGAGCCATTGGATCTGAGATCGAACGGTTGCATGGCGTGATTCTAGACCTATGGGTGAATATCCTATCCTGGAGGGCTATTCTGCAAATTTTCAGCAACTTAGCATGCGACCATTCGATCTCAGGTCCAAGGGCTGCCAGCAGCCCTTATCATGGTCGCGCCTAGCACGACCGTCGCGTCGCTCGCGTGGTCGTGAAGGAAATATGCCCTAGAGGCAATAATAAAGTTATTATTTATTTCCTTATTTCATGATAAATGTTTATTATTCATGCTAGAATTGTATTAACCGGAATCATGATACATGTGCGAATACATAGACAAACATAACGTCACTAGTATGCCTCTACTTGACTAGCTCATTAATCAAAGATGGTTATGTTTCCTAACCATAGACATGTGTTGTCATTTGATTAACGGGATCACATCATTAGGAGAATGATGTGATTGACATGACCCATTCCGTTAGCCTAGCACTTGATCGTTTAGTATACTGCTACTGCTTTCTTCATGACTTATACATGTTCCTGTAACTATGAGATTTATGCAACTCCCGTTTACCAGAGGAACACTTTGGGTACTACCAAACGTCACAACGTAACTGGGTGATTATAAAGGAGTACTACAGTGTCTCCGAAGGTACATGTTGAGTTGGCGTATTTCGAGATTAGGTTTTGTCACTCCGATCGTCGGAGAGGTATCTCTGGGCCCTCTCGGTAATGCACATCATTTTAAGCCTTGGAAGCAATGTGACCAATGAGTTGGTTACGGATGATGCATTACAGAACGAGTAAAGAGACTTGCCGGTAACGAGATTGAACTAGGTATTGGATACCGACGATCAAATCTCGGGCAAGTAACATACCGATGACAAAGGGAACAACGTATGTTGTTATGCGGTTTGACCGATAAAGATCTTCGTAGAATATGTAGGAACCAATATGGGCATCCAGGTCCCGCTATTGGTTATTGACCGAGAATAGTTCTAGGTCATGTCTACATAGTTCTCGAACCCGTATGGTCCGCACGCTTAACGTTACGATGACAGTTTTATTATGAGTTTATAAGTTTTGATGTACCGAAGCTTGTTCGGAGTCCCGGATGTGATCACGGACATGACGAGGAGTCTCGAAATGGTCGAGACATAAAGATCGATATATTGGACGACTATATTCGGACACTGGAATTGTTCCGGGTGATTTCGGAGAAAACCGGAGTGCCGGAGGGGTTACCGGAACCCCCGGGAGAGTATTGGGCCTTATGGGCCTTAGGGGAAAGGAGAGAGGGGCGGCCAGCATGGGCCGCGCGCCCCCTCCCCCCTCTGGTCCGAATTGGACTAGGAGGGGGGGTGCGCCCCCCCTTTCCTTCCCCCTCTCCCCCTTCCTTCCCCCTCCTAGTAGGAGTAGGAAAGGAGGAGTCCTACTCCTACTAGGAGGAGGATTCCTCCTCCTTGGCGCGCCCCAAGGGGCCGGCCGGCCTCCCCCCTTGCTGCTTTATATACGGTGGCAGGGGGCACCCCATAGACACAAGTTGATTTACGGATCGTTCCTTAGCCGTGTGCGGTGCCCCCCTCCACCATATTCCACCTCGGTCATATCGTCGCGGAGTTTAGGCGAAGCCCTGCGCCGGTAGAACATCATCATCGTCCTGCCGTCGTCTTGTGGAACTCATCTCTGGAGCTTTGCTGGATCGGAGCCCGGAGATCGTCATCGAGCTGAACGTGTGCTGAACTCGGAGGTGCCGTACGTTCGGTGCTTGGATCGGTCAGATCGTGAAGACGTACGACTACATCAACCGCGTTGTGCTAACGCTTCCTCTTACGGTCTCACGAGGTGCGTGGGCGAACACTCTCCCTCGTTGCTATACCATCACCATGATCTTGCGTGTGCGTGGGAAAATTTTGAAATTACTACGTTTCGCCAACAAAGTGGCATCGAGCCTAGGTTTTATGCGTTGATGTTATATGCACGAGTAGAACACAAGTGAGTTGTGGGCGATACAAGTCATACTGCTTACCAGCATGTCATACTTTGGTTCAGCGGTATTGTGAGATGAAGCGGCTTGGACCGACATTACGCGTACGCTTACGCGAGACTGGTTTCACCGTTACGAGCACTCGTGCTTAAAGGTGGCTGGCGGGTGTCTGTCTCTCTCACTTTAGCTGAATCGAGTGTGGCTACGCCCGGTCCTTGCGAAGGTTAAAACAGCACCAACTTGACGAACTATCGTTGTAGTTTTGATGCGTAGGTAAGAACGGTTCTTGCTAAGCCCGTAGCAGCCACGTAAAATTTGCAACAACAAAGTAGAGGACGTCTAACTTGTTTTTGCAGGGCATGTTGTGATGTGATATGGTCAAGACGTGATGCTATATTTTATTGTATGAGATGATCATGTTTTGTAACCGAAGTTATCGGCAACTGGCAGGAGCCATATGGTTGTCGCTTTATTGTATGAAATGATTACGCCCTGTAATTGCTTTACTTTATCACTAAGCGGTAGCGATAGTCGTAGAAGCAATATATGGCGTAACGACAACGATGCTACGATGGAGATCAAGGTGTCGCGCCGGTGACGATGGTGATCACGACAGTGCTTTGAAGATGGAGATCACAAGCACAAGATGATGATGGCCATATCATATCACTTATATTGATTGCATGTGATGTTTATCCTTTATGCATCTTATCTAGCTTTGATTGACGGTAGCATTTTAAGATGATCTCTCACTAATTATCAAGAAGTGTTCTCCCTGAGTATGCACCGCTTGAAAGTTCTTCGTCTTTGAGACACCACGCGTCTCGGGTGTGATAGGCTCTACGTTCAAATACAACGGGTGCAAAACAGTTGCACACGCGGAATACTCGGGTTAAACTTGACGAGCCTAGCATATACAGATATGGCCTCGGAACACGGAGACCGAAAGGTCGGCGTGAATCATATAGTAGATATGATCAACATAGTGATGTTCACCATTGAAAACTACTCCATCTCACGTGATGATCGGACATGGTTTAGTTGATTTGGATCATGTGATCACTTAGATGACTAGAGAGATGTCTGTCTAAGTGGGAGTTCTTAAGTAATATGATTAATTGAACTTAAATTTATCATGAACTTAGTCCTGGTAGTATTTTGCAAATTATGTTGTAGATCAATAGCTTGCGTTGTTGCTTTCATATGTTTATTTTGGTATGTTCCTAGAGAAAATTGTGTTGAAAGATGTTAGTAGCAATGATGCGGATTGGATCCGTGATCTGAGGTTTATCCTCATTGCTGCACAGAAGAATTATGTCCTTGATGCACCGCTAGGTGACAGACCTATTGCAGGAGCAGATGTAGACGTTATGAACGTTTGACAAAGCTCGGTATGATGACTACTTGATAGTTTAGTGCACCATGCTTAACGGCTTAGAATCGGGACTTCAAAGAACGTTTTGAACGTCATGGACCATATGAGATGTTCCAGGAATTGAAGTTAATATTTCAAGCAAATAACCGAGTTGTGAGATATGAAGTCTCCTACAAGTTCTATAGCTAAAAGATGGAGGAGAATCGCTCAACTAGTGAGCAAGTGCTCAGATTGTCTGGGTACTACAATCGCTTGAATCAAGTGGGAGTTTATCTTCCAGATAAGATAGTGATTGACAGAGTTCTCTAGTCACCATCACCAAGTTAGTAGAACTTTGTGATGAACTATAGTATGCAAGGGATGACGAAAACAATTCCCGAGCTCTTCGTGACGTTGAAATCGACGAAGGTAGAAATCAAGAAAGAGCATCAAGTGTTGATGGTTGACAAGATCACTAGTTTCAAGAAAAGGGCAAAGGGAAAGAAAGGGAACTTCAAGTAGAATGACAAGAAAGTTGTCACTCCCATGAAGAAGACCAAAGCTGGACCAAAGCCTGAAACTAAGTGTTTACACTGCAAAGGAAATGGTCACTGGAAGCGGAAATGCCCCGAATATTTGGTGGATAAGAAGGATGGCAAAGTGAACAAGGGTATATTTGATATACAGATTTTGATGTGTGCCTTACTAGTGTTTATAGTAGCCCCTGAGTATTTGATACTTGTTCGGTTGCTAAAAATTAGTAACTCGTGATAGGAGTTACAGAATAAACAGAGACTAGTTAAAGGGGAAGTGACGATGATTGTTGGAAGTAGTTCCAAGATTGATATGATCATCATCACACACTCCCTAAACTTTCGGGATAAGTGTTAAACCTAAATAAATGTTATTTAGCGTTTGCGTTGAGCATGAATATGGTTTCATCATGTTTATTGCAATACGGTTATTCATTTAAAGTCAGAGAATAATTGTTGTTCTGTTTACATGAATAAAACCTTCAATGGTCATACACCCAATGAAAATAGTTTATTGGATCTCGATCGTAGTGATACACATATTAATAATATTGATGCCAAAAGATGCAAAGTTAATAATGATAGTGCAACTTATTTGTGGCAAAGCCATTTAGGTCATATCGGTGTAAAGCGCATGAAGAAACTCCATAAAGATGGATTTTCGGAATCACTTGGTTATGAATCATTTGATGCTTGCGAACCGTGCCTTTTGGGCAAGATGACTAAAACTCCGTTCTTCGGAACAATGGAACGAGCAACAAACTTGTTGGAAATAATACATACTGATGTATGCAGACCAATGAGTATTGATGCTCGTGGCAAGTATCGTTATTTTCTGATCTTCACAAGATGATTTGAGCAGATATGGGTATATCTACTTGATGAAACATAAGTCTGAAATAGTTGAAAGGTTCAAAGAAATTCAGAGTGAAGTGGAAAAATCATCATAACAAGAAAATGAAGTTTCTGCAATCTGATCGCGGAGACGAATATTTGAGTTACGAGTTTGGTCTTCAATTAAAACAAAGTAGAATAGTTTCACAGCTCACGCCACCTGGAACACCACAACATTATGGTGTGTCCGAACGTTGTAACCGCACTTTTTTTGGATATGGTGCGATCTATGATGTCTCTTATTGATTTACCATTATCGTTTTGGGGTTATGCATTAGAGACAGCTGCATTCATGTTAAAAGGGCACCATCTAAATCCATTGATACGACACCAGATGAACTGTGGTTTAGCAAGAAACCCAAGTTGTCGTTTCTTAAAGTTTGGGGCTACGATGCTTATGTGAAAAAGTTCCATCCTGATAAGCTCAAACCCAAATCGGAGAAGTGCGTCTTCATAGAATACCCAAAGGAAACTGTAGGGTACACCTTCTATCACAGATCCGAAGGCAAAACATTTTTTGCTAAGAATGGATCCTTTCTAGAGAAGGAGTTTCTCTCGAAAGAAGTGAGTGGGAGGAAAGTAGAACTTGATAAGGTAATTGTACCTTCTCCTGAATTGGAAAATCGTTTATCACAAAAATCAGTTCCAGTGATTCCTACACCAATTAGTAAGGAAGCTAATGATGATGATCATAAAACTTCTGATCAAGTTACTACAGAACCTCGTAGGTCTTCCAGAGTACGATCCGCACCAATGTGGTACGGTAATCCTGTTCTGAAAGTCATGTTACTAGACCATGATAAACCTACGAACTATGAGGAAGCGATGATGAGCCCAGATTCCGCAAAATGGCTGGAGGCCATGAAATCTGAGATGGGATCCATGTATGAGAACAAAGTGTGGACTTTGGTGGACTTGCCCGATGATCGGCAAGCCATAGAAAATAAATGGATCTTCAAGAGGAAGACAGACGTTGATAGTAGTGTTACTATCTACAAAGCTCGACTTGTCGCGAAAAGGGTTTTCGACAAGTTCAAGGTGTTGAATACAATGAGATTTTCTCACTCGTATCGATGCTTAAGTCTGTCCGAAACATGTTAGCAATTGCCACATTTTATGAAATCTTGCAAATGGATGTCAAAACTGCATTCTTGAATGGATTTCTAGAAGAAGAGTTGTATATGATGCAACCAGAAGGTTTTGTTGATCCAAAAGGTGCTAACAAAGTGTGCAAGCTCCAGCGATCCATTTATGGACCGTGCAAGCATCTCGAGTTTGAATATACGCTTTTATAGTGTGATCAAAGCATATGGTTTTATACAGACTTTTGGAGAAGCCTGTATTTACAAGAAAGTGAGTGGGAGCTCTGTAGCATTTCTAATATTATATGTGGATGACATATTGTTGATTGGAAATGATATAGAAATTCTGGATAGCATGAAAGGATACTTGAATAAGAGTTTTTCAAAGAAAGACCTCGGTGAAGCTGCTTACACATTGAGTGTCAAGATCTATATAGATAGATCAAGTCGCTTGATAAGATTTTTCAATGAGCACATACCTTGATAAATTTTTGAAATAGTTCAAAATAGAACAGTCAAAGAAGGAGTTCTTGCCTGTGATGCAAAGGTGTGAAGTTGAGTAAGACTCAAGACCCGACCATGGCAGAAAATAGAAAGAGAATGAAAAGTCATTCCCTATGCCTCAGTCATAGGTTCTATAAAGTAGGCTATGCTATGTACCAGACCTATTGTATACTTTGCTCTTTATTGGCAAGGGAGTACAATAGCGATCTAGGAGTAGATCACTGGACATTGGTCAAGAATATCCTTAGTGAGGACTAAGGAAATATTTCTCGATTATGGAGGTGATAAAAGAGCCCGTCATAAAGAGTTACATCGGTGCAAGCTTTTACACCAGATGACTCTAAGTCTCAATCTGGATACATACTGAAAGTGGGAGCAATTAGCTAGAGTAGCTCCGTGCAGAGCATTGTGGACATAGAATATTTGCAAAATACATACGGCTCTGAATGTACTGACCGTTGACTAAGCTTCTCTCACGAGCAAAACATGATCACACCTTAGTACTCTTTGGGTGTTAATCACATAGCGATGTGAACTAGATTATTGACTCTAGTAAACCCTTTGGGTGTTGGTCACATGACGATGTGAACTATGGATGTTAATCATATACTGAGATATGAATATTGGTGTTAAATCACATGGCGATGTGAACTAGATTATTGACTCTAGTGCAAGTGGGAGACTGAAGGAAATATGCCCTAGAGGCAATAATAAAGTTATTATTTATTTCCTTATTTCATGATAAATGTTTATTATTCATGCTAGAATTGTATTAACCGGAAACATGATACATGTGTGAATACATAGACAAACATAACGTCACTAGTATGCCTCTACTTGACTAGCTCATTAATCAAAGATGGTTATGTTTCCTAACCATAGACATGTGTTGTCATTTGATTAACGGGATCACATCATTAGGAGAATGATGTGATTGACATGACCCATTCCGTTAGCCTAGCACTTGATTGTTTAGTATCACTATCGCTTTCTTCATGACTTATACATGTTCCTGTAACTATGAGATTTATGCAACTCCCGTTTACGGAGGAACACTTTGGGTACTACCAAACGTCACAACGTAATCGGGTGATTATAAAGGAGTACTACAGGTGTCTCCGAAGGTACATGTTGAGTTGGCGTATTTCGAGATTAGGTTTTGTCACTCCGATCGTCGGAGAGGTATCTCTGGGCCCTCTCGGTAATGCACATCATTTTAAGCCTTGCAAGCAATGTGACCAATGAGTTGGTTAAGGGATGATGCATTACAGAACGAGTAAAGAGACTTGCCGGTAACGAGATTGAAATAGGTATTGGATACCGACGATCAAATCTCGGGCAAGTAACATACCGATGACAAAGGGAACAACGTATGTTGTTATGCGGTTTGACCGATAAAGATCTCCGTAGAATATGTAGGAACCAATATGGGCATCCAGGTCCCGCTATTGGTTATTGACCGAGAATAGTTCTAGGTCATGTCTACATAGTTCTCGAACCCGTAGGGTCCGCACGCTTAACGTTACGATGACAGTTTTATTATGAGTTTATAAGTTTTGATGTACCGAAGCTTGTTCGGAGTCCCGGATGTGATCACAGACATGACGAGGTGTCTCGAAATGGTCGAGACATAAAGATCGATATATTGGACGACTATATTCGGACACCAGAATTGTTCCGGGTGATTTCGGAGAAAACCGGAGTGCCGGGGGGTTACCGGAACCCCCGGGAGAGTATTGGGCCTTATAGACACAAGTTGATCTACGGATCGTTCCTTAGCCGTGTGCGGTGCCCCCCTCCACCATATTCCACCTCGGTCATATCGTCGCGGAGTTTAGGCGAAGCCCTGCGCCAGTAGAACATCATCATCTTCACCACGTCGTCGTGCTGACGGAACTCATCTCCGGAGCTTTGCTGGATCGGAGCCCGAGATCATCATCGAGCTGAACGTGTGCTGAACTCGGAGGTGCCGTACGTTCGGTGCTTGGATCGGTCGGATCGTGAAGACGTACGACTACATCAACCGCGTTGTGCTAACGCTTCCACTTACGGTCTACAAGGGTACGTGGACGAACACTCTCCCCTCTCGTTGCTATACCATCACCATGATCGTGCGTGTGCGTAGGAAAATTTTGAAATTACTACGTTCCCCAACAGGTCGCACCCTTGGAGATTTAACACGCTGCGTTAGGCTATATGATGTTGGCATGTCATCACTTAGTCACTCATACTACAACAAGGTTAGCTATAAGGTTGGCTATAAGTGTATTTTTTTACTTCTCTCTATCTCTTTCTTCGTACTCCATCCGTCCCAGAATATAAGAATGTTTTTGACACTAGTGTAGTGCCAAAAAGTTCTTATATTATGGGATAGAGGGAGTAGTATTTATTGAATTTGCCAAGGAGTGACCTCTTCCAATGAAATGGTGCTTTAGATGAGGTGCTAAGGGCATTAAATGGCTTAGCAATCAAGTCCCCAATGCATAGGTGCTTATTAGTTTTTGTTGCTAAGTTTGCTTCATTTAATTAGCTATAGACTCAAAATTGTCTTTTCACCTAGGTACACGCGCTTAGCACCGTTTCTTCCTTGGGTCACTAAACTAGTCTCTCTCTTCTTAATTAACTTGCCACATCAGACTTTATGCCTATGTGGCAAGCTTAGCACCTGTAGGAGCAAGTAAGTACTATAATAGTGGGCTATAAGCCCGCTTTACATGGGATTATTGTATATGTGGAGGAAAGAGAAGCAAGGAAAAAGTGGAGAAGTGGGCTCTCATGCAAGAGCCAGCCTCTACTACATGGTGGAGCATTGGGAGAGGCACCTGTATGGAGGTGGTCAGGAATTGGGAGACTCACGCCGGTCGTAGCACCGTAGTTAAAATGATAATGGCAAGTCAAATCACGGGGCCCCACCTGTCCAGCAGTAACTCACTGTCAAATCACACAGCCCTACGTTTGCAGCAGCCTTTGTCGAACCGACTAGGCGGAAATGCCCCACCTACCGCACAGGAAAAGCCCCACCCTCGACTTTTAAATAGTACAGTATACTAATTTTGTATCCATGGATTGCGTCATGGAGCAAAGCCTCTAGAAAACGGCGGTACACATGTACGAAGTATACAACACACCCGTCGCGTTTGCGTCTCACCCCAGACGGTCGGTCGGTCTGGCACACTGCTCTCCGAATGGAACACGCGTCATATTGCATTTGCACACACATGTGGGACCACAATTGAGAACCGACCATAGGCACACTCCCCGGCCCCGCAAGTCGGGTGACTTAATAGAAGAGGGAGACGAGCGATAGTACTAGAGAAGTGTTGTACTATGTTGGTGCCTGGACGATCCCTTAAGACACGGAAGATCAGTTCGTCCATGCATGTGACCAGACTCCAGCAGACACGACCTGGATTGGCAATCGCTACATATATCGCACGCCGTGTTGTACAGGCTGTAGTTCTCGTGAGAAATCTAAAAAGGTTTCTTGTCATCTCGCAAAATTAGGTGTCATGTGCTTCAATCACCGCGAGGGTTAAACAGCGACAAATCGAGTTGGACTAGTCATTGGGGGCACATGCACGAAGACTACTCGGCTGCCATCTAGGTAAAGCCGGCTATGTTAATTAGGACATCTATCGACGGACCCCTTTTCTACGAGTTTATCTTTAATTTGAGCTTTGTTCCTTGTCTAGTTTGTTTGTTGGGATTCATGTTGTCTCCTTTGGGCAGTGAGGTTATGATTTCTTGTCATGTGGCATTTTTCGTGTTATATGTTATAATCCGGTGCTTCAGATCAAAATGACGACAACTGCACCTCCGGGCCACGTGCATGAAGACCTCTCGACAGTCATTGACAAGGTCAAGCCGGCTCCGGTAGACAAAAGAAAACTAGTACTCCACTATATAGGCAGGAGCCTTCGCGCTTGCTTGCTAGTGTTGCTCTCTTCACACTATCTCGTCCTCTTCAGATGTAAACACGACAGCGGTGGCCACACACACTCTCTCTCTCTCTGCTCACTGCTGGTCACAGATCCAGCCAGATCCTCTCCGCCGGGGAAGGTGAGAAGGTGCAACTTTCACGCGGTCATCCTCGGCGACGACTCTTACCCACTGCTGGCGCGTCCCGATTAGCCTTCCTTCCCGTTCTCTCCCAAGCACCGCTGGCGAGGGAGGGCCTCCGACCCCTTCTTCCTTGCTGCCGTAGTGTGGGCAGATCCAGCCTCCCGCAGCCCACCTAGCGACATCCCGGTGACCATTGATACGTCCATTTTGCATCATGCTTTTATATCAATATTTATTGCATTATGGGCTGTTATTACACATTATATCTCAATACTTATGGCTATTCTCTCTTATTTTACAAGGTTTACCATGAAGAGGGGGCATGCCGGCAGCTGGAATTCTGGCTGGAAAAGGAGCAAACGTTGGAAACCTATTCTGCACAACTCCAAAAGACCTGAGACTCCACGAAACAACTTTTCAAATTTAATAAGAATTTTTGGGCAAAAGAAATAGGCCAGGGGCCCACACCGTCCAGAGATGGGGCGCCTCAGAGAGCGCCCCTATCTCCTGGGCCCCCGGTGGGCTTCCGCATCCATCTTCTGCTATATGAAGGGTTTTGTCCTCGAAAAATCGTGGGCAAGCTTACAGATTTAAACTCCGCCGCCACGAGGCGGAACCTTGGCGTAATCAATCTAGGGCTCTGGCGGAGCTGCATCGCCGGGGACACTTCCCGGAGGGGGAAATCATCACCATCGTCATCACCAATGATCCTCTCATCGGGAGGGGGTCAATCTCCATCAACATCTTCACCAGCACCATCTCCTCTCAAAACCCTAGTTCATCTCTTGTATCCAATCTTGTATCCAAACCACAAATTGGTACCTGTGGGTTGCTAGTAGTGTTGATTACTCCTTGTAGTTGATGCTATTTGGTTTACTTGGTGGAAGATCATATGTTCAGATCCTTTATGCATATTATTACCCCTCTGATTATGAACATGAATATGCTTCGTGAGTAGTTACGTTTGTTCCTGAGGACATGGGTTTAGTCTGCTATTAGTAGTCATGTGAATTTGGTATTCGTTCGATATTTTGATGACATGTATGTTGTCTCTCCTCTAGTGGTGTTATGTGAACGTCGACTACATGACACTTCACCATTATTTGGGCCTAGAGGAAGGCATAGGGAAGTAATAAGTAGAAGATGGGTTGCTAGAGTGACACAAGCTTAAACCCTAGTTTATGCGTTGCTGCGTTAGGGGTTGATATGGACCCATATGTTTAATGCTGTGGTTAGGTTTACCTTAATACTCCTTTTTGTAGTTGCGGATGCTTGCAATAGGTGATAATCATATGAGGGATGCTTGTCCATGTTAGGGCATTACCCAAGTGCAGCACCACCCACATATCAAATTATCAAAGTACCGAACGCGAATCTTCTTAACGTGATGAAAACTAGCTTGACGATAATTCCCAATGTGTCCTCAGGAGCTCCTTCTTCATTATTAGAGTTTGTCCAGGCTTATCCTTTGCTACATAAAGGACTGGGCCACCTTGCTGCACTTTATTTACTTTATTTACTTTTTGCTCGTTGCTATTTATATTATCACAAAACTATCTATCACCTACTATTTCAGTGCTTGCAGAGAAAACCTTAGTGAAAACCGCTTATCATTTCCTTCTGCTCCTCGTTGGGTTCGACACTCTTACTTATCAAAAGGACTACGATAGATCCCCTATAGTTGTGGGTCATCAAGACTCTTTTCTGGCGCCGTTACCGGGGAGCGTAGCGCTCTTGGTCAGTGGAACTTGGTAAGGAAACATTTATATAGTGTCTTGAAATTTTCTGTTACTTGTCACTATGGAAACTAATCCTTTGAGGGGCTTGTTTGGGGTATCTTCACCCCAACCAGAAGAGCCAATAGATGATCCTCAACGTACTGAACCTTATGAAAATATTCACTTTGAGATTCCTTCGGGTATGATAGAGAAACTGCTAGCTAATCCTTTTGCAGGAGACGGAACATTGCATCCCGACTTACACCTTATATTTGTGGATGAAGTTTGTGGATTATTTAAGCTTGCAGGTATTCCCAATGATGTTGTCAAAAGGAAGGTCTTTCCTTTATCTTTGACGGGAGATGCAATGACGTGGTATAGGATATGTGATGATACGAGATATTGGAACTATAAGCGGTTGAAGTTGGAATTTCACCAGAAGTTCTATCCTATGCATCTTGTTCATCGTGATCGTAATTACATATATAATTTTTGGCCTCGCGAAGGAGAAAGCATCGCTCAAGCTTGGGGGAGGCTTAAGTCAATGTTATATTCATGCCCCAATCATGAGCTCTCTCGGGAAATGATTATTCAGAATTTTTATGCTCGACTTTCTCTTAATAATCGCAACCTGCTCGATACTTCCTGTGCTGGTTCCAATATGCTGAAGACTATTGATTTCAAATGGGACTTATTGGAAATAATTAAACGCAACTCTGAAGATTGGGGTTCCGACGATGGTAAGGAGTCGTTATGACACCTAAGTTCGATTGTGTTAAATCTTTTATGGATACCGATGCTTTCCGTGGATTTAGCTCTAAGTATGGACTTGACTCTGAGATAGTAGCTACTTTTTGTGAAACTTTTGCTACTCACGTTGATCTCCCTAAAGAGAAGTGGTTTAAATATAATGCTCCTGTTGAAATTAAAGTATTTGCACCTATTACAGTCGAAGAGAAGACTATTACATATAATGATCCCATTATTCCTACTGCTTATGTTGAAAAACCTCCTTTTCCTGTTAGGATAAAAGATCATGTCAAAGCTTCGACTGTTGTCCGTAAGAGTAATACTAGGACCTATACACCTCCTGAGCAAATTAATGTTGAACCTGGTATTGCTATGATTAAAGATCTTTTGGATGAGGACTTAGATGGGCATGTTATCTCTTTTTGCGGTGAAACTGCTAATATTGCTAGACCCGATACTAAGACACGTAGACCTGTTGTAGGCACGCCTGTTATTTCTGTTAAAATAGGAGATCATTGTTATCACGGTTTATGTGATATGGGTGCTAGTGCTAATGCGATACCTTATGATCTTTATAAAGAGATTATGCACGATATTGCACCTGTTGAATTAGAAGACATTGATGTTACTATTAAGCTTGCTAATAGGGACACCATTAAACCTATTGGGATTGTTAGAGATGTTGAAGTCTTGTGTGGGAAGATTAAATAACCTGCTGATTTTCTTGTTCTTGGTTCCCCACAAGATGATTTTTGTCCCATTATTTTTGGTAGACCCTTCTTGAATACTGCTAGTGCTAAGATTAATTTTGAAAAGAGTATTGTCACTGTTGGCATAGATGGTATGTCTCATGAGTTTAATTTTGCTAAGTTTAGTAGACAACCCCGTGAAAGGGAACCACCTAGTAAGGATGAAATTATTTGTCTTGCTTCCATTGCTGTTCCACCAACTGATCCGTTAGAACAATATTTGCTAGACCATGAAAACGATATGTTTATGAAGGAAAGGGAAGAAATAGATGAAGTGTTCCTTAAACAAGAACCTTTGTTGAAACATAACCTTCCCGTTGAAATTCTTGGGGACCCCCTCCACCCAAGGGTGATCCCGTGTTTGAACTCAAACCCTTACCTGATAATCTTAAGTATGCTTATCTTGATGAAAAAGAAATATATCCTGTTATTATTAGTGCTAACCTTTCAGAGAAAGAAGAAGAAAGATTATAGAAAACTCAAGAAGCACCGAGCTGCTATTGGATATACTCTGGATGATCTTAAGGGCATTAGTCCCACATTATGTCAACACAAAATTTCAAAGGAGAAAGATGCCAAACCAGTTAGAGATCCTCAAAGACGATTAAATCCCAAGATGAAGGAAGTGGTAAGAAAGGAGATACTAAAGCTCCTTGAGGCAGGTATTATTTATCCCGTTCTTTGATAGTGAATGGGTAAGCCCTGTCCATTCTGTCCCTAAAAAGGGAGGTATTACCGTTGTCCCTAATGATAAAGATGAATTGACCCCGCAAAGAATTATTACGGGTTATAGGATGGTAATTGATTTTCTTAAGTTAAATAAAGCTACTAAGAAAGATCATTACCCTTTACCTTTTATTGATCAAATGCTAGAAAGGCTATCCAAACACACACATGTTTGCTTTCTAGATGGGTATTCGCTTCTCTCGTGATACCAGACGTTGGGGATCAATCTAAAACTACTTTTACTTGCCCTTTTGGTACTTTTGCTTATAGACGTATGCCTTTTGGTTTATGTAATGCACCTGCTACCTTTCAAAGATGCATGATGGCTATATTTTCTGATTTTGGTGAAAAGATTTGTGAGGTATTCATGGATGACTTCTCCGTCTATGGATCCTCTTTTGATTATTGTTTGAGCAACCTTGATCGAGTTTTGCAGAGATGAACTAGGGTTTGGAGATGAGATGGTGCTAGTGAAGATGTTGATGGAGATTGCCCTCTCCCGATGAGAGGAGCGTTGGTGATGACGATGGTGATGATTTCCCCCTCCCGGAGGGAAGTGTCCCCGGCAGAACAGCTCTGCCAGAGCCCTAGATTGGTTCCGCCTCCTGGCGGCGGAGTGTCATCCCGAAAGGTTGCCTCTGGTTTTTTTCTCATCGAAAGACTTCATATAGGATAAGATGGGCGTCGGAGAGCCACCTGGGGGCCCACGAGGTAGGGGGCGCGCCCCACCCTCGTGAGCAGGGTGTGGGCCCACTGGCCTTCATCTTTGGCGACGATTTTTCTTTATTTATTTTAAGATATTCCGTGGAGTTTCAGGACTTTTGGAGTTGCGTAGAATAGGTCTCCAATATTTGCTCCTTTCCCAAATTTCGTAATTCCAGCTACCGGCATTCTCCCTCTTCATGTAAACCTTGTAAAATAAGAGAGAATAGCCATAAGTATTGTGACATAACGTGAAATAACAGCCCATAATGCAATAAATATTGATATAAAAGACTGATGCAAAATGGACGTATCAACTCCCCCAAGCTTTAGACCTCGCTTGTCCTCAAGTGAAAAGCCGATAACAATAAATATGTCCTCATGTTTAGAGGTAGAGGCATCGATAAAAATAAAATACGGACATGAAGGCATCATGATCATTTCCATAACAGCAACATATATAGATTTTGTCATATGATTACTTATGTTCAAGTGATGATCTTTTCACAATGCAAAAGTATGAATCAGAAACCTTATTGAGCACCAAAGAAATTATAACCTCAGTCATTGAATCAATTGCAATTTATCATAACATCAGAAAGAGTCTATGTCAGAGCTTAAAAGCAAGTCCACATACTCAACTATCACTTAGTCCTTCATAATTGCTAACACTCACGCAATACTTGTGGTTACGGAGTTTTAATCGGACAAAGAGAAAGATAGGGGCTTATAGTTTTGCCCCACAACCTTTTACCTCAAGGGTAATGTCAACAATAATAATTCATGCTCCCCTACATCCAATTAGATATATATATATATATATATATATATATATATATATATATATATATATATATATATATATATATATCATGTTCTTTCCAACATGCTTGAGCTTGCCAAAGGATAAAATGAAAAAGGAAAGGTGAAGATCACCGTGACTCTTGCATAAGGTAGAGGATAATAATAAAAGATAGGCCCTTCAGAGAGGAAGCATAGGTTGTCATCTTGGCGTTTAGGGTTGATGCACAAAATCTTAATGCAAAATAACGTCACTTTATATTGCCCCTTGTATGTGGACCTTTATTATGCAGTCCGTCGCTTTTATTACTTCCACAACAAGTTCATACAAAGCTTATTTTCTCTGCATTAATAAGTCATGCATATTTAGAGAGCAATTTTTATTGCTTGCACTGATGACAACTTACTTGAAGGATCTTACTCAATGCATAGGTAGATATGGTGGACTCTCATGGCAAAACTGGTTTAAGGGTATTTGGAAGCACAAGTAGTATTTCTACTTGGTGCTGAGAATTTGGCTAGCATGAGGGGGAAGGCAAGCTCAACACGTTAGAGATCCATGACAACATACTTTATCTCAGATGTAAGAAAACATAACTCATTATGTCGTCTTCCTTGTCCAACCTCAACTCTTTAGCTTGTCGTATTTTAATGAATGCGCCCAATCATAAAAGATGTCAATGATAATATATCTATATGTGAAAACTCTCTTTCCTTATTACTTCCTATTAATTGCAACGATGACCAAAGCTATATTTGCCAACTCCCAACAACTTTTAATCATCATACTCTTTCTATGTGAAGTCATTACTTTCAATAAGATCAATATGAACTCTTTGATTCTTTTTATTCTTTTTCTTCTTTTCTTTTATTCACCCAAGATCATGGCAAAATAGTTAAGCCCTTGACTCAACACTAATCTTTATCATATAGCTCACGGACTCGATTACAAAGAAGGATCACAAAGCAAAACTCAAAACTAGATCATGCCATGACTCTATTCTACTAAATCAAGATACTACTAATAGGATCGAACTAAGAAAAACGGTAAAGATAGGAGTTGTGATGGTGATATGATACCAGGGCACCTCCCCCAAGCTTGGCAGTTGCCAAGGGGAGTGCCCATACCCATGTGATTATGTCTCCTTCTTTGTTGTTGACGGCGGAGGTGTTGTTGATGATGCAGGCTTGTCGTCCACCTTCCATGGCATAGGCTCACCATCATAGAAGGATGATCGAGTCTCCAGAATCCTCAAATCTGCAGCCAAACTCATCCTTTTGAATCTATATTCATACTCACAGTTTTGATTTCTGCAGATCATAAATTTGGGCTTGGAGGTGCTCGATCTTCTCATGTAGCTTAAAGATGGCCTCCTCGGTGTTCTTGGCATCCGACTCGTAGTTGTTGGTGAACTCCGCGAGCATCTTGTGGCTAGCGTTGATTCCACGCTCCACCATCCCCTGGCACTTGAAAACTTGTTGCTCCATTGCTTGAGCCTCGACTCCACGCTTACGGTTCCTTTGGTCCCTCCACAACGCGGATGTGCAGCAACCCATCACGCATCTCAATGGTTTGAGGGTGTCGCAGCACCTCCGCGAGGTAAGGGTTGATCACCTTCCCGAAGAACTTGTCCTTGGAAGCACTTGGGGTCGTCATGATGATCTAGACCTGTCAGAAAAACAGCTCGAAACAAGAACAGGGAAGATTTGCGTGATACGAGAGTCAAAACCTTCGGGAGAATATATAATGAATTCTTACCGACCAAAATACATATCGTGCAAGAAAACGGAGTCCGCAGGGCACACGAGGTGCTCACAAGGTAGGGGGGCGTGCCCAGGGGGTAGGGCGCGCCCTCCACCCTCGTGTCCTTCCCGGACTGCCACTTATTTTTCTATTTTTCTAAATAATCCAAAACGGAGAAATATTGCCTTAAAATTGTTTTGGAGTCGGTTTACTTACCGTACCACATACCTATTCCTTTTCGGAGTCCGGAACGGTCTGGAAGGTGTCCCTTATGTATTCCTCCGGGGTTACGGTTTCAATAATATTGGTTTCAACATTTATAGGATTACCTGAGATATAGTGTTTGATCCTTTAACCGTTTACCACCTTTGGATTTGTGCCTTCGAAGTTGTTGATTTTTATGGCACCGAAACGATAGACCTTCTCGATAACGTAAGGACCTTCCCATTTAGAGAGAAGTTTTCCTGCAAAAAATCTTAAACGAGAGTTGTATAGCAATACATAATCACCTACATTAAACTCGCGCTTTTGTGTTCTTTTGTCATGCCATCTTTTAACTTTTTCTTTAAACAACTTGGCATTTTCATAAGCTTGGGTTCTCCATTCATCAAGTGAGCTAATATCAAATAACATCTTCTCACCGGCAAGTTTGAAATCATAGTTGAGTTCTTTAATAGCCCAATATGCCTTATGTTCTAGTTCGAGAGGTAAGTGACATGCTTTTCCATAGACCATTTTATACGGAGACATACCCATAGGATTCTTATATGCAGTTCTATAGGCCCATAAAGCGTCATCCAGTTTCTTGGACCAATTCTTTCTAGACCTATTAACAATCTTTTGCAAAATTAATTTGAGCTCTCTATTGCTCAATTCTACCTGACCACTAGACTGCGGGTGATATGGAGATGCAATTCTATGATTAACGTCATATTTAGCAAGCACTTTACGGAAAGCACCATGAATAAAGTGTGAACCACCATCACCATTAAATATCTAGGGACTCCAAACCTCGGAAAAATAACTTCCTTAAGCATTTTAATAGAGGTGTTATGATCAGCACTACTAGTTGGAATAGCTTCTACCCACTTAGTAACGTAATCAACAAAGAACTAAAATATGTGTATATCCATTAGAGGCAGGAAAAGGTCCCATATAATCAAAGCCCCAAACATCAAATGGTTCAATAACAAGTGAATAATTCATAGTCATTTCTTGACGTCTACTAATATTACCAATTCTTTGACATCCATCACAAGACAAAACAAACTTACGGGCATCCTTGAAGAGAGTAGGCCAATAAAAACCGGATTGCAATACCTTATGTGCAGTTCTGTCTCCAGCGTGGTGTCCTCCATAAGCTTCGGAGTGACACTTGCGTAGGATCTATTCCTGTTCATGCTCAGGTACACAACGTCTAATAACACCATCTACTCCTTCTTTATAAAGATGTGGGTCATCCCAAAAGTAATGTCGCAAATCATAGAAAAACTTTTTCTTTTTTGGGTATGTGAAGCAAGGTGGTATAAATTTAGCAACAATATAATTAGCATAATCAGCATACCATGGAGTGCTACGAGAAGTGCTTATTACATTTAATTGTTCATCGTGAAAGCTATCATCAATAGGTAGTGGGTCATCAAGAACATTCTCTAACCTAGATAAGTTATCTGCAACAAGGTTCTCAGCTCCTTTTCTATCAACAATATGTAAATCAAATTCTTGCAGCAAGAGAACCCATCTAATAAGTCTAGGTTTTGCATCTTTCTTTTCCATAAGATATTTAATAGCAGCATGATCAGTGTGAATAGTTACTTTAGAATCAACAATATAGGGTCTGAATTTATCACAAGCAAATACAACTGCTAAAAGTTCCTTTTCGATAGTAGCATAATTTCTTTGAGCATTGTCTAGAGTCTTACTAGCATAGTGGATAACATTTAATTTCTTATCAACTCTTTGCCCTAGAACAGCACCTACAGTGTAATCACTAGCATCACACATAATTTCAAATGGTAAATTCCAATCTGGTGGCTGAACAACAGGTGCAGAGACTAATGCTTTCTTAAGTATTTCAAATGCTTCTACACAATCATCATCAAAGACAAATGGTACATCTTTTTGTAGTAAATTAGTCGAGGTCGAGAAATTTTTGAGAAGTCCTTAATGAACCTCCTATAAAATCCAGCGTGACCAAGGAAACTTCTTATACCTTTGATGTCCTTGGGACATGGCATCTTTTCAATAGCATCAACCTTGGCTTTATCAACTTCAATACCTCTTTCGTAAACTTTGTGCCCCAAGACAATACCTTCATTAACCATAAAGTGGCACTTTTCCCAATTCAAGACAAGATTAGTTTCTTCACATCTCTGCAAAACTCGATCAAGATTGCTCAAGCAATCATTAGAAGAGGAACCATAGACGGAAAAGTCGTCCATGAAAACCTCACAAATGTTTTCACAAAAATCAGAGAATATAGCCATCATGCATCTTTGAAAGGTAGCAGGTGCATTACATAAACCGAAAGGCATACGTCTATAGGCAAAAGTACCAAAAGGGCATGTAAAAGTAGTCTTTGATTGATCTCTAGCCGACACAGGTATTTGAGAGAAACCAGAATAACCATCTAGAAAGCAATAATGTGTATGTTTGCATAATCTTTCTAGCATTTGATCAATAAAAGGTAAGGGTAATGATCTCTCTTAGTACCCTTATTTAATTTGCGAAATCAATTACCATCCTATAACCTGTGATAATTCTTTGCGGGATCAATTCATCTTTATCATTAGGGACAATAGTAATACCTCCCTTCTTAGGGACACAATGGACAGGACTTACCCAGCGACTATCGACAGCGGGATAAATTATACCTTCCTCCAGAAGCTTGAGTATATCTTTTCTTACCACTTCTTTCATTTTAGGATTCAAACGTCGTTGAGGATCACGAACTGGTTTGGCATCCGCTTCCAAATTTATTTTATGTTGACATAGAGTGGGACTGATGCCCTTAAGATCATCAAGAGTATATCCAATAGCGGCACGGTGCTTCTTCGTAGTTTTCAATAATCTTTCTTCTTCATGCTCTGAAAGGTTAGCACCAATAATGACAGGATATATTTTCTTTTCATCAAGATAAGCATATTTAAGATTATCAGGCAACGGTTTAAGCTCAAACACGGGATCACCCTTGGGTGGAGGAGGATCCCCTAAGATTTCAACAGGCAAATTGTGTTGCGTAATAGGTTCCTGTTTAAAGAATACTTCATCTATTTCCCTTCTTTCATTCATGAACATATCATTTTCATGGTCTAGCAAATAGTGTTCTAAAGGATCACTAGGAGGTACGGCAATAGAAGCAAGACCAATAGTTTCATCCTTACTAGGCAATTCTTCCTCACGATGTTGTTTACTAAATTTAGAGAAATTAAACTCATGAACCATATCATCCAAGCCAATAGTAACAACATTCTTTTCGCAGTCTATCTTAGCATTAACAGGATTCAAGAAGGGTCTACCAAATATAATGGGACAAAAGCTATCTTGTGGAGAACCAAGAACAAGAAAATCAGCGGGATATTTGGTTTTTCACACAAGACTTCGACATCTCTAACAATTCCCATTGCAGATATAGTATCTCTATTGGCAAGTTTAATTGTAACATCAATATCTTCTAACTCAAAGAAAGTGCAATATCATGCATAATTTCTTTGTATAAGTCAATGGGTATTACACTAGCACTAGCACCCATATCACATAAGCCATGATAACAATGATCTCCTATTTTAACAGAAATAACAGCACGCCTACCACGGTCTATGTTTATCTCTAGCACAAGGTTTAGCAATTCTAGCAGTTTCACCACATAATTGAATAACATGCCCATCAATATTATCAGACAAGAGATCTTTAACAATAGCAATATTAGGTTCTACTTTGACTTGCTCAGGAGGTGTATAAGTTCTAATATTGCTTTTACGAACAACAGTTGAAGCTTTAGCATGATCCTTCATTCTAACAGGAAAAGGTGGTTTCTCAACATAAGAAGTGGGAACAATAGGATCATTATAAGTGACAGTCTTTTCCTCAACTGTAATAGGTGCAGCTACTTTTACTTCTATGGGAGGATGATATTTAAACCACTTCTCCTTGGGGAGATCAACATAAGTAGCAAAAGATTCACAGAAAGAAGCTACTATCTCAGAGTCAAGTCTATATTTAGTGCTAAACTTACGGAAAACATCGGTGTCCATAAAAGATTTAACACAATCAAACTTAGGTGTCATACCTGACTCCTTACCTTCGTCGAGGTCCCAATCTTCAAAGTTGCGTTTAATTCTATCCAATAAATTCCATTTAAATTCAATAGTCTTCATCATAAAAGAGCCAGCACAAGAAGTATCGAGCATGGTGCGATTGTTATCAGAAAGCCGAGCATAAAAACTTTGCATAATTACTTCTCTTGGGAGCTCATGATTGGCGCATGAATATAACATTGATTTAAGCCTCCCCCAAGCTTGAGTGATGCTTTCTCCTTCGCGAGGCCAAAAATTATATATATAATTGCGATCACGATGAACAAGATGCATAGGGTAATACTTTTGATGAAATTCCAATTTCAATCTTTTATAGTTCCATGATCTCATGTCATCACATAGCCTATACCATGTCAATGCGTCTCCCTTCAAAGATAAAGGGAAGGCCTTCTTCTTAACAACATCATCGGGTATACCTGCAAGTTTAAATAGTCCACAAACTTCATCCACATAGAGTAGATGTTCATCAGGATGCTTTGTTCCATCTCCTGTAAAAGTGTTAGCTAGCAGTTTTTCCATCATACCTGAAGGAATTTCAAAAGGAGTTTCGTTTTCAATAGGTTCAGTAGGTTCAGTAGGTTGAGGAGCAACTCTTTGCTCTACTGGACGGGGTGAAGATACGCCGAACAAGCCCCTCAGAGAATTACTTTCCATAGTAATAAGTGACAGAAAATTTCAGCACACTATATAAATTTTTCCTTACCAAATTCCACCTACCAAAGGCGCTACACTCCCCGGCAACGGCGCCAGAAAAGAGTCTTGATGACCCACAAGTATAGGGGATCTATCGTAGTCCTTTCAATAAGTAAGAGTGTCGAACCCAACGAGGAGCAGAAGGAAATGATAAGCGGTTTTCAGCAAGGTATTCTCTGCAAGTACTTAAATAAGCGGTAACAGATAGTTTTGTGATAAGATAGATTGTAATGAGCAACAAGTAACAAAAGTAAAAGAAAGGTGGCCCAATCCTTTTTGTAGCAAAGGACAAGCCTGGACAAACTCTTATAATAGGAAAAGCGCTCCCGAGGACACATGGGAATATCGTCAAACTAGTTTTCATCACGCTCATATGATTCGCGTTCGGTACTTTGATAATTTGATATGTGGGTGGACGGTGCTTGGGTGCTGTTCTTACTTGAACAAGCATCCCACTTATGATTAACCTCTATTGCAAGCATCCGCAACTACAACAAAAGTATTAAGGTAAACCTAACCATAGCATGAAACATATGGATCCAAATCAGCCCCTTACGAAGCAACGCATAAATTAGGGTTTAAGCTTCTGTCACTCTAGCAACCCATCATCTACTTATTACTTCCCAATGCCTTCCTCTAGGCCCAATTAATGGTGAAGTGTTATGTAGTCGACGTTCACATAAACCACTAGAGGCTAGACAACATACATCTTATCAAAATATCGAACGAATACCAAATTCACATGACTACTAATAGCAAGACTTCTCCCTTGTCCTCAGGAACAAACGTAATTACTCACAAAGCATATTCATGTTCATAATCAGAGGGGTAATAATGTGCATAAAGGATCTGAACATATGATCTTCCACCAAATAAACCAACTAGCATCAACTACAAGGAGTAATCTACACTACTAGCAACCTACTAGCACCAATCCCGGATATGGAGACAAGAATTGGATACGAGAGATGAACTAGGGTTTGGAGATGAGATGGTGCTGGTGAAGATGTTGATGGAGACTGCCCTCTCCCGATGAGAGGAGCGTTGGTGATGACGATGGTGATGATTTCCCCCTCCCGGAGGGAAGTGTCCCCGGCAAAACAGCTCTACCGGAGCTCTAGATTGGTTCCGCCAAGGTTCCACCTCCTGGCGGCGGAGTCTCATCCCGAAAGGTTGCCTTCTATTTTTTTCTCATCGAAAGACTTCATATAGGAGAAGATGGGCGTCGGAGAGCCACCAGGGGGCCCACGAGGTAGGGGCGCGCTTGTGGGGGCGCCCCACCTCGTGAGCAGGGTGTGGGCCCCCTGGCCTTCATCTTTGGCGACGATTTTTATTTATTTATTTTAAGATATTCCGTGGAGTTTCAGGACTTTTGGAGTTGCGCAGAATAGGTCTCCAATATTTGTTCCTTTCCCAGCCCAGAATTCCAGCAGCCGGCATTCTCCCTCTTCATGTAAACCTTGTAAAATAAGAGAGAATAGCCATAAGTATTGTGATATAACATGAAATAACAGCCCATAATGCAATAAATATTGATATAAAAGCATGATGCAAAATGGACGTATCACTTTCCGTAAGATGCTTGCTAAGTATGATGTCAATCATAGAATCGCATCTCCTTATCATCCGCTGTCTAGTGGTCAAGTAGAGTTGAGCAATAGAGAGCTCAAATTAATTTTGCAAAAGACTGTGAATAGATCTAGAAAGAATTGGTCCAAAAAACTTGATGATGCATTATGGGCCTATAGAACTGCATACAAAAATCCTATGGGTATGTCTCCATATAAGATGGTTTATGGAAAAGCATGTCATTTACCTCTTGAACTTGAACATAAAGCATATTGGGATATTAAAGAGCTCAATTATGACTTCAAACTTGCCGGTGAGAAGAGGTTGTTTGATATTAGCTCACTTGATGAATGGACAACCCAAGCGTATGAGAATGCCAAGCTTTTCAAAGAAAAAGTCAAACGCTGGCATGATAAGAGGATACAACAGCGTGAGTTTAACGTAGGAGATTATGTGTTATTGTTCAACTCTCGTTTAAGATTTTTTGCAGGAAAACTTCTCTCAAAATGGGAAGGTCCCTATGTTATCGAGGAGGTCTATCGTTCTGGTGCTATAAAAATCAACAACTTCGAAGGCACAAACCCGAGGGTGGTAAATGGCCAAAGAATTAAACATTATATTTCAGGTAATCTTATCAATGTTGAAACTAACATTATTGAAACCATAACCCCTGAGGAATACATAAGAGACACTTTCCAGAACGTCCCAGACTCCGAAAAGGCATAGGTACGTGGTACGGTAAGTAAACCGACTCCAATACAACTCTAATGGCAATTTTTATCAGTTTTGGATTATTTAAGGATTTTAGGAAGAAAGAAGTAGTCCGAAAGGGGCATGGGGCTCCCACGAGAGAGGAGGGCGCGCCCCCCCTGTAGGGCGCGCCCCCTGTCTCGTGGGCTCCTCGTGTGCCTCCTGGACTCCATTTTCTTGTATGTTACGTATTTTGGTCAGTAAAAATTCATTATATATACTCCCGAAGGTTTTGACCACCGTATCACGCAGATATCCTTTGTTTTCGTTTCGAGCTGTTTCTGTTGCAGATTTAGAGCGCCATGACTTCTCCCTCCTCCAACAATGAAGACAAGGATGCTTGGCTATTGAAGATAGAGTTGAAAAGGGAGGAACCAGAAGAGATCAACAAGGATGAAGGGATCAAGAAGGCCATGGAGGCTCAAGCTCCGGTGGTGAAAGAAGAAGACACCCCTCAACCTTTACCTAACCTTTCACTCCAACAGAGATTGAAACTTTCAAGATGATTGAGTTAACCCGCATACAGAACAAGTACCTCACAGAGGAGAATATTTTGTTGAAAGATCATATTGCGGGGCTCAAGGGCATTATCCGCAAGTTGGAGGAGCTTTTACGCTCGATGTGCGATTATCCACCGTCATCATCACCACCTCCATCACCTCCGAAGAAATAATCACATGGGTATGGGCACTCCCCTTGGCAACTGCCAAGCTTGGGGGAGGTGCCCCGGTATCGTATCACCATCACACTCCTATCTTTACCGCTTTATTTAGTTCGATCCTTTTAGTAGTATCTTGATCTATTAGTTCAAAGTTTTGATATCAAGTAGTTTTGAGTTTTGCTTTGTGATCTCTTTATGTAATCGAGTCCATGTGCTATCTATAATAAAGATTAGTGTTGAGTCAAGGGCTTTGCTATGCTGCTATGATCTTGAGAAAGTAGAAAGAACAAAAGAGTTCATATTGATCTTATGGATAGTGATAACTTCACACATAGAAAGTATGAGGCATAAAAATCGTTGAGAGTTGATGAACGTAGCCTTGGTCATCGTTGCAATTAATAGGAAGTAATAAGGGAAGAGGGGTTCACATATAAATATATTATCTTGGACATCTTTTATGATTGTGAAGCACTCATTAAGTATGACATGCTAAAAGAGTTGACGTTGGACAAGGAAGACAACGTAATGGTTTATGTTTTCCGACATCTCAATTAAAGTATATTGTCATTGACCTTCCAAACATGTTGAGCTTGCCTTTCCCCCTCATGCTGGCCAAATTCTTTGCACCAAGTAGAGATACTACTTGTGCTTCCAAATATCCTCAAACCCAGTTTTGCCATGAGAGTCCACCATACCTACCTATGGATTGAGTAAGATTCTTCAAGTAAGTTGTCATCGGTGCAAGCAATAAAAATTGCTCTCTAAATATGTATGACTTATTAGTGCAGAGAAAATAAGCTTTGTACGAACTTGTTGTGGATGTAATAAAAGCGACGGATTGCATAATAAAGGTCCACATACAAGGGGCAATATAAAGTGACGTTCTTTTGCATTAAGACTTTGTGCATCAACCCTAAACGCGCATGACAACCTCTGCCTCCCTTTGCGAAGGGCCTATCTTTTACTTTATGTTTTTACTTTATGCTTGAGTCAAGGTGATACTCACCTTTCCCTTTTTATTTTTTATCCTATGGCAAGCTCCTCATGTTTGAAAGATCATGATACATATATCCAACTGGATGTAAGTTGGCATAGGCTATTATCGTTGACATCACCTAAAGGTGAATATGTTGGGAGGCAACACAATAAGCCCCTATCTTTCTCAGTGTCCGGCTAAAACTCTATAACCATAAGTATTGCGTGAGTGTTAACAATTATAGGGGACTACAAGATAGTTGAGTATGTGAGCTTGTTGAAAAACTCTATTATTGACTCTTTCTGATGTTACGATAAATTGCAATTGCTTCAATGACTGAGATTATAGTTCGTTAGTTCCCAATGAAGTTTTTGAACCATACTTGACATTGTGAATTGTTTATTACTTGAACGTAAGGAATCATATGACAAAATCCATATATGTTGCTGTTATTAGAATGATCGTGATGCCCTCATGTCCGTATTTTATTTTTATCGACACCTCTATCTCTAAACATGTGGACATATTTTTCGACTTCGGCTTCCGCTTGAGGACAAGCGAGGTCTAAGCTTGGGGGAGTTGATACGTCCATTTTGCATCATGCTTTTATATCAATATTTATTGCATTATGGGCTGTTATTACACATTATATCTCAATACTTATGGCTATTCTCTCTTATTTTACAGGGTTTACCATGAAGAGGGGGAATGTCGGCAGCTGGAATTATGGCGGAAAAGGAGCAAACGTTGGAAACCTATTCTGCACAACTCCAAAAGACCTAAGACTCCACGAAACAACTTTTCAGATTTAATAAGAATTTTTGGGCAAAAGAAATAGGCCAGGGGGCCCACACCCTGTCCAGGAGACAGGGGGCGCCCCCCCTGTAGGGCGCGCCCTTTATCTCCTTGGCCCCCTAGTGGGCTTCCGGCGTCCATCTTCTGCTATATGAAGGGTTTTGTCCTGGAAAAAATCGTGGGCAAGCTTACGGGATGAAACTCCGCCGCCACGAGGCGGAACCTTGGCAGAATCAATCTAGGGCTCTAGCGGAGCTGTTCTGCCGGGGACACTTCCCTCTGGGAGGGGGAAATCATCACCAACGTCATCACCAACGATCCTCTCATCGGGAGAGGGTCAATCTCCATCAACATCTTCACCAGCACCATCTCCTCTCAAAACCCTAGTTCATCTCTTGTATCCAATCTTGTATCCAAACCACAAATTGGTACCTGTGGGTTGCTAGTAGTGTTGATTACTCCTTGTAGTTGATGCTATTTGGTTTACTTGGTGGAAGATCATATGTTAAGATCCTTTATGCATATTCTTACCCGTCTGATTATGAACATGAATATGCTTTGTGAGTAGTTATGTTTGTTCCTGAGGACATGGGTGAAGTCTTGCTATTAGTAGTCATGTGAATTTGGTATTCGTTCGATATTTTGATGAGATGTATGTTGTCTCTCCTCTAGTGGTGTTATGTGAACGTCGACTACATGACACTTCACCATTATTTGGGCCTAGAGGAAGGCATAGGGAAGTAATAAGTAGATGATGGGTTGCTAGAGTGATAGAAGCTTATACCCTAGTTTATGCGTTGCTTCGTTAGGGGTTGATATGGACCCATATGTTTAATGTTGTGGTTAGGTTTACCTTAATACTCCTTTTTGTAGTTGCGGATGCTTGCAATAGGGGTTAATCATAAGTGGGATGCTTGTCCATGTTAGGGCAGTACCCAAGTGCCGGTCCACCCACATATCAAATTATCAAATTACCGAACGCGAATCTTACGAACGTGATGAAAACTAGCTTGACGATAATTCCCAATGTGTCCTCGTGAGCTCCTTCTTCATTATTAGAGTTTGTCCAGGCTTATCCTTTTCTACATAAAGGATTGGGCCACCTTGCTGCACTTTATTTACTTTATTTACTTTTTGCTCGTTGCTATTTATCTTATCACAAAACTATCTATCACCTACTATTTCAGTGCTTGCAGAGAAAACCTTACTGAAAACCGCTTATCATTTCCTTCTGCTCCTCGTTGGGTTCGACACTCTTACTTATCGAAAGGACTACGATAGATCCCCTATACTTGTGGGTCATCAACCATCAGGTATAACTTCCTTCGAAACCGGCCTTGCTCTACTCCCCGAGCTCCTGACGTCGCTGCATTTGTATCTTTTACTATTTCTCATGCCCCTCGTAGATAGGATCGATCGGCTGTTTGAAAACCACCTAAATTTTTACGGTTAACAGGTAAGACTAGTTCATGCACTCGAATCTAGTACTACTTGGTTCAAACAAGGAAGAAAGGGGGTGGGGTGGGGGAAGATTTATTACCTGAATCTAGGACTTGGTCGAAACAGGAAATAATGGGGGCGTAAAGTAGCAGAGACTAGCTATCCAACTGGTCTATAGGTCTAACAGGGAAATAAAGGGAAACACAGTACAAACTCAATATAAACCGGATCTATTGGTTGAAAAAGGAAAGAAAGTGGGGAGTGGGGGACAAGTCAACAGAGTAAGTCCAACACTAGATTTGCTAGCCTCACACAGTATAAGGTGGCTATACCGAACAAATATGGGACCAAACTAGATATCCTGTTCTGATGTTTGTTGCCCCGACCACTCTTATGTAATACCACTGGTAAAATGTAGCAGTCGCACTGTTAAAAGTATGGACACGTTAAACCAATGTTGTTTTCAATGTAATGCCTCCAGTAATATGAATCAATGGCACTTTTTTACATGTCCTGCTAAATTTCCCATTAAGATAAGTTGGTTCTTCGCGTTAGAAATGCAACTGTCCTGGTCCGCCTACTCTCCCGTGCCCAAAGTAATGTCGTATTTAACATTGTCATAGTTAATCCTAATGCCCACACTAATATCTAGCAATGCCACTGCTTTAGAAGTTGCTACTGTCCTTGTAGGATTGCCATTCATATAAGGAACATGCTTCTTTTCATTTGATGCATGTTTCATCACTTGTTAGTCACCCTCCTTTCCACCTTTTTTGTGCAAACCGAGATATACATTTCACGCTCGATCTTAGCTGAACTGCACAAATGATATCTGTCGGTGTCAAAACCGGCGGATCTCGGGTAGGGGGTCCCGAACTGTGCGTCTAGGCGGATGGTAACAGGAGACAAGGGACACGGTGTTTTTACCCAGGTTCGGGCCCTCTCGATGGAGGTAAAACCCTACTCATGCTTGATTGATATTGATGATATGGGTAGTACAAGAGTAGATCTACCACGAGATCAAGGAGGCTAAACCCTAGAAGCTAGCCTACGGTATGATTGTTGTAATGGTTGTTCGTCCTACGGACTAAAACCCTCCGGTTTATATAGACACCGGAGAGGGCTAGGGTTACACAGAGTCGGTTACAACGGTAGGAGATCTACATATCCGTATTGCCAAGCTTGCCTTCCACGCCAAGGAAAGTCCCATCCGGACACGGGACGAAGTCTTCAATCTTGTATCTTCATAGTCTTGGAGTCCGGCCGATGAAGATAGTACAGCTATCCGGACACCCCTAGTCCAGGACTCCTCAAGAGCCCACGAACCAGGCTTCAATGACGACGAGTCCGGCGCGCATATTGTCTTCGGCATTGCAAGGCGGGTTCTTCCTCCGAATAATTCATAGAAGATTGTGAACACCAGGATAATGTCCGGCTCTGTAAAATAAATTCCACATACCACCGTAGAGAGAATAATATGTACACAAGTTCAATCCGCTGACGTATTTTGTGGCGTGACGTCACACCACTACCAAGCCTCTACTTGAATCGTTTTTATTATACCACCTCAGCGCGTTTAGCGAAGCGGTTTCCTTGGCACGTCTTGTCGAAGCAGAGATCGTGTTCCCCTTATTCCGGGATTCCCATCAATACGGACGTGGTTAACCAAACCGTGCCCGTTGCCACGCCTCCTCTATCGAAGGTGAGTCCCAAACGGTCACGGGGACGGGTCTTGGTATTCTCCCTCTTTATAATGAGACCAAGGCTCATTTCTTTTCTTCAATCCTAAATCGAATCTGCCCCTCGCCCCGAGTTCCAACACCCAGAGCCCCAGATTCGAGCGCCTCGACCTTCGACAATGTCCGGCTCCGACCTACAGGGCCGGTGGATGCCCTCCTCCGTCACGGAAGAGGGCGTGCTAAAGCTGAGAGAAGCCAGTGCACGACCTACAAGATTTCGCATAGGTTGCCCGCCAAAGGGCAAGTCATTCCTACTCCCGAGCCCGGCGAGAGCGTCGTGTTTGTGTCCCACCTCCGTCGGGGTTTAGGCTTCCCGACGGATCCTTTTGTGAGAGGGCTCATGTTTTACTATGGGTTGGAATTCCACGACTTGGCTCCGGAGTCCACCCTCCACATCTCATCATTCATTGTCGTCTGCGAAGCCTTCCTCCGCACTACCCCTCACTTCGGTTTGTGGCTCAAAACCTTTAACATGGAGCCGAAGATAATCGAGGGGTGTCAATCAGAGTGCGGTGGGGCGGTTGTAAGCAATAGGGCCGATGCTCCATGGCCCGAGGGCTCTTTCCAGGAGGAGCTCGGCTTGTGGCAACAGGAGTGGTTCTATATTACCGCTCCCAGGGGCAGCAGGCAGAAGCCGCCGCCCATCTTTCACTCGGCCCTCCACAACGGCTGATGTCATGGGTCAACCAAGAGCTCGACTGGGGGCCGTCAAAGGACGTACCCCTATTGCAGGGCCGGATTCGAGACCTCCAAGAGAGGGAGGTCAATCTGGACGTAGTGATGCAGGTTATGCTGATTCGGCGTCTTCTGCCCTGCAAACGTCGCCCCCTCCGCCTGTGATAATTCAATCCAGAGGGGCCACGAGCTCTCCAACACTTCATGGGTGCGACGCCCGTGGAAATGTACAAATTGTTCTTCGGATCACAAGAAGTGTGTCCGGAATTGACCGAGGATGCCGACCTAAGCTGCAATCGCCCGGACGCTCAAGTAAGTAGCCCTGTGTCTAGACACACTGTTTGTTTGCATATTCTTGGATTTGCCTTTTAACCAACCGTCCTTCGAACAGGAGTGGATAGCGCAAGCCAAACTGATACGGTGTCCGGCCCACCTCCCAGAGACCACGTCGGATCCGGTGTTGGTCAAGATGCTGGAGGTTGCGCCTCTAGAGGAGGGCGAAGGGGAAAACAGAGAAACTACCGCCTCTACTAAGGAGGCTTTGGAGAAATGGGGGATCGAGAATCCCTCCCTTCATGGGGAGAAGAGGACCGCTTCCAAAGACCCGGAGGCTAAGGCCTCAAAGCGGGGGAAGAAATCTTCACCAGAGGGTCCTACGCTAGGGGAGGCCCCGGCCGCACTATCTCCCCCAAGGAATCAGCCCTCCAGCAAGCCGTAAGTAGAAAAAGGGGAGTATTGTAACAAGGGACGTCCCTATTTTTGCTTCTGAGGATAACCGAAGTTTTTACCTTGTAGTTCGGATCTCCGTCCTTCTCAGCTGAGCTCGTCTTCGGGGGACCTTCGTCCGGAGATGATGGAGAGCGAGACGCCTCCATCTGCCGCACCGTCGGGTGGGGCGGACGACCCTGAGGTCTCGTCGCGGAGGGTGTCCCCGGGTCCGGCAGGGCCAGAGAGTTCGGCACCAGCTGGTGTACGGCCCGGGGAGGTGAAGGATCTGCTCGAGAGGGTGTCTATCTCAGAAGGTCACCGTACATTGATGAGTATGGTGATTGAAAGAATTTCATCCGCCGAGGGCGGGTTGCATGATGCCGTCAGAAGTTTGCTGGCGGGGTTTGAGGTACGTAAAAATGACATACCTTTTGACAGTTTTGCACGTAAAGCGCGCCCTGTATAGATAGTAGCCCCTGAGACTCGGTATGTTGTCGAAAGCGACAGCGTGCCAAGGATCATAATCTCAGGTATTAATTCTCGCCTTTCCTACACAGGTGGCGGATAGTCCGGTGGCCCGCCGGACTGATGGAGTTGCCGAACTAAAGCGGCAACTCGACGTTGCGGATGCGGACATCGCGCTGGTCAATAAACGACTTGACGAGTCACAAGGTAGGTTGTTTCTCTGTGGTCACCTAGTAAGGGAGCTGATGCCCATTCCTTACAACATGTATGCTTAATGCAGATGGTGCCGCTGCTGTGGAGGACCTTCGGGCAGAGCTTGCTCGAGCCAAGGAGCAGGCCAGAAGGAGTGATGCGGCTGCCTCGAAGGCAGTCGAAGAGCTAGAAGCCGAAAGGGCTGCTCACTGCCGAAGCAGGGAGGAGACGGCCGGGATGGCCGTGGAGCTGAAGGATGTTACCGACCGCTACGAGGTTCTTAAAAAGGAATGCCGAGCAGAGCAAGAAGACCTGAAGAAGGCCACCGCCGAAGCCAAGGATGCCCGTTCTGCAATGAGGGCTATAAAGGAGGAGCTGCGTCAGGCCGGAGATAATGCGGCTGGCAAGCCCTTTCTGCTGCGCAGGAAGTTCACAGATCAGAAGTATGCTCAGCTTGGCCAGCTGTGGGGTCCGTAGGATCCTTATCTGGATTTGGCGGCGAGTGCGGCGGATGCGGTTGTGCATTTCCGAAGCCAAAAGGATCACGAGACAGAAGAGCTTTTTTGGTCTCAATTCCACAGTCCGGAGTGTTCACTTCCGTTGACCGATCGGTTGCCTGAGTGGGCTGAGCTGAATAGATTGTCCGGATTGGCCATGACAGATGTAGTGACTCATCTGTTTCCGGATAAGCCCAAGCCGAAGAGTTATTTAGGCTTATTGCTGCAATTCCTTGGGGTGGTGCCGCATATCAAGGCGGTGAAGCGGTCGGCATGCATAGAGGGTGCACAGATGGCCCTCGCCCGTGTGAAGACATATTGGACGGAGATGGATGCCACCGCTATTGCAACCCAGGGTTCGGACGAAAGCTGGTTACCCGCCGAGCACTATTTTGGAGAAGTTCTGCAGGGTGCTCGTGTAATAGAGTCGCAGTGCTCAAAAAATGTCATGTTCAAATGATCTTTATGATTTGTAAAACAATATTCATAACATAAGTGCTTTTTATACTTGTGCGTTCAAGTATTGAAATATCTCTTGTGCGGCCGTTAATGTATACTTGTGTATAACCTGAAAGATGGCAGTCTTGGCTTCAGCCCCCACGCACATGGTGCGGGGGTGTTTGCAAAATAGCGCATTTTCACACTTAATCCAACATCTTGGTCCTGTGAAGGAGGTGGTAGCGTAGCAAATAAGGCAACCGGACTATAATGCTTTATCACTTTCACTTAGCCATAGGAGTTCGAAGGTGGGGCTACGATATAGCCCCTAGGGGCACCGCGCTCTCCGAATTCGGGGCGCATATGTGCCTGACCGGGAAACGGTCCTTCGTCAAAGCGGAGGAATTCTAGACATTCCGGTAGTCGATCGAGTGGTTGACCAGTCTCTCGCTGTATCATGACAGTCAGTGGCATGACGTCACACCACAACCAAGCCTTTACTTGAATCGTTTTTATTATACCGCCTCAGCGTGTTTAGCGAAGTGGTTTCCTTGGCACGTCTTGTCGAAGCAGAGATCGTGTTCCCCTTATTCCGGGATTCCCATCAATACGGACGTGGGTAACCCAACCGTGCTTGTTGCCACGCCTCCTCTATCAAAGGTGAGTCCCAAACGGTCACGGGGACGGCTCTTGGTATTCTCCCTCTTTATAATGAGACCAAGGCTCGTTTCTTTTCTTCAATCCCCAATCGAATCTACCCCTCGCCCCGAGTTCCAACACCCAGAGCCCCAGATTCGAGCGCTTCGGACCTTCAACAATGTCCGGCTCCGACCTACATGGCCGGTGGATGCCCTCCTCCATCACGGAAGAGGACGTGCTAAAGCTGCGAGAAGCCAGGTACCTGACCTGCGAGATTTCGCATAGGTTGCCCGCCAAAGGGCAAGTCATTCCTACTCCTGATCCCGGCGAGAGCGTCGTCTTCGTGTCCCACCTCCGTCGGGGTTTAGGCTTCCCGATGGATCCTTTTGTGAGAGGGCTCATGTTTTACTATGGGTTGGAATTCCATGACCTGGCTCCAGAGTCCATCCTCCACATCTCATCATTCATCGTCGTCTGCGAAGCCTTCCTCCGCACTACTCCCCACTTTGGTTTGTGGCTCAAGACCTTCAACATGGAGCCGAAGATGATCGAGGCGTCAGCGAGTCTTGGCGGGCGGTTATGTGAAGGGCCGATGCTCCATGGCCCGAGGGATCTTTCCAGAGGAGCTCGGCATGTGGCAACAGAGTGGTTCTATATTACCGCTCCTAGGGGCAAGCAGTGAAGCTGCCGCCCATCTTCCTTCGCCGGGCCCTCCACAGCCGCTGATGTCGTGGGTCAACCAAGGGCTCAACTGGGGGCCGTCAAAGGACGTACCTCTATTGCAGGGCCGGATTCGAGACCTCCAAGAGAGGGAGATCAATCTGGTCATGGTGATGCAGGTTATGCTGATTCGGCGTCTTCTGCCCTGCAAGCGTTGCCCCCTCCACCTGTGGGAATTCAATCCAGAGGTGCCACGAGCTCTCCAACACTTCATGGGTACGACACCCGTGGAGATGTATAAATTGTTCTTCGGATCACAAGAAATGTGTCCGGAATTGACCGAGGATTCCGGCCTAAGCTGCAATCGCCCGGATGCTTAGGTAAGTGGCCCTGCGTCCGGACACACCGTTTGTTCGTGCCTTCTTGAATTTGCCTTTTAACCCATCGTCTCTTGAATAGGAGTGGATAGTGCAAGCGAAACTGATACGGTGTCTGGCCCCCCTCCCAGAGACCGCGTCGGATCCCGTGCAGGTCAGGATGCTGAAGGTTGCACCTTCAGACGAAGGCGAAGGGGAGAACAGAGAAACTACCGCCTCTACCAAGGAGGCTTTTGAGAAAGGGGGAATCGAGAATCCCTCCTTCCAAGGGGAGAAGAGGACTGCTTCCGAAAACCCGAAGGCGAAGGCCTCGAAGCGGGGGAAGAGATCTTCACCAGAGGGTCCTGCGTCTGGGGAGGCCCTGGCCGCACTATCTCCCCTAGGGAATCAGCCCTCTAGCGAGCCGTAAGTAGAAAAGGGGGGGGGTTCTGTAATAAGAGACATACCTATTTTTGCTTCTGAGGATAACCGAAGTTTTTACCTTGTAGTTCGGATCTCCGTCCTTCTCAGGTGAGCTTGTCTTCGGGGGACCTTCGTCCGGAGATGATGGAGAGCGAGACGCCTCCATCTGCCACACCATCAGGTAGGGCGGACGAACCTGAGGTGTCATCACGGAGGATATCCCCGAGTCCGGCAGGGCCGGAGAGTTCGGCACCAACTGGTGTGCGGCTGGGGGAGCTGAAGGATCTGCTTGAGAGGGCGTCTATCTCAGAAGGTCACCGTTCATTGATGAGTATGGTGATTGGAAGAATTTCGTCCGCCGAAGGCGGGTTGCATGATGCCGTCAGAAGTTTGCTGGCGGGGTTTGAGGTACGTAAAAATGACATACCTTTTGACAGTTTTACACATAAAGTGCGCCCTGTATAGATAGTAGCCCCTAAGACTCGGTATGTTGTCGAAAGCGACAGCGTGCCGAGGATCAAAATCGCAGGTATTAATTTTCGCCTTTCCTATGCAGGTGGCGGATAGTCCGATGGCCAGCCGGACTGATGGAGTTGCCGAACTAAAGCGGCAACTCGACGTTGCGGATGCGGACATCGCGCTGGTCAATAAGCGACTTGACGAGTCACAAGGTAGGTTGTTTCTCCGTGGCCACCTAGTAAGGGAGTTGAAGCCCACTCCTTACAACATGTGTGCTTAATGCAGATGGTGCCGCTGCTATGGAGGGCCTTCGGGCAGAACTTGCTCGAGCCAAGGAGCAGGCCAGAAGGAGTGATTGGGCTGCCTCGAGGGCGGCCGAAGAGCTGGAAGCCGAAAGGGCTGCTCACTGCCGAAGCAGGGAGGAGATGGACGAAATGGCCGTGAAGTTGAAAGATGTTACCGCCCACTATGAGGTTCTTGAAAAAGAACGCCGAGCAGATCAAGAAGACCTGAGGAAGGCCACCGCCGAAGCCAAGGATGCCCGTTCTGCAATGAGGGCTATAAAGGAGGAGCTGCGCCAGGCCGGAGATATTGCGGCTGGCAAGCCCTTTCTGCTGCGCAGGAGGTTTACAGATCCGAAGTATGCTCAGCTTGGCCAGCTATGGGGTCCGGAGGATCCTTATATGGATTTAGCGGCGAGTGCGGCACATGTTGTCGTGCACTTCTGAAGTCAAAAGGATCACAAGACGGAAGAGCTTTTTTGGTCTCAATTCCATAGTCCGGAGCGTTCACTTCCGCTGACCGATCGGTTGGCTGAGTGGGCTGAGCTGAATAGATTGTCCGGACTTGCCATGACGGATATCGTGGCTCATGTCTGGCCGGATAGGCCCAAGCCGAAGAGTTATTTCGGCTTATTGCAGCAATTCCTTGGGGCGGTGCCGCATATAAAGGCGATGAAGCGGTCGGCCTGCATAGAGGGTGCACGGATGGCCCTCGCCCGTGTGAAGACATACTGGACGGAAATGGATGACACCGATGTTGCAACCCGGGGTTCGGACGAGAGCCGGTTACCCGCCGAGCACTATTTTGGGGACGTTCTACGTGGTGCTCGTGTAATAGAGTCGCAGTGCTCAAAAAATTTCATGTTCAAATGATCTTTATGGTTTGTAAACGATGTTTATAGTATAAGCGCTTTTTGTACTTGTGCGTTCAAGTATTGAAATATCTCCTGTGCGGCCGTTAATGTATACTTGTGTATAACCTGAAAGATGGCACTCTTCGGCTTCAGCCCCCACGCACGTGGTGCGGGGGTGTTTGCGAAATAGCGCATTTTCACACTTAATCCAACGTCTTGGTCCTGTGAAGGAGGTGGTAGCGTAGCAAACGAGGCAACCGGACTATAATGCTTTATCACTTTCACTTAGCCATAGGAGTTCGAAGGTGGGGCTACGATATAGCCCCTAGGGGCACTGCGTTCTCCGGATTTGGGGCGCGTGTGTGCCTGACCGGGAAGCGGTCCTTCGTCAAAGCGGGGGAATTCTAACATTCCGGAGGTCGATCGAGTGGTTGACCAGTCTCTCGCTACATCATGACAGTCAGTTTTCGGCTTTCTCTACTGAGGTGCTCACCCGGCCGAACCGGGGCACAATCGCAGTAGTTCTCCTGGTGCCGCGTTAGCCGATGATACGGAACGTAAGGCAGCAAAACACAGGAGCCGGGCAAACCCAACATTTGACCAAAGACATGATTCGGAGCTGATGCATATAAGGCCTAACTCGAGACGCCGAACACTCCCTGAGGTGTTCGGTCTTTATGATGACGGGCAGATCAATGCCCTAAGCCCCTAGTGTCCAGGTACACGCGAGATCCTCTAACGCGGCCGATGCCAAAACGTCAGCCTCCTCTCTGGTTATGATGAGAAACCAGGGGATGTATAGCAACAAGAGACAGTAAAAAAGGTTTACGCAGGGTCTTAATCTGAAAAGAATCCTTGCAACGGGTCCCTACTGCACGTCTGCGCCTGTGTCTCCGTTGTGCTGTATCCTGGACGGGTGTAACACGCTGTTCATCTGTAAAAGAGAGGAACTTAGTTTGAAAAGAAATCGGGTGAAAAATGTATTTAAAACAGAGTATGAATAAATGAATAAAGTTGAGCTTTTGTTGGCTCTTTATTGCTCATACGCACAACCCCTTGTGAAGGGGTGTGCGGCTAGGGAGCCCCTAGTTTATTTATGCCGGACTCGCCTAGCCGTGTCCAGGGTCTTGAACGACCTTTTAATGAGATGATGCCGCATGGACCAGGCATTTTAAGTGTAAGAGACGCGTAGTGCGGTACTGCGTTAAAGCGGACAAAAGCTTCACGTCCCAATAGTGCTTGATGGCTACTTTTGAATGGGGCGACATGAAAGATTAGCTTTTCACGTCGGAAGTTGTCGGGTGACCCGAACACAACTTCTAGTAGTAAGGAGCCCGTGCACTTGGCGTAAGGGCTGGCGTCACTCCTTTGAAGGAAGTGCGGCTATGGCGAATTTTAGTAAGGTCTATCCCCAACTTGCGGATTGTGTCCGGATATAGCAGGTTTAAATCGCTGCCGCCATCCATTAGGACTTGTGTAAATTGTAGTCCGTCGATTATAGGATCCAATATCAGAGCAGTCCATCCTGTGTTTCGAATACTTCTGGAATAATCCAGGTGGTCGAAAGTAATTGGTTTTGACATCCAATCTCGAGTTTCCGCTGGGGTGGACCGTGCGACACCTACTTTGGCGGGTGCCGCACTGTTGTTCCGTATTATCACATGAAGTGAGTTTACTGTTTCGACTTCTTGAGGGAAAGTCTTTTGTTTTTCGGCGCTCTGCTGGTGGGGTTCGTCGTCATCCTCGCTTGGTGCGTCGAGCCCCTTGTGTTCGGTGTTGAGTCGGCCGGACTGTTTGAAGACCCAACAATCCCGGTGGGTGTGGTTTGCAGGCTTTCCGGAGGTAGTGTGGATTTGACATATCCGATCCAAAATTTTGTTTAGGTTGGATAGCTCGTCACTGTTGTCCTTAAGAGGCAGTGTTTTTATTGTTCGGCCGCGAGCTTTTGAATCCGGTGTTGACCGCCGTGTTCTTTGGGCTCTTTTCTTTATTTCGGCGCTGGTCCTTTCTGCGCCGTGATTTTCCGTTTCAATCTCTAATCTTGGATGTAGTCGGGTCGCTGGTGCTGCATCTTGCTAGCCAACTGTCTTCCCCCGCGCAAAAGCGGGTCATGAGACTTGTTAGCGCGGCCATTGTTCTCGGCTTCTCTTGGCCGAGGTGTCTGGCGAGCCATTCGTCTCGGACATTATGTTTAAAAGCTGCTAAGGCTTCGGCGTCCGGACAGTCGACTATTTGGTTCTTTTTTGTGAGGAACCTGTTCGAATTCTTGCGCTGATTCTCCGGGCTGTTGAGTTATGTGACTTAAATCGTCTGCATCCGGAGGGCGGACATAAGTCCCCTGAAAATTTGCTCTAAACGCGTCCTCGAGCTCTTCCCAACGTCCAATGGTATTTTCTGGGAGGCTTTTGAGCCAATGCCGAACTGGCCCTTTGAGCTTGAGGGGTAGATATTTTATGGCGTGGAGATCGTCTCCTCTAGCCATATGTATGTGCAGGATGTAATCCTCAAGCTAGACTCCGGGGTCTGTTGTTCCGTCATATGCCTCTATGTTTACGGGTTTGAACCCCGCTGGAAATTCATGATCCAGCACCTCATCGATGAAACATAGTGGGTGTGCGGCGCCCCTGTATTTAGGTGTGCCGTTATCTTCGAACACGCGGCGTATTGTGTTGCTTCCTGGGGCCCTCTTCTTTGGCCCATAAATGGACCTGACCGGGCCATCCGTTTCGCGAGGATATTTATGTGTGTCATGTGCCGGCTTATGTGCGGCGCCGCTTGCCGCTCTTGGCCTGTCATCTGGTCGTCTATCCGGCCAGGCGGCCTCTTTGCTTTTTGATTGTGGGGGCTCTACGGCCTCCTCGTCGATTTCGGGCAGCAGCTTGCGCTTCGGGTAGCTCTTTGTTTGGTGGCTATTGCCATATTTGTCCGCGGTCTTGAGTACTTTGCTCCACCTCATTCTGAGTATGTCTTCCGCTGTTTTGAGCTTCCGTTTCTCCTTCTTCAAACTTCTTGCAGTGGCGACAAGCCTTTTTTGAAGGTTCTTATGCTCCGGTGGTGTGTCCGGCGTGAGATCGTCTGGACTGTTGTTTTCGCCGAGGATGAGTTGATTATCCGATTCATCCTGTTCGGATGGCTGCTTGGTTGCATGTTCGTCGCCCACTGGTTTGCCCTGCTCTATGGCTGGGTCATTATGAGTGCTATTGTTATCGAGGCGGGTCTTGGGGCGGCGCTTGCGTCGCTGTTTTGGTTGTTTTTCGGGGGAATTATCCTTCGCCGCGTCCCGTTGTTCCTCGTTATCTCTCCCTCTTGGGGTGTCCACCATATATATATCATGAATTGAGGTGGCTTTCCGGTGCCCGGTAGGTGCTGGTTCTTGGTCGTCTTCGGCGTCGTCGTCCATACCGTCGATGTCTTCGGAGTCGTAGTCTAGCATGTCGGTTAGATCGTCGACAGTGGCTACAAAGTGGGTGGTGGGTGGGCTTTGAATTTCTTCGTCGTCCACATCCCAACCATCCTGACCGCAGTCCGGCCAGGGCTCTCCTGATAACGAGAGATACTTTAGCGAATTCAGTATGTCGCCAAAGGGTGAGTGCTGAAAGATGTCCGCCGCGGTGAACTCCATGATCGGCGCCCAATCGGATTCGATTGACAGGGGCGCAGGAGGTTCGGAGTCCGGCGAGGAGTCCGGCACCTCGGAGTCACGAGCTTTGCAAAGGACAAGGTCAGTATTCGGCTCCATCGCCGTAGAAGTTGCAGCCCCCGAGGAGGTGTCCAACCACCTGTCCTCGATCTGCGCGGTCGGCTCCGAGTTGTGGGTCAGAGCGGACTCATGTGCGGCCTCCAGGGTACTGTCCGGTGGCAGAGCTAAATTGTGCCCATTGTGACAGTGCGGCGCGCTCGTCTTTGGCTCGAGTCCATCGAAGATCAAGTCTCCGCGGATGTCAGTCGTGAAGTTTAGGCTTCCAAACCTGACGTGATGGCCAGGGGCGTAGCTTTCGATCTGCTCCAGATGGTCAAGCGAATTGGCCCACGGTGCAAAGCCGCCGAACACGAAGATCTGTCCGGGGAGAAAAGTCTCACCCTGGACTGCGTTGTTGTTGATTGAAGAAGCCATCAAGCCTATCGGTGACGACACAGAGGAACTCTCAATGAAAGCACCAATGTCGGTGTCAAAACCGGCGGATCTCGGGTAGGGGGTCCCGAACTGTGCGTCTAGGCGGATGGTAACAGGAGACAAGGGACACGATGTTTTTACCCAGGTTCGGGCCCTCTCGATGGAGGTAAAACCCTACTCCTGCTTGATTGATATTGATGATATGGGTAGTACAAGAGTGGCTCTACCACGAGATCAAGGAGGCCAAACCCTAGAATCTAGCCTATGGTATGATTGTTGTAATGGTTGTTCGTCCTACAGACTAAAACCCTCCGGTTTATATAGACACAGAAGAGGGCTAGGGTTACATAGAGTTGGTTACAATGGTAGGATATTTACATATTCGTATCGCCAAGCTTGCCTTCCACGCCAAGGAAAGTCCCATCTGGACACGGGACAAAGTCTTCAATCTTGTATCTTCATAGTCTTGGAGTCCGGCCGATGATGATAGTCCGGCTATCCGGACACCCCCTAGTCTAGGACTCCCTCAGGAGCCCCTAGTTTATTTATGCCGGACTCGTCTAGCCGTGTCCGGGGTCTTGAACGACCTTTTAATGAGATGATGCCGCGTGGACCGGGCATTTTAAGTGTAAGAGACGCGTAGTGCGGTATTGGGTTAAAGCGGGCGAAAGCTTCACGTCCCAATAATGCTTGATGGCTACTTTTGAATGGGGTGACATGGAAGATTAGCTTTTCGCGACGGAAGTTGTCGGGTGATCCGAACACAACTTCTAGTAGTAAGGAGCCCGTGCACTTGGCGTAAGGGCCTGGCGTCACTCCTTTGAAGGAAGTGCGGCTATGGCGAATTTTAGTAGGGTCTATCCCCAACTTGCGGATTATGTCCGGATATAGCAGGTTTAAATCGCTGCCACCATCCATTAGGACTTGTGTAAATTGCAGTCCGTCGATTATAGGATCCAATATTAGAGCAGTCCATCCTGTGTTTCGAATACTTCTGGAATAATCCAGGTGGTCGAAAGTAATTGGTTTTAACATCCAATCTTCGGATTCCGCTGGGGTGGACCGTGCGACGCGTACTTTAGCGGGTGCTGCACTATTGTTTCGTGTTATCACATGGAATGAGTTTACTGTTT